>UELW01000010.1:278295-990795 GCA_900490495.1 Danionella dracula | reverse complement strand
CGTACAATCATTAGCTTGCTGTTGTATATGATGCACATCAGAGGAGGCTTGCTGGACTTTTTTCTTGCTGGTTTTTATGACGGACAAACACTGAACTACCTCTATGGTTTTTAATGTAATCATATTTTGAGGTTTTAGATGAGAAAATGTGTCATAATAATAAGTAATGAACACAACCAGTTGGTTTTTATTTTACCTTTTGGGGACGTTTAAAGAAACTCAAGAAACATTTTCTTTTCATCAGCAGTGATTATATAGGATTTATAGAACAATTGTGATCGTTCCACTTCTTTACCTCTCAGGGTCAAACATCGAGACAAGGCGACGGAAACTGTGATGAGAAATATGAAGACAGATGCAGCGGTCCCCCACCATGACCTCCTGCAGTCAAACTCGTCCTCATCTGTTAATGACAGCATCTTCTTGACATCTTCTTCATCACACAAATTATGTTTTCCTATATTCTCTGAAGATGAACAGTTTTACCAGCCATCCGAAGGGTAACGTTGAGGTGTGTTTGAACCTGATGTCGGACCTGGACGCTGTGGAGGGTGCAGATGTAGAAACCGCTGTGTGTCTGAGCCTCTGGATTCAGCAGATGAAGAGAAGCATTGCCCACATGAGCCTGATCCACGTCCACCTCAGCTCTCCCCTCCCACAGGTTCACCGTCCGCCGGCTCCGGCTGTCAAACGTGAAGACGACAAGGGGCTCGGCAGATTTGATGAGGGTCCAAGACAGGGTGAAATTATGACGAGGTTGAGGCACCATGCAGGGAATCAGGAAATCAGAACCTTCCTCTGCAAACAACTCGCCTGGAAGATTCAGAATTACTTTTTAGAAAATCCAAAATGTCAGGTGTGTGTAACCTTAGTAAGGGGAAGTCAATATATGGTAATGTTATATTAGTTCAGTACATACAATGTAACAATAATAATAATTCAAGACATTTCTCTAGCACTTTTCAAGACACTCAAAGCGCTTTACATTTTCACGGGGAGCTGTCTCTGAATCCAGCACCAGAGTGCAGCATTCCTCTGGATGATATGACGGCTGCCATTCTGTCCCGGTACACTCACCATAAATCATTATTAGCTAGGAATGGCCCAGGTTTTTGGTCCTGAAACAGTCCCCATTCATCATTATTCGCTAGGAATGCTAGGGTTTTCCCACTACTCTTTTTAATGGAACATCCTCTCATTTTTAATGACCACAGGGAGTCAGGACCTTGTTTTAACAACTCACCAGATCACTGTTACAGTACAGTGTCATCGTCACAGCACAGGGGAACTAGGACCCACATAGATTATAAGATGAGCACCCCTTTCCCACAGCAACCCCTTGTAAGGGTGGCGATTTTAGCATTCACTTACTAAAACAATGGGGTGCCTTCTCAAAACCCCTTGCTGGTTTAAACATGTTTATATAAGAATGTTTGGTTAACCAGTTTATGTCTAATATTGTTTGAAATATATTACAGGGTTTAGTGCAATGACCGTATATCCCAAAACTAGAAACTTTAACACCCTCAACAGCTTTGGCTAATGCTCTCCTGATTCGCGTTCCTAATTAAGTCACACCTCTCTGGGAGGAGATTGGTCTGAAGAAACTTTCAAAAGTAGATAGCAGACTCAAAACCTGGCCCTTTTGTCCCTGAAATCGGCCCATGAAGGAAGAGCTCAAAAGCTCCTTTATCTTGTAGTAAACTTGGAGTTAAAATGTAATGCCTTTTTTATTATGATCAAATCCAAATTAAGTGTAGACAATAATGCCTTACTCTTGGTTCATATTTCACAAGCTGTATAATCTAATGCATTGTTTATACACATCAATGATATTAAATGTTTGAACTTTTCTCAGTCATTCTTCTTTTACTGAAACACTTTTAAGGGTTAATATGAATATTAACATCAAGTGTGAGTAAAATACAGGTCATTGAGTGGGTGAAAACGTAATATTATCATTAAAAATTAACATGCTAATTTATTTGGCTGTGACCAAGAATAATGGTAAAGATAAAACCTTTTTAAATCAATTATGGAGTCAGATATACAAGCTTATGTGAATTATTAAAAATCCTTTAGCACTGTTTCAAGACAGAACACGAGAGCCTTCAGTCCCGACTGGTATCCGTTTTTGGGCCAAGCACCGGGATCACTACACTCTGTCCCTTGAGGTTTCCATTCCAGGTACTAACCAGGTTTACATGCGTGAGTCTTTATTCGTTTTTATATTTTACGATTACAGATTTTTAAAAATCAGTTCTTCACACAATTAGAATTTTTCATGCAATAAAAAGATGTCAGCCTTCGAAAAATGATATTTATACATGCATTGACCCCTCAGTATCTTGCTGCAACTCTTTTTGGAGTAATTACTGTATAAAGAGGGAGAGGCATGGAGTCTTCAGCTCATCTGTATTTTGTAGTCTCTATTCCCTCGTCTTTCTCTTGATAAAAGTAAAAATGTTTTGAGGGGTAAAAGTCCAAAGGAGAGGTTTAAGTCAGTAGAGTTTGCTGGCCAATCAAATACAGTTCTGTGACGGTTAAACCAGGTACTGATAGTTTTGGCTTTATGGAAAATCTTCTACTAGAATCCTCTAAAATCTGTCCTGGCAGTGTGGACTTCCTAAAGACAATGGACCCACACCAGCAGAGGGCATCCCAACCCCAACCCCAAGATGGCAGTGCTTCGCTACAGTTCCTTCAGACTCTGAGATCTTGATTTCAATGTGAAAAATGAACAGAACAGATGCTTCCGATTGAGTTTTTGGTTCAGGTTTGGCTTGACACATGTAGCCCATGTCATGCAAAGGCCTGTATGTGAGGGTTCTTTAAAACTACCAATTATTTGGCAGTTACCTTTACTCTTATTTGAGTAAAACCATTCACAAGTACTTTTACTTTATTGTTTTGCAAAATCTCTACCCCCCTCTTGTGTGTAACATAAAAGCAATGTAAAGTACCACTGTTGAAGCAAATTATTGAAATAAACAGCATTTTCTTTGATATTTCAATTATTTGGAACAACACTCTAAAGTTTACTTATTAGCTTAATTAGTACGCTCAAAGTCTATACTTGCTAATATGTATAAATGTATATGTATATTATATTTTTTGTATAAAGCACTACATGAAGAAAGTTGTTTGGTAACTTGTGAAAGAAAATATCCAGACCTCGACAGCTGAGCACACTTGAAACATGGTTTAAGCGGGGAACATGAAGAACGAGAGGTTATTTATGCACTGATCTCTGAGTGTGTGAACTCGTGCGGAATGCCCAGCGTTACCTTGCTGATGCAGAGATGCGGTCCAGACCTGAAGTCCATCCGCTGACAGTAGCGAGCAGAAGTAAACATGCTGCGAGATGTTTCCAATCAGCTCAATCGAGCTCTCCACACTGAACAAGCCCCGGGAATCTGAAGATCTGCGGGTCTGGTTCAAGAGGTTTCGGCTGTCAGTGGGAGGGTCAGTGGACCAGGTGAGATCAGGAGCAGGGTAGATGTTCTGGGACACACAGCTGATCTTTTCTTCAGCCATCTCCAGCTTCACAGACTGGATCAGAGCTTAACAAACAAACAAAAACAATTCCAACAACTTCTTTTACAGAGCTGCTTGAGATGAACTCTTCTTTTATAAAGAAATAACAAAAATCATTGTGTGTCCTCAATTTTAGCTGCTTTGGATGAAAGTGTCTGCTGAATGCCGAAATGAGCATGTTAAAATATACCATCAAAGAGTTCCCAAATTAAGAGCAGACCATCAGAAGAAGATAGTTGGGAATGACTTTACTACTTTATATATACAGCCTGCACAAAAAAAGCTTGCACTGGTGTTAGTTTTATTTAATGCACCCTTGTTCTCAATACAAAAATAATACAAATAATGTATTTATTTAAAATATATTTACATAAGTTAACAATGTTATGTGACCAAATCGATTGGATCTCTTTTTTTTTCTTGCGTGTTTGTTCAGCTCACTTACCATAGATAGTTGTGTAAAAAGCAAATCACAGCAAGAAAAACAAAATGATTGCATTAACGTAAAAACCTATGACATGGGAATATTTTTTTAAATTTACTTTGCATTATTCTATTGAAATCTCAAAAAATGATAGGTAAAATGTAGATGTTGTATTTGAGTAGCAACAACAAATTAATATTTGTAAATTGTGTTGTATCTGACATTGTTTAAAATGTATGTAACTCTTTATCCACATTAGGACTTCACTCAAAAATGATTTGTCGGACTTATTTTAAACTCTGTGTCAAGGGAGTAATATTTACATAGTAATATTTACTATTAAGTATTTTGTTGAAAGAACAAAAATTGACATGTTATCTTTCAGTAAATACAACAAACTGTGCTTTGTAATTACAAACATATAATGATTTTATAGGGCAATCATGAAATACATTTGTGAGTAATTATAACATTAAGATGTTATTTGAGAAGCTGCTTTGAAGCAACTGCTAAAAAGCGATATATAAAACATTTTGATAAATTTATTCTCAAAACAAATAAATCCACTTTTGTTTCAGAAGGTATGTTTGTGATACTTTTTTTTTTTTAAATATCTTCAGTAAATAATTTTTTTTTTACGGAAATCTGTCAATTGACCACTCTCATTTGTAGAGCGTGTGGTGCATGATGGGTATTTAGGGTTATCAGTGATAAGTATATTTTGTTTGGTTTCACTCGGCTAATAATTGTTCACTCAAATAAATGATTTGATGTATTTACTTAACATCCCATTTTAAGTGAATATCATGTAAATATTCTTAGTGTTATTTGCCACGAATTAATTAGTTGAAATCACAAAATAACAATGCTGTCCTTAGGTAAAGAGCACATGTTATTAGTTAATGTTTCAGTGCATGTAAGGTTAATGTGTAAATACTGCACAACTTAATGTTAGAATTACTTGCAAAAATTTGTCATAATCATCTTGGAAAATTAAACGCAAGTCAAAAAAAGACACATTTACTAAAAGTTCTTGTAAGCAATAAAAAATGTATTAACAGCACAATGAAATGAACAGAAACTGACCCTGAAACTGTCCCACTAAAACCACTCAAGCTCAAAATAAAACAACTGAACCGACCACTGACCTTTGACCCCCAAGTTGACGAAGGTCTGCTGGCTACACTTGCTTGTGCTGGTGTAGCACTTATATCGACCCTGATCCTGAACTTTGACCTTACGAAGCACCAGCGATGCGTTTCCCAGAGCGATCTGGCTGCTGAAGAGGCCGGTGCGGCCACTGAAGTGCTTGTTCTGCAGGCCGTACTGGTCCTGGTTGTAGTAGTAGCTGTGCACAGGGATCTGCTGCTTGTACCAGTGGATGACCACAGCTCCAGTCGGCTGGAAGCTGCAGGGCAGCACGCAATCCTCCATGAACAGACACGTCACATGAGCATCTAAAGGCAAGATGTCATAGAAGTATTGAATTTAGAACTTTAAGGCAAAATCTGAAACGATATTTTAAGCGGTGTGAGTACTTACACTCTTAAAACTTTGGTGTTTATAAATGAATGACATCCCAGCTATGTTATTTTTTCCTTTTCACCATTATGGTTATGTGATATGTTATGTTGTTAGCGTGTTATCTTTTTAAATGTGACAATGTCTTGAAGCTCCTCAAAACACAGAAAGTTCCAAAAACTTCAGTCCCATGTCTGACCCTAATGCGCTTGATATCTGGCTAAATAAACAGCTTACATGTTACATTAAACTGAAGAACTGAATTGGATCACGAGTCAGATCATCTATAAAACAGATATAGTAATCGATCCAAAATCAACTTAAACAAGCTTTGTAAGCTTTTTTTTTGTTATCTACATAAAGTAAAGATGAAATAAAAGTCAGTGTCGTTTAAAAAAAACTAAAATAGCATGTAGAGACGAAAAATTATGCGTTGTTCACAGAGCATCTGCATGTCCCTTTCTGAAACGACTACAAAACCTCCAGTTTTGATCTGCTACCATAAATGTGCCCAGCTCACATCAAAGCATGGGGAGCATGGAGGAGGGGCTTTAGTCGCGTTCTCCTCTCTTTCAAACAAGTCTCTGAACATTTGCCACTATTTTCAGCGCACTTTAACTATAAATAAAGCAGTTCTTCAACAGTAACACGTCAGTTTAATGGCAACATCTAACAGTGTCATTACATTCCCAATGTGAATAGAACACTTGGAACTCAGCAGATTCTCTTCTTCACAAACTCTCCTCTGAGCAAATTTGTTAGATCGTTGGATTTGTTTATTTCTTTGTTTCTCTTCTGCGCTGGTCCTGTGGCCGAAAAACAATAAAAAGCTAATATTATATACATAAAATGTTTATTTTTTATTTACCATCCTCCTCTTGTCAGTTGAGACCTGTTTTTACTGAATCAGCTTGAGCTGGCATCTTCTTGTTTTATGAATAGAATTGAAAACTGCAAGGTAGACCTAGTTAAGCATGTATGGTTAAAGGTGCAGTATGAGATTAAACTTAAAGTGCTTCTAACATACACCCTCCTTGACCAATACTGCCTCATTCTTATTCAGATTCTTATCCTGAACAGCACCATTATAAAAAAGGTTAAAAAAACACTGTAACCACAAGTTCTCCTTTACCAAAATATTATCAGACGATGAACGTGTTAGCAAACATCCTTCAGCAGCAATCCTACAAAACATTGAGTAACCGAAACATATGTGTCGTCTTTTTTCCCTTTTTAATTTTTTCCCCTCAAAGCTTCTTTTCTCTGGAGACCAGCTACGAGCATCAGCCAATCACAAGCTGTTCTCTTTCACCAGATCATTAATCAGAGACTAATGGAGTTTCCAACAAGAGCCACTTTGATCCATTCACTGAGCAAACAGCTTCGGTCACAGGACCAGCACAGAAGGGAAACAAAGAAATAAACTACACAGTCCACCAACGAACTGTCATTAATATTCATCTCAGCTCAGATCAGAGCGCTTTTCATTTGGGGAAGAGATAAACTCTTCATATTTCTTTATTGGATGTGAACTTTCAATGAAGATAGAAATCCTTGGACTTATAGCCTGTTTTAACTAATCTGAAATAATTGATGACAAACCCTTGGTGCTGAAACTTTCTGGTGTCTCCTTAAATTGTCCTCGTGCGTTAAATATGGTTTTTGATCAGTTCCTCATTTGACTAAAATCTGTGTCATTACCTGAAAACCGCTACTGGAGATCACAGACCAAATTCTTCCATTTGAAGAAGATGATGGCTTTTTAGGCTTCATGCTTTTCATTTTATTGAACAAGCACAAAAAATTATAATAAGATAATAAAATAAATCATACAAATTCTTTAGATGTTAGTATGAATTATTTTTAGTTTTATAAACACTGTACAAACATAGTATTAAAATAATGTCAGTAGAATTACAGTTAAATTGTGTAATTGTGTAATCGCTTTAAATGCAAGTCTTTTGTACATTTATCCAAAAATTTTAAATGCCATGATGGTTTACAGTTTGTCTTCAACATGTTTAAAAATATTTGGAGTAAAACCTATATTTTTAATGGAATTCGCAAAATCCTATTTGTTTTGTTCCCTTAAATGAAAAATATTTTTTGTTCCTTTATAGCTTGTATGAACAATAAATAATCAAAATTTGTTAAAATATTGATACAGGTATTTAGTTTATCTGATAAATTATAACAAAAACATACATTTTCCTTTTCTGCCACAGTATTTGGCAGAAAAGCATTTGGCAGTATTCTAATTTACCATTACCATCAATAAAATATGAACAGAATCCAGAAGGAAAAAATATGTATTACATTAGCTCATTTTCTAAATTAAAACAAAGATTTTGCAATTTTTTTCCTTAATCATGTTTATTAATATTTTTCCTCATAGAGCATCATGGTATTTAGTTTCTTACTGATGCACAAGTTAGCTTAGTTTATGATATTGAAATATCTGAACTGCCCTTTTTTGTGGACTCTCTCTCTCTCTCTCGCTCTCTGCTGTAAAAGTGTTTTTTTTTTTATTTGAATTAATTTGCTATGGTGCAGCTGTGTTTCCTCTATAGCAATCTCATTGTATATTCATTCAACTGTGTATGTTTATAACAAAAAAAACGCATGCTTATTATCCTACAACATGCCAATAATTTATACTAAATCAAATACGCAGAGCTAATTGCAAAAGATGATGATATTCTTACTTTTTCTTCTAAAAAAATATTCTACCTCTCTAAAAAAACAGTATGTTCAATCCAGGAGTTCCCTTCTGAGCCAAGTAACTTAATTTAATCTTTTCACAAACTAAAGCCGCTACAGCCCAAAGAGTGTTAGCCTCCTCACCTTTGGTGGTGGTGATCCCAGAAACACAAGTCCTGAGGACAAGCAGCAACACAGCACAAAAGCCCCTCAGCTCCATGTCTGACTGTGTGAGAAAGGCCAGAGGAAGAGAGACGCTTGTGGACACATCAATTAAAGCGGTCAATCATTAACGGTCCGAGCATGAGCGGACATTTAGTGACCAGAACTGGTTCGGTCTCATGGTGAGTACAGCGAGGAAGAAGGAAAAACATGAAATTCAGGTAGTGGAGATGCAAGTAAAAACCTTGGTTGAAGTGATGCCAAACCATTACAGAGATGGACAGTTCATGAAAGATGCAGCAGATCTAAATTCTGTTTAATATTTTCAAAGACAGCATTAACAAGGGTATTCTAACCTTCAACGTTGTCTTTTAAGTTAGTTCATACTTCCTCACAATCAACAAACTTGTTATCGCTGACCTGTGACATCTTGTTTTTCCAAATAAATTACATCAAAATATGAAATCTAGTTCCTTTAAATCAAAATTCCTAGAAATGTACTTGGGTTCTTCACAAATGCTGTGAACGCACAGAAATAGAGTCCATTAGAGCTCTTCAGCTGGTTTCTCTTGATTCGTCTTTCTTCTCTGCAGCATCACTGTGTCCAGTTGAAGCCTCGGCTAGGAGTTTATTACCCGCTTCCACCTCTTCTGCTGTTTTGGCTACAAAACAAAACATTTACTAAGCAAAACTGAATCTGGGAAAAGCACATGGCTACATATAAAACGTTCAATCATATTTTAATTGAACGCAGCTTATATTCATTTGAGAATTACAATTGTTCAAAATATATTTGAAATACCTTTCAAAAATACGAAAATATCAAAACCTTTTCAGACGTTTCAATTCAATCAATCCGATCCAGATCTTTACATGTATTTGGCCTTTTCTATCACATTTAATATTACAGGTATACAAGTGTCAGGATTAAATCATAGCTCTTTTTTAACAGCCGAATTGTGCTCTTTTTTGTTTTTTTGAGTCATTACAAGTCATAAGAGCATAACACACTTTTCATCTAATAAAGATGGTTTAAGCTTCTCAAACCAAAAACAATCACAATCTGGGATCCGGGGCGGTTCTAATTTCAAGTTAAACATTGTATTTCAATCAGTAAACACAACCATTTTCAAGCTCTTGATCCAAAATTCAAACACTTTTAAACCTTGAAAAACACACAAATTCTCAAGAATTTCAAGGAACCCTGTTAAAATTCCATTTTAGCCTCACAGTTAAAGTATCTCAGCATCTTTCAGTTCAATGGTTTAAATAAACTGATAAGTGCCCAGTACATGCTTTTAGGAGATTAATCTTTGGCCAAAACGAGTTTAAAAGGCAGTAAGAGGTAAAACGAGTAGAGGTTCAAAAGCCTCTTACTCATGTTTCGAAACTAACTTATTTGCAATAGACTGCTTCTTTGAGACAAGGCAGTTCTCTGAAAGAGTAAAAAATCTCTGAAGTTATGTGGAGGAACGTTAGCTGAAGGCCGGACAGTACCTGAGTTTATTCCTTGCATTTCAGCATCCTCTTGAGAGTTGTCATGATTTCTTTTTGCCTTTGCTGCAAACAAACCATCACAGGTGCGTCAAAAACAAAAGGGTCGACAGCGAATTTTAACCAATGCAGTGTAAGTAACAAACACTGATTTACAAAAACTGCTTTTTCTAAATCTAGAAAATCTTTAAATTTTCGAAGTTAACAATGTCAATAAAGGCATCTTAATTATTCACAATAAAAGTCTTGTTAGACAATTTAGATTTTTTGACGTCTTATCAACTTTACGTGGTGTGTTTTGCTTCTATTCTATCTGCACTGAAATGCAAAAACTTTTTGACGCTCATTATCTCAAAACCGCTCTGAATGCAGATAGATCCTCAGAATTCAAAGGGGACGATATATAAAGGGGAAAATCCAGGTTTACCTCGATATCGCTTTACGACTACAACAGCAACCAGAAGAGCGATGAGTCCTCCGACAATGCCAAACATCCACAGATTGTATTTGAGAGAACCTGCGAATAGAGAGAAAAGTGTTGAATCGCTCAGATACTGTGGCTACAAGCTCCAGTGAACAGACACGACATGAGCTCTGGCTTGATAAGGGTGCTTTTAGTTTGATTCACTACTTCTTCAAACCCTTCAATTTTTTTGGAACCACTATGAGCTGCGTGGATATGGAGGATGGGAAATAAGTGCAAGTATAAGTGACAAGTATACATATATAAATAAAAGGAGATGGAAGAGGTCACTTGATTATGGATGATAAAATTCATCTTGTTCTACGGCAGCCATTAGTGACACTGATTTAAACTTATTGAGAGATTTATTGCTATTGTTTGATTGCCTCCAATGACCAATAGAGACTTGCATACGGATATAAAAACAAAACTAACTAAATAAATAAAAAAAACTAGAAAACTAATAAAAAACATATACATTTTGTAATGTAGAAATACAGGAGTTACTTTTTAAAGAATATTTTTATTTATTAATTCTTTTATTTAAGCATTTATTTATTAATCTATTATTAATCATTTCAATTTATTACTATCTAATTAATAATGTATTATTTTATTAAAAATTTTATTGATTTATTTATTACTAATCTTTTTGCTAATGCATTTCTGTACACATTCATTTATCTAAGAAAATATACACTTTTTATCTTTAATTATATTATTTTTTAATTAATTTATTTACACATTTGTTTCAAATTTTATTTATACGTTTATTTCTTATTTTTCAATAAGTTATTTTTCAATCTGCATAAATTATTACAGCACAATAACAGAAGACAGTGTTTGATAATTTAGCACATCATTATTAAAAAGCTATTTTATTTTAAAACACTGTGTCCTTAAAAGAGCAGAAAACAACAGATATTACATGCAGCCAGTACATCCAAAGCAACAAAGAAAAACGTTATTGTACTTCAAGCATATTTATATCGCAGATATTATGCTTAAAATGTAATTACACAATTTTTAAGTATATTATACGTCTACTTGCATCACTCTTCACAGGAACATTACACTTTTTAGACATCTATTAGACTATAATATACTAAGATATGGGTAGTTTCTAAAGTGTACTTATTTCATTTAGTTTGTTTTTATGTATATATATTTTTGGAATATTTTTAATTGAATGCTCAAAATTGTCACCATAACACACCCTTAAAGTATATTTTAAAAGTACACATTTTAGAATCAATGGTGTAATATTAAGTTTGAGTGTATTTCAAGTTACATTCATTATATAAATAAGTATTAAAAATAAATATAGTACTAAATCTTTCATTGTATAAGCCATACACTGCATTTCAAGTATATTAAATTCAACTTCAAGTTGATCCACTTTAGCATATAAAAGTATACTAAATACATTTAAAACTCTGCTTTTCTACAACTGATTTAGAATTAAAATAAATTTAGCACAAATTTAGTTGTTCCAAAATACCATGCAAGTGAACTATTCATGATTCAAATATAACGATGATCAGTGTGGCTTCAAGTACACAAAAATATGTTCATTTAAGTACACGTTTATTTCTCAACTGCTTCATATCTGATTGAGTTCTCTCCATAATCTGTATGACACGATGCGACTTGACTCATTTTGGTGCGGTACCTTTGCCATCTTTCTTCTGGGGAACCTTCACGCGGGTCTGGATCAGGTGCTGTGTCCTCCCGCCGCTGACAGCACATGTGAAGACCCCCACGTGATCTGAGGCCACGGGTTTTTTTATGGTGAGAGAGAGGTCCCCTTTCAGAGCCTCGTCGCCCTCCAGCTCAGCTTGGTCCCAGACTTTGATGAATGTGTGCGTCCGGCTGTTGTAGAGAAGCACGTCCGAGGTCTGGTTCCCACTAGAGAAGGTCCAGAGAAGGGAGAAGGGCTCTGACAGGAGGCTCTTGGGAGCTCTGCATGGGATGACCAGGGATCGTCCTGGAGGGATGTTCAGCTCTGAAAAATACGAGACAAACCATTAGAATAACATTATTAACAACAAATTAAATTCTCAACGATATCACGCTGAAGTTATTTCCTCCCAGTTAAATAAAGATGTGTTTATTTCTAACATTTAAAATACCTAAAACTGAACAAATACATTTCTTTCGATATGAATAGTTTTTTGTTTAAAAATTACATTTTAATGCATCTTTTGACATGTTACTACCTTTAACTTGAGAATCTAATCAAACAAAACTAAACTAAAGGTATTGACAATTCAATATTTTCATGAAATTTCAATATAACATGAAATTAATAGATAACAACAATTAACTTTAATTTCAATGGATTCATATCATTTAAAATATACAAAAAATAAAATATACATATTTTACAGAATACTACACTAAACTCATATAATAACATAAGCAGATGTTAATTTTTTTACTTTTACCAACGTATAAAGTATTTTCCACAAACAGCATTTGACATTTCTCTCCATTCGCATCACGTTATTTCACATTACATGATAAGATAACCGCATTTCACCTTGCAGTTTCAGAGAGGCTGTCCATGTCTGCGTGCCATATTTGGAGGTGATGTTACACACAAAGACCTGATCGCTGCTGTAGTTGGCCTGTTTCAGGATGCTCTCTGCTGAGAAAAGCCCCTTTCCTGCTGGAGTGATGCGTGTGACCGGCTGGAGGATGCCAGCGGGCACCCTGGGTTCTGAACTCCACTGCAGCACTGGCGCAGGGTAAACTTCACTGGTGGAGCAATTCATCACCCCCGAAGACTCACTCCTGACAAGAGAGATTGACCTGATGGGAGCTGTAGACAAACATAAAAGGTAAACGGACTCCAGATCAAAGATTTTATTTAAAGTGTGAAAAATCAAACAGCATGGTTAGTACTGTAAGTGTGACATGTGAATTTATGAAGTGATTTCAAAAGAAAATTACAAGAAGCCTGATTTCTAGCTTTTTAATTAAAATACCACAACACATTTTCTACATCACATTTGATATTTTCTAACAAAACAGAAATTAGCATACTTTTTTAGCAAATTAGCAAAACTATTTATTAAGTTTGTTGTTAGCACATTGCGTGATGTCTTATATGTTTGCAATATGGCTAATTATTATGCAATAATTTTGCAATATTGCTACCCTGTCGCTAACAGGAACTGGCAGAGTTCCCCAAGCTGTAATTGTTTTCACAAAGTGCTAAAATGACTGAAATGGGATATTTGTAAATAATTTTTAAAAAGTATTAAATTTATAGAGAAAAATATCAAACATTAGCATGTTGTCAACTTCTATTCTGTACCATACATTTTAAAATGGTTTGGACCCTAACCCTAGCATTTTCGGTTAACATGCGTCATGGCTAACACTTTTGATACTTTGCTACCATGTACAGGAAGAGCAAAATGATAACTCTACTAGCCATGTCATCATCCTTTTCAAAAAGTGCAAAAACACAGCACTAATATGATTACGTGATTAATGTACACTAACTGGCCACTTTATTAGGTCAACCTGTCCAAAGTAAATTTCTAATCAGCCAATCACATGGCAGCAACTCAATGCATTTAGGCATGTAAACATGATAATGACAATCTGTTGTAGCTCAAATGAGCATCAGAATGGCAAAGAAAGGTTATTTCAGAGTCTTTGAACTTGGAATGGTTGTTGTTGTTTTTCAGTGTTTCAGAAGCCGCTGATCTACTGGGATTTTCCCTCTGGTCTGATTTTTATCTCTGGCCTGTTGGTTACTTCCAGCAGGATAACGCATCATGTCACGAAGCTGGAATCATCTGGGACTGATTTCTAGTACATGATGATGTGTTCACTGTACTCAGATGACCTCCACAGTCACCAAGTCTCGATCCAATAGAGCACCTTTGGGATTTGGTAGAACGGGAGATTTGCATCATGGATGTGCAGTCCACAAATTTGCAGCAACTGCGTGACGCCAGCATCTCTTTGTGTGTTCCTTGTGAATCTATGCCACGGAGTATTAAAACCGTTCTGAAGGTAAAAGGGGGTCCAATCCGGTACTAGCAAGGTGTACCCAATAAAGGGGTCATTGAGTGTATATCATGATCAATAGATTACATGATTAATATATTAATGTTAAAATAGCTAAATTAGATATTTTTAATTTGTTTGGCCAAAATGCTAATAAATTAGCATCAACATTTTTTAGAACTTCCATTTTCATTAAAGGAGCCGTAATATATAAACTGGTGCTTATATATATATATATATATATATATATATATATATATATATATATATATATATATATATATATATATATATATATGCTTTTATAAGAGTTCCTCAATGTTTTAGTGTTGTTTTGTAAATGAAGCAGAATTTTATTGTACAAAAGCTGGTTTTGAAGACGAAGTTATTCCGGCTGTCTAGACTGCTGATGCAAATCCCAAAGCAGTAAGCAGTTATCTCTCAATGCAGAGTTCGGACATCCAGGAGATGTTGTTATAAAAGTTACAGTGCTAGTCCACAGTGGTCCAACATTTATTAGAATATAATCTATTATTATAGCCATTACATTTTCATGCTAGTCATCTGTAAGCTGATAACTCATTAAAAGTAAAACCTGGTAAAGAACTAGACCAGGGTTCCCCAAATCTGGCCCTGGAGGGCCGCAGCCCTGCACATTTTAGTTTCAATCCTGCTGTAGTACGCATACTACTCTAGCTTCAGACAATCAGAGGACCATTCTTAATGCCACAGGTACCAAATTTATGCAGGGCTCCGGGCCTTCAGGACAAGGTTTGGAGACCCGTGAACTAAATGAATACACTAAACTAAAGTATAATAGTATTGGAGTGACCTTCCACCGTGGCCGCCACATACGTCTGTGTCACACTGTTGACCACACATCTGTATCGCCCTTTACTCCTGGTGTCCACATTGTTCAGCCGGACTGAAGCGTTTCCCTTCAGTATGTCATCACTGACAAAGCTCAGGCGTCCATTTCTGAGTGTCTGTCCTGTTTGCGGCAAACTGAGAATGAGCGAATCTTGCTGGAACCACTGGACAATCAGCTCTCCCTCAGTGTGTGTGAAGGAACAGGGAAGAACACACTCCTCTGAGAAGACACAGGTCACTCGAACCTCTGAAAACCAATCAAAAGCTTCAATGAGGATTGTCCAGGGTTTACATTGAGGCAATTAACATATAATACTTTTCACTTTTTTAGACACAAAAACTAATTTTTACGGAACACAATGACTACGTGTAAATATATATAAAATTAGATTTATGTCAGTTTGTTAATAGAAGATTTGTAAAGACTCCCAGCTAGAAAATATGAAAGCAAATAATGGCCAGCAGTTATAATCATAGCTACTGATATTTAATGCGCAATCAAGTAACTCAAAACATGTTTAAGAACCACGGAAGATGTGGCCCAGTATTCATGCAGCACCCACCAATGCTGCTACCACCAGTTTCCAGGTTTAGGCCTAAATCCCAAGTGGCTGTTAACTTCTGCTCTACTGGACATGTTAAAAAAACGCTCTTGTCTGTGATTTTATTTTGAATTTTTTTTTGCATATGTCAGAGAGTTTTAAAGTAAACTGAAGCCACTTTCTTATAAATACAAAGGCTACAATAGTGAAAAATTTATTTAGACATTTCATTTAGAAATTTAACAGAACTCTGATTTTTTTAAAATAGCTATACAATCAAGATAAACTGTTCCTTCCTAAGAGATTATATAGTTAAAAGAGTTCTAATAAGTTCTTATTAGAAAAACTAAGTAAAGTTTAACAAAAAATTTCCTTCAAAATGTAACCAATAGATTGAATGATTTAATTAATTAATTAATTAATTATAGAATACTAAATAACTTCTGGTCAACTTTTGTCATACCAAACAATGTTTTTCAATGTTTTTGTTTATGTAATTATTCATAAGAATTAGCCAGCTTTTGTTTCACTGTTGTTGTTGTTTGTTTGCTTTTATTTTATTTTACATAAGATGTGTCATTTAAAGGCTTCATATCATATAATATAAAGTCATATAAAGACATTTTTTTAACTCACATCTACAAACATTTTTTTATAAAATACAATACAAATTTGTTTTACTAAACTTCCCAAAAACATTGCAGCGGTTAAAAAAAGACAATATTGAATGCAAACTGGAACTTTTAGCTAAGATAAAAAATGCAAATAATCCATTCTAGTTTTTTTATTTTATCCACATTATAAGTACTCATGTGTACATTATGTTGAGACATTGGAAAGGCTTGTCTCTAATCTGTGCACCATTGAAACAGTTTTATCTTTTTAAAGACTCTGGAGATGGGAAATCTGAATTGAGTGTTCTGATGTATTCACCCACAGCTTCTGACCACACGACTGGTTTACAGCACACACAGTGGGACGTGCACCAGTTTAGACAGCCTCTCTGATGCCCCCCTCTTTCCTTCTGAGTTCTGGGTGATAACATCTCTGTGTGTTCTCACACGGAGGCTCAGGCTGAGAGCTTTCATTGATAACGGTCACGGCCACTGTGAGCGATTGTTTAGCCTTCAACACACTCATCTTATCACATTCACCACCTAGAATGTTTGGCTATAAATACAAAATAAACATTTGATAAGGATGACCTTTATGTTGTGAATCTAGGAGCTTATGTGCAAAGAAAGGTTCAAATTACAGCAAAATCTGTTAATGTCTACACTTTGACAAGCAGAAATGAGTTCCATTATAACTCAAGAGTGAACTATTAAGGTCAAGACAATGTTTCTGTGATCTAAATGATTCTTTGTTCTGTGACTGACCAACACATCCTATAGAGATTGTTTTCGCTCATGCCATTTCCTTTAATGTCAACTGAGTAACTCTTTCCATAGTGGTGAGTGGCTATTTCAGATCTATAGCCCTTTCATGATCCCGTGGAAAGGTCTTGGATTGTTGAAAGGACGGCAATGACTGCACAGGTCCTAAAATTCACTCTTCTCATCTTCACTCAGAGGCTCTATAATGAGCAGCGGCTTAAAAACACATTAGTAGAAACACAGCCTCCTCTTGGGATCTGACAAAAGTGTGGCGTATAATTACAATATGTATATTTATAACTAGCACTCTCTCCTATATAGGCTTTTCTAATGCTATATTTAGGAATACAGGCCTCAGATTAGGTGCTGGGGAAAACTCTAATTCTGAAATAAGAGCAAACACTCTCTATTTGAGCATTACAAACAAATCACAAAATTGTGTATTTGGAGGCTGTGTGAAAAAACTATAAAGAGGCTAAAATTTATAATGAAGAATAAAATATTTGAATTCTTTTTTTTGTAATATAAAGATTAACTGGGGACTTGTGGACTATTCAAGTCCAAAGAAAAAAACGGTATAGAATTTTTTTTTTTGATAAAAGATATCATGAAATGATTGGATAATCATCATTTCATTAAAGAAAATGAAATGTATTATAGTTTCTTCAGAACAGCATATTTGTGTAGGTGTATTAGGAATCACTTATGCATTGCTGTCTGACTGACCAAAAGTTTAGCATCTGTGATTGATAAAACTGATTAAGACAATTACTATAAAAGACATATTAACATCAATTTAACAAGTTAAATGTGTTGATGTTTATGTCGGGTAACCAAGATGGAAAGAGAAAGAGAGACCCTACTGAACTAATGTGTTAGGGTTGAGGTTAAACCTAGCAGGGCGAGAGGATGTTAGTTCTTCTACTTCCGCTCTCTCCTGGCAGCGCGCATGTGTGAGCGTGCTATTGGAATCTCATGCACCATGTAATGTATGTACAACTTATTAAGTTCCTTTAGTAAATGCTGTAGCTGTGTTTATAATCATGTCTCAGAGTATTTATTGCCTTAACACAACCCTATGTTCAGAGTTCAAAACTCACTTCCTGAAATGACACAAGGACTGGAGGGAAATAGGACTGTCCAATGGTATCCTTGAATTCTGACACTAAAGCCATATAATTAAACAAGACAGCTGAGTTCATTCTGGGTCTGTTTGGCATTCATTTTTTGTTGGTGGTAATCGCTCTGGTTACAAAAAATCAATAATGTCTAAACACTCCAGTACTCTAGCAATTACAATATTAATGAACACTATAAGGAAAATATTTAAGATGTGAGCTGCATCATTTCCTCCAAGTTCAATAATGTAGGGTTTTAAGAATCAGCCTCTGACAAAATCCAGTGTCAAATTGTGCCGTGACCAAATGTTTTACAAAATATTACCCATGTAAATTTTGCCCATGGATTGATCGATTTAAGTATTTACAGAAAACAAATTCATCCCAAACAGTGTCACATACATTGGAGGTTGGAACCATGCTGTAGAAAAAAAACGGTTAACTTTTGTGCATCAGTTCAACCAAATTATTAGTTTTTTTATGTAATTAATTCATTATTTAATTATAGATGCAGACAGACAGACAAGATTTTTTAAGAAAATAAATGACTGTACTGAAATGCACTAAAACACACTACAAATCACTAGTTTATTTTGAGAAAAACCTTATGTTGTCATACAAAAATAATAAATCTACTTACTTTTACAAAGGTTTACCGGTATCATTCGGCAACCAGAAACAAAGACATTTTTTTTGTCAACATAGCTTAATGATTGTTTAAGCTAACTCTTTTAAGTACATAAAATGTTAAACAATAGGGGAAAAAGCTAAGATTTCTGTCTGCAAAGTAAAGTTGTAGAAAACATTCCTGATGTGGACCAACTACTTAAAAACCAGAAACCACATGCCTCTGGAGGATCTTGGAAATTACATGCATGCCTTATTCCACCGCTTGACTTATAAAATGCAAAAAATGTTCTTTCTTGGCATCATTTCAGACAGAAAATGCATCATAAGTTGACCCTCCTGAAAATGCCTACAGGATGCATTCCAGATGAGAAGTCACTAGATAATTTAACATTTAACAATCTAACAGAGAGGCATACAACTTAAAGAGTTACTAAAGAGGCCCTTACCTGGAACTTTACACTCCACTAATGAAAACATCCATAAAAGCACATAAGCTCCATAGTGAGTCCTTGACATCTCACCACAGTGAAGTGAAGAAAAGAAAGAGCTATAAGACTCACAGCGAGAAGATGAGACTCTTCAAAGAGTCTCTCGGGGGAACGTAATCAAAGCCCGTTCTTTTTAAGAGCTACAGCCAGCACACAAAAAAAAAGAATCAGTCCTTGATAGCACCTGAATAAACCAAGAGGCACAGAGAGAGATCCTCAGGTGGTTTTATTGTGAGCCAGTAGTCTGCATTGGGTATGAATGACACACAAGAAGTTTGTGAGAGAGAGAGAGAGAGAGAGAGAGAGAGAGAATGCAAGAGAGGGGGAGAGAGAGTTGGTAGACAGGTTTCCACGCCTCTTGACTTTCATAGATCATTGTGAGTCACAAAACGTCAGCAGAAACCCTTTAGCTGTAACGAATAACTTCACCCTCCTCACATCCCACTCTCATGTTCCTCTTTGATTAACACCTTCTCTTTCTTGAATGTTTGGTTAATGTGGAATTCCAAGAAACAATGTTGGCCAATTTCAAAACTTTTAACAATTTAACCAACTTTCAACTACTTACCAGGGTTGCAGAAACTCTAATAATGACCTCATTTCCTTTTCTCATAAGGAGCACTGAAAGGACAGCAGGAAAACTGAGACAATTCCTTCCAATTAAGATTCGTTTTCACAATGAACAACTAAAGATTCATTAACTCATTAACCTCTCTCCTGTAGTTTCCGAGTTCAACCCTGACAAAAAGTATGGAATCTACACTATTGCAAGAAGAGCATTCAAATGTTCAATTGTACAGCATAAAACATGCACAGACATGCCACAAAACCATTTTAATTCATCAATACAACCTTCTGGCTGTATGAAACACAATACAAAAGAAAACTGAAGTAAATAACAACTGAGTTTACAAATCAAACAAAGGGGAAAATGTAATCACAAATCTGAGGAAATATAAACTATATCACTGAATTTAAAACACAAATTGTACTTGATTTGATTTTTTTTTATTATTTGTGGCATGTATTCAACTTTTGACATACAGTATTCTGGATGGTTTGTACAATGCTTTGCATTTCAAAATGATATATATTCATTGCAAATCTGGAATCAAAATATCTCTATTTGAACGTATATTGAAATTGAAAACCAAACGTTTTTAATCTTGGCAAAAAACATGGAGAGAAAGGGTAGAATGAAGCATTTTATCCAAATTGTTATATAAGGTTTCAATTATACCGTATGAGTATCCAGGATATAAACACCCATTTTTTAAGAGCAAGGTTCATCAATGGTTGAAACAACATTATTGAATTGTTTTATCTTGGACAAACATTTTACCACTTCATGCTCACTACATTTTATTGTAATTTTGATGAGCCTCTTTATTTGACAAAGCTGAAAAAAAGCTGTTTTCTTCCTACCCCCCACACAAGTAAAGTCCAGAGTTCACTGCTTAAAAATACAACAAATACAAAAAATAAATAAATAAAAGGAAGATTTTATTTTTTCAAAATATATTTTGTTTTTCAGAGACAAATTTTTATTAAACTTGGGGAAATTAGGTTAAAATATGTTTTTCTTTATTAATTTGAGAATTAGAAAAAGGAGGTTTCGATCCCATTTTTCCTCAATTTTATTCGCGTTGCTCCTGATCTGCAAAGGCCTTAATGTCTAGGCCTAACAAAAGTTCCAGCATCATCCCCCTTTCCAATGCAGATTAAAGTTTTATCACTGAATATCACTGGTATCCAGCCATCCACAGCCCAGTCTCTTTTATTAGGCCCTCAATCCTTTTTAATTTAGATGTTTATATTGTTTTTTTGCTGGACTTTTCTCTATGTAAATTCAATTTCTTTTAGGTGTTTTTGCTCATATTTGTGCTTGGTCCAGATTTTAGAAACTGGGAACAACCAGCTTTGGCATCATCTTGTGAAGAATTACCTTCTTTCAGAAGCTTTATAATCCTCTTCAGTGTTTCAACTGACATCTCTTGTGTTTGGATATATGTTAATCAGTAGTACTTAATGATTGCAAGAGGAATCCTGAAAGACCACGAGGGTGATGTTCCAGCAGGGTCAGAAAGGATTCTGGGTTGGGAATTTTTTCACTACAGCAGCCATTACTAAATGGCGGACTGCGGGCCACATTCAGACAGAATGGTACGACCAATTTGTTATAAATTCACTATAATAGTTTATTTCAAATAAGACATTTTGTTCAGTCACATAAACAGACATTGGGAGCCGCTACTATACTAATAAAGCATAAGTTGACCTCAAATCTAATTGCTTGTTTAAACTATGTTTCAAGTGCATAGTGCCCATTTGAGCAGAGAGGAGGAGACAAACACTTTATACAACAATATACAAAACGTTAACTCTCTAATAGCTCTCTACGTTCATCACTGCTCATGAAATGATGACACGATGACATCAGAAATCACTAAGATTAGGCACAAATGGCAGAAGACGCTAGTAGCTGGATTGGAAGAAAAAAAAAAGTCGCTAAGGGGTCTGAAAAGTTCCTAAATACTTAACAGACATGATCAGTGAATACACATCAAACAGAGAGCTGAGATCCCACAGATCTAATAAATTAGATCTACCCCGGGTAAATTCCAAACAGGGAAAATAATCCTTTAGTTACCATGCGGCCCACAGATGGAACCAACTTCCAGAGGAGATCAAGGGTGCCAACACTTTAGTCACGTTTAAATCCAGGCTAAAGACTCTCCTGTTTAGTTGCGCTTTTGTCAACTGAGCACCAACGTCCGAACAACTATTTTACCTCTGCACTTCAAATCTTAATCTTTGTTTTAATCAATGTTTTAAATTTCAGTGTTTTAAATCAGTTTGATTTTATATGACTTTTTTATGCTTGATTTGAATGTATGCACTTTCTTTTTACTCTTTATTTCCAATGTAAAGCACTTTGAATTACCCTGTGTAAGAAATGTGCTATACAAATAAACTTGCCTTGCCTTGCCTAAATCTAGCAAAAAAGTCACTAAGTTGGCAACACTGCGCTAGCTAAGCTAGCTGTCTCTGAGTACAGAAATCTTTTTAAAATCCGTCTCAATATCAAGTGATGTCTGTTGATTTACTTTTGTTAACAACAAATTAAAAAAACAAACAAGCATAGCTCAAAATAGAAATAAAACAAGGAGAAAACACAGATAAAATTTGAAAATTCACAGGGTTTATTTAATTATAGATTTTGAACGTCAGGAAGGTCCCAAATCCAATCAAACAGGTGCTGGCCCCAAACCATGAGGTATTTGGTCCAGCACAAACTAAGCACTGTCAATCAGATTTTTTACTGTTATATTTAGTTGTTATCAGATTCAGGGGTTTGTTTCAGGACTGCAAGGTTTTTAACGACTCACTGCACTTTGTGTTTGTTGTCCAATACATTTTAATCAATAACTAAAACAAGCTTAACCTTAAAGATTCTGGTTAAACTGGGATTTGTAGCAAACTGAACTAATGATTCAGTCCTACATTAACTTGCTTCCAAGTTTTTTTATTAACTTCTCTAACTGGATCAATAATTTGAAAAAAGTAAGGTTGCACACTTCTCTGACATAGAAAGGTAGACATCAGCAATTAACCTTGTAAAAATGTAACTAAAAATAAAAAGCGAGCAAGAAAATTAAGAATCCACACCAGTAAGATTCCACATAGTGAGCATCCAGAGTGCACTCCAGGACTTACCGGGCCTTCCCTTGTCTATGGATTCACTGTAATGGAGACCACATCTCCAATGCATACTTAATGATTGCTTCACCAAGAGACAGCTTGAACACCAATCAGCAACGCTGCCTACAACCTGTGAGACCAGCAAAGAGCCTCGTAGCATTATGAGAAAGAGAAAAGAGAGAGATCAGCACAAATACATACAGAGGCAGCATACAACTAGGACATACCAGAACATCCCCTGGTTTGATTGTTTCTTTAAACAATTTTGCCATTCTCTCAATGAGCTTTGTGTGGTATTTACCTTTTTCCGCAACCTTAAAATAGTTCCCTGAGATGCTGAAAACTATTTGGGCTATTTTCCATCAATCTGCAGGTCATCCAAACACAAACCATCTTGATTTGGTTTAGGACATCCTGTATCAGAAAATTCAGGCAATGATCATCTTACTAATAGAAAAATATTGCACTGGAACTTAAAAAATGTCTGTAAAGTTGTTATGGATGTTTAAAGTTAGTTTGCTAAAGAGCTGTGTCCTGATCTTGCAAGCAAATGGACTAAACAGCAGATTTCCTCACTGCACGATTATAATTCGAACAGAGCGCAAATTAATGATCACTGCATATAGAGTGATTTTAAAAACAAATCATTTGAGAGTCTTGGTAAAGTCTTATCATATAATTGCACATGATAATAATTATAATAATACAATACTTTTTATTTAATAAGCACTTTTCATAGACACTCAAAGTCACTGTAGAGATATATATATATACAGCACTAAAAGTAAAAACATTCCAAACAGAATAGGCCTATCTGAGCAGAAATGTTTTTACTCTGCATTTACAGCTTCAGGTCAGGACTGTTCTGGGGTAATTTATTCCAGAGACAAGGGGTACTTAATGTTAAGGCACATGAACCTAAAGAAGACTTAAAGGGTCTAGGAACGACTGGAGATAGGGATGAAGAGGAACTGAGTGAACAAACATGAGTTTGAATTGTAATAAGTTTTGAGAGGTATGTAGGTGCTAGGTTATAGAGAGCTTTGAATGTTTATAACAGAAGTTTAACGAAAACGAGTTGCTATTAGTCAGCAGTACAGGAGACATGGGAAACAGAACAGGAGTGATAGATTCTGTTATAAGAGTTCGCGTAATCAATATAGTTTCTGCATTATAAATGAGTTGCAGCCTATGTATGGATTTGGATGGGACGTGGGCTAATGATTTGCCAACATTGAGCCGATAGGTGACCAGTGAGTGAACCAAGATACCAGTGCAAGACGGATCTGGTTTATATTTGTGATATGAAACAATCAGAAGTGCGTGGAATGGCATTGATGTGAGTGTTAACAGAGTCAATGCGGATAAACTTTTGGATGGAAATTACTTTGAGGAGGGCCTTCTTGGAGACAAGTGAAATTTGGTTTAGGTTTTTACTGCTGTTAAGCTGAAGGAAATTAGCTGAGAACCAGGGCTTTAGTTCTGTTAGGACAGCTTTGCATCTGGTTGGGAATGGAGGATCCAATACATGTTTACACACTTTTTATACATATAAATATAATTAACGCACAAGATCTCTAAAAAGCAAACAAAGTTTCAACTAAAAGACTTCCTTCAAACAAGAGTGGTTGGGTCCAGAAAAACTAGCATTGAGAGATTGCCAGAAGCAAGAAGAAGATCATTACAGATCTTCACCAGTGATTTCTCAAATAGACCTCGTATATATGTCAACCTGTTGTTGAAGACTACCAAAAGCAATTTTGTCCATCACAATGTACTTTTTTTTATACATCTGTAGATTTGTTTCCACATTTGAATCTAGTAAGTTTTTATTTCAAGTGCTTTTTTATCTCTTTAGCACACCGTCAATACGTTTTTTTATTTGGTTGATAGTTTCCTAAAAATAACTGCTTATTATTTTTTGTAATGAACGAGATCTTTTGAACCTACTTTGCTCATTTACACATTCCAGCGTGCATGTTGTGTTGCTTTGTGAGACTTGAAATTCCATTCCAACCTTCCAAAAGCCCCAGCTTGAGAATGGCTTCAGCATGAACGAAGGCATCTGGAGCCTTGGGCTCTTGTAATAGGAGGAAGCTGGGAGTTTGAGTACAGTTGCAACAGCATTGGAGTTCTTGAGATGTGTACTTTAGTGTGGTTCTTCAGAAGATTTTAATAAGCATCTACAGGTGAAATAGTTCAAGTGGACATAGCATGGTTTCTGTTCCCGGCATATTTTTCTTTTAAAACATTAGAAACTTTGAATTCAAGGAAAAAAAATCTAAGAATTTAATACATTCAATTGATCAAGAGATCAAAGTCTATTACTTACATTCCCATACACATTCTGGCCACAAGGGGAGGTTTGGGGTTTGGTCCTCTTAAGGCTATGACGCAGGCTGGTGTTTGTGGATGTTACTCTCTCGCTGTGATTGTGGAACAGCTTTTTATATCCTTCCCATTTTGATTAATGATCTGAATAGGGATAAATGATCGCAGCTTGCTATAAAAGAGTAGCTTTCAATATATTCTCCGCAGCACGTGCAGGTCTCCCTCAAATGCCATCACTTGCCAGTGCCCTCAATCACACACTAATCTTGGATTAGAGGAGCGTGGAAATGGATTAGAGGAACAGTCTGGGATTACTTTTCTGCTGGCAGCAATTTTATTATTGATTGTATGCTACCGTGTTTCATCTGATACTCAGTTTGACCGAAGATTATTCTTCCTTTGTCTATGAAAACTCTGGGAATAAGGTTTTTTTTTACATTTTGAGGAAAGAATTACTTTTATACTACCTTTCCCCTTTGAGGGTGAAAAAATGTTGGCATAATTGCTTTTTGTTGCCCTTGACTCTACATTTTCAAACATTTAAACGATCCATAACAAACACATTTCCAAGTATGCTGATGCTATCTAAATCTATATGCTGGCGTTTTCATATCAATATGGCTTTAAATAAACCATCCAATACCCAAAAATGTGGTATTACATAACACATTTATTTATATTACAAAATTATGTCTAATGAAACTGATATGTATTAGAGAATTAGGATGTAATTTTTCTTTGCTTTAAATGCTATTTGAACTGGTCCAACTGAGAGTAAAGCATTAGCATTTTAATCCGATATATCTACAGTAAATATTAATTTAAGTGGAAAGGGAGAGGGACAGGGACAGGGACAGGGGAGAGGGAGAGGGAGAGAGAGAGAGAGAGAGAGAGAGAGAGAGAGAGATAGAAGAGGAGATCTAGAGCGCTCTATAGAGGCTCTACTCATCTTATCTAGAGAGCCTCTATCTCTCCTCCTTCTCTCTGTCTGAGAGAGAGAGAGAGAGAGTAGAGAGAGTAGAGACAGTAATCCAGTTTGGAGCAAATGAAGATCGGTTACTCAATAATATGAAGCTCTGTACATGCACTTACATTCTAAAAAAATTTGACTTGAGTTTGCTCACTTTACTCATCTTTTAGAATGAATTGAACAAGAAACTCTATAAGCTTTATAACATGCTAGACTTATGTTTTAAGCTTTTGGTTTGTGTTAGGAGGTTGACATATATTTTGAAATTATACATTTATAAAGTATGGAAATGTTTCATTTTACACTTTGTGTTATATAAAACAGCAATAAATTCACTATGAGATAACTCACAAACAAATTCATGTATAAAGATGTGAAATACAGACAATAACATCAGAGGAACAATGAGATAGTAATGTAATGCATGTACAAGATTGAAAATACAATATTTTTTTCATTTTCACTCCATCTTTATGTTTGAATATTAGTTTAGTCTACAGAAGGTAGATAGCGACGGATACTGAGTTTGACCTATTCTTTACAGTCTACTTTTTTGTTTTGTGGAGATCCACAGTGGTCAATCTCGAGCCCATTTTTGGTCCATAAATGTTTAATTTGAAAACAAATGCACATGTCCAAAGGGTACTATCATTAAAAAAATTCATTTAGCAAAAAATAAATAAATAAATAAAATAAAATAAAAAGCTAAATATGATTAGGAACAACAAAAAGCATCCAAGATTTGCCTAAAGCCCGCTTACAAACACAAATGGAAGCTGTAACACACAGAAGACTGTGTTTATGCATGAAGCGACTTAAGAGGGAGCACAGCCTGCTAGTTACAAATGATCCCAGATCAGTTGCAACAGTCATTGTTCTCTTCAACGTTAATGAGGAAACATTTGAATTTTAAGCTTCTTCTAAGTCGTCTCATTTAGTAGTAGGTAGTATGAAAACCATGCTAGTAAAAAACATGTCACACTTACAATTAGTCAACACTTCAAGTGACATAAAATTATGGAAAACACTAGTTTGATTGGACAGGAACTTTATATCTGCACAATGTGTCTTGCTAAAAATCAAACAAATGTCTTAAACCCTCCATCAAAAACCTTATTGTCCATCATTATAGATGAAACAATATTTGAATTGTCAACAATACCATTGCAGGTGAAAGAATTTGGGTTTATTATGTGCACTGAACATTTCAGAGTAAAAGCTGTACTCATACAATTTTAACTTTGTGATGGATTTATAACTTTTTGGCTCAACTACTGTAATGCTGTGTACTGGGGTCTGTTTAAACAGGCGACATCAAGACTTAAGTTCTTTCAGAACGCTGCTGCATGGTTATTAACAAGGATCAGGACATTTGATCACATGACCCCAGTATGTTTGGCTTCCTGTAGTTTTTTGAATGAACAGTAAAATTATTTAATTGCTATGACCTGCTGGACCCTTGCTCTATTTCCCAACTCCAGTATGCAGTTCAAACAACGAGGTCACTTAGGTCAGCTAAGTTAGGCCATTCCTTGTGCTAAACTTAGGTCTAAAGGTGACAGATCATTTGCCGTGGAATGAGCTGCCATCTGACATTCATTTTATGCTCAAGTCTAAATCTGTTTTCCAAGGCATTTGAAAGTTTATGTTGAGAATGAACTTTTATATGTTTGCCTGTTTTTAGGCCATGTTCTTTTGTTTAAAAACTGCTTTATAAATTATAAAGCAGTGACTTGCTGATTATAAAATGTGACTTGCTTACTCTATAAAACAGTTAAATGAAGACTTGTCAAATCACTGCTGAGAAAAAACTTGGCGCAAATAGGAAAAGTATTTTGTCAATCAAACTACTGAGGAAATAACAGGGAGCATGCAAATATACGACAAAACGCTACTCCAAAGCTCTGAAGTTCACGTGCTAAAATAATTATAACATTATTTTTTTTTAGCAAAAACAAAAGAAATAGTTTAAAAAGGCTTGTTTGAGTCCCCATCATGATGACAGAAATGTCATCCAATCAGCTTCAAGTTTCGGTTCTCATATGATATAATCTCTTTAGTCCCATTTGGTGTTAATCGAAATGTTGTTGTGTTTTCAGAATTGTTAACATGTTCTTGAAATTGTCTTTGAGTATTCTAAATAGTTTATTTGTTTTCTTATATGCTGGAGTGTTTTCTAAATTGTTAATTTGTTTTTGGATTCGTAATAGTGTTTTTTCTAAATTACATTTAATAAATTATAAAATATATTCAATTATTTTCTGCTTTTGTAATAGTGAATTGTTTTGCACCTTGTATCCCCCATACAACACTTTATTACTATTATTACTTTCTTTAGGTTGTATTAATCTGGATGGGTTAATCAAGTGGAAGCCACTTACCAATTGCTGAGGTTTCTTTCTTTCATTTCAGATCCACCAAATATTTTTTTTCTACTCTTTTGTAATTATGCTTTGTTGAGGAGGAAGTGGCTGATTTACCCAAACTCAAGCCCCATTTGATTTCCAATTAAACCTAACCTAACTTTATACCCATGTTATATATAGTTCATGAATTTGACAAATAACTACACTATTAAACCTTCTACTCATTAAATTCATTTTATTGCAGAAGTTTTACCCTTAAATGTTGTAAACCTAGGGGAAGCACTGTGCTTCCATCTTCTACTACTTTTTTTAGCTTTTAGCCTCCACCTCCTTGTATAGCTCTTGACACAAACACATGCAGGAAATAGCATCAGCAGGAATAGTTTAATTCAGTATAATGTGATTGTAAAATAAAGAGATCTAAAGTCATGTGATCAAGCTCCACCAACTACACAGCAGAGAAATGTACAATGCACACAGAACAGCATTCAATCATGTTCTGGATCGACTTGAAAAACAGAAATCCTAAGAGCTATTCTCAACAAAAGCCACTGTTTGCATTTTAAGTAGGCTCATAGTAAAATTCGCTGAGCCAGTGTTGCACCTCCCCTTCGCAATGGAGTTTATAGGTTACTGAAAGATTTCAGCAGCTGCATGTAAGAAGATTAGGGAGGAATTAACGTCATTTCTTTGTCATTACAAAAATAAATTGATATTCGCTTTTAATCAGAGGGCGGGAGATGAGTGCAGAGCACAATGTCGGAGCAGCAGAGTGGGTGTCCACACAGGGTTTCTAATGGCACCGCTTCCATGCCCAGAGTGGATCTAAGGGCTGCGATGGAATGGGCAACACAACGAGATGGAAAGGATGCTGCATAAGAAACACAAGAGATTGAGACTGAACTCGGTTCCTCTCTCCATAAGATCCTGGAGCTCAGGCCTGGGCCATGAACTCTGCTCTCGCCGCTCTGAGGCTGATATGCCTGGCATCACTGGTTCCCGTTACCCAGCTCAAGGGAAGCAACACACAAAACCAGCGGAGGCACAAAGACGTCTATCTCAACGAAAACACGCGGCACAAACATGGGGGGTGAGGATGAGCTAAAACAATGCTGGAGTCTTTATATGTTAACATCTGTAGGAAAATATTTTTTTTAAGCTATATGATTTTTGGAAGAGTAAAAGGGCGCTTTTAAAGAGTAGAAACATCTAGTGGCAAATTAACTATTATTGGTCGTGTTCCTATATTTTTTTCCTACACTTTATTTAAAAAAAATCCAAATCTATTGCAATTAAGATCATGTGTTCAGACAAAAAAAAGCAATTCTCTGTATTTTTCAAAATGCCTAAACTTTTATCCTATAGATAAATAAATACATTTTTACAATGTTTGCCACAGCAACAACAAAAAAAAAGCCCTTAGTTAAATAGTTCCTAGCCGTCAGGTGTAACATTTTTTCTGTAAAATGTATCATATTTGGACGACTTTTAAAGAAAGTGGTAACTTCTTTTAAATATACATTTTTTATGTTCCAAAGAAAAAAGGGAAAAAAATTATTTCTAGTCAACAAAATAAACCAAAGCATCCACATGCAATCTATACCTTTGCATGCACTTTACTTGTTCTTTTACAGTATTTGCAATGCGCTTGCATTTTCAATGTTACATATTGTTTAACAATGTATAACATTAATCAGCAGCAGCAGCAGGTTTGTTTAAATACACATGCCAAGCCGTTTACACTCGTGGTGTTATTTATTGTGGTCTCCTCTGTGTTTATTTGAGCTCTCTGCTCTGACCTGCTCTTTGGGGTTGTTCATTGGATATGTGTGAGGGTATAATTAATTTTCAACGAAGAGACTCTGTAATTAGGGCTACTGCTTCAGCTAGGTATTTGAGGTAAAAACAAAAACTGCTCAGGGTAGTCATTTAGTCTTTATCTGAAGCTGTGCAGCAGGGCATTCCCAGGTAACAGAGCCATTTGAGTATATATTTATATATATATATACATACATACCATATACATAATGGTAATGCCTTATTCACTGAAAAAAAAACCTGCTTTGTATGAAATGAAACTAAAATGCTGTCAGGGTTCTAATGTTTTATTCTCATGTTTTAAAACCCTGTTATTATCTTTTTGTTTGGATGTTTAGTATTTAGTTGAAGTTTCATTTTCATGTATTTATTTTAGTTGTATTTTCATTCAGTCCTGTTTATTTTGGTCTCATGTTTTATTCACAGAAAAGCAACATTTTTTAAATGAAAAACAGAAAAGTAGAAGATCTGCTCTCCCACTCTGGGGTGACAGCTACTGCTCTGCTATCAACATTCTTTCAGACCTTTAGTCTCCATTCTCTACCCCTTAAAAAATCCCTCAATATTTCCTCTTTTTTCAGTACTCTTCAAATACAAATACAACAGTACAACACTAATTTAGTGACTAAAGTTAACAGAGTGTCATTAAATTCCCAATGCATGTAAAAAACTTATTTACGGTACTCTACGCAAAGCAAGATTGGGTTGATCTTGTGCTTTAAAAGGCATGCTTGCTGAGAAAGAGTTGCAGGTGTTGATAGACTATGACTTCAATTTTCTCCATGTTTATGTTGCTTTGTGGAGATGTGGGCTGATTTTTATTGAGGTGGGCGGGAAACTGACTAACAACCCAGATTCTCTGCATCTCCCACGACCGGAAGATAGTCCGCTCAATGTCTGAATGACTTAAAATCTTCTCCACCACTCACGTACTCTCATTGAATTTACATACATACAAACGTGTTCCCTTTCTGTTTTTAGTGAGAACAAAGCATTAGGTTTCAGTCTCTTTATGTTGACCTGTGTCTTAATTAGGTTCTCATGCTGTCTTGTTGGTTTTGTTTGTTGATAAGGAGTTCATTTCCGAACAGGTTCACTGTCACTCTTCTCTTTAGTTTTTGTCACTGCATTAGTTGATATCAACCTTGTTTTCTGTGAGTTTTAAGTTAGTTAAGCTTTAAAGTAGAGTTCTTGTGTTCTATGATCTGTTTTGGCTCATGTTTAACTCAAAGTTATCCCTATCATAGGTTATATGTTTTGCGTTTGAAAAGTATTATTAAGTCAAATTGTCCAACTCTTGGGCATTTTATGTTCTGTTATTTTAATGTTTCACTGATAAAACTCCCTTAACTTTAAAAATCCTTGGCTGATGAGTTCTAATTCTACACAGGTACCCTGAAAAAATCAGAATTGTACTTTTGTACATATTTTAGTAAGTGTATGAATATATATATATAGTTTTTTTAACAAATTTGTGTTATTTGTATTATCACAGATAATTAAAAACCCATGTATAAAGAAAATATTAGTTTAACATTTTTTTAAACGTGTATTTAATCACATAAACTTTATATGGAAAATTACAGTAAAATAACATACTATACAGTGACACTGTCCTTATTTAGAGTGCACATTATGTATAAATATAATCTAAAGATAATAAATGATAAACCTGATGTTATCCTAATGTGTTGAGCATGTCTGCAGGTAAAATATCTAAATGTTTAGTGCTATTGACTGTAAGATTGATCTGTGAGGATGACATAAGCTGTGATGTGTAGTGTCAGTTAGTTAGAAGTGTTTCATTTACAATGAGGAAAAATTCACCCTTTATTTGAACAAAAAAAGGTCGTTACAAACACAAATTATCTGGTTAGACAGCTTTCATATGTTAAATCTTTCAACACGTTGTCTCCTTTCAAACAGACGGATAGACTTTAAAATGAAGAAATCTGACAGCACCAAATCTCTGCTGATTAAATCTGAGCAGCTCCTGAGAATCGAGGATCACGACTTCGCCATCAGACCTGGGTTTGGAGGTGAGGGCTTTCTCAAACCACTCTTTTATTCATTTCTAACAATGTTCCTAATGACAGGTGTTTTCTTTTTACTGCCTGACATTCTAAGCATCATGTTAAATCAACATCTTTGGTTGGTGTTAGTGGCATTTCCTGGAAATAAAAACTTGTGTGGTACAAATAGTGTACATGTCGTGACATGAACCTGCCGCTCTAATACAGAGGCAGTGGAGGGACAGATGGGAAGAGAGGGGGGAAAACAATGATGTGATTACCAAAATCAGTTGATGGGAATCGTGATGTGGAAATCACTAACAGTGCTTACAGAGAGCAGTATAGCATAATCCTGAGCACTAAAGTGGTACAAAAAAATAACAATAATAAAATGACTAAAGATGAGAAAACATGAATAGATAAATGCATGCACGGAAAATGAATCTGAACGTTAAAAAAAAACTAAATATAAAATGTATGACTGCTATAATGAAGGTATTATACTAAAAAAATGGATGGGGCAGTGCATGGACATTGAAAGATTATACCAACTGACAAAAAGCTTGAAAGGGTTCAACACAAGCTTAAAATATAAACTTTGCCACAAAATGCATAAAAAGGTGTTTGATATTTAATGAGTAATATTTAGCGAAAGACAACCAAGCAAAGGAATTTATGGAATGAAATTGGGGACTTTTCATTCGTAGCATGATTTACTGGAGGTATAAACATCTCGTATTTGGTGCATCGTGAGATTCAACCACCGCTTGCTCCTTGAAAGACGCAATGTCTCAGTTTAACTTTTTATAATGCCCAAGACAAGAACCACACTGTGTGCAAGTTGTGCCACACAAAAATAAGATCTAGTGGAAACACAATCCACTTCAGCACTTTCTATTAAAATTAGTGGAGTCAACCAACTGAAACAGAACTTAATTCAACATTTTGCTGCATCTGTTGAATAAAACTAATTATGGTAAAATAATAATAATAAAAAAACTCGCTATGTATAATTGCCTTTATTTCTAAACGAGCACCTTGGCTATTTCAGTAAAGATAGCAGACATGCATCATATTACTCTTTTGTGTAAATAAGGCACCATATGGAACCTCTGTGCTTGTTTACACAAAGTGCATAAATCTGTATAATGCACACCTGAGGATGGACAACCCCATTTATACCATGGTAATTTATATCAACACACAAATTAAAGTCATTACTTATATCTCTGCTGCTGCAAAAAAATGAAATTAAATAAATAATGTTAGTTGTGGTTTATACCATTTATATAATTGCTAATGGCCAACAATCGCATATGAAAATTCTACATTGTTTTCACGCAGCATACAAAAGCAAAACTTTGTTTGGGAATAAACAAAAGCTTTGAAGAAAAGAAAGAACAACGATAGCAGATCGAATATGTTGCTTGAAGTAAGCTTTGTAATTCTGATCAGACCATTGATGTTATATATTTAACATTACCATTGTTTTTAGTAATAAAACAGTCTGTGGGGTTCAACATGCATTTTTAACCCGCTACTGCAAGGTTTGTTCCCCTCGCTTTCATTCTCAAAATGCTGTGAAATAGGTATATTGTTGATATTTGGGCAGCAGTAAATGTCTCTTGGCAGCTTTTTTTGGTCAAGACCCGTCCATGAGGCCTTATGACTGACATGACAAACAACCAATCCCATGCCGCTTTGCATAGTGTCATGTTTCAGGACGCAGAAATGTTACCACAATAACTATCCAACACACAACGAGTTAAAAGGTTTCATAAAAAAAAATGTCTGAATCCAATGTTTGGAAAATCACACATTATCAATGCACACGATGGATATTTGATGTTGTTAATTGTATGCCTCCATGTTGTTTCTGGGTGGAAAGGAAAAAAAGCAAATCTTGCTACTCCCAGAAATCTGAACAAGTTTCACCAATTAAACCACGACTTCAGTATTCTTGAAGTGTTTCCAGCTTTTTGTATTCAACTCGCTGGCATGACGTCTGAGTTCGATAAAATGTCTGCAGTACGAGAGAGGTTAATTGTCAGTGTCCCCACTTCTCACTGCTGACAAAATGAACAAAAATGAGTTCATGTTTCCAACTTGCACTCCTTCACTGAATAGATAAGTAATAAAGTAACCTTCTAAAAAGAAATTCAAAACAATTATTAGGCTTCAATTAATAACTGTTCTGTTCATTTCATTTAACATACAGAGCACAACGATCATTCTGCAAACATGCATAGAATTTCTCCACATTTAAAATGAATGTTCCACCTCAATCTGCAACCACACCATTCGATGTCACTAGAAAACTGGCGGTCTGTGTCTGCAAAATCTGATCAGGTGTATCTCCAGTTCACCTTTGTAAAACAGAGCTACAAAAAATTATTGTTTGTGAAAAATAATAAGATTGAATGAGCAAATAATATGCTAAAAAACATTGGTCCAAACTGAACAAAACAGGAAACCATGACTATTGATCTAGCGATCATATGAGTGTGATCAATCCTGTTACAGAGAGAGAACAAACCGATGTGGACTACACGTGCAGTCATGGGCTACTCACACTAGCTTTTGAGAGCTCCAATGATCCTTGCATGGTAGTGTGTGAGTTAAGACCCCAGCCACCAGACAGCATGCTTTCAAAAGTACCAAGCTCTAAATTATCACAATGATAACAAGGCTCACTCTAACCTACTTCACATCCAGACTGAAGTCCTAAAATTAAAAAATAACTTTAAAATGAGATTTTAGTAAGCACACAATTCACCTTTTCAGGCTGGTGGTTGAAACCGTGTCACATTATGCAGTTTTGCAGGGTAAAGTTCAATTATGCTCATCCTTTCATCAGAGTGGAATCAAAAATTGCACCTTGTAGTCTGAAAATTCCGGTTTCACATTGTTATATGTGATCCCAATCAATTAATTAATTGTTTTTTATCATAGTGTGACCGGCGCTTTATTCAAAGTTAATCAACCCCTGCCAGCCAATCCGAATCAAGTATTTAACACAAGTTCATCACACCATGGCACAAGTTACATTAAGACTTAAAGTTTTACAAACTTACAAGCAGTGCTATTCAAGTGACATTTTTGACTCAAAAACAAAATGGTCAGATTACCAAACTCCAAAACTTATCCAAAACTGGACTTTTCAGATGTTTCTTGCATGTTTCAGTATTGTTCACTCATTAAAAACATGCCTCAAGTCAAATTCAGATTCATCATGAAATAGTTGGTGCATGTTTGTTTAATCTTTTTTTTCTGAGTGCTCATATCGGCTCGATGGCCATAACCATGCCCCTTGGCCATACCACTGCCCAGTAGCCAATCAGACATTGAGCTAATACAGCTCATCCTAATGAAAAACGTACACGCTGACCAACCCGGAAGAGAGCCGTCGCAGAAACTTGGAGGATAAACAATAGAAGTGTGTTTTTGGATATCCTAGGCCAAAAGATGAATGTGTTCATCAGAAATGGGTGGATTTTCTGTGTACCAAGAAGAAAACCCAGCAGAGGGTGTGGCGGAAGCATGGTAGTGAGGGGAAATACACGGCTCGTTTTGAGGAGCTACTTTGAGGTGATTCAAAGACAGTTTTTATGAAAAATACTTCCTTTTGTGGTTAATGATCGTGAAGAGGGGTCAAATATTTATTATAAATGATTTATAAGGGGCATGATATGGCAAGAAATAGAATAGTTTTGCTCTGGAAACAAGTTTCTCCACAGATGAGGGTTAGGTAGGCAGTATTCAGATACCCAAGCTTCATCGGGGTTCACTAGAGTGACTGAACAATTAATTACGTTCGCCAATCATTCACCCCCTCCCACTTTCACCCTATTTATTGATACAAAACAATGAGTCTAAAAAATTATCATGAACAACTACGGATTCATGTTAAAGTGTGAATAGACATATGGATTTATGGATGGCAGAATGGATGAACGGACATTGACATCAAGTATGAATGGACATATAGATAGGTGGATGTAGTTATTGTCCCGGCATGCTCCTTAAGCTGCTTACACCATGTAAGAACAGTGCTGAACAAATCTCATCCCCAATATCTGTACTGAGCGATAGACGCCTGATGAATAGATCTCTCCATTCTGCCTTCGTCTGAACTCAAAATCAAAAGCTTTAAAAGTCACTGCAGGCCAAAACCACTACAATGAGTCTCTAAAAATGTAGGTTATGAAGTCATACTCTACACGTCACAATCAGAAAAAAACCCTGCTCTGACCCAGATTAGCACAAGAAGCAAGCGGGCAATACTCTACGGACAGATGTGTTTAGTGCACTCTAATCCCTATTATAATCCTCCGCATTCTCTGAGAATGTTGCTAAATCTTTCAGATGACTGAAAGTTGCTGTTTTTAGACTAAGAGCAGAAAGCCTTGATTCTGTCTGTTTAATCAAACAATCCCCTTCGCTGAAGCATGCTCTACGCTGTATGGGGACTTCACTGAGAAAACAAGGAACTATTTTTGAGTCGAGATGTATCAATGGATACATTTGGAGTCAAATAATTTGAATGGCATTTAAATTCAATAAATATAGAACACAAGAGACATTTTTGTATATGTATGTTTGAGCAGATCTAATGTGAACAGGACTATTTCAAACTATACACCAACATTTATAGCACAATAACTTTTAAGATTTTATTATATTAATGGATGCTCTGCCGAAAATTTGTCGAATGTTTGACCTACTTACTATCGTTATTATCATGTTATTGTATATTTTTAGGTTGCTGAATTGGTCACTGATTGAATTTTGCTTTTTAAGAGGAAGAGGTATGGCGTTTTGGGTTAAAGGGCATCTAATATGGACTTTTTGCAAGATTTAATGGCGTCCTAGACATACAAAGTTAAGTGGCATAAGGAAAATTAGGAAATTTGCTAAAATTAGGAATAGTTGTCTAAGGGGAACATCTTTCATACCTTACTAAGGAAGTTACGGCTAAGGAGTTTGGATTCTGGTTTTAATTAGAATTTAAAATATTTATACCACTGCCATGTCACTTTAAAATTAAAGTACATTACCTTTAGCCAAATGTCAGATATATTTGGCTAAACTGTATTTAGGAGTCAATGATGTTTCTTTTAGTGGTTTTGAATGGAGAGTAAAATAAGTGTGAAAAGAATACTGACTTACAGATAAGAACCAGACACATTTTTCCTCCATGCGACTGGTTTCCATGTGTCTGTATAATGAGCCCCAGCAGTCCAGTTGAGCGAATGAAATGCTGTTTATGCTTCCCTTTGAAGAGAGTCTGTAGGCACGAGAAGATTCACAGCTAAAAGAGTCAAATGCATTCTGCTTTTCCACGAACACTTTCTCATTGCACTCTGTTATGATGGTTCTAAATGTACTCTTTGTTTACAAATATTTACACATCTGATTTGCTTAAAGCCTCTATTAATAGGCTTCAAATGGAGAGGAACAGAATAATTTTATGAATACCATGGGGATCCTTTAATTAACAAGTGTGAAAAAGTGCTAGGAATGTTTTAGTAAAAAACACTGAAAGTAAAAAGTGAGAAGCAAAAAGGTGATGCAAAGTTAGTCGTGTTTCCAATGACTGTGAAAAAAGCACAATTATATTTTGTAATTAATTTAATTAATTTGCTTAATGGAAACATGACAATTCAGAAAAAATTTTATTTATTAAAAAACACTTGTCTTTATTAAAATAATGTTTTTAAGGCCTATCAAACTTGGCATATTTCATAGAATTGCAATGAAAAAAAAATTTTTTTTTATTAAACAAGTCGACCGGCTGTGCCTCGTCCCTATTGGGTAAAGTGATGTACTTCTTCACAGTATTGTTCACATCTGTCACCATGTTTTTTTTTTTCTTTACTTATCATGCGAGTTGGTTTGTGTTTAATCAAAAATTATAATTTGATGAAAACAGTGCAATTGTGTTTTTTTCTCTACATTTCAAGATATTCTATGTAATTTCACGCATATGAGTAATGGACATGAAGCTTGTGATATCATTCGATGTCATTCCAGTTCCTCATTCGACATTCCAAAGAAGAGAGGACCGGAACTGACTAGAAACATTTTTAAGAATTAATTTATTCCGTCAACTTGTTGAGTAAGAATACGTTTTGTCCATACATGTGCGTGTTATGTCAGTGATTTTAAATAAGATGGCTATTTCTGTAACTATTTATAGAATAAGTTTTTATGTATAATGTTCTATGCGGAAAAGATCGACTGACTACAGATCGATTGATTCATGAACTGCTAAGCTAGTTTCTTGTATTGTCTTCTCTTGTGAGGCGAAGTAAAATTTTTCAATGCAAAGACAATAAAATTGTTTAAAAATAAAGGTTTTAAATCACTGAATTTTTTACAAAATGTCTACGCTTGCATGTATTGAGCTCTCTCCACTCCATTTTTCCAAACAGACATTAACATGTATAATAAGTTAGTTTATTAAAATTGAACTGACCGTACAACGGCTTCAATCAGAAACAGTCAACTGCATTTAATTTAAGACACAAAATCATCGGACACAAAATCCTCAGAGTCATTGCATGATCCCGTATTTGAGTGTAACAAAAATTTTTTTTCTTAAAGAAAGACAGAACTATTCAATCGTTCAAAGGAATTGTTCACTCTCACTTGAAGTTAAAAGAGATATAAGAGTAGGGAACTCTAATAAAGGTTTGCTTCAGCTCTGGTGCAGAGTTAAACCCAAGCCACAAATGATTTAACGGTGAATAGCATTGAAAAGCAACAAATAGGATTGAAATCCCCCCAAATAAAGGGGTAGTTAATATTTGCAATTGCATATTGATTTGTACTTGTTTGCTGAAATGAACCAGCTGAAAAAAAACATTAGCTTGTCTTTTAATTCGCTGTTCTGTATAGTCAACCCTTAATACAGAGAGTTCCCTTTCCATCTGTGCCCCTGTTGCCAGGCTCGTCTATCCCAGTGGGCATTGATGTGCAAGTGGAGAGCATTGACAGCATTTCAGAAGTCAACATGGTGAGTGTGTTTTCTTTTTTAATTACTTTTAACCTCTGCACGGGCGTTGATCACTGCGCACCTCACATAAGCTTAAATCCTTAGCCATTTAAAGAGATTGGATTCAGAGGGCAAAGGTCAAAATCATCACGCTATACAGACTTTGAGTGCATAATAGAGCGCTAAATCCACTGATGTGTTCAACTAAATTTGCTCATGGCTCAGTTTGTTTCATCTCATTCACATTTGGTGAATGGATTTTGTTTCTCTGCAACATCAAACCAAAGACCTTGACAATGCGAGCAATAACCTCTGCTGTTTAAGCCACATTTTTTATAAGAATGGTCTGTAAGAGGAAAAACCCTGGTCTTCAAAAATTTGTATGACAGCAAGCAAGTCAGTCGATATTGCTGTTTGATACGTTTTAACTGACAAAACTAAAAGAATATGCAATATAATGTCAAAATAATATCAATTGAAAGCTAATCAAATTAGCTAAGAGTTTTTCAGTCATTTAACAGTTCTTTTCCAGCATGATAACAGTATACCTTTGAGCATTTAAGTATATGTACTGAGAAGGAGAAACTAAACATACCTCAGTCAACCGAGTGTTGAACCAAAAGCAGTCACACAGATGTGATCTAAGGAGTTAATTTTGTCCGATGCAAAGTTTAAAAATTACGCATTTAGTCTAAGTCTGGTTAGGATTCAGAAATGCAATTTCCATACAGCTAAAGGCCCTGAACTTAAAGTTCGTGTAATGTAGGTATTTTTGATGTGACTTTTACATCAATGAGTTCGCCCTCTTATCTGGGGCATGACTATGCTATCTATAAATGCAACTTTATAGGCCAGGATATATTATTGGCTAAAACGAAACGCTGCATCTAGGAATGACGTATGTCCAATGAGTGGCTTTAAATTTGACCAAAAAGTTTGATCCAAGTGGTCACAGTAGATACATAAAGCTGCCACTTTAAAGGACTGTTGGCACCGGTGCCGGCTTATAGCTCTTCAGAGTTCAAAGTTTGTGGTCGAATTTTGCCCTTATTGTGATCTTGAAATTATTTGGCCCTTGGAGTCTCTAAAAGCAGGTTGACAGCCATCCAAGTTCAAGAACACTTTCATTGTCTTTTAAAAGGCATTTCAGTTTACCGGATTGTTCAAACTAAGCCCAGCCTTTGCATGATGCTACTGGAAAGTGGAATAGCTGTCGTTTTGACTCTATCTGCCCCAATGTGTCACAAGCTGCAGTGTACTGGCAGTCATTTCCATCATTATAATGGGATAGAAAAAGAGATAAAACCGATACACAAGAAGGTCATATATAGGTGGTATTACTCAATAAACAAATCATATCCTCCAAAGACCCAGTTCATTTTTTTTGCTTATATATTTAATATATATAATTTTTAGACTAATTTGAGCTACCCTACGAAGTGCTGCTGTGCTCAATAGAGGACACTCAGGCTTTTACAAGGAAATCTCATGTGTTTGTGTGGAACTAACAGCTCTAAGTAGACAGGACATCTCAAAGAAGTGATATTGGAAGACAATTTTTCCTTTAGTTTTCAGGAGAATATATTAAATAAATTAAATATCTAAAATAATATCTTAAATAAATGAATATTAAAAGACAATGAAAGTGTTGATGACCTGGGGTGTATGTCAATCTGTCGTTGGAGATTCCCAAAAGCACATTTAATTCTTTTTTTATATGGATGGCTTAATATTTGGGACACTTTTTGAGTGTTTTTTTTTTTCAGTTATTTTAGAAATTTCATTGTCTGACCAAATTTTTTATCAGGCTTGTTGTTTTGTCTGAAACCTCTTGTTACTTTGTTCTCGCTACTTATGTTAAAATTGTTTTATCAATAGTAACTTCAATAAAACCCAACATATTTTTTGCTGAATTAATCAATAAGGAAACTGTATGTTGTTTTGCTTGACTACAACTACACTAAATCTAAAATAAAAACAACAAAAACATCTGACATGAAACTATAATCTGCAGCATAACAAAATATATTTGAAAAGTCTTTCCTATGCTCCTATACATTTTTATTGAAAGTAACTAATTTTTAGTTTATTATTTTTTATTTGCTATTTAATTGTATAGCCCTACATATACTTTGTGTTAATGTTTATTTCCATCAGTTTGCAATATATATTCTTAATTTAACAAACACTATGGTTAATTCTATGTATGTGTAAACGTGTGAAATATCTTCAATAACAGTTAAAATCAAATATTTTTTAATTTGTAAACAACCCTTCAATTCTCCCTAAACAGCTCACTCTGGTGTAATTCTTATTGCTGAGCAAATCTAACAGAAATGCTATTGCTGTTATCTGAGTTTATAATCCCAGGTCAGTGGTTAGGGTGTTGTGTGGCACGGGTATCAACTTTCATTTTTCTACATTATACAAAGGACTTGGTTAGCACATAATAACACTATTTATATTGTATGTATTCATAAGGCTGTTATATACAGTGAGTCAGTCAACTCTTTATTTAGTGTTTTTTATTTAACCTTCACTTTAGCACCTAGCAGCACACTTTTTAGTAAAGTTGATCATCTATTTCCCAAAGTTGTCTTATATGCATATTAATCCCTGTATTTTTACTGTTCTATAAGAGCATTTTTATTCTTAGCTTACTTCCTTAGCTTCAAAAGCACAACAGTGAAAATGATAGTGAATAAAGTGAGATTGGCAGCTGCTACAATCAAATGCACACAGTGACAGTGAAAGTATGAGGAGACTGGTTTATGCAAAGTCACCTCTCTCTCTCCCTCCCTCCGCCCCCCCACTCTCTCTGTCTCTCTCTCTCTCTCCCTCTCTCTGCCCCCCCACTCTCTCTGTCTCTCTCCCTCCCTCCGCCCCCCCACTCTCTCTCTCTCTTTGTATGTCTGTCTCTCTCTCTCTCTCTCTCTCTCTCTCTCCCCCTCCCTCCGCCCCCCCACTCTCTCTCTCTCTGCCTCTCTCTCTCTCTCTCTCTGCCTCTGTCTCTCTCTCTGTGTTTTGTGGTCATAGGACTTCACTATGACCCTGTACCTCAGGCATTACTGGCAGGATGACAGGCTGGGCTTTCCCTCCAGCAACAATAAAAGTCGAACCTTTGATGCCCGGCTGGTGAAAAAGATCTGGGTGCCGGATGTCTTCTTCGTTCACTCCAAGCGCTCTTTCATTCATGACACCACCATGGAAAACATCATGCTCCGAGTCTATCCAGATGGGAACATTCTTTACAGCGTCAGGTACGCCACATGCACTGCAGCCACGTCCCTGAAACCAGATGTTTTTACTAAAGCTTTGAGACTCGCCTTTGAACCTCTTGCTTTCAAGTTAACACTTTCATGAAAGGAAGGTTTGTCCCTATGATACAAGTATATAGTAATTTATTCCTTCAAATTTACATTAATTCCTTCTTTAGATCTGAATAGTTAATAAGCGTAATTCTATACTATAAAAATCATGTTCAATTTCTAAACTTTGGTATATTTATCATAAATTTAATCTGAATCACAGAAACGCAGGAACAAAAATGAGCAACATTGTTAGGATTTTTCCTCGTGCATTGAAGTGCTCCTAGAAAAAAAGGCAAAAGGACATTAAAGTATATTGAGGAATAATCTTTTCTGTTCTTCAAACATGGGTGGTGCCTGAATCTAGTTCCAGTCAGCACCCACACGAGCAATTTCCACATCCCTAAAATCATTAAAAGGGTTCCAGTCAGCATCTATATTTGTATTTAAGCATGCATCAGAGAAAGAATTATTCACTCCCCAAAAAGAGTTGTTTTGAATTTTGAAGATTTGTTGTTTTCAAAATGGCACATCGCTAGCTGTCCTCACGTCAAGGAAAAATAAAATTTCTTTTAATAGGGATGCAGCGATACCACATTTTTTCAATGTGATTAGAATTACAAGCACTTGGATCTGAGTACTTGCAAATACCAAGTACCAAAATGAATAATACCGTTACATTTTCTTTTCATCTCTTTTTTATACTCAAAACAAAAGCATTTTTTTTTCTTTTTATAAGAAAAAAACAAGCCAAGCTTAACTTAAAGAAAGCAAAACTGTTAAACCTACAAAGGATGTAATACATTTCAATATCATATGATTATCTAAGTCACACATTCATAAAATGTAAGAGGCGGCTTTTTTGTTTATGAAAACCATTTCTGCATTAACAGCTGTTAGTCGGTTTTGGAGGTTTTTTAACTGTTTCAGCGTTTAGAATCCGCACACTTAGGCTGAGGAGTTCAGCGTCATTCAGGCGTCTTATAATGTTTTTCATATTAGCATAAAAAACAGCATGAAAGGAACATTTAAGGATTCTTCATATTTGAAGCATCTTCCCAGACACATTCCTTGGGCTGGACCTCACAAACTCATCTGAAATCTGTATGCCAGTGTATGACACTGAGCAAAACATTCTGATTGCAGGGTACAACCCTCTCCTATTCACTGCACGGTTAAACTAAGGAGAACATGCGGACTCATGTTGCTTGTCCAAATATCGTAAAATATCGTGCTTGTCGTAAAAATCTACTTAAAGGCTGTGGATGTTTCAGTTTGGAACCCGTTTGTCAGTGATGTGATCTCGTACCTCAGGTCCAGTACATTGACGAGACAATTAAATCTCGCACTTACATTTTCTGCAAATTTGGCTTATCCTGCTAATCTTATCTTGTCGGCTTTCTTCCCTTTTGGGGTCGCCACAGCAGAATAAACCACCAACTCCTCTGGCATATGTTTTACGCAGCGGATGCCCTTCCAGCTGCAACCCATCGCTGGGAAACATTCACACACACTCATTCACACTCATGAGTGTAACAATATGGACATTCATTTTTGCCCAATTGACATATACTTTGGACATGTGGGGGAAACCGGAGCACCCGGAGTAAACCCACTTAATCATGGGGGGAACATGCAAACTCCACACAGAAATGCCAACTGACCCAACTGAGGCTCAAACCAGCAACCTTGCTGTGAGATGACCGTGCTACCCACTGCGCCACCATGACGCCCCCAGACCCAAACCAAGTGAAGGAAAAATACAATCAGAGAAGGAGAGAAAAGGTTTGAGAGAGTGAGCAAAAAACGGCTTTGAGGGCTTCCTTCTTCTCTCGAACGCTACAGAAGATATTTTGAAGATTGCCTGAAAGCTTTTCTATTCTAAGAGGGGACGAATTTTTTTACTATTGTGCTGAATAATTATATATTTGATCAGACTGCTGGTAGTGAAAGCTTTTATCTCCAGCACTGATATTAAAATGTTTCCAGTCCTTGGATGTTTTTGCACCTGTTAACCATAATTGCTCCACTGACATCCCGCCATCATTAATTAGTATCGGCATGGGTATCAGAACCCTTATGATGAGTACGAGTACTCAAGCATGCAGTTGGGCAGATACCTGATACTGGTATTGGTACACCCCTACCTATAAAAAACTATAGACAAACTAATATTGACTATTGGAGTTAATTGTAACCTCATTTTCTTTGGACTGCTCTGATTTTCACAATTAATGCATTGCATTTTTCCTTCTTTCTGGAATTCTTGCACACTTTCCATAAAACATATTAACTTCTTTCACTTTTGAAATATCACTGTGTTTGTCTCCTGCATTATATATTTAACTGAAATTTTGCATCTAGACAATCAATGACTTATAAAGAAAATCTTGTATATATACAGAGGTGCCCAAAGCTCTGTATACCATCGGATCTCATATAAATCCTGTGCAGCAATCAAGGGGACAAAATGTTCTATTTTGGTGGGTTGACTTTTTTAAACAATAGTCTTTCAAGATTTCTGGTTCAATTCAGTCCATCTGTGCATTGATCTGAGCTTTTAGGTAGTGAGTACAGAAAGGACTGGTATTGTGTTACTGTGGTAAGTGAAAAGCTGGATTAAGACTGAATAGTGTTTTTATTCTTGTCTATTCATTGTTCAGTATTAGAAACAAGGACCTGCTTTTTATTTATTTAACAATGTTAGCTCCTTTTATTACATAAACGTAAAGGAACAAAAATCTCAGTAAAAAAAAAAAAAAAAAAACAATAAAGATTTTAAATATACCATTTAAGGACTGTATTCTCGATGTCTGCATTTAAATTAGAGCATTTTTGTTACAATTGGCCACACTTCAGAATAGCATTTGAGCATTTTTTACAGTTTTTGTCACAGACAGATGAGTTTCTCATCTTGTAAGTTCTTTGAGCAAACAAGTAGATGAGCATGCATCGTGGAGTTAGCAAAAAGATCTCAGAGCTTCTATACTCAAGTTAACTGATTCATTTGGTTTCAATATGGTTCCAGTTCCTTAATCCACAGAGAATAAATTCATTCTCCAAGAATCAGATGGAACAACTACAACATTTTCTCTTTCAGCATGCTAATCTCTGTGAAAGGCTTGCATAACCAGCTTCCTCTCATGTGACTGTGTAATCCGAGAGCCGTTACCTCAATGTTTGGGGGAGGAGTTTAGCTTCTCAGCATGAATGAACGAAGTGGAAGTTGTATGGTGTGACGTGTGAGCATGCAGGCTAATAGATTCGCTTTCAATTAGGCCTTGTTTCAGCAACTCTGAGTCTACTTTTTTTTATACAGGTCAATGCTTTGATACACAAAGTGCTTTCAACTTCATGAGAGGTCATTTTTTTTAAACCCATAATAGCGGCTCTTTAAATGCTTTTCACTGATTTGCAAACTAGGAGAACTTCCATTTTAATTGTAATTAATAAATATAATTTTGTAATGCTCTGCTAACATGATCATGCTATATGTAATGTAAGTAAATATCATATACAGCTGACACACTGATTATGTTCATATTTAAAATCAAATAATGTAATACCTTTCACCAAATCTGGTTTAATCTAACAGCAGATCTACATCAAGAAAACAAATGTCCTTCCTCAGAAAAAAGCCACACAGTTTAAATAGCTTGCTAGCACATTCCCTGTGTTTAATTTAACAAGCCCTTGAGTGTGGTTTTCTAAAGAATGTTTTTAATGAGCGCAACAAACATTTTTTTCCAAGAAGTACCAGTTTACTCTGCCAGTGTCGACTTGTATACAGCTCTACATGAGGGCACTCAAACACAGGGTTAGTTTCAATTGAGCTCCGTTCATCTGAGCTCTGTTTTTGATTTACTCTTTAGCACAGTTTCAGGTTCTGCTTCATTCTCTTTGTGAGTAAAGTGTTGAACTGTTGTTAAATTACAGAATCACAGTGACGGCGCTATGCTCGATGGACTTTAGCCGCTTTCCTCTGGACTCCCAGAACTGCTCTCTAGAGCTGGAGAGCTGTGAGTACACCAGCCTCTGTGTGTCTGTGTTTTTACGCTCTTCATTCATCACCATGAACATTGTGAGGATGTCATTGGCACACTGTAGCTTCAAGAACATATTAAAAAAATTAAGTCCCCATTCATTTCACTAGTTCACTCTTACTTATAATTGCATAGTATCGCAAGCAAGTTTTGAGAAGCGTACTTGGCTGGCTGGCTGTCTGCATGAGGAGTTTGGTGCCAGAAATCAGGACAGCAATCAGGACGTCCGCCCAGAAGAGTGTTGAGGGGTTGATAGTTTGCACAAACCTGTTAGTTTGAGCTGTTTTTACAGGGGTAGTAACGAGAAATACCTTTAAATGGTATTTAAACACGTTTAAATGGAAAGACCTGTTTAGCGGTTGATTAAGAGACAAGCTCCTCACGTATTTATGTAAATTGCTTAATTAACATCATTAAATGAAAATGTCCAACATTTCAAGACTCAAAAAACAGGACACTTGGCAGTAAGTTAAACTTAAATGTCTCCCCTTGAAAAAAAAGGGTCCACAAATCAAATTCAACATTGTTCTTTGTTTTTATTTTTAATTAGGGATGCACTGATACCGATACATTTTCTTAAGTACTCGTTAAAAGACCACCGTCTGAGAAATCTATGCCTATGTCAATGTCAGCATATGGACTCGTCTGTTTGAGCGGTGTGTAAGGGGTTAACCCCCACACTCCGGCTGCAGTTCTGAGCGGGGAGAAGACGAGGTGAGACATGTCATCGTGTGGAACTATTTGAAAGTAAATGAAGATGACAAAACAAAGGTGTACTGCAAGTTGTGCTCAGCGAAATTGTCCAAAGAAGGCTCAAAAGGTAGCGCATTTAACACAAGTTATTTAATCAAGCACCTAAAATATTCCGGAGCCCAGATATGATGTCCCGAGCCGCTGCTACATGACTGACACGCAGCTGCCTAAACATTATAATTATCCACAGCCTGCTGCAAACCTCCTCTGTGTTTAGTTTCACCACAGACATTTGGACAAGCAGTATTAGCCCCGTGTTGCTAATTAGCCTAACCTCCCAGAGTTTCACAACACAACGAGCCATAATACATGCGAAACAATTCTGCAGCTCGAACACCAGCCAGGTTTAATTTATAAGAATTAACATTTAAGAATTTTTCATAATGATTTATTCTGTAATATGTTGCATACATTTCCCAGCGATGGGTTGCGGCTGGAAGGGCATCCGCCGCGTAAAACATATGCCAGAGAGTTGGCGGTTGATTCCGCTGTGGCGACCCCGAAAGGGAAGAAAGCCGACATGAAGATGAATGAATGAATTTTGCATACAAGATACGTTTCATTTTAAATAATTCCAAACTAGTGCTTTGTTTGTTTGTTTTTTAGCAAGTAATCATACTTGTTTTCCAAAAGTGGTATCGGTGCATCCCTATTTTTAATGATTGCCAGTTAATCAATGTCAAACTATATTCCTGGTTTCCTCAAATCCTTAGCAACAAAATTATCAGTTTCCCAGAGTACTATGATCGAATCAGACCAAATGATCCCATAAATGCTGCATATGAGCAAACTGTGTATTGTAAAAACTAAACATCACAACTTCATCGCGACCTTTAACCTTCTTTTCTTCAGATTCATGGTCAGACTATATCAATCTTATATACAACAATTATAAGTGCTGTCATTTCCACAAATTATTTTAACTAGAGCCGACACCGCTGGCTTAAAAACTGCCATTTTTACCATTTACATTTCAAAACCATGAAATTTCTAATAGTGGAGTAAAATGAATAGAACAAAGAACTATAAAAACGCAGAAAGTTACAATGGTTTGACTTATTACTAACCTAAATTTGCATATGATCAAACATTGGGCATGCATGACATTCAACCAGGACCTCACAAACTGATCTGAGATCTGCATACCAGCCTCACTAAGGCTCAATTGACACAAAGCAGATGATCACCCTATATAAGCATAGTATATATGATTTATACTTCTGCTCCGAGGTTAGAGAAAGGTCGACATGGGTGCTCACATGCTCACACATGTATACTCTTGCACTCTGTCTGCGTATTTCTGCAACAATACCTTTCAAAGGGAGTCGAGCAGTTGCTAGTTTTCTGCTGTGTAGACTGCTGAGCACACTTTTGTTGGAATGAAGCTTATTAGCATAAAAAAAACTGTCCAAATGTTTATATTGGCTGTTTTTTATTAGCAATTGTGGTGTGTAGGCATTTATTTTTTTTATAGTCTGAAACAAAGACTCTGTTACTATGCTAAATACTTAAAGATTCTAAAATTCATGATCTGGTTGGTTTCATTTACCCAGATTTCTGGGAGAGGCAAGTGTTTCACATCTATTTTTGTTTTACCGGGAAACTGTCCAACTGTGCGGCCGAGAAAAGATGAGAAAATAAATTATAGATGATAGAGAAGTACCTAACTGAGAAGGAAATATCTGTTGGGAATGCTGGTAAACATACAACATCAGACTGTTGGCGAGACCTAATTAACACCCATCATGGAATTAGTCAGCCGCCATGTGTTCTTGAAAGAAAACGGAAGTTGATTGATCAGAATAAAAAAGACTAAATAGCATCTAAAGAGCTCCAGCACTTATACCTTTTAAACATTCTAAATGCAGCTTGTTTTTCTCCATCTAACATTTCACATTTCCTCATCAATTCATTCTCATGCACAAACAAATGAAAAATGCAGATAAAAACAAGGAAGTTGTCATGTCAAGCTGACCTGAATGGGAGAGTATTTGATGTCGGATTCTAACTCGCTGACCAGTCTCTAATTTTAGCCTGACACAGATTCTCTTACATAGCTACAGCTCAAAGCCTGTGACAAGCACAAGGCCTATGCTTGTTAGGATCAGAGTTCATAACAGAATAAAGAGTGAAAAAATAATGTAGATTGGTCAATTAATATCCTCTTCAAGATGTGGACATCACTGCAGGTTCATTCAGAAAACTTGAACTATATGCTCATTTTTGAAGTTGCCATATCATGTCCCTTTTTAATCATTTATAATAAATATCTGACCCCTCTAGATCAGACAATGTTATACGAAGTCAGACAATATTTTCAGGGACCAGCCTTTGAGGTGTGGCACACAATTACAACAACATAATATAACAAGAAACTTTCCAAAGACGTTTGTTCATTACTCATTTTGCTAGCTCCAGTGCGTCATTACACAGCAACTTATCAGGTGACCGGGAAGAGCAACTTGACCTGCATCCAGAGTGATATAGACAGATGGAACTAAGAGAATCGGGTAATTTTTCAAACTAAAACATAGTTCAGTTTTCGAAATATATGAAACGGAGTAATGTAAGTTATTTATTCTTTCTGTGCGGCTCAGTACCAACATCTAAATTACCGGTCGGCGGCCTGGGGTTGGGACCGCTGCTCTAAACTATCACTGCACCCTTAATAACCTTCAAAGGGCAGTATTTATGTCTTTGAATCATATCAGATGGTTGTTCTCTGCCAAATGAGTCGTGTACCTCCTGTTCCTCCCACATCGTTTTATTGGAATGGCTGTTGAAGCACACGTTGTTGTTCAGGAATAAGCAATGGTGGGACTTTATGATAATGTTTTAGGTGATAATGGGAGAGTATTTGCAATTCTATTTGAGCTACATAGAAAGTGAATCAGATAGCTCTAAAAATAACTAGTATGTTTACTGATAGAGTATTAAATGGCTTGTTAAGCGTGCAGCACATGTACATGTAAAATGTACATGAAGACCCAGACATGGAGTCAGCAGAGGCAGAGCTTATAAGGAAAGAAATTCTAGAATTCTTCTTCTTGAAATAAGAAGAAAAAGGAAAATACTGCATTGCTAAAAAAGATCAACATCCTTCAACAAATCAAACACTTATCTTCAATTAAGTGTACTGATAACAATGATGGGTCTTATTTTGGGAAATAATCCTGAAATAGAGACTGCTTCTGCTGGCTTTTAAACGGTCGGTGGGCGGGTACTTTTATTTTATAAACAACTTACTAGTTATAAACTACTCTGCCTGAAAACAGCTCCTAGTTTTAACACCTCTAACAGGAGTGTTTATACTTTTCTTGCACAAATGTCCAAACACCTTGTAAAGGTTGATTTTCGTAATAGGTGACCATTAAAGTTTCTTCTCTGGAAAATACTCTTTAGTCAAAGTCTACTTTAAAACTGTTAAAGGGACCCAACTGTGAAAAGGCAGTCAAATCAGTTCTTTCTCTCTAATATTAATGAGTACAGCGTGCTGGCTCTCAGGTATAGACAGTTGAGGATGTAATGTTCTTTTTTCTGCACAAAATAAGAAAATCTGTTTGTTTTTTGATTCTCCATGTGACTGACACCTCTGTCTTTCTCTCTTCATGCGTAACCAGATATCTGCATGTGCCTGAGCTTCAGAGGAGATCAGCTGGAGCCGAGTTTTAGGCTCTGAGCTCTATCCTCTGAGGTCTGACGCACATGCATCTTCACAGAGAGTTTGCTGTCTCATACACACCCTCCCCACTCTTTTCTCTGCTCTCTTGAAGACGCATACAATGAGAATGACCTCATGCTCTATTGGAAGAATGGGAACGATTCATTAAGGACTGACGAGATTGTACTCTCGCAGTTTTTTATTGAAGAATTCCACCCTTCCTACGGGCTAGCCTTCTACAGCAGCACTGGTATGTGTTTCACCTCCTGTCACATGCGCTTTTATTATTGCTTATATCTCTGGATGGCCACGTGTTTTTTCAGTGAAGACCAGATCAGACGAGGGTCCAGAACCGGACAATCTTAGTTCTTCATTCCTTTATTAATTGGACCTGTTTTTATTGTCTGAGGTTATGGGAACATTCACCTCGCACAATAGAAACAAGGCTTTTTATGAAATCTTGTACTCAGCAATTACAATTATAAAAAAGCAGGGAATGTTTGATTTAATATTACAAATAATTCAAATAGTTTATCATGTACAATAAAGAGTAGATAGAAAAACACAAAGAGTACATTGAATAAATCAAATAAATGTCAAATAAAACAAATAACGTAAAATAAATAATGTGTCAAACAAGAAAATAATAAAAAAAACTAATAAATCAAACAAGAATCAATATACATATACGTATAATGAAGTAATATAGAATTAATAAAAGACAATAGAATGTAATTGAATAAAAATAGAAATGGAATTGAAAAATTGTAAATTAATACAAAGTTATACATTTTGAATAACCAAATCGAGTCATTTATAAGCAAACCAAATTAAGACAACTACAATAAATAAATAATAAAAAAAATTACAAAAAGTGTCATAAATAAATAAATAAACAAATTCGGAACAACAATAAAAATAAATGTAAATATTAGAATGAAAACATATTCTACTAAATAAAAAGAAACCTACAAAAACAGCTATACAGGAGAATAAAATGTAACAAAACATGTAAATAAAATGAATACAAACATAATTATATGTGAAATCATATACAATAAAAACAAACACATAGAATAAAAAATGTAACAATTAAAGGTATTAAACTAAGTATAAACAATATGATAGAGTAAAAATTAAGCTTAGTCAAATTTTGCTTTTAACTAAATACAAAGCTAAGATTTGATCCAAAAAAAAGTATTTAAATTGTTTGTTCACAAAGTCTCTAAAACTGCTGTGCTGCAGTCAGAACTGATCTCTCGTTAGTTTCTCCACATTAGATCTCTCTGGAGCTCTCCTCAGGCAGTAAACTGTGCTCTCTGTCTCTCTCAGGCTGGTATAACAGGCTGTACATAAACTTCATCCTCAGGAGACACATTTTCTTCTTCATGCTGCAAACGTACTTCCCCACGATGCTGATGGTCATGCTGTCCTGGGTCTCCTTCTGGATTGACCGGAGAGCAGTACCGGCCCGCGTCTCTCTGGGTAAACTCTCTAACACACCAATCCATCCTCATGTTCAGATCCCTGGAAGGGTCCAGAATGCAAGGTTTTTTTTTTCATCTCAATTCAAAACTGCAGAAAAGAGCTGTCTCATGAAGCTGCAGCTATCGATTATCTTGAAAATCTTGAATCGATTGCTTGCATAACTGATTTATTTTTTTCTGACTCAAGTGAAACAGAGAAGCAAAAAAGATATGTATTGCAAGCTCCTGCTTGCAGCATATGCGCTGAATCTTCTCTCCATGTTCTTAAAGCTTCCAAAAAAGATTTTAGGAATTTCAGTTTTCTCTGAGAGTCTTGTTTGTACCCCTCACTCTGTCACTTGGGATTTACATGGTATTAATTGGCTTCCAGGATTTCCTGTTTATGGTCAGACCAGTCAGTGCTCAGTGATACATCCGAATAATTTTTCTTAAGCATTGATAAGAGCAATTTGAATTTCTATTTTTGTATTGATTATATTGAATAACTATATAATTGGAATAATTGGAAAGTTAAAAAAAAAACTTCACCACTTGTTAAAAAATATATTCTGAAACATTATTTGTTCCCCAGTAGCCTAATGTTCAGTTCAACAAACAATGGCATTCTCATTATTCACAATATCTGTCAAAAAAGAATTTTCAAGAAACATAACAGAATAATATTCCTTCACAGTGATTAGTGTGCAATCTGTGCATGTTCTGCTTTCACAACTGTGAACACTACGAGACTGCTGCTTGCAAGAACAATCGAGGCCAGGAGAAAATCAATGAACTGCTAGAAAGTTCGAGGAAACGGAAAGTAGTCTTCATACTTGTTGTAGTTGAGAGCAGGGATGTGCCCCAGTAAAATTCGGTAGTGCCCCAGTAAAATTTCATGGGGTGTTTACAATTTAAGCTATCACAGAAGCCAACATTAATGAAGTAATTAATGCAGTTATCGACTACACCAAACTGTTAACATAAAAAACAAACCTATTATCCAATGCCTGTTAAATACGGTCAAAGTGAAATGCATATACGGCTGTTTTACGCGTCTGCGCGTGCGCTCCCGGCGACTGTCAAGCAAGGATGTGTGGGAGGAGACAGCAGTTGTGGTGTGTTTTCTTTAAGCTTGTCTATTTGAGTCGAGATTGCTAGTGCCCGGGCCAGGATGCTTTTGAGGTGAGACATGAAAATGATGAAACCAAACCGGCGCTTAAAGTGGACAGGTGTGCACAATACATTTCCGCTCGGCACAAGCCTCTGCTCTGGCTCTATAAAGAGCTCCCTCAAGCCCTCGCAAAATCACCCCAGAATCGTCAAGTGGGAACACTATCGTTTCCCCTTTTCCAACGGGTTCCACTTCAAATACTGAACAAATAAAACATCTATAATTTCATAAGGAACATCAGATGTGGAGACATTTATAATATAATCACGAGAACAAAGATATTGTAGTTTAATTTTTAGATTCTCTAATCTGGGTTTAGTAGTGATTGTGTAATTTTATTTTCCACAAAACTCTTCCAGCAAAAATACAGAACTCAAAGGCTCAAATGTATTTATGCAATTTTTGCTTGTGTTTCTTTTTAAACGTAATAAGAATTGACATGTTAAATGATAACTTTAGACTGTTAAGTATTATAAATTGGCATGCATTTCTCTCTTTCATATAAGTTGCTTTAGAGAAGAGCATTTGGTGAACGTGATTTGGTGAAAGTGATAGTTTACAAATGTATTCATAAATATTAGTTGATTGCTGAACAAAGTTATTTTGTTTTCAAACTATTATTGTGTTATTGCATGACAAATATTTTCCATTTAGATCGTTCAGATGTTTTTTGTCTTTTGGCCAAATTACTCCATTTATATATATATATATTTTAAGCTTTTCAAACCTTTGTCTTACTGGCTTTATTTCTGTTTAGATGTATATAAATAAGTATATGTATACAGCAAAACAAATATGACAAATATATATATATATATATATATATATATATATATATATATATATATATATATATATATATATATATATATATATATATATATATATATATATATGCAACTGAGTTTTAAGGAGTGGGGTGGCCTGTGCCCCAGTAGAGCCACGCCCCTGGTTGAGAGGTGAGGAGGCCATACTTACATAGAAGCGTAAGTGCATAGAAAACAGATCTGCGAGCGATCTGCATCTGGCTGCACACAACTCAATCTCTCAGAGGTCTCAAAACACTTTTCCTCACGCTCACCTCCATGAAGCCAGCAAATTATAAATACATTTATATCAGAACTGAAATTATCTCAGATATGTTTGCCCTTAACATATCCGCTTTGACCTTCATTCTAGAGCACTCTTAAAATTGGCAAATTTAAACAGCTTTACTTTGTATTTAAAAACAATCTCAGGTTCTATCAGCATGTGCTTGCGCTTCTTTGCTCTTAAACATTTAAGAAAATCTTGGAATATTACTGTTTATGCAGGCGTCATGGTGGTGCAGTGGGTAGCACGGTCGTCTCCCAGCAAGAAGGTCGCTGGTTCTAGGCTCGGCTGGGGCAGGTGGCATTTCTGTGTGGAGTTCTCATGTTCTCCCCGTGATCGCGTGGGTTTTCTCCGGGTGCTCCGGTTTCCCCACAAGAACAAAGACATGCGGAATAAGTGAATTGAATAAGAAACGATTGCCCATAGTGTTAAAGTGTGAATGTGTGTGTGAATGTTTCCCAGCGATGGGTTGCGGCAGGGAAGGGCATCCGCTGCGTAAAACATATGCCAGAGAGTTAGCGGTTCATTCTGCTGTGGCGACCCCGAAAGGGAATAAAGCCGACATGAAGATGAATGAAATACTGTTTACTGGGTTCTTTTACAATGATTTGTATGGTCTGATTCACACATGGTCAAACTGTTGCATTAAGCCATCTTTGAAATGATGTTGAAGGGCTACTGTTTGTACTCTTATGAGGAAATGTCTATATTTTGTGATGTTCAGTAACTGATTTGTGGGTTCATTCACAAATGTCTGCACATTTTAACAAATAATATTGCTACAACAGCCATCCCCTTAGGACTCCCTATTAGCTCATCACACTTTCTCCACTCACATTTCCAGTCTATAAACTGTTATAATGTGGGATTTTACCACTATAGTTTATGACGGACACATGTTGAGAATTAATTGTGATTAGAAGGTACGGAGGATGTCACTTGTTAAAGGTAAAACAAAGGGAAAGCTATACAGAATTCAATCAGTAATGTTTCAAGATAAATTGATTTCAGTCATTTTAAAAGTAAGGTAAGTGCAGGGTGAGGTAAGACTGTGGGTGAGACTGTCATACTGTGAAATTTGTGCGAGGTAAAATCTCTATAATCTCAAAGTATCAGCTTTGAGAGAATCAAAGCTTCCACATACCAAAAAAGTAGGAGTTATTGTCAGATGGTTGGATTGATTTGTACTTCTTAGCATCATAGTGCTGTTTCAAGCTACTTCTTTAAGGTTGACCACAGTTATGAAATTCGTCTCTGTTTTTATTCAGCTAAAATTATTAATTTGAGTATCACCAGGCTGAAATGTAGGCACAATTAAGAGAGATTAGATTTAACTGAACTGTGAAACTGGCTGTATGCACAGTGCTTATGAGATGAATGTTCATTTTGATACCTGTAAAATACAGACTTTTACTTCTTTGACACTGCATAAATAAAAAGATTTTGTAAAGTTAACTCAAACATTGCAATGCAAGAGGTGTATTTGGTTCATTACTCACGGTTCATTATCAAGAATAAAACCAGCCTGCCCTGGCCCTGAGCTGCAGCGCGTTTATTACCTTAGTGAACATGCCTTCCAGGAACAAGAACAAACCAGTTCAGAGAGAGCAGGTTACTCCCAGCAAGGTTTTGCTCTGAGCGAACACACGATGACATCACAGCAGACGCCCGTACTCACAGAGTTCCTTCAAATATAAAATTGATGGTTTTAGTTGGGATCAAACTTCCAAATACATACAATTTAAGTGAATTTATCACCAGGATTACATGCATGATTACACCCCACAATGAAAGCATTTATTTTATTCACATTTTCTTACAGCAAACGAATAGTATATAAGTGGTAATATATTCTAGAGGTACATGAAGTTGTAGCTGGTTCAAAATAAATGATCTTTTAAAATTTTAAAACAGCTCAAATCAACCAAATAAGGTAACCTCCTCATTTATTAACTATAACTATAAATAATTGCAGTGACAATAAGACACTTTAGATCATAAGAAGATGTTAATTGTTGAGGTAAAGAGAACGTTTAATTAAATTTGTTACCTAAATGTACCACACACTTCTACCAAAAAGGAGGGGGGTGCAATTGACTTGAAAGGTACTACTCACTAATGTTTCTGAAATGTTTCAAATGTGTTCACTTAAAAAAACATAACCAAACGGACTTGAAAAAAATGTATTTTATTATTTTTTTTACAGATTTCAACGACTTTATCACTGGAAAAAGACATCAACTCATTTTGGGGGAAATGCTCATTTAACAGCATGAGTTGTCTCATGGTCATTTTTGTCATATGGCGGCACCTTTTTAAACATGAACACAGCCGTTGAATGGAAAAGAAAGCAACAACTTTGAAACCTTAAACGTTTGAACTTTAGAAGAATAAATACTCAAGTAGATATGTTTTAAGGAAGATGAAATAGCCCAAATAATTGCTGATGGCAGTAAAAACCACAGAATTCGGTAGAGTTTTCTGAGCAAATGAATAGTCACTAAAACTTTCCTGTTTTGACAGGCATTTTCAAGACAAAGTCATTTAATTAATATCTTTGTCATGCTAGTGCTTTTTGTGTTCTGTTATACCTCTTGTGTTCACTCATGCTACTTGTATGTTTCATGAGCTTGTTACAAATAACAAAGATATTATTATATTATTATAATTCATTTAATCACCTCTCCATAGTTTTTCATGAGTAACAAACATAAATCTCCGAGGATTATCTCCAACATGGCGGACTTCCGGTTTGATGACGCAATCTGTATGCCAGTAATTGTAATTTTCCTGGAAACAAAACACTACAAGAACAAACAACGAAATGAGATTTTACTTGTTATTGGAGACATACTTCAAAACTTCTCCCGTGTTCTCCTCCTGAAGGCATCACTACGGTGCTGACCATGTCCACGATCATCACCGGAGTCTCGGCCTCGATGCCTCAGGTGTCGTACGTGAAGGCGGTGGATATTTACCTCTGGGCAAGTTTCCTCTTCGTCTTCCTCTCCGTCATCGAGTACGCCGCTGTAAACTACTTTACAACGGTGGAGGAGATGAAAAAACTTCGGAAAGGAAAGGTCAGTGAACCATATTTGGAATTTTGGAAGATTTGAATATTTATCGTGATTAGCCTGTTTGCTCTATTGTTTGCGATCAAAAGGAAACAGGCGCTTCGAAGCTAAAGCCCGCCTCCTTTTGGTCTTTTAGGGTAATACAATGAAAATGACCCAATATAAAATACCCAATTTGGCAATAGTTTTACAACTAAATTAATACTAGCAATTGCATAAATGACACTAGTAGTTACATTAAAATCATAACAAAATAAATCTTATATGTTAGTGTTTAACTAAACATTCAGATACAGTTCTGTAGATTTACAAGAAATATATTTTCAAGATCTAACATTGAAATTACTAGTGACCGAATTCAAGTAAATATTCTTACATATTTTTAATTATAATTTGAGGAACAATTAATATTCAACACAACAACTTTATACCTTTTTTTTTTTTTTTTTTTTTTTTTTACCTGTCCTGTCCTACTTCAAAGCAGCCCCATGAGAAGTGAGGTGCTTCGTATGAGTTGGTCAGTTTTGCTCTTTCCAGAGAATTGAAGATATTATATATTGATTATTCCTCTGGATAGAAGCTTTTAATTTATTTCATTCGCATTCATCACAATAATTACATTAATCAATCATATAAACATACATCAGGACAGGACGGTGTTAATAAAAAAAAAAGGGGAAGAGGAGAGAAGTAATTGAGGGGAAAACAGAGTAGAGAAGTTTTGGAGGGGAAAGAGAAGGTGAGAGGTAATTGTGGGGGAAGGAGTCAAGATTCAGTTGAAAATGAGAATAAGTAAAATAAATAATATTAGATACCTACCTTATTACATCCAAGTAGTTCGCATCTTTCTACAGATATGCATACAATATAAATATACATACATACATACATACAAGCAGATAAACACGCAGAATAATAATAATAATAATAATAAATAGAATTAGTAATAAATATATAAATTATATATATAATATATAATATATATATAATATATACACACACACATACACATATACATAGAGATATATATAATATAATATATATACATATACATAACACATAATATAACAGATAATATATATTATATATATAGATATATATAGATAATATATATATATATACATATATAATATATATATAATACATACATACACACACATACATACCACACATACATACTACATACATACATACATACACACATACATACATACATACACACATACATACACATACACATAAGTAATTGAGTGTTACAGGACAGGTGACCTAAACCTCAAGCATCTAGCAGCGACCAAACATCCCAGGTGTCGTGACTAACCTTCTATGTCCCAAATGAAATGTGGGATCTGCCTCAAGCCAAGTCCCATATATGGTCAGGAACTACCCAGATATCCAGCCCACCCCCCACAGAACGACAAGTTTTGGGGCCTGGGACCCGGAGCCGGACCCGCCCCACCTCCCCTGGCAAAGTCGGCAACCCCAGAGAGCAATGCCCGGGGCCCCAGTGGGCCCGCTGCAGCAGGAGGTCGACCAGCCCAAAGCTAGGCGGGAATGCAGCCCCTAACAGTGCGGGCAGAGACTGGGAGGCCCCACCCACAAGCACCGCCATGCCCATATCCCCCCGCGGTAGGCCCCCAGTCCCGGGCACCTCCGTGGACCCGCAAGAAAAAAGGGAGGACGGCCAAGGGACCAGATGGGCGCGGGTAGGGACACCACTCCAGACACGGCAGGACCCCCCCCCGGCCACACCCCGACCCCATGCACACATCAACCAGCAGTCCCCCAACACACACTCACCCCTACCAGCAGCCCCCCAAACCTAACCCCACGCACACCCCTACCAGCAACCCCCCCCCCCCACTAAATCAACCCCTTCCAGTCATCCATCATCCATCCATCCATCTACCCACTCATTCAGTCTTCCTGTCCCGGGAAGTAGCCAGTCACTCACCTGCAGCCCGCACCCGCCCCCGCAGCTACCCACCCCCGCGATGGTGGGCCCTTACCCCCAAGAGGGAAGACGGGGGCAGTCGTCCACCCATTCCCCAACATCTGCTCCCAGTTGTCATGTAATGCAGGTATATGTGGGTGTGTTGGAGATATAAAATGCAATAAAAGAGGGAATGGTGTCCTGGAGTGTCACCGTCGTTTGGCGGATGATGTCCAGGCACCACCCCCCGCCCTACATATCTAATGTGTATTTAAAATGAGGGTAGCCTTCTCCGTCGTATATTGTGGGAGGTCACAGATCTGCAGCCTCCTCCCACCAAGATTTAGACAGAGAGACTAGCCCTCCAGGCCTAAATGTAGTGTGTCCTTGCAAGTGTTGTAAGGGGCCCAGGGGTTGCCCAACCCCGGAAGCGAGGCAGTGGCAGGTGAGATTGGGCTTACTGTCCGCTTCCGGGAATGAAGGCCCACCTGGTGCCCTGGAGATGTTCTGTGTCCTATGTGATTGAAACTGAGAGTCCCCGTCTAAAGGAGGCAGGGCGGGATCACCGATAGGTCACCCCGCCTGCCTGATCCCCCATGGGAACAAGGACTCTCATGATTCTATTTGTGTGAGTGAAGAGAGTGTGTGTACTGGGATCTGGTGTGGTGAGTGGGAGCAGCCCGACTGGCCACACCGTCCATCCCCCCAGGGACAGCACTTCCCCCCCACCGCAGGGGCCACGGGAGACCTGTGAAGGATAATGCTGGGCAGCCGGGAGACAGCTGCCCCCCCCCCCCCGGGACCAGTCCTACTCATTCACACGCACTTACGTACCCACCCGTCTCTCAAATGCACATACTCACATACACACCCTCCACCCCATCCACACACACACACACACACTATGTTCAATCACACACCCCCCTCCCCCCCCCCCCGCACACACACCACACACAAACATACACACTGGAGCCACTGCTTGAGCATGCACAGGGCCGGCCCCGGCCCGGTAGGAAGCCTCACCCCGCCCAGACCGGAATCGCTCCCGCGCCCAACGAACCCCGAACCGATACCCCCCACTTAACCCGCAAGCCCCGGAAGCACCACGGGTGCTGGCTAGCCTCCCGCCCGGAGGACTGTGGCGGATCGCAGCAGCCGTGAGTTCCGGCCCCCCCCCGTGTCCCCCCCCTCACCGCCCCTTGACAACCACCCGTCACCCTGATCTGGCCGGCACCCCGCAGGCCCCGGGCCCCCCTTAGACCCCCAAGCCCCACCCCCCATGGCCACCGCCAGCCAACGGAGGAGCAGCCAGCCAACCCATCTTAAGGCACCCTGCCCCACCTCCCACCGCCCCGGGGTGACAGCAGCCTTAACCCAGATGATCCAGTCCAGCTACAGGACTCAGCTCAATGCAGACAGTCTCTAACTAGAACTGGAGGTAGCTGGGGCATTAATAATTAGAGAAGTTTACAGTTATTTAATTGAAAGCAGATAACGTTTCCAAGGTGAAGTAGTCTATTAGAATGTTAGTGTACTGAGTGATGCATAGTTTCTTTTTAGTTTTCCAGTTCATCAGAATAATTTTCTTTGCGACAAGCAAAGCATTGAAAATTAAGACTGATGTGTTGACCTCAAGATCAGACTCAATACTATCTAGGTCCCCTAATAGACAAAAGTGCTGGTGTTGGTGAGATGAGGTGTCTAACCCATGATGATAGCTGTCCGCAGACTCCTTGCCAGAATTTTTGTACTGGTAAACATGACCAGAGAGCATGTAAATAGTTGTCCACAGCATTCTCATTGCAGTGTTGGCAGATGTTGGAGTCAGAGAGACCCATTTGAAACATTCTTTGACCTGTATAATGTGTTCGGTGAAGAATTTTAAATTGTATTAGCTGTAAGTTTGGGTTTGTGGATACTTTAAATATGTTTGAGCATATACGATTCCAGAATGACTGATTTGTAGTTGTAGATAAATCTTTTTCCCATTTGGTAGTGGGTAGACATATTAAATTGTCTGTTCTCAATAATAAAATACATATTTTAGAGATTAGCTTAGGTGTTGTCAATCCAATAAATTTTTCTAGTACTGAGGTTAACTGTAGATCTGGGTGATTTATTTTGTGTGTTTCAGTGAGTAAAGACTTGAGCTGTTGATATTCCAGGAATCTACTTGTAAAAGTAGAAACGAAAGTAGAAACCAATTCTTCGAATGAAATGATTTTATTGTCTGAGATGATATGTCTGAGATGTGTTATTCCATTATTTTGCCAGCTTGGAAAATTTATTGCCTTTTTGTTTAGTTGAAAGTCTGGATTGTTCCAAATTGGTGTGCGTTGGCAAGGAGCAAGCGGTGAACCAGTCATTTTCATAAATTCCCACCAGGCTGTTAGTGAAGTACGTATGCTCACATTCTGAAAGCAGTAGTGATGTTTTAGTCTTACACTTATAAATGGTAAATCTGCTATTTTGGTGTCTTTGCAAAATGTCTGCTCAATGTCAAGCCAGGCGAGGTCGGTTGAGCTAGAATTTATCCATTGATGGACATGTTGCAGTCTGTAAGAGAGGAAATAGTTGTAAGGGTTTGGTAGCTCCAGGCCGCCACAGTCCTTAGATTTTCTGAGCTTTTGTAAGCTAATGCGTGGTGGTTTGTTTTTCCATAAAAATCTGGAAAAATAAGAGTCTAATGACTTAAACCAATCCTGTGATGGGTGATTAGGAATCATTGAGAACAGATAATTAATTCTGGGCATAACCATCATTTTAATGCTAGCAATTCTTCCCATAAGTGATATGGGCAAGGGCTGCCATCTTTTGAGGTCGTCTTCTATTTTTTTAAGTAATGGTGAATAATTTAGTTGTACCAGATCTGACAGCCTAGGTGAGAATTCAATGCCCAAGTACCTGATATTCCCTGATTTAAATGTGGTTGAAGAGGAGGTGTCCTGGAAAACCATGTTGATTGGCATAATAGTCGATTTTCCCCAATTTATGGAATATTCAGAAATGGCTGAAAAGGATTTAATAACACTAATAGCTGCTGGAATAGAGAGATGTGGGTGAAGTAGGAACAATAACACATCATCTGCGTAAAGGCTTATTTTGTGATGTATATTTTTTGTACTTATTCCAGTAATTTTAATGTTTTGCCTAATTGCTTCAGCTAGTGGTTCAATAAAGATTGCAAATAGTGAGGGAGAGAGTGGGCAGCCTTGTCTAGTTCCTCTTTGAAGGTTAAATCTAGAGGAAGTTTGGTCATTTGTTCTAACTGATGCATTTGCAGAGCTATAAAGTATTTTGATCCATTCTATAAAAGAATTGCCAAATCCAAATTTATGGAGTGTAGCTAATAGGAACAACTTTATACCTTAATCAGTGGTGTCCACAGTCAGTCCTGGAGAACCAGAGGTACATACACCCCAGCACAAATGAGCTTCGACCAACATATAAAACACCTGATGACACTAATTAAGGTTCTCTTTGCTTGTCTAGGACCGATTAGGATGCATACTAGTCAGGGTTGCAACTACACTGTATGCGGCCCCTGACCTATATGCACTTCCCAATGTTAACCAGTGAGAGGCCAAGTTGTTATTATTGTTATTAGTTGTAGTAATATTAACAACAATTAAAAAGTATGATCATAAGGAATTGTAGCTTTTACCATGTTAATTATAAAATCAGTTCAATTTCAGTTGAAAAAAAGTCCACCCTGAAATTGTCATTTCATGACCACTTAGTGACCCCTTTTTTATATTTGTGTAGGGGTCTCCAAATCCAGTCCTTGAGGACCTGAGGCCTACATATTTTTGGCTCAACCATCATGAAACACTCCTCCAGTTCAGCCTTTTCTCCTCTCCTCAATCTATCAGCTGTCAACCTGTCCATAATGTACCTTTCGATCAACACAATGCTAGCTGGAGAAATTTAATTTAAGATTAACAGAGTTTCTTCCAATCCCTTTACTCTTTGCTTAAGCATTTGTGAATAATACATTTTACAGAATCTTGGATCTCCAAGATTCCCCAGTAGGGCACTGTCATGCCTCTTTGGGGATTCATGGTGAAGTCTGAGTTCCTCATCCCTGATCTAGTATTTTATACACATGGCATTCTTGTTTCTGGGTCTTGCCCCTGTTCTTGTGTCCTCCTGTGTGTTGGAATCCAACAGATGTCTGTAGCTGCATCCCTTTAATTCCATAACGCCCAATGGCTCAAACACACAATCCATTAACTAATAGAATTTAACTACTATTAAAACACACTCAATTAGTTCCAGAAAATAACTATGATGTAAAGAATAAACAAAATGACTGTGTTCATAAAATCAACCCAACAAGAACACTGTCTCACTAATTTTCCTTCATTTTTCTTGACTCAGCTACCAGTGTCCTACGATGCCAACCAGGCCATGGCGTATGATGGCTGTTTCCATGACGACATCGATGTGGGCTCCCCTTTTCCTGATATGCCCAACACCCCAAGCACCACGCACACTATCCAAGTCAGATCATCGCCCACAGACCCCCAGCCCCCAACAGAGGGCACCAGACTCTGGAAGAAGCGATCAGTGGGTAAAAACATCCGCTTCATCATGAGCAACAGCTACATGATTGACTCATACTCCAGGATCCTCTTCCCGATGGCCTATCTTATCTTCAACATCATTTACTGGTGCATCTACTCCTGAAACACTGGGTGAAGACTGGACATAGCCAGTAAGACAATGCAACTGCGGTGATGAACTAGAGGTCGGCCTATCAAGCACCAGCAGGCCTTGTTAAGAGGGTGTACGAGATTAATTCCTGAAAGATTGCGCGTAGATGTAGAATAATTATTTTTTTAATCACAAAAAGGAAACATTTCTCCATTGAGTTGAAACAGTGGAGGGGTATGAACTAGATGAATGTCCTCTCTCTTCTGGAAATTTAGAAGGAAAGGGAGCAACCATCTTACATAGAAATCCGTCTGATTGATTGCGGATTTTCTCCAGCATTGTCTACATAAAAGTATTGGATGGTTAAAACAACAAAAATAAGTCTTTTTTTCCGTTCCTGAACTAGAAACAAAGTAAGACGCAAGAAATGCATCCTCCATCATAGCTTTGTCTTCTGCACAGCAATCTTTTGGCAGTTAAATCAACACTTCTGGTGTCAAATGTTGGAACAATATAAACAAATGTACCATTATGAGAGTTAACACCAAACCATGTTTCACCCCAGGTCTTCAGGCCGCTTTACATCGATCCGAAAATTTAGTCCGAAGTTTATTGTGAAAACCACGGGTGGCAACAACAAATCACAAAATTGTCTGAGCGTTTGGTGCGAATTTTTGGTTTTTGGCAAGAGAACGACCAATGATTTTGTTGACGTGAATGGGACATGAAAAAACATGAAAACTGGATAGCGCTCGATACACACTTGTTTCGATCTCATCACAGGAAACCGCGCCGAAGAACAACGTGATAAACAGCCAAGGCTGAAAACGTAAAAGAGTGGAACATAAACTTTCAGAAGCTTGTATTGCTGATGTTCAATCATCAAGAGTTGTTCCACAAAGATTATAAAACAGCCAGGCATGTGGCTTTTGTCCCCTGAGTAGTTATGTGAAGTTTAATTCATTTATTTCACCTGTGTCTTCTAACAATTAATAGTTTAATCTTCAAACACCAAAGAAAACAATTTTCCCCAGAAAAGTGTTATTACTAGCAAGTCAGATTTATTCTTTTTACGAATGGCACAACACTACACATGAGTGCCATCCAAGGGCAAGGAGCATCACTGCATCCACTTTAAACACTAGCTTGTGAGAAGCACCCCGCTGAGAGGCTTCCGAATGTTCGCGTGAATCTCAATTCCGATAGATGTGTAGAGACCTATTGTTTCTACTCAGTGCATTGTTTGAGAATCAAAGCAAATTATATAATTAAAATAAATACAATTAAAAAACAAACACAAACTGTAACCCCAAAAAGCTATAATAGTAATAATAATAATGAGAGTTGAATTTACTCTGTTCTGAGTCCATTCGGTCCTTCTCTCTTCTCTCAAAATTGTCACATTAAGAAAAAAGAACAACAAAAAACTTTTTAAATAGCAAAATGCTAATATTGATTCCAAAGTTTTCAGTGAAAAATGGGCTGTTTGTTTTGATGTTTTAACTCAAATCAAGTATTTTTTTTACTCTACCCAGAGAAGGACCAAATACACTCGGAAGTTGATTTGGCTCTCAGGATTTTGCTGTGTGGAAGTGTCACAAGAGACCAACTTCTCCAAATTAAGTTCTTCCCCCAAGCTTGTCTTTCTCCATGTCATTTACAAGAATCTGCTGACATGAGGCTGGTTGCTTTAGGTATCATGCACACACATTCCTTTCGTGATATTTTTAAAAAGGTTCCAATCGTCCTTTTGTCCATTTACATTGAAAAACATCAAATATATGTTCTATCAAATATATTTGGGTTTCATGCCATAATGGTCGACTAAGTGGACATTCACAAAAACAACTTAAGTATATCACTTTTTCCACCATTAACTTTTTTTTCATTTGAAACAAAAGGAATAGTCTTTGTTTATAATAATTTATTGTTACACACATAATTCATTGTACGCTATTATTTTGAAAGGCGAAGAAAATACAAAACAATACATAAGAATTGAATGTTCCAGACTCACAGATAAATACATAAATTAAACCATACTGTAGCTATACAAGTGCTTAAAATTTTCATTTACAAATTTCACCTAAAGACAAACTCCTAACCCTAAACCAGCGGATTGGTTTGTCCCTTTTGATCTTAAAAGTTTGGCTGTTCTTTGGCAACTTTACAATTAAAATTGAATGAAAGTCCTTCATTTGTATAAAGTACACAAAAACACTTAACTTATCTTAAAAGTGCAGCATGTAAAAAAATTCAATCATGAGTAATCAGAAAATAGCTCTGAGATGTCAAGAGGCGTTAAGGACACATGTTCAGCTCAAGCACTGATATAACCGACTCAAAAAATTTGAAAATGTGAAAGATTACAGTCCAGAAATAATATTAATGTTTGGACTGATACTCTGCTTCCAATCTCTCTTCCAATCATGATTCCAGTAGCGCATTTTTTTAATCGAAGTCGGCCAATAGGGTGGGGTTGCAGACATGCTGTCACAGACCGACTGACTTGGGTGTATAATGTTACGACAGCGCAACATTAATGAAACTTAATACTATGGTTTCATTTACCTATAAAGTTATAAGGCATACATTTTTTCATTGCTCTTAATTTGATTCATTTACGCCAATCTGAAACAGCCACATGTGTACCTGAGAGTGCATGTCTGCAGCCAAACCATACTCAGGTTGCCAGGTTTTGTCAGAAATGTTTGACAGTATCCAATGGTATCCAAGTGCTAATTGTAGTTTTGTCTAAACAAGAACGTATAAACTCGGTAATGCATTGTAATACAGAACTCAGTGAACTAGAGTGACTCAGCTGGCTTTCACATGAATCAGCCCTGAGGTGAAAAAACATGATTTTAAGCTTGAGTAACAGAATGTTGTAACTGAAAAAAATATATTCTTCCCCAATAGTACTAAAGCGAAAATGCATCTGTAATATCTGTAAATACATTGTGACATCGGCTGAAAACAGAGGGAAAAGCAATGGAGAAGAGAAAGTTGCCTCTTTCACTGTCAATCTGTACACATACAGTAATTTAGATTCCTATAACTGGCAACCTATCAGTTTTTTTAATTATTTTTTTATTAATATTTAATGAGATGGCAGTACCAAATTTGGCCACTAACGTACGTGCTGCACCTTTATGGTAAAAGTGAAATATAAAGCAGTATTGGACCATAAAACAAATACGCTCGCCATCAAAATCCCCTCTGACCTCGATACTGACTGTTGATTTCATTTAAAATCACGTCAGATCCTGAGCTGGGTTCCTCAGCTTCGGTTATGATCCTGTCATCAATTGGGTTTGCTGTGATGTAAAAAAAAACAACAGGATCATCAACTAGATTGTCACTAGACAAAATTATTATTTTTATTTATTATTATTATTTAGTCTTAACATTTTAAATGCTGACCTGGTGCCAGTCTAAAGTTTTAGTTTCCACAGAGATTTCTAAGATCACAGGTTAATGCAATAAACCCCTCTTTGTCCTTTTAAATGTTAAATTAACCTAATTTGTGTGTTTGATACAAAATAAAGTTCAGAACTAACTGCTCAGCAAGCTCATAAAGAACTCTAATGTCATGTTCACACCTGGGAAATGGTAAATGCTTGAATTGTTTCTGAATAAACGCTTTAAAATATGATTTCAAAAACGCATTTAAGAAAAGGGAAAAATCACAGCTACCACCTTGGATCGGTGATGTGAGTGCTGGGGTAGGAGCTTGCAGTATGCTTTTAGTTGAGGCGGAGTTGAGAGAAAATCGACTATTTATGTTTCCTGAAGGCAACCCCGGTAAGTAAATCTTTTAACTTGTCAGCCATATTTGTTTGTTTTTGGGGAAACAACAGATCATTAGAAAAAGTAATTTTTTTATTAGCACATGAATCACTTACTAAAATTCTGATTTTGGTGTGAACGCACGGTAACAGTATCTTTTGCATGAGGACCATCATGTACGAACTCCTCAGTTCATTATCATTACAGGGGCCATCTTTCTGAGTCTAAGCATGCTTGGATGGGACGGAAGGCAGTTGGTTGCAATCTATTGGTTGCCGCTTTTCACAAATGCTGTGCGCAGCTCACCTATCTGTGGATCTCTGGTTCTCTTGACTGGAGATTTGAGTCAAGACTCACAAATGCACAGGACGAGATCAACAAATGCTGAAGAGATCTACAAATGTAGAGTAACTGATCCTCAAATAAATCGAAAGGAACCGGTATATGTGACTCTTGAAAACACTTTTGTGGATTGTGTTTTAATTCATAAGCATATATTAATTTGTTTGTGAATCATATTTGTTTTTGTGGATTTCTTCATATTTATTTGTAGATCTTAAACGTATATATATTCATCGATTTGGCTCCGTCATATCCCCATAACTCAACAACATGCAACTTATATTTACCATTTAACATATCAAGCAATAAAATCAACAATTTAAAATCATGAAAAACACATTTTTAGGTGAATAAGAAATTTAACATAAAACAAGCATGTTAACTCAAAGGAAAGTGAACATAAAGGCATTTGGGATATTTTCACTTGATCAAATTTTAAGCAAATCCAGTAAATTAATAGGGGAGCTTAGGTGGTCTTTCTTTCACTGTCTAAATAATGTGAATTACCATACTTTTTTTATCAAGGTGTTAATTAATTAACTAAGTGCTGAGGAGTTTTAGGGCAGCAATGTGTAGTCGCTGTTAGTGTGTTTCTGCCAAAGAAGCAGATGCCAGCAAAGTGATGTTGACCAATTTATTTTAACCCCCATCCAGAAATGTCTGTGTCATGTTTTAAATGCTAAACGGGGTGCGAGTCGAATGAGGAGTAGAAGCAATGTCCCCAAAGAACAAATAACCTTGCTCTGTTTAAGATGTACATCTCCGCACCGAAGTCTTCATTATCTACCCACAGATGAGCAGCAGAGGTTCTACATGTATGATTAAGTTATGTTGCTGCTACCCTCACTCATGTTTCGGCTGCTCTTGATTTCTCATTAATTTACTGCGGCGTCAGGAGATGTGACATCACAGCGAATTTACATCTTCAGCAAAACACCCCTAAAACAGCATGAATCATTGACGCTCACAAATTGGGAGTTTTTAACTCATAAATATAATGAATCTGGATTTTTTTTAAAGTAAAATTTAGCTTTGCATGTTCAGGAGAGGCAGAAGATATATCACCTCTTATTATATTCAAAAGCAAAGGTCCTATAAAAAATAACAAATTGTCAGGTGCCCCTTTTGGAAAGCATCATCTGTAGTTTCTAAAAGTACTCTGAGGTAACAAATATTCTCAAGATTACAAGATCAAGCCTAGCAGGTCACGCTCACCAATTCCAAAGGGGATTTCAGCTGCCAGACTGTCATGGTTGAGGAAAGATGAACTTGAATTGTTTGAATTGGATGAGCGAAGTGAAGCCATCTTTCTCCTGGAGGCATTGTTGATTTTCTGAGTAGCCGTTCGGCTCCATTCTGTTGCGTCAGAGGTTATTGTTAGATGCACAATGGGACAGCAAAGCAGACTCATTCAAGAACAAACAAAGACCTCATACCTGAGTTCTCTGCCAGCCTCAGTTTGCCACAACACAGGTATGTCCTCCATTGACGTCTGACGTTATCTTTCATGGCACAGTGGAAGACAAAGATGAAGAATCCTACCAGAGCATGGAAACATTCCATCGTATGAAAGAAATTCCGACATTTTAACGCAACACAGCAGGTCAAACAAATGACAGTGCTTAATACAATGTGAAAAAAAACCACATAAATTACTGTTTATAGCACAATATGAATTTAAGTTTAGAGATGATGGCATTACAATAGTTACATTTTTTGTTGCAGTTTTTTCTTTTTCCTGTTGTGGCTGTGTGAATAAGACATATGCACTTTGTACGAGGATGAGAGGCACAGAGAATGAACGCAGCACATGACACACATCTCGCTCACAGGGAGCACTGGGCTTCTGTGAGTAATCATACACTGGAACGAACTCTCAACGGTCTTTCCATTCACGGCAGCGGTGCTGAGTGCAAATGTCTAATTTTGAGAGCGCAAAAAGGTAATTTGTACGCGTATGAGCTGTGTTTTGTGAAGGAAATATTCTTCTCGTGTATAAAAAGTATTTGAGGGTAAACTCTGTATAAGATCCATCGCCAAGTAGTCGTCAGTAAAAGACTCCAGAGACCTCAGTGACACACTGGCAACAGCTGTAAAGTTCGTACACTTTAATAAAGTTCGCTCTACCAACCAGAGATTATTTATGCAACGGTGCACCAAATTCTCCCACTGCACACAGAGGTGCGCTGGCTGTCACGCGGCAAAGCGCTCGAGCGCTTTCTAGAACTGCGAGATACAGTTTTGGAATTTTTGCAACGACAAAACTACCAGTACACAAAGTCTGAACAGCGGCCAGAAATTTTCTGGATTAAAACGGCATGAAAGTACTTCTGTTCTTACAATCTGTACTTACACAGCTATTGTAATGCTTATATTCATGTTTATTCTAACATTCAGTGTTACAAATAAAGTGTATGTTCATGCACAGATGACAAAAACTCATGGTGATCTCAGAGGAGGAGCACTAGTTCAGCTTTGTGAATGGAATTGGAGTTTAGCTTGAAGATATTCAAGCTACTCCTAAACTCAAGGCAAACCAAACGTAAATGGGTTAGTGTCAGAGGAAGTGTGAGGAGAACTCTGCCACTCTCTTCCATTTCCATATATTTTGGTGCATCCCAAAAACCACCCATACTGTATCCTAATGGCCAGATGTATTTAAAACTAAATTTAGTCTCTTTAAACTTGAAACATGTTTGAGAATAAAAGCTTTCAATTTGTCACCTTTTAATATAAACACACAGTCGACTTTATAACTAACAGTTAAATTATCTATTATATATATATTACATATAATTATAAATTATATTTTATCCACCCAATATTCTGAGGATGCAGGATTGCCCATTTAAATTGGAAACATTTTATGTTTTAATTGGTTTTAGTAGTACTATATTTATAAAAACTAAAAATTACTGTAAATTATCGTTTCAACCAAAAAAAAATTTTTCTCATAAAATGTCACAGTGGTGGAAGTATGTGTGTTTTTACTGCTACTGCTACAGATTTCATAGTTAACTATAGGGGCACTAACATTAAAAATGTGTCACCGAATTAAGTAATTACGATTAATTAATCAAGTCATTTTTAGTACAGTTTGTAGCGGTGTATGTCATTAAAATACCCATATTGGAAAGAACAAGAGACTTTTCAAGCCTCCTTTTAAACTGACTCAAATGTAAAACACCAAAGATAAAATTAAAAAAATGTCTTATTTTAAAACATGACACTTTTAACAGTTTTTATTGATTATGAGACCAACCTTGCAACGTGTTAAATATAGCGAAGAGGTACATGAAGGCCAGGTGCACGGGTCCCCAGGCGAAGAAAGCAAAGCCCCATGTGAGACCCAGCAGAACAGTGAGGCCAGAAACACTGCGCAGGTCCTGCCAGGCATTACGCTCCTGAGCCTGATGGAGATTCTGCCTCTTCAGACGCCACAGCTGGATCATCACCACGATGAACATGCCCGTGTTGAGCAGGAAGACCAGGCAGAAGTATGCCACCACCGCCACGTAGAAGACAATGTCATTTTTTATCCAGCAACTGTGAAGAGACAAAGGAGAGAAGCTCAGAGCTGAAGCATTTAAACTGAAATTTAGGTTGTCAAACACATGTTTTTGAACATTTAGATTACTGAAAAGACATTTTTATCTGTCAGTTATTTTTACATTTTTTTATCAAATTGATTCATTATTCATTATCTAAAGAGTTACTCACAAGTCATCAGTTGCTCCATTTGCATATTTCCCATAGGTAACAAGGCCATAGTTATCTTTATTTACAGCGATGATGACAACAACTATGATGAGAGGAATGCCTTCAGAGATATAAAACATGATGAGCACAGTTACCCTAAAACAGATGAAACAATCGGAGCAAATGAATCTGTACCCCATCCGACGATTCCGATCTTCAGCATGAAGCGAGACACGTAGGTGTTGAAGACTTGGACGAGGGCTAGGTACATGTGCACAGCTTCCAAAGCCATCCAGGTGAAGGATGCCAGCAGGAAATAGTGCAGGAAAAACGCTGTAGAGATACAGAGCCCAACGGCGTCTGAGTAGAGCGCCAGCCAGGCGTCCAGCAGGAAAACCAGATTCAGGAACAACAGCGCCACACACAGCTGGATCAGGATCTTCGAGGGAATGTCTTTACGTAGTTTACTACAAAGAGATGAATATGAACTTTTATGCATTACATTTCTATGCCCAACCTTACGTATAGGAATACAAACATATACAAGCTGATTTATAAAACAAATATATAGGATGAAATAAAAACTTGGAAAATTTGTTTAAAAAATGGTATACTAAAGATTTAGATTAGATACTGCCAACTTGAACTTGAAATGTATTAGGTTATATAGGTTGTCCTACATCATAACATCCAATTTTTTGATGATTTGAAAAAAAAAAACTAAATGGTAATACAAAGATGTGAAGTAATCCAAAATGTTGATTAATCAACACACAATATCTAAAAGAAATGCTACTCTAAGTTGGATCTCAAAAGTCAGCAGTAGGTTGCTAATGGTCCATGGACATTTGCCTGTAACAAACAACATACCCACAGTTAGGAACAGTTTAAAAAAATTTAAAAAGTAAAAAATAACTGTTATAAAAAGCTTATGGAAAACTGCTTTGTGAAAGGACAGTGAGGACACATAAGAAGACACTCTACAACTTCCTGGAAATAAAAAGGTTGAACAGATTATAGCAGGAGTAGTGATGGTTGGGGGGACTATTAATCAAGGCATTGAAATGTGTAAAAAAATTATTTGATGTGACTTTTAAATATGTAATATAGTCTCATTTTAGCATTCATAACATTAATCGTTCAACTGGCCTAGACATGAAAAACACCGGGTGCAAGTTGTGCAACACAAAAACAAGTACACCATTTTAACTTGAAAGTGTATAGTTTTTCTTTAAATGCAAGAGCAACTGTTAATTCGATATTATTGAAGTTCTAAGAGCAACGCTATTGACAAATACCGCTGGTTGTGGTGTCAGATCACCCACAGAGATCTGTTTTGGCTTTCACCCCTCCATGAATGGTAACCACGCATATATTACATTTCTATAGTATGAGTTTAAATTGGTTAAATCATATATAGTATATTCTGGAGAAGGAATGGGATGGATGTGCTTTACTAACAGAAGATATCATCAGAACATCCGCTTTGCTCTGATGATAACCAACAGCTAAGCACAAGATCTGCCTGATTTCCGTGCTTTTCTGTCATTTATATCCCTCGGTAGCCTGAATAAAGCCTTGATATAAAAACAGAAGTCTCTGACTGTTAGCTAAACCTTTGCTGAGTTTGGTATGGAAAGATGTAATGCTTAAAAATTAAAATAAAATTTAAATGTGTTTAAATTTCTCCGGATTTCCGCGAGTAGTGAGTGTCACGTTTATATTTCTTATACATGTATATAATATAATTGAATATCCATCATGTGAATTGAAAATGCGTGATTTTTACAGAACAACTAAACATTGGATTCGCTAGCATCTCTCATCTTCTGTCACTTTTTAAATTAACTAACTCGTTTTATATTGGTCAGTTGTTGTGGGAACATTTCCGCGCCCCCAAACATGATTCTAAGCTAAACAACATGCGGTTGTTTTTTTTGTCATGTAACCAAATGGGCAGGTCTTGACCGAAAAAAGCTGACAAAACCTCCAAACCTTCCCTGGCTACACAAGACTATCAAAATGGTAAAATGCCTTTTGTAAGCAGATTCTCTTAAAGAGATTGTTTCTCTTAAATGGCTGCAATTTCCTGCAAAAAATTATTTTCACTCCTTTTTCTCTTGTCTTTTTGTGGTTCTACAACATCGGGTTGCTCAACAAATGCCTCAATCTTGAAAACCACTCTGTATTCCAAGTAAAGTGTGAGGATGTGTAGAGGTAGCTGCTTACCCAAAGGCCAGGTACGTGAGCAAGGTGATGGAGAGGAAAATAGCTGAGATGCCACAGCCGATATATGTGATGTACGTTAGGATGATCAGCTGCTCAGGAGGGATCTCAGTTTTAGAAATATCCTGACAACAAAAATTGAAACATTTACAGATGTAAACAACTTTGCCTTGTTTTGTATGATATAAATGATTTGCATTGTAACTCACAAGAAGTATGCCGAAACTGGTGAGGTGGTTGCATGCACAGAGAGTTTCATTAGCAGAAGAGTTAAGTACTCGGCACCCAGAAGAGCTCCAGCCTCCGGAACCCTCTGCCAGCAGATCAGTAACAGCAATAAGAAATCTGTCTCAGGGACTTTTTAATAAAGAAAATTTTTAATATAACCAATACCGTTTAAGCTAAAGTTCCAGAAAACACAGGACGCCATGTAGTTTGCCTGTAATAATAAAAAAAGAGATATTTGTTGAGAAGAATGTTAACAGCTACTGAATTGCATTTTTTTCTATAGTAATTGTAGAAAAACCAAACGTCTATTGTTATAGTTTAAGCAGTAAAACCTCACTCTAATGAGTGTTTTCACAGAAATTCATTACGAATCACACTGCTTATTTAAACATTGGAAATATAAATAATATTTGTCTATTTCTTTCATTACCACAACAGCTACTAGAGTACACACATTTGTTACTTTACATGTTGACAGACTAGTAATACACACAAAGCACAGTTCACACATCATCCCGATCCTTCAGCAGCTTTAAAGGCTTCTGTTAAAATTTCACTCTCAGTTGAAAAGTCACCTCACATATAAGGCTCTAAATAGCTCTGCTCCCTCCTTTTCCAGGGACCTTCTCTCTGTCTGCTCACACTCACGCTCACTGCACTCGAGCTCCACCCTCACACTCACCAGCCCTCCTCCTTCTAGATCCTCTCTTGGTAAACAAGGATTCTGTTTGCCTAATGAGATTTAAATCCAGGTTTTACTTTCGGGCTTACAATCTTTATCTGAGTGATCCAGTGCTTCATATTGCCTCTGTTTCTCTGTTCTAGTTTAAAGCTGATCTTGTTTTTCAATGTTGTTTAATTGTTCTATGTGGGGTGTCTTTGGTGGCTTGAAAGGCATCAGTAAATAAAATATATTATTATAACTATATTTCAATACATGTATTTTTCAACTGACAAATCAATAACATAACATTAGCATCTAAAGAACATCTATTAAAACACTGTAATTAGTCTTCTGTTGAGGTTGCCATGATTCTATCATGCTATGAAGTGATACAAATGTAAATAATTCTAAATTTACGAAATGTTTTCTACTTACAGGGATCACCCCGGTGTTTTGCAGAGTAATCTGCACTTCGTTCTGAAGACCAGAAATACTCAGGTTACCCACAGTGGTTCCCAAAATCCCACTGTTCAATTTACGATTCCCCAAAGATTTGTCCTGAAAATTAACGCAAAAGAGACATTGAATTATTTTAGGGTTGACTAAACTCAGCTTCTTCCTACTTTCAGAAAAGCCCTGTGTTATTCAAGGAACAGTAATTATTGTCGAAATGTGTGAGATTAGCTTTAATTTCTAGACACACTAATTTTGTCAAAAAGAGATGGTGACCTTTTGAAAATCTTTCTTGTGAGCTGGGCTTGTTATGACTATGAGCAAAGGCAAATCAGGAATGGTGGAATATGAATACTGGATATCTTCTGGAACTTCTTATTGAAAGTAAAACTTACAATAATATAATATTTAAACATAGCCACACTCTTTTTCGTGAGAGGTAAGGTCGCTAATTAACAATAAAAAGAATCCACCAGAATCCTCTTTGCTGCTTTAAATGACCTTAGATGACAAAGAAGTTCACCATTTAGCGATCCATTGATCATTTTGAGTGGGCGTGTGTGCATTCGGTGGAAGTGGGTGTATTTGTTTGTTTGTGTGTGTGTGTATGCGTGCGGGGGTGCGAGTGTGTGGGTGTGTGTGTGTGTGTAGGGGGGTGTGTTGTGTCAAGAGAGAGACCTGGAAAAAAGTACTCTTCTGGAAGAAGCTAAACTGGACTCTGGAGGCAAGTTGCTGCTGTTCTGCTGACAGATTTTTGGTGAAGGATGCAGGAAGAGTGACTGAGCCCAGAGGAGCAGACCAAGCTTCAGCCCTTGAGGACTCAGATTTCACAACTGGGTTACTTCGAATCTGTGAAAAAAAAAAAACACAAGTCGGAATATTAACCTGCTTGGGAAAAAAACAAAAACAAATTCTCATTAATTCAAGGTTGTTTGTTTAATTATAAGATTTAAAAGGTTTCTCTAAACTTATCTTGACTAAAGAGCAATATAGTAGCGTAAACTACACACCAAATGACAATACTCTGGAAAAAAATGCTTCAAAGTTTTTTTCCGGTATATTGAGCAGAAGCACAGGATTGCGCAATCAGAAACACCATATATTAGAATCAGAATCTAGTTCTGTGACAATCTGGTCCAATGCAGTTCCAGATTCAAAAACATGGAGCAAGCTCTGTCACAAAGGTTCAGAAGAACTCAGATAAAGATTTAAACTGCTGCTTCGTGCGTGCTGCGTTGTGCATGTCATGCACAGATCACATCACCCCGGTCCTTCAACAACGTCAAGTTTGCTGCAAAATTTTGCTCTCAATTTAAAACAACAGTCGGGAGTTCACATTCAAGTCAAGGAGCTATCTGGTGACTGAATTTAGGTCAAGAACATCTTATACTATGGAAAAGGATGCAGCTTGTAAGATTATTCATTCATTCATCTTCATGTCGGCTTTCTTCCCTTTCGGGGTCGCCACAGCGGAATGAACCGCCAACTCTCTGACATATGTTTTACGCAGCGGGTGCCCTTCAGAACTTCTGCCCTTTTTTCTCCCTATTTTTAAACTGCAATTTTAAAAAATATTTCAGTTCATAGCAAACTATTTTTGTTTTTAGTATCCTTATTTATCAACACTGAATAAGAGCAGATGAAAAACTAGCTTGTTTTTTTATTCTTGTGTCTAACCAGAAACCAGTGTTTCGGCTCAAAAACCTTTAACACCTTCTCATAGAACACAGAAAAAAGTTGATCTGAGTGAATTAATGATTTATGTTTTATTTAACTTAAATGTTTACATTAATCTTTGAGCTCACAACATGGGTTTGTTTCATCTGAAAGAATGATTTTTTTCTCATTTCAATTGCATGGTTATTCTGTTATATTAATGGTTCTACTCCCATATTATCTAAAGTGGTCAAACCTGTAGGCTAGATGAGTCGGTTAAGGAAAAGGAGGTCTCTGGAAAGTTTGCACCATCTACTTTCTTCACTGCCACAGACAGCGATTGTGAGAGAAGGGTTTGAACTGTTCCTGGAACTACCAGTTTAAAACCTACAGTGTCCACAACTCCAATAGCTCTGGGGGAGGAAATTGAAAAGAGTGAGTTACAGTAGAGAGATATATTAAAGTAAAGAGAAATATAAAAAAATGCACATTCAGTCCTGCCATCAAAAACTTAAATGTATATGACTTGTACAAACAATGACCTGCTCCAAACAATGATTATATTATTTCTACTGCTACCCAGAATACATTATTTTGAAGGTTGTTGATCTGTTACTGTAACCTGCAGCATGCTTAGTTGTTGTAGAACTAACAAGAAACTCTCTTAAATAATGAAATGATTTTCTTTCTTTCTTTTATTTAATTTTTTTTAAAAGAAAATAGCCCCTTTAATTATTTCTGTTATGTTAAACTAACGTGAATGCTCTATTCACCAGAAGATACTAACGGTTCCATATTGAGACTGTTACCTCTTTGAGAAAGGTGTGATTACAGATGCAGGAACATCCAGCAGGTTGTTGACAATGCTGACTGAGGTGTTCGCCAGAGCCAGGCTGACGTTTGGCCCAGCGAGAAGTGACTCCAGCTGGGATAAGAGCCGGTCTACCTGGCTGGCGTTTAGTGATGAGGCATTCGCACTTAAGCTCAGCAGCGCACCCGCATCTACTGCTCCTGATGTGGTCATGGACACTGATCCAAGAAAAGAAAAGAGAGCAAATTTAGACTTCAAGGAAAATGTGTTGAATAATAGCAATGAATCGAAATCATGTTTCAGTCTTTTAGCCAATTAAACAGAAAATATATTTAAAAATTGTAGATAATATGTTTATTTTTTATGTTTTCTATGTATTAGGGTTGTTTTTTTTGCCTGTCCATTTTTTCTGTGTTTCACTTGGCTGGTAAGATGGTGTTTTGAGTGTATATGTGACTTCAAATTCCATCCAGTCTTGTTTAGCTGAGCACATGGCTTTGTTCTGTTTTCATGTGGCATTTGCTTTCCTGTCTATTGTCTTCAACCTACCCTTCTTTTCTATTTATTGGCTCACCTGCTCGACTGCGTATATTTGTTACCTCCTGGTTTTTTTCCCCTTATATTTTTCTTGTCTGTTCTGCCTTGCGCTCATACAATTTACACCAATCCCAAGTAGTTTATCCTCTCTAGAGAATCGCTGAGAAGTTGTTTTTAATAAAATAATAGATTTATCAATGTTTGTTATTTTATTTGTTATTTGATGTTTAATCAGGTTAATTTATGCTGTTTAATTAATATAGTGGCTTATTGTTTTTTTGCTCTATACTTTTTCTTGTACATGTCATTAACAAGAGTTTTTTTTTAAATCTCTGTGTTGATTATAGGTATATACCTTATTAATAGGTATTATGCATATAATTGCATACGTTTTGTGTTCATTACAACCTTTTTAATGTGCTACTATATTATTTTATTTTCTAGAAATCCTCACATCCACATTTTATATTAAATGTTTTTATAACACATTTAATCTAATTTGTTCCATTAAACTGTGAATTGTCTAAAGTTACAGTTAATTATTTTATTTTATCGAAAGTAAATGTGAGCATATACAGTATGTATTTGTAAACAGTTTTATTTTTATACCGCTGCCTTGTCTATTACCTTAGACCTCTGTTATTTACATAACATTATTGTATAACAACCTGTTGTTGTTGTTGTTGTTGTTGCTATTGCGCCATTCACAGCTGTGATTGTGGAGTTAGCTGTGGAGTTGACGTTTGCCGTAGTTTTGGTTGAAGGATAGATGATGGTGTAACTTGGAGGCGCTGTACTGTAGTCCTCATATGTTCCAGACCCAATCGAGGCATTGCAGCTGCCATTCAGGGGAAAAACTTGACTTACTGCCACTGAGCTGCAAACATTCAAAAATTAATGGTCAGAAATCGGGTTTTTAAAGAAGACATCCTACCTAAATGTGCACTATATATAAGGTTCCAAGGTTTAAAGACCTAAAGTTTCTCTCAAAGATGAAAGGAATGAGGCTTCATATATATTCAGATTACCTGGAGGAATTTCAATTAAATTCAAGAATTCTATTACCTTGTCTTCTGTCCGAGGAGCAAGAGTGCTTTTTGATTACTTTCTAGTTGAATTGTATCACAATTACAAACTATTTAATGTGTGGTCCACAAAACCATGAATCTTGTTACATGCAATGCACTTCGTAATGTAAAATGTAATGTAAAAAAATATTACTAACCAGAAAAATGTAATGTCAAAAATATTACTAACCAGAAACCTTCTTTGCTGGAGTTTGTGCATAAGCCTTCAGGAGTAAAATTTCCACTTGAAAATAACTGCCATACTGGATACAGATTTAGAGGATCGAAAGATGGATTGTAGCAGATGGCTAAAATTACAAATATAATCAGTTACGTACTGAATGTATTGTCAAAGAGTGGATAGGAATGTGTTTAGATTAGACACTTGCCAACACGGCTCAAATTTCCATTAAAGCTGAAGGCTTTGTGTTCTTTAAATAGGTTTCCTATAGCCACGCTCATGTAACACAAATCCATTTCTGTGTCCAGTTTTACAATAACTTGGCAAATTCCCGATCTGAAGAGGGAAAAAAAACAGACCATTAATGTAATAATGTTAACACTTCAGATCTAAAGAAATGACAAATCTGCCGAATCAGCATACCCAGGCATTAAAGTGCTCACACTCGAGTCCTGCATGAATCAAAATTTTGATTTTAAATCAGAAATAGAACCAGAAACATTTCTTACTTTTCAGTGTCTTACCTTGTAATGACTGAAAAAAATTTGACATCTAAAATGTAGAAGTAAAACAGATGTAATCAGCAAAAAAAGCACAAAAAGAAAATAAATATGATAAAAACATCAATGGCGAGGTAGCTCTTGTAGTGTGTTTAATTAATACTACTTTTTCATGTTAAAATCAAGAGCTAGATTTAGTTTTTTGACAGTCATAGATTACCGACACAAAGGTATTTCATTAGAAAAAAACACTTACTCCTTGCTGTAGCATTTTGACTGATTCAGTAATATATAAACCTGTAAAAGAGAACTAAATTGCTAATCTTGAATTGTGAGAAACCATCTCACCTGATAACTGTATGAGATATTGTACTTACGGCCAGGCACTCTGAGCTATCCATAGAAACGGAGTAATTCACATTAAAGCTGTAAAAGTAGGGGTCTAAAATAGAGATAGAAGTGGATGAACACAATGACAACTCATTTGGGTTCTTTTCCTGCTACACTCATCTCACCTGAGCTATTGCAGCGTGAAGAACAAACACACCCTGGTGTGGCTTTAGGGAAAAACAAGAACAGATGTTATGCATCAGAAAACTGATAGTTTATTAATTTTAGCCAACTAAAAAGGAGTTAAATAAAAATGTTTTGTCTGGGCATGTGAGTTCATACATGGTGACTAGTTGTGGTGCTGTCACAGAGTTGCCTTGTGATATAAATGTTACTGAGAGTTTCTAAGCAGTTATTGATTTATTAGAATATAGTTTTGGTGTTGTTGAGGTATTTACTAAATCCTTAAGAGGAATGTCATTGCTAGTGATGCTTTAGATAATAATAATAATAGTCTTTATTTTATGAAGCGCCTTGAAAGCTGGCTTCGCAAAGCGCTGTACAGAGAACAACAGTAAAACAGTACAAAAAAGTACATTAGTAACAAAGATAAAATGAAGAAGAACAAGAGAAAAACTAAATAGATAATAAAACTAGTAAATTCAAATCCAGGGCTAGTTAAAAGCAATATAAATTATAATATGTCAACAATCATAAGCCAGTTTTAAAAAGTGAGTTTTAAGATGAGATTTCAGAGATAGCGTTGTGTATCCCTGAGCTCACCCTGAGTAGGGAGTTCCACAGTGTTGGTGCATAGATAGAAAAAGCCATGTTTCCCATAGTTTTAGTGGTCGTGTGTGGAACAGAGAGGTGCTCAGACTGTGAGGGGCAGAGCAAACGACTCAAGGTGTAAGTGATTTAAAGAAGGTGTCAGACCATGGAGAGCTTCATGTGTGAGGGTTAAAATTTTTACATCTACACGGAATCAGACCGGCAGCCAGTGCTGTGATTTAAGAACAGGTGTGATGTGATCGTGTTTTCTGGTCCGGTCAGGACACGAGCAGCTGAATTCTGAACACACTGCAACCTGTCCAGAGTAGACCTAGAAACCCCGGCCAGCAGAGCATTACAGTAATCCAAACGAGACGCTTCAAATGCACCGATCAGTCTTTCAGCAGAAGAGAATTGTAGCATAGGATACATTTCAAAGGTGGTAAAGTGAAGGCTTGATGGTGGTTTGGACAAACTGTTCGAAAGTCAGACATGGATCAAATGTAGATAAATTGTTGAGTGGTTGCTAGGGAAATGTTTGCAGTTGTATAGCTTTGGACTGTTCTTCCCTTTTTTATAGTTGGTTTCAGGAATAGATTTTTTGGTCTCTTGACTGAATACTGACGGTATGTTTAAGTGGGGGACTACACGGGTCTACAGTCAACAGTATTATCTGTTTCTCTACAAATTGTAAAAAAAACAAACTATTTTGCTCAAAGATTTCCCCCCAGATAAAGAGAGCACAATGGAAAGAGTATCGATAAAAGAAAAAGCCTTACGTTGAGTATAAGTGCAGTTCTGTTGAGCATTCAGTGGAAAAATCACATTTGTACTGTTTCCACTATTTAAAAAAAGAACACAATAAAGGTTAAACAGCATCTTACTGTATCTAATAGGAGTTTAAGCAAACTGTACCATGAGATATTCTCTGAACTGGCATTGCACACATCGATGTTGAGAGTCTGATTACATTTCTCATACTGTCCAGAGAAAATCTGACTTATGTTCTCAGCACATACACCTGAAATACCAAACACACTTCAACAACAGAGAATGATTGCTTTAGAAAATAATAAACAATTATTAACCTTATCCTTTTTATTTGAATGAAAGATGAAACAGTGGGCAATTCACTAACCTACTCTTTCCATTTGCGCTCTCACATGGAGATCGATGTTTGCTAAGATCAAAAACTCATTCATGCAGCAAACATCAACAGGAGCTCTCAGCTTCAGAAGAGCGAAGCATTTGGCATTTCTATTAGAATATAAAAGAAAACCATTCACAAATCAATCAATATCAAGACCATTAATAGGCAATAGTAATGTTCTATACTGACCTTGTAATGTTTGAGTCACATGTAATCTCCAAGGTCTATAAACAGATGGGGAAAAAAACAAAAACATGAAAATATATCAAATATTAATCAAATATATATATTCGATAACCACAATCTTAAAATCAATCATTTTTTAAAAGTGTTGGGGATTTTTTTTTTCAAGCACTCTTCAATCCTCAACTTCAAAAGCCAATTCAAAAAAATACAAATATTCAAATAGCAGTTCTAGCATAAAGTACTGATTTAGCACTTACTTCTAACAGTGAGAGGTTTGGTGGTACTAGACTGCAAGATTGAAAAACAAGAAGGTTAAAACCACTCACATTGCTAAGATATAATCTCTATAATGTGTCTACTGTACCTTATAGAATTATTAGAAGGAAACGGAGAAATTCCACTGAGATCCATTGAGATGGGTTGCAAAAAAGTTGTTTCTGTTATTCCTGAGCTTGGTAATGCGCATTTATCCAAATTCCTTCTGAAAAGATCATCAAACTGAAAAACAAAAGGCAGGCGGTTGAGTTGTAAGAAACAGATTTGACAGGATTTGATATGGAAAAACATTAACCCCAGGAAGGAGGGTTTTAGTTAGTTGCACTTAAAAATACCAAAAATGTTGTCCTTCACTTACTGTATGTTGAAACCAATAAATTACTTTGATTTGTTACTCAAGAGCGTCAAAATATCAAGAGATAAAGAGTTGAACAATTTCCCTATGTTTAATCATCCTAAAGTATCCAATTAGGTTTTGCTTTCTGAAATGTATAATAAAAAAATAATATTTTTTAATTTTAACACAAATTATGTTTTTTTCTGTTGTATTCAGTTATAAATTTGGCTAATGGTATTAAATAAATAAAAAATATATGTAGAATATAACACATGTTAAAAATTTTAAGACAAAAAATGTTGTTATAAAAATCAATTCAACTCATATCCACTTTAACAACTTTTATTGCTTTAAAAATTAAGATATTAAGCAATTAAGCACAAAAAAAGTTGAAAAACAAACTATATTATATATAACTATATTATACAATTTAACTTAATTAGTTGTAAAAATCTAAAAATAATAATTAAAAAAGTGAACTTAAATGTATATATAATTATCAAAATGTACCTTTATTTTGATGTTTTGAGCAGTTGGATATTGCTCTGCATCAGCAACAGTTATGGTTATCCAATAAAAAGCTATTGAACAACAAAAGCAGTTACATTTTGCTTTGCTTCATCTGACAGAACATTTATATTGATTTGATATTCTTACCATTCAAACAGCTTTGAGAAAGGTTACACAGTTTGGGAGCTGTAAGATAACAAATAAATGATCTTTAGATGAATTTGGGAATAGTAGAGTGCCAGAGAATCTAACAGGACGGGATTCTGCAAGCTCGAGCTGGAAGAAAAAAAAAAGAAGGATGCAACAGTAACTGTAGTTTGTCTTACCAGCTGTTAATGTTTGATTTGTAGATGCTGTATTTGTTGTGTAGACAGATGATGGTGATGATGATGATAATGGTGATGATGATGATGAACTATTGGTCTGAAATGGTATTGACATTAACATGATGCACAATTAGACAAACCTGTAAGTGAATTAGTAATTTGTGCAAATAACAGACTTACAGTAGTTGAAAATGTGGTAAAGTTTGAGGTTGTTTCAGGGAAAGTGTTATTGGGGAATGTGGAGGTTGTGGCTGTTTCTGATAAAGTTGTGTTTTTGGTTGTTGTAAGATTAGTAGCTGTTATAAATATACTTGTGTTTGCAGTAGATGTCAAGAACGTCGTTGAATCGGGTGATGTTGTGTTAGAAGTCGCTGGAAAGATTGTTTCTGTTTCAGATAAATTTGTGTTTTTGGTTGATGTAAGGATTGTAGCTGTTTCAAATATACTTGAATTCCCAGCAGATGTTGAGATCGTCGTTGAAGGGGGTGATGTTGGGTTTAAATTCAGTGAAGTGATTGTGGTCATTTCAGATAACGTTGAGTGATCAGTGGTTGTAGAGATTGAGGCTTCAGTCGTTGGAGTTTTGGTCTTTGTTGTTGTTGAGCTTATGTTAGCAGTGATTTCCATAGATAGTGTTATGCTTTGAGGAGAAACCAGACTTGTTCTTTGATTCAGAAGGAATGAGTGAAGAGAATTAGGTGAAAATGTAGTTGCTGAAGTGTTGGCTGTGTTCGCTCTTTGTCCTTCAGATGCCCAGATACCTGAAGACGAATACACATTTAATCAGTCTTATGTGGATTCATTCTGTTGGGGGAAAAAAGCCCCTATTGTGATTTTGAAAGGGTCCTCATTTGATTTTGGAGGTCTCCGACAACAGGTTGACAAGCATGCAAGGTTGGAAACAGCTTTCGTTTTCTTATGCATTGCATTTGATCAGAATTGGTTGTGATTTTCAAATGATTTGTTTATTGACTCCTTTGTTCTAAGCCCCTTCTGTATGTGATGCAACTGGAGCAGTTGATGGAGCTGCTGTATGAAATCTATCTGCCTCAGATTTATGGAAGAAATTAAAAGCATATTACATTTTTCGAGACAAATGACAACCAATAAAAAGAGTACAGTCAAAACAACAAAAAGCAAAAAAAAATCCTCGTCCAAATCAAACTACCCACAATGGAGTAAAGTATTTAATTAGATACACTGACAAACAAATATATAAATATGTAAAATGTGCAAATTATATCATGAAAATATGAAAAACATACAAAAGAATGGCAGCACCTTAGGCTAAACGCTAGGAATAACTCAAACAGGCAAGTGACACATCAACGTATGTAGGAATACTTTTATCATAAAGAAAGCAAGTCGACTGTCTTTTAAACATGCTAGGAATGACAAACAGACTCGATATTATTTAGCAACATAACATAATTATTTTAAAACATTGAATGGCAGCCTGCGTTGATTCAAAACACTTCTATTTAATGCAAGCCGATATGAGCTAAACAATATGAGCTTAAATGAACTTCATCGCAGAAGTAACGTCTAAAATGGGTTAATAACATGTGGAGGTTATTCATCACTTATGTTGTAATCGTCTTGGACTAATTTCAATCAGATGTTTGGTATTTTTGGTGTTTTGAAATGAAATGGAAGACCAGAAGACTTTTGGTGGCATTATGAAAGGTAACTTTAAGGTAAAAAGAAAAAAGTAAGGGAGGGTCCAGAACGAGAGGAACATTGCCATAACTAAACCAACGTGAGAAGCATTATAACTGTGCTATTACTGATTCTAAAATGGAAGGATACGTCTACTTAATGATTGTTAGATAACTATAATCTACTGAGAGATCTGAGTGACTCAAAAGAGAATGTGAAAATGTATTTAGTGTTTAAGTTGATTTTTTTTTTGACTGAAGCTGGTGGCAAAAGAATTTAAATAAAAATTCCATATGTTGCTTTTTTGCTTTATCCCAAAATGCACTATTAAACAGTAAGGAGTTAATCGTTAATTAATGTGGTATTTCATCCGAATCATTTCAGACTTTAATAATTCATTATTAAATAATATATGCGGTAGCTTAAAATTAAGTTATGGTTATGGTATTACCTATGTCATGTTAATTATTTTTTGAAGATGCTTTAATCCAAAACTATGTATTAATGCTCTAATTAATGAAAGTGAAAGTGAGCAGTTGGCCAGATATGGAGTGAGGAATTTGTGCTCTGCATGTGACTCATCCCAGTGTACACACACACACAGCAGTGAACACACACACACCCGGAGCAGTGGGGGCCATAGCTGCGGTCACATTATACAGTTCAGACGTATTTATTTCAATAAAGCTATTGTTTGAAAGAGATCGGAGCAAAGATATTGAGACACAGACTTCCTCCTGTTACAGTAAAAGGGAACAAATTCTGAGATCTTCATCTTTACACTTCACCTGTGTGTATTAACTTCACATTCTCCAAAGGATAAATCACATCCTTGAAGCTGCATTCACTGCTTACTCAAAAAGGTTTGGATCAGTTTAAAAGAAACTTTTGTAAGAAATCAACAAAAGATCTAAAATGTGAGGGAGCATAATTTTAGTGTAGTCATCATGTGATCAATAATTAGCCAGAATGGGAGATTATCTTATATATAATGCGATGTAAAATATCACCTTTCCATTTGTCTTAATACATATTGTAAATATGGAAGGTTCAAGTTTTAAAAAGGTAAAACAGCTAAAAATAATTAATTGAAATTTTCTGGTGCTAGAACGAAATGCTGAAATTGCTTTAGCTATAACCAGAAAACACCTAAACAGATTAAAAACAAGTAACAAGCATCTCGAGGAGAGAGGGAGAGTGAGCCAGACTCAAAAAATGTGGATTGTTCCTTAAAGGACTTTTAATGCGTATTAGTAGAGTTTTAAGAGCTGGTTAAGCAGCAGACAGTCTTCATCACTGAGACTAAGATGATGAAATAAGAACCTTGGTACTACACTTATTGTTTGCATAGTTTTTACAATTGTACTCAGTCGACATTGCTAGAAACCTCTAGAACAGTTGAAACTGCCCTTGAAGTAGTTGCAATAGTTTGATAGTGTTATAACTTGTTTCTCATTCGAGAATAGATTGTTTTCCATCACATTTATTATAAGATGTGATATCATATATTATCATGCTATGATGCATTTTTGTTTGATAAACACTTAACAAAGTACACTAACATTAATGTAAAACATTATATAAAAATTTCAGCCAAAATGCTTGATCGACTGTTCCGTGATCGACGGTTCCCTGTTGATGACCCCCGAACTATTCCTGCAAGATCTAAATTATGTGGTTTGATTTATAAAATATTGAATTTGAAGTTTAACATTTCTTTATCTCGAAAACTTTTTTTTTTAACTGTATTTTTCCTGAATTGAAAAATGTAAAATCCTATTTGGCTCAATATTCTTGTTTTATGTATTACTGAGTACAAATGCATTTATTTTTGCTCTAAATGAACCCCAAAGCATATTTGCATATTTAGCATATTTGTATTTTCTATTAATTTTATCATAATAAATGTAGCAATCAAATATCTTATGATATCTAAAACTAAAATTTGGTACAGTTGGCTGTTTTGCATTTGCCTTTGTCAGCTAAATCTGGCAGTGGCTTGGCCATCTTTTCCCATGAAAAACCGTCCCGTTTTAACTTTGTTCACATTATTTATAACTTATTTAACAAAGACAGCAGCAACATGGCTGTCTGAGCTGAGGATAAAAGGGAACACAGTGATTACGTGAAAAATCTTAAAGAAAAGTTTTAAGTATTTTATTTATTATCTGATAAATACTGAGGAACTTTTTCATTATTTTACTATCATTTTTCAGTCGAAAACTGAATTGAGCCTCAATTATTAAATTTTTGATTTTCACTTTAGAATAAAAAATCAAATGAACGCTAAGTAAACACTCCATACATGAATATATATCTAACTGTGAATGTAATTTCTCAATTTCCTCACAAGCTTTTACTCTATTATCTCACACCCTTATCTCTGGACTTTAGTATTTTATCAAAACTTCATTCTCTGTAAATATATTTAAATGCAATAAACACAAAAAGTTCTGACTTAAATTTTGGACTTTCTGACTCCCCTGTTTATGGCAAACAGGCTAAATGTAATTTTGTCTAGATGAAGATTTAATACTAAGATCCAGAAAAAATGGTTCCGGATAAAACAAAAGGTTTTCACTGAAATTGTCTTCTTGAGACATTTAGGAGTGGAGTTTGACCACAAAAGCTAAAAACTTGTTAACAAGATTAAACAGGTTTTTAGGTCAATTAACACTAGATTAACAGTCTTAGTGCTCACAAATGATTAGTCTTTAGAGGTTTACCATTTTATGATAGGTAAAACATACATTTAAATAGCCACAATGCTGTGCTTGAATGATTGTAAATAAACAAGTAAATCAAACAAATGCAACATTTGTGCTTTCATTAGGCCCCGAATCAGGACTCATCTCCATTAGGTGTTACATAAGTTCTTATTTACTGTTGCTGTGCACTGTAAATAGGTGTTGCGGCTCCATTATCCATCATTGCATAAACTCACTTGAATATTTGTACTGTTGAACAGTAGCTGAGCAAACAAGCCCCAGACAATCCCTAAAATGAAGAACAGCACTACTGTATATGATCACAGGTGTGTGCGTCTTTCTCTCCGTCAACCATCAAACCTCACCTGGAAAGCACAACAGGAGCAGGAAGGACACCCAGCTCCACGAGCTTCTGCGTACAGCTGAGGGCTCCATGGCTCTGAAACAAAGAGACAGTTCTTTCAGCATCAAATGCAAAGCAATATAATGTGTCAAAAGAATTGATTGGCGTTTCTAAACTGCAACTAGTGATCGTCACATCTGCTGCTCATGATGTCAGCCCCAAACAAAAGAAGCAGGTGAGTTAAACTCATGAGGTTTAACATATCCGCTTCCAATCAGGTCTTCACTTCATGCGTTCCACGTCTACATATACAAAGGCTTGACAAACATTTGCTCAAGCTTAGAGTCTGTCAGAAATTCTACAAAGAAAAATTAACTTTCTATTAAGAAGGGTTAACTATATCTGTCGACCTGTTAGGTCATTTTTTAACTTTGCTTTGTTTGTTGAATCACTGATATAATCAGAGAAATGAGTTTCGGCTCAAAGAAAACTCTACCAGTTAAAACATTTGGAATTCCTGGCAAGAAATTCTTATAAAAGGATGAACATGACTCTTAAATAGTTAATCCAGGGGTCAGTAGTAAATATTAATAATAATAACAATAATAATGTGTTCAATTTATATAGCGCTTTTCTAGAGTTCAAAGACACTTTACAATGTTTAGTGCAATATTCTTACACTCCACGTTCACTCTCTGGTGGTGATAAGCTATCTTGGTACTCTCAGCTGCCCTGAAGCAGTCTGACAGGAGGTGGCTGCCATTCTGCGCCTACGGCCTCCTGAACACCACCACACACACCCCACCAGTAACACACATCCACCAAACACACCAAACACACGCCTTAGCGGAGATCGAACCACCAACCTTCTGGTTACAAGACAGCCATCTTTCCATTCCGTAATTCAATAGTATATTTCGTCTCTGGATTTGAACCTCATTGCATTGCTGGCTTACATTGGTATGCTGAAAATCTACCTCAAGGGAAAATCAATCTCGAGGAAAATGTGAATGAAATGTCCTTAGATCATGCTAGAGATCTAGAATGCTCCAAAATTGTTTTTAAATGTGAATAAACCATTTATCTTTTGACCAAAATCCTTCAAAGCTTGGATGTTCTCACTATTTTTTAAGACTTACTTTTCAGAATCTTGACAATAATGAATTTGAATGTACATTTCTCTAATGAAACAAAGTGTTTCTACTTGTTCATTTTAGTTTTAAAGAATTTTAAACAGGCATTTATCAAATTGGTTCAATAACATTTAGCAATTCTAGTTCTCATTCTCCTTCTCTGTCTCTATCTCTGTTTCTCCTCTCTCCTTCTCTCCTCTCCATCTCTCTCTTTCTTTTCCCTCCTCTCTTTCTCTTCTTCCCCCTCTCTCCTCTCTCTACTTTATCTCGGTCTCTCTCTCCTTCTGTTTCTTCTCTCTCTGCTCCCACCTCTCTTTCTCCTCTCCTTCTCGCCCTCTACCCTCTCTATCCTCTATCCCCTCTCTCTTTTTGCCCTACCATCCCTACCACACACACCCTCTCCCTCCTTTTCTTTCTTTTCGCTCCATCATCCTTACCCCGTCCTCTTCCCTCTCCTTTTTTTAACCCTACGCTCTCTATCTTTTGTCTTGGTCTCTATCCTTCTCTCCTCTCTCTTTCTCCTCTCCCCTTCTCCCTCTCCTTCATGCTTAAAATATAATTTAAAAATTTTTAAACAAATAAAAAAGTTAATTAATGGAATTGTAATATTGTGCAACATCATTTTTCCTTAAAATAAAAAGATAAACATGATTCTTTTAAAAATATTTTAGCCCAAAAAAGTAAACCCTGACACATTTCCACCTGTTTGTTGGATTATGTTATAACAACCAAATTCAACTATTCACCTCAAAAATCGAACCGTTTCACGACACTTCAACAAAATGTCAGCTTTTTACTTTTTAAGTTTTTTATCTCGTTTTGATTCAGTAGACAAATAAGAAAAAATGTAAGTGGATTTATATTCTCTCATTGACTCGTACATGCATTGACTGATAGGAATTCCCTAAACTGTCATCCACAATAGAAGCTAACAACACCACAACCAGTTGATCAGAAATGAAGACAGAAAGATTTATCTTAAAATTAATCTTAAATGTAATCTTAAAGTGTAGTGATTTATTTTTACAATAAATCACTACATTTCCAGACATGTTCTTAGTTTTTTATATTAATCATTACTTATTACATCTACACTCCGGGACATAAAGCAGCATGTTGTGTATAGTCTCATTGAACTAAAACACTTTTAAATATCTAACTTAAAAAAAACTGACACAGAGTGACTGTGAGTGAGCTGTACCTTGTGGACAATTGAATGTCCTGCCGGATGGGTTTTACATGATGAGAGGAGACACAGCAAACCATGGATATCCTTCACACAACACCAGCACAGTCCTGTAGACTCAGTCTCAATGAAAATATCCTCACAGAAGGTCTGAAACACACCAAAGATTCTCAGAAACTCAAGCAGTGAGCAGGTTCTGCTATGTTGTGAGGTGTATCAGGGAACAGGGAGGTATGTGCACCACCCATTTAAACACAAAACTATAACACAGAGACACACCCCCAGCCCCTAAAACACAGTCTCGTTTCACTTCAAGTTCATATTGTTTAATAAGCTTATTCATATTTTCTAAATGGGCGTCACATGGTGCAGTAGGTAGCATGGTCGTCTCACAGCAAGTGAGTGTGCGGGTGTGTGCGTGTGCAGGGGTGTGTGTGTGTGTGTGTGTATGGATGTTTTCCAGCAATGAGTTGCGGCTGGAAGGGCATCCGCCACATAAAACATATGCCAGAAGAGTTGGCGGTTCATCACATTGTGGCAACAGCAAGAAAATTGATATTTTCTAAATGCGTTATTAATTCAAATTTAAAGTACTGTATCTCATAATGAAAGGAAAGTATAAAAAGTGGTAGATTATTTATTAAACATGTGAAATGTATTTAAATTTCCCTGCAGGTTCTATTTTTATATCATATTCATGTTGTGTCTACTGAGGTTTCACTTATCTCTTGTAACACAGATCAGATGAAGACACTGCCTAACAGGTCAAGCTGCTTTTCACAACTGGAGCTTTTATTCAGAAAGAATGTACAATAACTGCTTTGTGTTTTGCGTCAGGTTGGGTTGTTCCACCTATACTGCATCACTTGCACTCCTTGCTTGTGGGAGAGGTTTCTCAGGCATTGTTTTTGGATGTTTGATCTGTTTCAGAGGGATCAAGATTATATCTGCATGAGGCTAAACTCATTTTAAACTTTCGTAAGCGTATCGTTCATCAATCTCTCTGTGTTCTTTCTGTCAGTGCTTGATCCTTATGTTCTCCTATATTATGCAATTATTTTATTTGTAAAGACAGGAGAGAACCATACCCTGTTTGATTTAAGAGGTTGGACGTACAGAGAAATAATAGGACGTTAAAGCTGGTTTTATTTGTTGTGGAGTTAACTATGTACTCTTGCAACAGATGGACTGGAAGTATGAGCGATTCATTTTAAATTAACACAATAACATTTAAGTATTTACCTTAAAAAGAACAAATAACTCTGCTATAATTTGTGTTTACTCAATGTTTGACCTAATTTCTGTTATTTGTCTATGTGGATAACACATATAAATTCTCCAATACAACCATTTTATACGTCTGCCTCTTGTTTCATCTTTTTATGAACACAGTTAACAGTACATGAACATTAAATTCATTCTTACAATAGCCACATAAACCATAAGCCATACAATTTATAGTATTTAAATGGTTCTAAACATAATAGATGTGTACCTTAACCACATCTATTTTCCGCCACGCCCCCTGCTGGGTTGTGCTTGTTGGCACACAGAAAATCCATCCTTTCCAGTGAATATATTCATCTTTTGACATCCAAAAACAGTTTTTTCATTATTTTTCCTCTATGGTTCTGCTACGGTTCTTCATTCTTCTTATGCATTAGTGCTTCATCTGATTGGTTATTGGGCATTGGGACTAAAGTCATCAAGCCATTTTGAGATCCTAGAAAAAGAAAAGAGCATTACACAAACATGCCTGAATCAATCTGAATATGACTTGAGATATGTTTTTGAAGAGGGAACAACTCTAAGACATGCAAGAAATGTCTGAAAAGTTTACATGAATATATGATTACACTTTTAAATGTTGACTTTGATTTGCATCCTTACTTTCACCTCCTTCCTCTTCTCAATTTGTGTGTATTTACAACTTAAGTAAAAAATGCTACTTTTGTAAAAAAAAAAAAAAAAAAAAAACTGTACAGCTCTTTGGTCCACTACTGTTGTTTTGAACGTGCTCTATAAATAAAGATTGATTGGTTGATTTATCGATTGATTGATTGATTGATTGGATGATTTATTGGTTGATTGAATTATTAAAATCCCTTGTTGTATTCTGTTCTTTGCTCAATCTGTCGATAACAAACTTTGAACTGAAAGAAATATGGTTGGAACACATATCCGCATATCAAATATCCTTTTAAATTAGATTACTCCTTTTGCGGATTGGGTATTGAGAAATGTTTCAGATGTTAGCCCTATTTTCATCATTGGCTTAAAATCCTTTATACTCAGAGAAATAAATGTGGACGTTGTACATATTTCTATTGAGTTGATATTAAGAACTGAAAATGAATGTAAAATGAAATTAATATTATGTTACATTAAAGACATAATTGATAGATCAACGCGCCGCAAGCTGTAGCAAACACATGGGCAATGCGTAAAATCAGTGCATTTGTATGTGCTCAAAGAATCTTTCATTGAACACACAACACAGACACTTGAACATGTAATTCAATGTCAAGCATATTAAAAAATGGGAAATAATGCTTGAAGAAGATAAGAAATTAAGAATTGCTCGATTAAATGTAATTGTAACACAATTACAAAGTGATACAAGAATATATGAATAAATAATAGCATCCATAAGAAAAACTAACAGTATAATAGAGTTTAAAAGATTGTATTGCGGCATTTCCTTCTTTCATATCTTGATTCAAACTACTTCCCAGATGGTGGCGGTAATGCACCAACAGCAAGGTATGCAAGCTGACATTAACCACAGAAGACAAAGAATTGACTGAACCCGGAAACAGATCCTCAGGTTTGGACCATATACAGCCAATAGTCTGGACCCAGATCCAGTAATCATAAATGTGTCTTCTTCTTTAGTGTTTTGTTGCGTAAGTTATGTACAATGTACAACCGTTTAAAAACCTGGCGGCAGACGTGTGCAGAGTTTGCACCAGATGTGGAGCTAACAAGTGGTATTGTGGTTTTGATTTTGTTGTCTTGCCTTTTTAGCCTCTTACCTCATTATTTTGATGTTTCTGATGACTTCTTCTGTCTGGAGCCCCACGCTGTCTTCAAAGGCCATGGTAAGAGTGGTTTAACAAACGCGTTATGTTTTTAACGACAAAATAACGTTAAGTTAAATATTACACGCTTTGTTTAATTAATTCACATTTTAGCATAACGTTAGCTGCAATTCAACGTCATACGGTCAACTTTTGTGTCTGTGATCACACCAGGTTTGTTTTATCGGTTTGTTTCGTGTTTTTTAACCTGATTTTGTGTTCCTACATGCGGACAAAAATGAAAGCGTACATCGTTTAAAATAAAATTTCCTCTATTTCGCCTCATTAAACGAACAAAATGATCATGAAGTTTGGACGACAAGTTAATTTCCCGCCCAAACTGTGACGGTGTCCCACATACCATTAAAACTCAGTAACATAATACTTTGTAATGTTTTGCCTGGTAAAGAAATGTACTCGCTATAAAATTAAAGAAAACAACACACAGTATTTTGGTTTAAAGTTGCCATACCATGCCGCTTTTAATTAATTTACAACACGCAGCACCTTTAAGTTATTGTAAAGGAACTACATTATACATTACAGTTTTGCCTTCAAGTATTTGTCCTTCTGTTCACAGTTTACCAACTCTTCAGCTACTACCTCTACCATAAGAATACGGCTCAGTTTTTTGTTAGTGCCTTCCTCGTGGCATTCCCCTGCACAGGTTTGGAGAAGGGTATTGGCAGCATTCGTTTTCTTCACAAAGCAGTTCTTCTGTCCTTCATTACTGGCCTCCTTCATTCACTACTGGATACGGTTCTTTTCACATCATCCAAATCAGTCAGTGGGCTAGTCCCATTGGCCCTCTCTGTTTTGGGAATGCTGACCATCAGCTCGGGCATGAGGAATGCCTACGTAATGGGTGTCAGTGTACCTACTCCATCCCTTCCTTGGATTTTTCTGTTAGTCATAACCCTGTTTGTTCCTAAAACTGTTTTCCTTTGCAATGTCTTGGCAATCATTACAGGAATACTTTGTATCCTTAAAGCTTCTCTTCACTTTAAATTCCAACAATTTTCTTCTACAAAGTAATTTTTAAATTTGTCACTTTAAATTACAACTAATTTTATGTGAAAGTGGCTCATTGTTTACTAGTAAAAGCACCCGGAGGTCAATTGAAGGATGAGTAGGGTATTTTGTGCATTAGCTTAGTCAGAGTTGGATGGGGTGAGCGTAGACTTTGTAAGTTAAAGTGTTGTTCGTTAGTGGCAGATCTTGGAACACTATTTATGCCGTTCCAAATCCTATTTAGTGTTTTTGGGTGCAGAATTAACATTTGATGTTATGTCCGCAAGCACTGGGTTTAACCATTGACTCTATATAACAAGGGTCTCCAAATCCGGTCCTAGAGGGCTGCAGCTCTGCAAATTTTTGGTACAACCATTATGAAACGCAACTGTAAGGTCCTCTGATTATCTGAAGTTAGAGTAGTATGCGTACTACAGCAGGGTTGCAACCAAAATGTGCAGGGCTGCGGCCCTCCAGGACCAGGTTTGGGGTACCCTGCTATACAATATGGGTGCAGTATCTGTGATGTTACCCGTAGGTTTCTGACAAAGTAAAAAGAGGCTCAGAGTGGGTGTAGCTGATACCCAAAATGGGTCCACTGTGGTGAAGACACCTGAATGGTCAAAGGTTTAAATCTTAAAATGTGAATTATATCTAAATAATTCCCCCCTCAGACTGTTCAAGAAGTTCAAACCTAGCAATCTGAATCAATGAACCGAATGGAGCCAGGGGTGGAAACATGTTTTGTCAGCTCCAAACTTGTTTAGTTTTAACATTGGAAAGAATAAGGACTTGTTTTTCAGGAGGCTGGTCGAGGAACTGCAAATTGGTCACTTCCTGTTACGCATCGAGAGAAAAAGAAACGGTGGGGCACGCTTGGGTTTAGAAATTAATTCATAGTTATTTATTCTCTGTGACTCCCCATTCTATATTTCTACAACCTTTCTTACTTAAGCATGATAGTTGTATATAATAATGGCAAATATTTAGCTTGAATTTTTAACCATGACTAAAATTGATGGATAATTATGAAAGGTGTGATTTGCACATTTTCAGGTTTTTTCTGTCTTTTCTGGGGGACCGGCAGTATTGGGTCGTGGCACTATTGGCCTTTCAGCATTTTTGTTTATGAATTGAAATGTCAAAACCAATTCTCAGAAATCACATATAAATCAAATAATAAACAATTAAAAATGCAAGTGTTCATGACCTTGTATTTTATAATATGATAAATGTACAAGCTGATTTCATATTGTACTTTCACATGAAATAAGCTCTAAATCTTAAAGCAGCTTATTTTCTCCCTAAATAAATAACTAAATTGTAGATTTCAACTGGTAAAAGATAGTACAGTAAAAGGCTTGCCCTGCCCAAGCGCAACCTCAGCCAATCAGATGTCTGTTCCACTCCTTCATACCTTCAGTGTGGATGCACTTCCATGGTGAGGATGACTGGCTGTGTCCATTCTGAGCCTCCTTTACCCTTCATGGGTGACGTCACACGTGGTACCTCCATCATTTACAGTCAATGGTCCTGCCTTAATCCTGATTTAAGCTGCAGCATATTGAATTGCAAAGAAAAGTTTGAAAACTTTTCGTCTTTACGTCATGTAACTGAGTGATTGTAATGTGTAATGTCTGCAAGGAAAGAGGACAGTCGCTGCAAACAATTATTCTTAGGAGAGTTTAAGATAACTTATGCTATACAAGGATTTTAATTTTAACTGGACAGGTGTAAAATACAATAACCCTCAGCTTTGTAGTGATGTTTCAGAATTCTTAGACTCTCAAACTAATTCTTAACGTTTAGAGAAAAAAGTTATATATATATATATATATATATATATATATATATATATATATATATATTTGTGTGTGCGCACGTGCTGCGTGTTATCCATTATTTATAGCACTCTTCTATGCTAATAACAATATGTTTTCAATCTGGTCCTTGACTGAGTCTTGTCAGATGGACTGGGATGGTGTTCACTTTTGGAGATGTCAGAATGCAGAGCTTCCGTTTTAGAAAGGAAGTTTCCATTTCGCCTCCTGAAGCTGATTCCCGGCGTCCGGTTCATCCCTGCTTCCTCAAAGGAGCGGCAAAAACCTCTCGACCTCTCGTGAGTCACTCAAGAATGAACTCAAGATTAAACTGTAAAATGTCTTGCGTAAATATTAAAGTAACAACAATTGTGTACTCGCATTAATTTAAAAGTTTAAAGCTACAACATTTAAATCGCAACCACTGCAGAATCTCATTACTTCCAGGTGATGCGTTGCATTATTATATAGCATCTGTAGTGCAAGTCATTGGTTTATGGCATGAGGACAGACTTGTTGCTGGCTTCGGCTTCTTCTTCTGCTTGTCTTTTAAATAAGACCTCTAGGTGTGGCATAATAGCAAATAAGCTTCAAGACAATACAAGTTCTCAGTAATTCTTTTCACTGAAAAAATTGTTTATCGGATGATGGGGTAGGGGTTGTAAAAGAAATTATATTTTCATTATGCTTTTTTTTTTTTTGTATTTTGGGGTTGACTGTAGCTTTAAATGTGAGTGCTCTCTTATGCCAAAAGATTTGAAATACAAGTTAGGTTAAACTTATTTATAATTTTGTCCATTTCTGCTTTAAGAAAACGTTCACAAGCAGAGCGGATCTTACTCACGTATCCCTAAACCACTCTCTAACCCCAAACTGTTGAAACATTCTTTCGGCTCATCACAAAAACATTTGAATTTCATGTATTTTAACCAAACTCAAACACTCAGGCAAAGCTTGTGTTCTTGATTTCTTGCGTGTTTATTCAGCCAAATACTTGTGAACTCTTGTTCCGGCTGCAATCTTCTAATTTAAAAGCTCCTCCCGCTGTCTGAGCAGTCCTCCTGAAGAGACAGAGAGAACACAGTCAGGCAACGTCTCATACATCAGGAGAAACACTTTAGATCTAGAGACAGTAATCAGTTCAGTGAGCATTTTAATTGTTTTTAGGGAATGATGAGGATTTTAGACAGAGCTGGAACTGACCTGTGTTCTTCTACGGTGAAGGTTAAACATGCCCACAAGAGCAGAATTAGAAGCTAACGTCTGCCTCCTTTTTCGTGGTTGCTCCTTTCTCTCCTGCTGCTTCTGCATTTGACTCTCTTCTGGAAGAGTTGAGAGCGTGGCTGGTGGAGGAGTTGGGAGAGCTTCACTGAGAGGACCGTAAAGTGCCTACAAAAGATACAAATAAGAGTCCTTGTGAGATGATGTTTGATGCTGGTTATTGTTCAGATCAAGAGAAAGAAAGAAGTTCTAAGTTTGAACTCTTTTAAGGTAGTGAGAGGAGTTTTTAGAGAAAAAGCTTACCTCTGATCTTCTCCGGTGAAGCTTAAATCTGTCCACCAGAGGAGAACTGGGAGCCATCATCTTCCTTCTCTGACGGAGCTCCTCTGTTCTTCTCTTCATCCTCTGCTCTATGATGTCCCTCTCTTCTAGCTCTGCTAGGAATGCATGTCCTTCAGCGTCACTGGGAGGAAACGTGAGCATTGCTGCTGTTGATTTGATTTCTTCTGCACCACCAGCTGTGGCTCGTTCCTCTGGAGGAGTTGAGAGCGTGGCTGCTGCAGGAGATGGGAGAGCTTCACTCAGAGGACCGTAAAGTGCCTACAAAAGATACAAATAAGAGTCCTTGTGAGATGATGTTTGATGCTGAATATTATTCAGATAAAGAGAAAGAAAGAAGTTCTCTTTTTGAACTCTTTTAAGGTAGTGAGAGGAGTTTTTAGAGAAAAAGATTACCTCTGATCTTCTCCGGTGAAGCTTAAATCTGTCCACCAGAGGAGAACTGGGAGCCATCATCTTCCTCCTCTGACGGAGCTCCTCTGCTCTTCTCTTCATCCTCTGCTCTATGATGTCCCTTTCTTCTAGCTCTGCTAGGAATGCATGTCCTTCAGCGTCACTGGGAGGAAACGTGAGCATTGCTGCTGTTGATTTGATTTCTTCTGCACCACCAGCTGTGGCTCGTTCCTCTGGAGGAGTTGAGAGCGTGGCTGCTGCAGGAGATGGGAGAGCTTCACTCAGAGGACCGTAAAGTGCCTACAAAAGATACAAATAAGAGTCCTTGTGAGATGATGTTTGATGCTGAATATTATTCAGATAAAGAGAAAGAAAGAAGTTCTCTTTTTGAACTCTTTTAAGGTAGTGAGAGGAGTTTTTAGAGAAAAAGATTACCTCTGATCTTCTCCGGTGAAGCTTAAATCTGTCCACCAGAGGAGAACTGGGAGCCATCATCTTCCTCCTCTGACGGAGCTCCTCTGCTCTTCTCTTCATCCTCTGCTCTATGATGTCCCTCTCTTCTAGCTCTGCTAGGAATGCATGTCCTTCAGCGTCACTGAGAGGAAACGTAAAGCATGCTGTTGTTGATTTGATTTCTTCTGCACCACCAGTTGTGGCTCGTTCCTCTGGAGGAGTTGAGAGCGTGGCTGCTGCAGGAGATGGGAGAGCTTCATTCAGAGGACCGTAAAGTGCCTACAAAAGATACAAATAGGAGTCCTTGTGAGATGATGTTTGATGCTGAATATTATTCAGATCAAGAGAAAGAAAGAAGTTCTCTGTTTGAACTCTTTTAAGGTAGTGAGAGGAGTTTTTAGAGAAAAAGATTACCTCTGATCTTCTCCGGTGAAGCTTAAATCTGTCCACCAGAGGAGAACTGGGAGCCATCATCTTCCTCCTCTGACGGAGCTCCTCTGCTCTTCTCTTCATCCTCTGCTCTAAGATGTCCCTCTCTTCTAGCTCTGCTAGGAATACATGTCGTTCAGCGTCACTGGGAGGAAACGTGAGCATTGTTGCTGTTGATTTGATTGCTCTTGCACCACCAGCTGTGGCTCGATCCTCTGGAGGAGTTGAGAGCGTGGCTGCTGCAGGAGATGGGAGAGCTTCACCGAGTGGACCGTAAAGCGCCTACAACACATGCAGTCAAGAGCCTTCATGAGATAATGTTTGATGATGATGTGAATTCAGATCAAGAGAAAGAAAGAAGTTCTCTTTTTAAACTTTTTTAAGGTAGTGAGAGGAGTTTTTAGAGAAAAAGCTTACCTCTGATCTTCTCTGGTGAAGGTTAAATTTATCCGCTTGAGCAAAACTAGGAGTCCACATCTGCTTCTGCATCCCTGAAGCAGGTGCTGCAGGCTTCAGGGGCTCTTCTGGAGCGGGTGCCGCAGGCTTTAGGGTCTCTTCTGGAGCGGGTGCCGCAGGCTTTAGGGTCTCTTCTGGAGTGGGTGCTGCTGGCTTCAGGGTCTCTTCTGGAGCGGGTGCCGCAGGTTTCAGGGGCTCTACTGAAGCAGGTGCCGCAGGCTGTAGGGGCTCTTCTGGAGTGGGTGCCGCAGGCTTCGGGGGCTCTTTTGGAGCGGGTGCTGCAGGTTTCAGGGGCTCTTTTGGAGCAGATGCTGCAGGCTTCAGGGGCTCTACTGGAGCGGGTGCCACAGGCTTCAGGGGTTCTACTGAAGTGGGTGCCGCAGGCTGCAGGTGCTCTACTGGAACGGGTGCCGCAGGCTGCAGGTGCTCTACTGGAACGGGTGTTGCAGGCTGCAGGTGCTTTAGTGGAACGGGTGCCGCAGGCTGCAGGTGCTCTACTGGAACGGGTGCTGCAGGCTGCAGGTGCTCTACTGGAACGGGTGCTGCAGGCTGCAGGTGCTCTACTGGAACGGGTGCTGCAGGCTGCAGGTGCTCTACTGGAACGGGTGCTGCAGGTTCCGACACTCGTTGAGGAGTGGCAGCAGATTGAGGTCTTCTCTGAGGAGGAACAGCAGCCTCTAGGGCTCTTCTCGCTGGTGCCCAGGTTGAGAAGTGCACTCTCTGTGGTGGTCGAGTGAACCAAGGTTCCACCTGGTGATTTCTCTCTCTCCAATTTGAACTAAGATCAGAGGCCCGCGACGGTCTCAGGTGGGCGAACTGAGAAGCTGCCCTGGGATATCTTCCATAGCTCTGCTGTCTCCCGCTCATTGACGCTTCCTCAGCAATGACCGGCCGGAGGGAATCAGGGTTGGGAGATGCTCCTCGATCAATGGGTGATGGGTTTGGTGCATTCTCCGCTACTCCCATGGACCTCTCCACCTCTTCTAAGTTAAAGGACTGGAACGAGGGCTCCTGGTCAATGGGATACTCCGCCTCGACCATGGCCCACCACCTGCGCTCAGCCAGAGCGGTGTTGAACTCTGCTTGCTCCAGAGCGATGTCATTCTGGGCAGGTGAAAGTCTGGATCTGACACTCATCGTGGATGCTAAACTGGTGCTAAACACTGACTGAAACTGTGAAATTCTCTAAAATACAAGAGAAGAAAACGATGATGAGTAAACAGCATTAAGCCCTGAAACACTTTCATGGAGATACAGGGCAGTGATTAGTCTGTCTTTGGAGCTCTATTGATGAAGAAAAGTGAACTGGAAGCTCTTCACTCTCAGAGATTTTACTTATTATTTACTGTGATATTCAGTGAGGTACTTTTCAGATAATTTTTTTTGTTATAGTGTTGCTCCCTCATCTAAAACACTAAGATTTCCCAAGAGTGAATCATTTCAATCCTAAACAAGGAACCAGCATTCACTGCATACACTGAAGACGAGCTCACATTTACTCAGAGCACACGTCTCAGCAGAGGATAGGAACTTTAGGGAATTCTTTTTCCTTACGTTTTTAAAGCTTCTTTTATAAATGTATAAAGATGTACTGTAAAGATGAAGATGTGGATTTATCAGAGTTGATTAATGTAAAGTTAAAGTAAAGAACAGTGTAATGTTATCAGAGTGACTTTATTTGAATAAAAATAAAGCATATGTTTCTCCCAAGTATACTCTCACATAACGGAGTTTGATCATGTGGAACTACACTTTCTCTGATTTGAAAATTGTGTTTATTCATACTGAAATGTAATTCTTCAGCTCTAATTGGTAGTTTGGGGAAGTATTTTAGATGTGCACATTGTTTATAAGTTGTTAATCATCGATTGTGTTATACATTACAGCAAGGTCACGCTGAAAGTTACAATCTACTAAACACATATCCAATGTACTTTTGAATATAACTATTTAAGTGAAATATGAAATATAATATTATATTGTGTACAGAATAAAACTCTAGTTTCTTTACTTTATTTAATTATTCCACAATGCTTCAACATTCCTACTGGATTTACGAATTCCTCAAACTAAAAACTTCCTTCAAGAATGGTTTTCGCCAGCTTTCAGTAGAGCTTCAATCTTAAACTGGCTGGAAGGACCGGCTTTTGACGGGTCACGTGACCAGATCTTCGGCTCCTCTGGCTAGCGCTGGTTCTGCTTGTCGAATGAACCTCTCTCGGCGAGTATATTTATATATACACACACACATAAATACATTTAGCTGTATTTAATATTTTTGTAGGCTATGAGTAGATATCGATGCATTTACTTCACTTTTCTGAAACATAAGCCGACGACGACTTTTGCTTTCAACCCGCGCAGGAGCGCTCATCTCTTTTGCAATATGAAATATTCCGAAATAGTAATGTTTAACAAGTTACACTAACTTGTTAAAAGCCATTTTAATCAACTTGAGTCGGTTTTGTTTCTAACGAGAGAAAAGCGCCTCCGTTTCGTCGAGTGAAAGTCAGGAGCTCCACTCACCTCAGTCTCCAGCAGGATCTGAGTTTGAACCACAACAGACCTGAAGCTGAACCTGAAGCAGACCTGCTGCAGCTCAGACCAGCCCTCACTGAGGGGAGAAAGGGCTTGTGGGAGTTTTCCTTCAGCTCAAATACATGCTGTTCTGCAGATTCACAATTCTTTTGCTTGTAAAATTTCAGCAAAAAAGCCTCTTTTTCCTGAAGAAGAGATGGGGTCCTGAATAAAATGGGCTTTTTTTTATCAGTATGGGAAGAAAATGATAATCACCACTATTTTGGTAATAATGATTTATCTTTGGGAATATTCCTCTTAATAATTAAATTATCTTTTATAAATCACTGAACTAACTCGATCTAATATCCACTTTGTTTTTAATGGACCTTTTGTTAATGTAGAGAAAACCATAAACACAAAATTTAAGCCTTAAAGTGAAAACTCATTTAGATCACATTGAGAAATGTTTACTTTTTATACATTAAATTTCTAAACTTGGCTTAAATATGTTAGTTTTAGACATTTAACGACAGAATTATCATTATAAAACATGAAAAGTTTACTCATTACAGATGATAGACTTAAATTTTCAGCTTGACTAAGATATTTATTGCGCTTTTTAATTTATTTTCGCTTCAGCTGAAGAACCAGTTACAGTACAGGCTCGTGTGTTTCCTGCAAGGGATGATCGTCTCTGCTATTTATTACACATTAGCTGAACAGGAATTCAGAAACATCTCTCTGCTGCCACAGATGTAAAAATGCAAAAAGTTGATCCTTGAAGTTTTCGAAGACGTAAAATTGCATATGCACGGGTATAAAATTAATAATAAATACAATAAGCATTAATATACTAATCTTGAATAATTTTTTATTGTAAATGGTGTTCTGTAATTTCAAGAATTACGCCGTTCTCCTTCCTTTTATCACTTCGTTCTCATATCTAATTTAAAGACATTACATGCGTTATGGTTCTAAATGAAGATGTGCTGGAGCTGACTTGCTAGAGAGCTTCTTTTTTTTATTCTTGAGCTGCATTCTGCATCCAAAGAGCAGATGTAGGAGAAAGGTGAAATAAGTAGGGCAAATGTCTGCTCTGTGCATCTGTGAGCCTGCCTGGTGGACAAAGCAGGTAGTGTGTGTTATAAAGCACATGACACGAGCTGGACACGCAGTGACATGAAGACAAAACGTGGACGAGGAACCAATGAACTGTTGAGTTTGGAATGCATCATAAGGGGACTAAAAGATGAAGACATGCGCTGAGCGGACGGACGGGAGAGAAGGCAGCAGCTGTCTCCGGAGTCAAAGAGAGACGAGCACAACGACAAAACTTCAAAGACTTTGAGAATCAACAAACTTCTATCCACATTGGATGAGTACTATTTTACTTTATGATGATTATTATGTTTTGTAATATATTTCAAAAGCGATTAATTAAAAGAAATTTTATTTATTGCAATGACTGACTGTGGAGTTTTTTATTTAAGAATGTTTAAGATTTTTTAAATGTAAAAGTTTAAGAGAAAGAACTGACCACAAAGGATTCTTCTGAATGAACTCATTTAAAGCTTACAATTTAGGTTCGACTTTCTTCACCTAACCTGAGAATAATAAATAAAAAGGTTCAAGCTGTAAAGGGTTAACTGAACACAAACAATGGCCAAATAAAAAAGGTTATCAAAATGTGATTAATTTCCAAAGTCTTGTCTAAGCTGATAAACATATGATGTTTTCAGTGTTTCTACAAAATATTTACAATCTCTGAAAATGATGCATTTGAATGCAATGATTTCTTTCTCACGACTCGCTCTTGAAGTTTTGTTGCATCCTACTTTAAAGAAGATTTGTTTTTAATTCTTAATGATTTAAATTTTCTATTTTCAGAAGCGCTCGGCCAGGGTCGTACCCAGTTCAGGCATACGCTCCACATACCAACGCTAGCCTTCAGTTTGCAGGAAGTCAGCCCAACACCATCGATGGCTGGACAGTCTCTGCTCATCCTCAACAGCAGGGGGCACTCTCTTCATCTGAGTCTGGGGTCAGCGTAACCCACTGCCACGACCACACTCATCACGGACACAGCCATGAGCATCATCATCATCATCATCATCATCAGGGGCACAGTGCGAGGGTGCCAGTCTGGCCCCAGGCTCCACCTCCGCTCTCTCACACTCCTCAGCTCTCACACTCAGAGCCTCCAGACTGTGTGCTGTCTGTAAAACCTCCTCCAGACTGTGTTTCAGCTGCCTCCTAGAAGACTGAGACCTTTACTGCGTTTCATTGATTTCTGTATGTTATATATTAGTGGGGAAACAATAAAAGTTCTGTCATAGTCTCTCACAGGTTTATTTATTATCCCACGTAAATCTTTGTATCCCAGGTGTACCTTCTTGCTGTTCTGATAAGGTTTTATGTTTGTTTTTACTTTCATCTTTATATATTTTGAGTCACCAGGAGCTTTAAATATAAAATATATAAAAAAAATGTAATCTTAAATTATTGCAATTTTTGTTTGTATTCACCAAATGTCTTAAAAAAAACTTGTATTATCTTTAAATTAAGGTTCTTCTTTTATATCAGGGTTTCTGAGGGGTCTACAATTTAAAAGTATTCTTTTGTAGGGCTTATATAATTTTTCACAGGTGCTATAGATAATGCGCCTCAATTCTAAAAAAAATATGCAAATGATGTTTAGGGTTGCCATAGTTTGAAAAACTTTCATAAATCCTTAAAAACATAAAAGTAACATTTAATGACGCGATAGTTTGAGAAGTCTCAATTACTCAAAATCGTAAAAGCGATTGTTTAGAGATGCTGAAGTTTGAGAAAACGCTCGTAAACACTCACAAATGCTCAAAATCATAAAAGTAATTGTTTGGGTTGCCAGATATTGACATAAAACTCAAACGTAATTGTGATTGTAATGGTTGCCAGAGATTAAGAAATTTCTTTTAATGTTCAAAAATGAGAATTAGTGTTGCCAGAGTGAGAAAATTAGAGTTTCAAACAATATTTGATGTGTATGGGAACAATGTTATGATTTAGATCTTAAATTAGATTTTCAAAAGATCTAAAAAAAAAGTCTTTCATTTGACCGTATGAAACTTAAAGAAACCCTGTTTAATGATATTTTGATGAAAAAGTCATTTGTAATTGTAAATATATTGTGTTAAAATGTTTTTAATTAAAATGGCAGAAATAAATTCTCCTGGTATTGTAAGAATGTGGATTAGTTAAAGAGTAATTGAAGAAACTGATTGTTTATGGAGTTTTTTGTGCCTTGACTGAAAAAAAAGCAGTTTCTTAAAGACCTGCTGCAATGTTTTGGGCTACTTTCCTTTTGTATAGTTATGCCTACAGATCCTTTGTATGTTTGTATAACTTGACAAAATAAATGAGTAGCAAGTTTGCATTTGATATATTGCAGTCATTTTATTTTTGCATACATACATTTAAAACATTACATTTCTCCTGAAGATCTCAAACGATAGTTCTATTCCAAAGGCAGTTTTTTTAATAACTCTAAAACAAACATGGTTAAATTTTCATAGTAAAAGCCATGCTTTGCATTTAGATACAGTTTCAGCTTTCATCTCGAGAGGGTTGACTGTCAAAGATCAATCAAAGCTAACAAAGAAAAGGGCGCCAATAAAATCCATAGCAACACATCAAACTGCCTTTAAATATTAGAAAAATACACGTGTATATATTAAAGTTCTTTAATATAAAAACTGAGACAAATCGTAACAGCTGACTTAAAAGGTAACAGAAGGTTATTTGCATAATCGATCGTCTTTCTACAGAACCATAACTTAAAATAATGCATAAAGTGTTTAGACGTATGGCAGAGGATCATAAAATATCTTACACACTGTGAAATGGATCATGTGATTAAGTTTCTACAGTATTGATATGAATATGCTTTAAAAAGGCATTAATCAAAAAAGAAAGAAGCATCCTTGATCTACATTGCGTATGCACGATCAATAAATATTAACCAAATGGACTTCCTGTTGCACTAGATATTATCAAACATGTCCTAACCCCCCTAAAGAAATCATTTTGACCTATTCCAAGATGGTGGATTTCCTCAAAACCCAACAGCTACCAAACGAAGCCAGAAGATATTCAAAGAGTATCTCTAGCTTTCTAAGAGACATTCATCTTGAGGTACAGCGGTAAACAATGGTTAATCTTCAACTTAACTCCAGACGTCCTGCGAATAACGGCCCTTAGTCATCAGCTTCTTAAAAAAATCCACAGCTTGAGCATGCGTCAAGCCACCGACCTCTTCTGCTATTTCATGGAAGGATGTTTGCACGTCCCGGGCCATATTACGAGCATCCCTGCAGACACACAACCATTACAAATCCATCAGACACACGTAAAGCTAAGCCCTCATTTCCAGCAGTTCATGATTCTGAGAAGATCGTTTCATAATAACCTTCAGTCTTCATTACAGAACAAGTTCTTCAGCATGAAATGTCATCTGACTGCTGAAAGCATGGCCGTTGAGCATGGCAAAGAAATCTGATCATATTACACAAATTCTAGCCTGTATACCCTGGTCAGAAATGAAGTTAGTTAGTTTGCTTTTAAAGCTCAAGACATGAGGCTAGATGTAATGTATCTAAAATTGTTGTATTGCAAACCTATGGTGACTAAATTTTGAGATAAACTAGACCCAACCTAGTTTTTTTTTTCAATTACACTAGCTGGCAAAAGTAAATCCCTTTTTAAGTCAAGGTGATTTGGATAAGATAATACACGCGTTTATTAATTCTCGGCTTGAATATACCAAAACACTGTACTTGGGAGTAAACCTGTACAGTTTACATCATTGGCAATAGGTCCAAAATGCAGCCGCTCGTTTGTTAATAAACACTAGACGTTTTACCTTCCTTGCACTGGCTTACTGTTAGTTTTAGAGTAGAGTTTAAGGTTTTAGTTTTTAAAGCCATCCATGGACTAGCCCTGAGCTACAAGGGTGAACTTTTACAATTTTATCATCCTAAAAGATCTTTGAGATGAAAGTGCCACCTTCTTCTCATCGTGCCTGGGAGTTATTACACATAGTTTGGAGAGCGGACTTTCAGTGTAGCTGGTTCTAGACTCTGGAACAAACTTGCATTAGAAAAGGGGACAGTTATCACTTTTTAAAAGCAAGCTAAAACCCATCTTTTCATGGAGGCGTTTGGCTTGAGATCATGTGCTGACACAGAAGCTAGTGTATTTATGCGCCATTGCCCGGTGCCCTTTATGCTTAAGTGTTTAAAATGAGTTTTTGTGTATGAATTCAAACATGTAAACATGATATTCATATGTGCGATAAAACAATTGCACAGACAGAAAACATCTGCACAGGTTAAAAAAAAAAAAAACGATTAAATTTTCAGCTTTCGAACTGGATTTGCCACTATGCATTCACACTACCAAGTTATGTCTAAGTACCATACAAATAAAGTTTCAATTGATTTGATTTAGATACTCTATGTGAAGTGCAAATGTGAAGAGCTTTATTCTGGTTCTTACCCACAAACGTAGATATGAGCATTGTCTGTATGAATGAGCTTCCACAACTGCTCCTTGTTTTGCTTCAAAAGATGCTGCACATAGATCTGAGAAAATAAAAGTAACGATTAAAATCTGCTGCTAAGCGTAAGATTGGATGATGATAGCTCAAACTTCCAACTCAATCCCTACTTAAAATGGGATTTTTGGAACATGAGTCAGTTGGGATGAAGTTGCCATAATTTATCTGCAAAAGCCTTTCGATTACTGAAAAATGTTTGAATATATAGGCAAGAGCAAAATTAACCATACCCCTGTCTAATTTTGACTTGTAAAGTAATTGTGTGTCATGAAATGACATAGATGTCTCAAAAAATAATATGGCGATGTACACAAGGCATTAATATGAAAAAAAAAATCTCAGCTTTTATTCACATTTGAGCAAACATTGTCATGTCCAAAATTATTCACACCCTTCTCAATGATAAATAGAAAAGCATTTATTGGCTATTACATCAATCAAAGGCTTTTTGCATGTCTCCACAGATTTCTTTAGCATTGAGCTCCAAATCGTTCAGGTTGAAGGGTTTTCTTGGCATCACCCTGATCTTCAGCTCCCTCAAAATAATTCATGTCAGGACTCTGGCTGGGCCACTCCAAAATATTAAAGTTGTTGTCTGCTATCCATTTCATCACCACTTGCTGTGTGTTTTGGATCGATCTTCATTATTATCATCCGCTTATCTGGGCCGGGTTGCGAGGTACCCAGACCTCCCTCACAGAGGACACTTCCTCCAGCTCTACCAGGGGGATACAGAGGCATTCCTAGGCCAATCTGGAGACATAATCTCTTCATTGAGTCCTGGGTCTTGCCCGGGGCCTATCCCAGACAGGACATCCTGAAACACCTTCCTAAGGAGGAGTTTACCTCAACTGACTCTTTTCACAGCTCTACTCCAAGCTCCTCCAAAGTAGCATAGCTCCACATCCTATCTTTAAGGCCCCATCAACCTGCGGAGGAAGCTCATTTCGGCTGCTTGTATCTGAGATCTTATTCTTCTGTCATGACCCAAAGCTCATGACCATAGGTGAGAGTAGGAACATCTGTAAATCGAAAGCTTAGCCATTCGAGTGAGCTCCTTTTTCACCACCAGAGATCGGTAGATCGGCTGCATTACTGTCAATATCCTGCTCCATCCTTCCTTCACTCGTTAATAAAATCCCAAGATTCTTGAATCCCTCCACTTGAGGCAAGATCTCTCCTCCAACCTGGACTGAGCAAACTACCCTTTTTCCTGTTGAGAACCATGGCCCTGATTTAGAAGTACTGATCCTTATCCCTGCCACTGCACTCTTAGCTGCAAACCTCCCCAATACTAGCTGAGCCAACAGGACAACATCATCCTCAAAAAGTAGAGAAGACATCCTGTAGTCCCCAAACTGGACCCCCTCCAGCCCCTGGCTCTGTCTAGAATTTCTGTCCATAAATATAATGAACAGAATTGGTGAAAGAGGACAGCCTTGCCGGAGTCCAACATGCACTGGGAAGAGGTCTGACAACCAAAGTTTGGCTATACAAAGACCGGACAGACCTTAGCAGAGGGCCACAGACCCCATATTCCCAAAGAGCCCCTCACAGGACTCCCATGAACCCTCGAGGTTACACATCGCGAACACACATCATTGTGAACAAACAATTCAATATTTGTTTCATCTGAACAGAACACTGAAGACCAAAAGTCTTCTTTGTCCAGATGATCATTTACAAAGACCAAGCTAATGTGTGCCTTGCCAGGAGAAGAAGCATCCTCCTTGGTCTGTGTCCATAGAACATTGCTGCCAGCAGAGCCCAGGTTCACCTGGACGGCCTTGGTGGTGATCCTTGGATTCTTTTTCACCTCTTTCACTATTCTCGTGGCAAGAAATAGATGTCAATTTTGGCTTCAGACCGCGGGTTCAGAATATCTTGTATGTCTGTCCACAAAGCCATTGCCGAGAACTGCTATTTTTCACCTGTTTAGATGAATCAGGGTAACTGAACATAACTGAATGCTTTAGAACAGCTTGGACTATTTGGAATGGTATAGAACTTTGGATTTTCTTAGAGACTGTGACCGGTATGATTCATTCATGACTATATTTGCTCAAATGTGTATAAAAACTATTTGTTTGGGGTTTTTTTTCTCTCTCAAAACTGCTTACCTTATGCTCCTGGTCTCTAGAAAAGGCCACATTCAGTTGAGTCAGCACACCATCCTTCTCAAACTCCTCTAGTTCTTCCTGATACAGGAAGTCCTCGTTCCTATGGCGACAGCCAAAGAAAAGAATAGTTTCCCCAACTTCTTTTCCTAAAACACCAAAACAGAGCATGAGTCTTCTCCTGAGCATCCAAAAGCTGTTCACGCAGCCAATTTGAATTCACACCTTGCTGCTTCTGCCAGGCTCTCTCCTGTATGAAGCCCATGAAGGGTGCGATGCCAGTCCCGGGCCCAATCATGATGACTGGGGTACTCAGTTTAAATGGCAGCCTGAACTGGGATCTTCGGACGTACATAGGAACGCTGAGCTTGTGTCCGTTCTCGTTAACTTGTTTGTTCTTGAGCCAGTTGGTAGCCACTCCTCTGAAGACTCTTCCTGTTTTTGTGAGGTACTCGATCACCACAGCACAGATGTGGATAGAGTTTGGATGGACCTGGAATGATGATCAAAAGGTGTTTTGAGGTTTAAAATGGTCCTTCTAACACAATGTAAAATGCATTTTCAAAGTCATGAGTTTTCTGGTCTGGAGGTTACACCACAGACAAATCCCTGTTATGGAGTTGTTTCAATCATTGATGTTATTCAAGTTAAAGGACTCCTGTTATGCAACTTTTAAGGTCTTCTGTTTAATGTTGATGTAGTGATGCTCCTTGTCCATGGATGGCGCTCAGGGGTAGTGATGTGTCCTTCATGAAAAGAATGAATCCTCCAAAAATTAATGAGTAACGACTCTGTGGCGTGAAATGTTCTTTGGTGCATGCGGATTACACTGTTGATATTCAGAAGATTTTGCTCTTTTTTGGGGTGTCTATCGTACCCAATTGTAAGTAGATTTGATTTTTTTTAGATGAGCCATATAAATTAATCATTCTTTTAAATTAACAAGAGTCAAAAAAACCAATCACTAAAAACTAACAAAAATTTTCGTATGAAAGGTCAAGGATGCTTACAATGTGCATAGCCAGCCATCACATCACTTCCCAGTAACCTAAAATGGGTTCAGAGAGGCAAGACATAGGCATAACACAGATGTCTAATTGGCTTAAAGTGAAAATCTTATTACTACTAATTACCTACTAACTTTGTTAACTACTGAATAATAAAATATTGCAGCAGCAGGTTCAAAAGGTGAGCTTAAAAGAAAGAAAGGAACAGTTGATCCCTGAACCAAAGAGGAAAACACAGAAAGCATTGGGTTTACCTTGCCAGAAGAGGCGATGGAGTAGTATCGAGCCTGAAGTCTCGGCAGCAGCTCACACAGATGGTCTATAGGTGGATTCAGGGACGGCAGATCCTCCAAGATAGCAAGTATGTTCCTCTCTGAATCCAAAACCCAACTCTGATACAAAGCCTTAAAAAAAATCATAGCTGTCAGGAACTCAGCTCACTAGAGCGTTCAGCTAATTTTACTAAATATTAAAGAGCTTTACTCGACCCTTACTTTTCCTTCAGGGGAGGCAGACGCCATCTTGCGCATGTTCTCCTGTTCTTGAGGATCAGCGGCATACTGTGCCAGCTCATACAGCACATTTGTACGAGGAGTGTTATTGATGTCCAGGTAATGGGTCAGAGCAGTGCGATAGGTGGTGGGACAGGGGAACGGATGCTTTTTATTTGAATCCTCTGCAGAGAATTTAAATCATGTTGTGATACACTCGATTTTTGCAATTCCTTACTCCACAGACTCCCATAGAAACCCATGCGTAGGCTGAAGCTCATTCAAAATGCAGCAGCAAGATTTAACACAAGAACTCCCATCAAAAAATCACCTCACTGCAGTTTTGATTCGTCTGAACTGGTAACCTATAGCAACTCATATTCAGTTTAAACTTCTGTTATGGACATACAAAGCTATCCTGTAGCTATCCTGTATCCTATAACCCTGTAGACCTACACTTGCAAGAAAAAGTATGTGAACCCTTTAGGATTTCAAGTAGTTTTGCATTAATTGGTTATAAAATGTGCTCTGATCTTCATTAAACACACAACTATAGAACCATAGAAGGCTTCTTAAAAAAATAATATACAAAAATTATATGTTTTCATGTTTTATTCATTGGATTCTAGCTATAAAACTAAACTTAAATCACTGGACTACCTAGCATAGAGAGTCCTAAAAAAACATGAGGCTCAGGGACTGGTGCTGTTATACTCAGTGAGCTGGAGCATCAAGCTAACGTTTCACTTAAAAGATAGCATCAGGTGCAAGCAGTGTGTGTAAATAAAAAATCCACTTCATGACTCATTTAATCATTTTTCCTGGCTTCAATACAGTGACAATGACTTCGCAAAACATCATTGGATTGTGTTTCTGTGATAAAAAAAATTGTCCTTCATAACACAGCAATCAGTTTAAAACTGGTTTCAGTTTGTTATTTCATTATTGTAGCTGAGAATTTGTTGGCTAATTAGTTGATTTATGTTTGAACAATGCAACAGTACATCAATGAGTGTTTGTTGAATAAAAAAGTGAAAAACAATTTATTCTAGCAACCTCTCAATTCATCCATGTGATCCACTTTTGTTTGTTCATTTGACAAAAATCATCTGACAACAAACAAGTAATGCCGTGAATTTAACACGTTAATTAGATGAATTATTCACAGACAAAAATAATGTGTTAATATTTTTAATGCAATCCTGCCCCTCTAAAGATCTGTAACATTACACAATGTAGATCTGCAGCAAGCTAGAAACAAAACGAAGAAGTTGGAAGGATGAAGAACTTAATGGTCGGCTAAAAGGTAACTTTTAATACAAAAGAGATGCTAGTTTAGCCAGTGAAGAAACAAAACTCATTTTCCCATCATCGAAGTAGTTTTAGTTTGAAATAGCACCTGAACTCGAAGCATGTTTTGGCGAGCTCGATAGTCATCTCACAACTCAATCTCGGGCAGTTTATTATATAGTCAGGAGGTTTAACTATTGATTCGTGCTTAGGGTCACAAATTACATGGTTTTCGTGTCCGTCAGAATGAATTGGAACCTTATGTATTTCAATAGATTAAATTTTGTGTCTCAAACTGCCGTGAGACTGGGTTCGGCGGCGACAGCCAGCAAGCTCCGACAAACCACGCTGCCTGAGATGAGTCTCCCCAAGGTGCGATATCTAAATGGATGGCGACGGACTGTATGCTTGTTAATGTTGTGAAAAACAAGGGGATTATTGGTGCATTTAGAACCGCTGCCTCTGACGCAACCTAAACCTACAGTTTGTGTTCAGCAGGTTACAATTGTCATATACTGTAACTTCATTTATAAGTTTGTATTCAGTCATTAATCAAAATTTCATGAACAATGTAGCCTATGTTATAGGTTTGTATTCAATAATAAATGGTAAAAATAAAACAGCTTTTTGTAATCTCGGTATGTATTTGCGATTAATGAGATTAATTAAACATCACACTATGTAATTAAATAGATGACAAAATGTAATAGCTTGATAGCACTACAAAACACAATTTGCCACCAACAAGAGACCAGAAAAGCTTTGATTAAAGTTATTTGCAAACTGTTTTAAATTAAAGTCTCCCAGTGTTACCAACTTAACGACTTTGTCGCTACATTTAGTGACTTTTCAGACCGTCAAGCGGCTTTATTTGTAACCTAGCGACTCGCGACAAATCTTGCAGTTCTTGACACTTATAGCGACTTTTTTCATTCCGGCTGACGCACTCTTTGGACGGAGGAATACGGCTGCAATGACTGAGCTGAGTCTTTCTGTCCCTCACTGTCTTCGCCCCACCCAGACTTGCTCTCCTGTCAATGCCATTCACTGTATATAACAAAATTGATACTATCGATACTCCCGGCCGGAGCAAGGTTCTTTTTCTTTGTAGGCTGTGTAAGGCAGTTTGCAAGTCTTCATAATGGTGCTTATGGCTACCAAAGTAGTACGAACTTTATATGAAGTAGAGAAAATGAATCTTTCCTATTATTATTAATTCATATTCTAACATTATTCTTGGTCTATTTAGGAAATAAAAGGAATGCCTTATATGTTTTTGTTGTTTGATTTTTTTTATCATTGTGATAGGCTCTGTTATGGGAAAAAGCCGACAAGATAATGGATGGATGGATATTTACATGTACTATAAAAAGTTTTGTTTGCATATTTGCACAAGAATAGAAGGCTATGTCTCTGTGAGGTTTTCCTCCCTCACACAACATCCATCATCATCATCATCATCATCATATAATACAAAGTTACCCAACCTTTTGACACTATAAAAATACTTTTTTAGATTAGAATTTCTTGACACAAGACGTGAAGTCAAAATTGATCTAAAGACGTGATTAACGTCTAATTAACGTTAATTTTATTTTCAGGCAGCAGCAAAAACGTCATTCTGTTCTCATTGTTTGTATTGCTATTTAATTTTATTTTGCATTACATGTTTGTTTTATAACATATTATGTGTTTATTTCATGACACATATACCTGCAATAGGTTTATGTTTACATTGATAAAAACCCATTGGGTGTGGGTAATTCATGTCACACAATATTTATGCAAATCAGGCTATGACGTCATCTAGAGACTTTTGGGCCAGCCTATAGCGACTTTTCTTACTGAGGAGTTGGCAACAGCTCCTATCATTGTCTAATGTCCTTCTAATTGTTTTGTATTTCAGAAGACAGAGCATACCATCAAGATTATTGAGGGAGATTACTGCATCAAGGTCGACTCCAAGTCTCTCTCCGATTCTGTTGACCATTTCCGAATCATTGGTGGGGTAAACTGCCACATGATCTCCAGAATCATATCTGCATAAAGCATTCACAGCAACATCAGCACAAGCATGATTTAGATGTTCAAAACAAAACTTTAAAATAGTTTTTAATGTTTGTTATTGTCAATGCTGTGATTTTATTTTTAAAAGTTTTAATAATTAAATTTGATAGATCTTAAACTGGTTTCAAAGTGAAACCTGTTGTTATGTTTTGTTAAAAGTAATAGAGCATGTGTACCTGATTTTAGAAGAGCTGATGTCTAACTCGATGTGCATCAGATGGCGGTTTTCTCCTTGGTTTAACTTACGATTAGCCGTCACAGATGCAAGGAAAGGGTTCTTCAAATCATACGGCCTAAAAAAAACAACAATCTATTTAACTTATTTAACAACAATTGTATTTAACAAATCTTGAAAATAAATAGTTGAAGGTACAAATGTAATATAAAACACTTGCTCAGCATAGTGCTAACCCTAATGCTCAGCATAGTGCTCAGCATTATGCAATAGAAACTTCAACAGAAATGTATTTATTTGCCAAAAAAACAGAGAAGCAAAACAATAATCGGCCTTCAAACTAGTAGACAGCATGATGCACCAGAGAAACGCATGAATCTAATAATATGTTTATAGTATAACCAGCAAATAACCTTCAAAATTCTCTTTTAAAAAGTTATTATTATTATTGTGGATTTTTGAAAATGACTCCTCGTGAGGTGTGAACACCCAATTCAAGTTTTGAATCTGAAAGTGCTTTATGTATCGAGTTATTGTCGAAAGAGTCGATTCAGAGTTGCTGAAACAAGAAGTTATGAAAGCGAATCTTTCAGCAGGTAATCTTTTTAGCATATACCAGGAAACTAAACTCCTCCCCTAAACATTGATTTAGCAGATCTCCATTGCCGATTACAGTCACATCCGGTAGGGGGAGGCAGGGTTATGCAAGCCTTTCATGGAGATTAGCGAGAAGAAATGAAAATGCTTATAGTTTATGTTCGTCTACTAGAGACTGAATTTCTTTTTTGTGCTTTAAAAAAAAACAAGATCATGGTCACAACTCACGGTTTCTGTGTCTGAAAGCTTTTGAGACGTCCCATCTCTCCGCTGAACACCTGATTCATATTTATGTCTTTATGAAGCACCAATTCAAACTGCCGAATACTGAAAGAACACAGAAAGCATTGGTGGCCTCATCACAGGCTGTTTGCAGCACTCAAAACACCTAAAACGTTCAATCAGATGCAAAAGCCCATTCACAGGAGAGCTCTTTGTTATTGAACACATGATGAATGAATTTATCTCTTCTAATATGGAGATTACATGTTTTGTAGGTCACGTTTGAACTAGATGACCTATAGTAGCTGCTCGGCTCATATTCTACCAACAAATTAGTTCAGACTGTTATTAATCTCATCATTATATAAATACTGAACACATTGCAAGGTAAGCTAAGGATAAAAAAGACTGAAAATAATACCTGTTGTCCTCTCCGGTGGGCTCCACGCCGAAATACTCACAGACTGCAGGCCAAAACTGTTCCTTCCAAGAGATAAAATCTTCCTCCAAGCTTTAACAGATGGAGAATTACATAATCAGACCAGCAAAACTAAATGAATTACAACAGGACATAATAAACGCTATTCTCCATTACTGAAAGACATATCCTAGGACATTAAATCCAATCAAAACAATAGGCATGTTTGGAGTAAAATTTACGCTGTGGCTTGTACCAGAGAAAAGGCAATCAGTAAATCAGACTAGTTAAAAGAACTTTCCACTTTTTTGGAATAAGTTCAGACTCCCTGCTTGCAATTTCTTGTACTGTTACCATACCTCAGCATAGATCATTAAATCAGATTAGACCAGTAGCACTGTGGAAGCAGTAACTGTAGCAGCATGTTCAATATTGAAATGGAAAGATCATTCTGGAGATGAGAAATTGTGAGCTGTGTAACCACACAGTTAGGACCGACCTTTTTCAAACAGTTCCTCCAGTGTTTTGAAGAATTGGCAAGTACCTACCAAATTAGGTTTTACTTTAATGTCAAAAACTAAATTGAAAAGTACAAAACTGGGCACTAAGCAAAACTGAACTCGCATTCAGTTATTACATAATCAATAGACAGATTATTGATTTCTAGTGCAGTAAATTAAGATCATAGTTGAACATGGAATGTGTTCTTCCAACTGTGAAAACAAGGATTAATAAAATAGCATTTAAACTTTTGTTAAAAAAGCCTTTATAATACTATAAAAATATACTATATAAAAATATTCCAAATAGTTTATTGCCATTAGCTCACAAATAGGCAATTTACCAAACTTGCTAATAGTCATGTTTGAAATTCCCCTTGTTAAATAATAACATCTTTTCTATTGTGTCTTGCAGCAATAAGCTTAACTGAAATATTTTACTGTCAGGCACATTTAAAACAGTAATGTCTAGTCCTGGAAGGGTGGTTAAATAACTTCAAGAATTACGCCGTTCTCCTTCCTTTTATCACTTCATTCTCATATCTAATTTAAAGACATTACATGCATTATGGTTCTAAATGAAGATGTGCTGGAGCTGACTTGCTAGAGAGCTTCTTTTTTTAATTCTTGAGCTGCATTCTGCATCCAAAGAGCAGATGTAGGAGAAAGGTGAAATAAGTAGGGCAAATGTCTGCTCTGTGCATCTGTGAGCCTGCCTGGTGGACAAAGCAGGTAGTGTGTGTTATAAAGCACATGACACGAGCTGGACACGCAGTGACATGAAGACAAAACGTGGACGAGGAACCAATGAACTGTTGAGTTTGGAATGCATCATAAGGGGACTAAAAGATGAAGACATGCGCTGAGCGGACGGACGGGAGAGAAGGCAGCAGCTGTCTCCGGAGTCAAAGAGAGACGAGCACAACGACAAAACTTCAAAGACTTTGAGAATCAACAAACTTCTATCCACATTGGATGAGTACTATTTTACTTTATGATGATTATTATGTTTTGTAATATATTTCAAAAGCGATTAATTAAAAGAAATTTTATTTATTGCAATGACTGACTGTGGAGTTTTTGATTTAAGAATGTTTAAGATTTTTAAATGTAAAAGTTTAAGAGAAAGAACTGACCACAAAGGATTCTTCTGAACGAACTCTAAGCATTTAAAGCTTACAATTTAGGTTCGACTTTCTTCACCTAACCTGAGAATAATAAATAAAAAGCTGTAAAGGGGGCGTCACGGTGACGCAGTGGTTAGCACCGCCGTCTCACAGCAAGAAGTTCGCTGGTTCTAGGCTCGGCTGGGGCAGGTGGCATTTCTGTGTGGAGTTTGCATGTTCTCCCCGTGATCGCGTGGGTTTTCTCCAGGTGCTCCGGTTTCCCCACAAGTCCAAAAACATGCGATATAAGTGAATTGAGTAAGAACGATTGCCCATAGTGTTAAAGAGTGTGTGTGTGTGTGTGAATGAAGGTATATACAATATTTACAAAAGAAAACATGGCGTGATGGCCAAAACCTCTGCCTATACTTTTTACAATCAATCTAATTAAATTTCAAAGGCAATTAAAGGTAAGATCAAGTAAAGAGGGTTAAAGAACAAAAGCCAAAGCAGGCCAATGTAAGTTTGTATGATGCATTGTTGAGTTTTTCAGTTAGCAGTCTCTCTGAGCAGTGTTTCAAACTGAGATGAAACCACCAAAACATCTCATTAATGGGGCAATCCAGATTGGGATGTACCATTGACAGGTAAGAGCACATGCACAAACATACAACACTTAACTTAATTGCAACAATATAAATAGTAGAACTTATTAATGCTAGCATAAACATAAATTTACATATTGAGGTCATTAAATAAAGAACTATTTCATCGATAATAATTACTTTCTGTTCACAGGCATTTCTGGAACACCCCTCTGGAGCCTAGGAGTTGGTTGAGCTTGATCACATGTAAGCAGAGTTGAATTAAATCTCATTAATCAATTAAGTCTCTGTGCTACAGTAATGGAGGAGTTAATTTGTGGCAGACAGTGACTGATCTGTCACAAGTACAAATTTTAGAACTTTTGTTTTCAAATTGGAAATGAATTGAATTTATCTTAAGATTTTCTCTTGAATGTTTTACAAACAAAAATCTAAAGATGCTGCTACAGGAAAATGCTGCTGGTCTAATCTAACTCAACAAACTATGTTAAGCTATGCTAAAAGCACCGGAACATTAACAATTAACTATTGGGTAGACCAGGAATTAGCCAATTTCCAAAAACGTGGAGGTTTCCTTTAAAATAAGAAAATAAAATGTTTAGTTGCTTACAGATATTGTAGTAACATAATTTTCTTTTTGACAATTCATATGATTTACCGAAGTTTTTTTGTTTATTTTTGGCAACAGATGGCAAGCTAATCAAGTTATTTGTTAAGCTTTACACAAAAAAACTTCACTTACTTTGTGTCGTCATCCCCGAGACCCAAATCAAAGACCCTTTTGCCACCAAGTTCATAGAGCCTCTTGTCTGTGTACTTGCCCATGGCATTGTAGTGCTCATACGTTTTATTTCCCAGACCAAACACCTAAAACATTCACAAATAGAAGTTAAATGTTTTGAGCCTCCACAGAGTCAAAAGATACAATTAGCAATAAACATTTCCCAGTCTTTCCTTCCATAAACCTAAAATCTGAGACTTTCACATTTGAGTGGAACCTCCGGAGAGTCTATGGAGTTTATTTATACAGTGTGACCAGGGATTTATACTGACGATACATTTCACCATTGCAAATATATTTCCGACCCCATGCTTTATCCTTTCCCCCTTTAAAAGTTACCCACATGAAATAAGAATATGAGGATTTCAATCAGAAACCACAAGGCATCGATCTGAACTCAGACAGAGCATGTGAAAAATGAAAAGAGCTGGGCTGAGTGACCATCTTAATAATTCAACTTTCAGGGGAAGTTAGTCTAGCTTTCTTTAGCTAGACCACATGTTTTCATTCAGTGAGGGAGAACTGGTGGAGCTGGCTAAGCACTTCAGGAAATGTCTAACTCAGGAAATGGACATTGCTCATTAAAATGAACAGGAATTTAGGAGGGGTTCCATGACTACAAAGTAAATGTTGCACCTTATTTGAAGTCTGTTTATTACTCACTGCAAAGTTGAGCCCGTCTAGATCATCCTCAGTGATGTGTAACCAATCGTAGAACTCTTGAGCATTGTCTGTGGGGTCTCCCTCTCCATAGGTTGCCATGCAGAACACAGCCAAAGAACTTGGTATCTCCTTTAGTCGACCCAGTTCAAACTGTGGAAGGAGGACAAAGTTTAAGAGCATACAGAGGAGATTAAAACAATCAAACTATCAATTTCCTTATAGGAGAATGTTCAATTGAAGCAATGTGTAGATAGAGGACCAAAAGAAATGTGACAAATCTAAACAAAATAAAATGCAGCATCAAGACTTGCCATGTAAATAATACCCATGAGATAGAAAAAGACTATAGACTATATATTGTAATTCAAAACATGGAAATTCAACCGTCTTTTTCACAGTTTTCCAGAGGGCTGAACTGCAGTATTTGTAAAGGTTACAGTCAAACAAAAAAAGTTATTTTTTAATAGAAAACTGTTATTCAAGTATTGAATTAATATTTGAGCTCACTAATAAAAAGAAAATACATTTGAATTTCTAACCCATGTACTTGAGCATGCTCAGTTAAGTACGACTCCCCTCCCCCACACATCCAAACCTTGTTGAAGACGACATTTCAGCATTCACAGGTTATACTAAACAAAAGTATATTTTTATTTTCTTGTTATGTAATGTTAATCATGATGTTTACACAAATGGATGCTGCACAAATGGTCCCGCTTCAGTATTATATATATAATAGTATATATATATATATATATATATATATATATATATATATATATATATATATATATAATAGTATATATATATATATATATATATATATATATATATATATATATATACACACATTGTAAACTTTAAATATATTATTCAATTTTAAGCATTACATTTTATGTTCAATAAAAATTTATTATTGAGTCATCCGACGTAATTTTGCGACTTTTGTAAATTATCATTTCAGGCTCCGGTTTGGTACTGGTTTCGGAGTTCCAAACGATACCCAACCCTAGTAATTTGAGACATCATGAACGTACTTCCTATCTGTAACCATCTGTAACTTCACAGTGTTTTCCTAGGTCTACAGGTTTTGGGTAGATATTAATCATTTCAGTTTTCGCATTTTAATTCACAGCAATTCCTAATACCTAATAACCCTTTATGTCACATACATAATGCATATTTCCCTACTTAATTACAGAAAATATGCATATAGGCACATTTTCTTCTACCTAGACATAGTACAGAGGGTATTGGGAAAGAAAAAAAAAATATATATATATATAAACAGGCATTTGAATATATTGTACATTTGATGGGAATTTATGCTTCAATTTTACACTTACATAACACATGCACAACACTGGAATTGATTATCTGTTTTTCTTTGATCTCTGAACCATTTTCAATGACAAGCAACAATAACGGATGAGGTGGTTGTGTTTGAAAGCTATAATAGGGGGACATCAAACAAGCAGGATGAGGAGCAGCATAACGTACCATCTCATACTCCTCTGGGTCCGCTGCCATTCCTTTCAGACCATAACGGCGGGCATCTTTTAACAGTCTGTTAGCAAATTCTTCAGCAGTCCCTGTTTGGGATCCATAAAACACCACAATATTTCGACTCTGGAGTGCGAGGACAAACAAAAGATATTCGTCGAATTATTTGAGAAATCAATTGAACTTTTATTGCTATTCATTTTCTTTAGATTTTCTTCATACATTGTTAAATGTTCTTTTCTTCTTTCAGCAAAAAAAGACATGAGCATTTTACAAGGCTTTGTGTACAGACATCAGGAGGAAAGAAATGATAAACTTTTACTGTTAGAACAATAATGGGAAAGGTTTGAATAAATCTCACCGTTTTCTTCATTTTCTCAATAAAGCTGGTTTCACGTATAGGTGGTTGTCTGTGAAAGAGCAGAAAGAAAAAGAGAGAGAAAAATGTGAAAAGGCTGAGAAGCATGCCAAAGCAATTCTTCTGGTGATGAATGTGAGACTCCAGCCATTCATTACTCGGCCTCTTCCACACAGGAGCACTTCCTGACATTTGCTCACACCCCTCTGAGAGCACTGAAGCATTGGAACGCTTTGTTCAGTCAGTGAAAGCCAAACTTTCACGTTAGCTAAACAACGAAGAACAGAGGGACGCTCCGAGTGTGAAAACGATGAATACTGCAAGTGGGATCAAGTGGTCTGTTGGTTTTTGTTGGTAAAAAAAATGACATATGCACTGTATATTAATGGCATGTACAATAATGCTTACATGTTTATACATCACATAACCCTAATTAATTCTTTCATGATTTTAATAAAGCAATGAAGATTTTTTTAACATGTATGAACTGCTTGTAAATCTGCTAATTTAAGTAAAGTTTCATGAACGCAATTTCAGGAGGAGCGATCAGATAATTAGCGAAAAATCTACAGGTGTTTCCAATCCCTCTGCCCGCACAAGAGATAAAACCGTAACCACTCCACTTCCAATTGGACGATGAAATGCAAAATTCCCTCCGCCACCCTGTCTCCACATCTCATGGGGGGTTCTCAGCCCGGATCGCTTCTCGCCTCTAATCTAGCCACATACGCTTGCATTTTCTGGGCTAATTCTATGTAGGCGAACTCGTGAAATGATTTTGGGTAAAAAACACCTAACAGTCAGAACATTTTTAAGTACTTTTTTTTTTTACAATTTATCGTTCCCCAATTCCCTTTTCCATGAAACCATTCTAAACCAACTCAGTGTTTTGCATTTGCTTTGGGTGCTTCATTTCAACTTCTTTCTATTAAAGGACCTTACAATTAGCATTGTACTTGAAATTGGCTAAACACATTACATTGATTTGTTAAAAACTGTTGTATTAGTTACATTACAAAAAAAGTAAATTTTTATTGCATGCATACACAAACATGGTATCCAAAACAGTTCTTGTGTATAAAACAATATTTTGTACAAAAGAACTTCAATTTTAAATACTTTTAACAACAGGTTACTTAGTTGAAAATCATTACTATTGTAGATTCTTAACTAAATATTTATTTCGACAAATAATATTAATTTTGTCATTTGTTTACGAAAATTAACATTGCATAAAAACATATTTCCTCCAACAATCCCATATTTTCTTATGTCAAGGTATATATGTGCATCAGACTGTAAAAGGGCTGAAAGTGAAGAATGCAAATATGCCTTTGTATTGTGACTAGTGCACCAGTTGTTTTATGATTTCAATACATTTGAAAATAAAAAAACCTTACTTCTGTACTTTGTTTACAAAACATTTTGTGAGAACTTTGTTTCGAAAATATTACTTTGTGCATAAAACTTGTACATGACATGTATACGAAACCTTACTTTTAGTACATTGTTAACCAAATGCTACTTTGTTCAAATATGAACAAAAATACATTTGGCTTATATCACATACCCATTAAATCGAAGGAAATTCCTATTAAATGCCATCTATTCATCATAACCGCAGACTGTTATATAACACAATTAGCATGCACAATGAGCAAAAACAGCACCAGAAAATCAGGAAAGCCATACCAGACGGAATGGTGCCCTTTTATTACGATCAACAACCCAAAGCGCACCACCAGGGAAGCTGGTAAAAAACTCCTAATGTATAGAACACAACACAAACTCTTCTTCAAACCTTAACTCCATCTATTCATTTCAAACTAACCTCTCTGCGGCGGCCAGCCTGTCCTGAGGCAAAGAGAACATGCACCCCATGCCTGGGGAAAGGAGTCTGCGCTTTAGAGTTCGGCATACAGAGCCCTCTCGTCTCTGTGCGGCTGGAATCAAATACAGACTGCTTCAGGAGAGGAAAAAGTTCACACAGCTCTTGAACACAAGGAAAGGGGGCGTGAGTCTCCCTCTCCTTCTCCCTCTCCCTCTCTATCACTCTCTCTCTATCTGGCAGCAGTGGCAAGGCAACATGAACATTCATTTCCCATGGATCTCTGCAACCAAGAAACCCCCACCCCCTATGAAAAACACACTCACATCTCCCAGAGATGCAGTTCAGCACAGGAACTTCATTCCATCCCTTTTCCAACATGCTCACATACAATAGAGCACTGACGCCAGCTTCACTTAACTGAGTCGCGCAACAAAAGAGGCTTTTCAAGACTTCAGCACGACGACAGAGATGGGCTCAAGAGTTTAACACAAATAACATAGAGCGGGAAGTTCAAGTGGTTATCTTTTCCTTCTCTTCTAACATCATTTCCTGACGCAGTAGATCTTTTGTTACACACCATTTCCTCTAGGTTTGTTTTGATACTGCTTATGAATTCTGGTTTTACCAGAGATAAAAAGGAAATGGCAACAACAAAACTACAATAGGAGGGCTGTTTTTTTCATAGGAAAAAATACAGGTATAGTATTGCTCTGTAAAGTTAGGAGCATCCAAGAAATACATAGATATCAACATTTTGGGAGAAATCATGGCAACAGAATAAATGCACAAACAAATCATCAGGAGCTCAAATATAACGTTGTTTTGTACCATTGAACCCGACCTTTTAACTCTGATGAAGCTGCAAAATACAATCAGCAGCCCAAATCCAGAATTGCAGTAGGAGGTCAAATAAATACTATACTATTACTAGTATACAATACTATTATTTTTGTTAAAATATCGTAAAAACACAAGTTAACAACAGCTTATCCTCATAGTAGTTGTTTTAGCTGTTTAGGTACAGATAAGCATGTTGATAGTATTACAAATGACTCACATATCCAGTGTGTTTACCATACAACCTTTCATTTAAACAAACCTTCCTAATAATATTAGCCTTAATTACCTAGAAGCTTTGTAAATAATAACTAAATTAATATTTCATCAAATAGAATTATTAGGATGGACTTAATAACCTCCAAGGACCCCATTTAACCAAACAGCGCTTATTTCCAACCCCTAAAACAAAACTAACACAATTTTTTTAAACAAAAAGCAAGATAATGTCTCTGTCGTGCGTGCTCAAAATCAAACATAAATATCCCTCTAACACATTTATAAAAAAACAGACCACTGAAGAAGTGTTTGCACTACCAAGTTACGGTTGCTCTTTATCACATTAACTCAAAACTTCTCAATTCTCCAAACACTTTCAAAACCAGAAGCCATTGTGCAGAAACAAGTCTTTACTCAAACCAGGCCAAATGTTCTGAAGAGAGCACAGCTTCAAATGGTACGTCATTAATTTGGGTCTCAAAACCACATTTTCAGTCATGAATTTAAATTATAAGTCTATTTGTAGATTTAGAACAGTTGTGTTTATTAAAATATTGCAAATACAATGAGAAACATGGAAGTCTGACTTATCAATTGAGGAAAAATGAATAAGGTTTGCAAAATAAGACTTACGCTACAGTAAATGGCTTCATTTGCGGAATCGGCTCTTGTTGTCGACGAAAGAAAAACCAGTAGATGATCAAGCCTGCGATCAGAGAGAAGAGGAAGATGTCCAGAGAGCTGAGGAGAGGATCCCCAGTCTGCTCCTGATCTGAGGAAGGGAGCGTCTCCGTATCTTCCATGATCACTGAATTCAGACAGCAGACTTTTCTGCAAAAACAGGCCATTCTCATCACTTTTAAATAATCATCTGGAGTTTAGAATTTCCTTACAGTCCTGTAAAGCATTTAAAATTTGTCTAAATAGCATTTGTATACTGAAAAAAAATCCCATAACCTTGACTCCCTTTTGGAGTCTGCCTCAAACAGTCGCTCTAGGAACTACAGTTCAGTCACTTCTTATTGAGCTTCAAGCAGGAAACCCTCGCTCTCACTGCTCCTGCTCAACAGGAAGTGACTAAACTGTAGTACCTCGACCGGCCGCAAGGGGGAGGAGTTAGAAGAGAGCAGGTTGTCAATCACTCCAATGTTAAACTGCTCACCTTTGGAGTTGAAAAAACATGTTTACTACCATGGTGCCACAATGTTTTTTATTCAGATCGTTAGTTTTTTATCTTCATGAACACTGACCATTTTTTTATTCCTTTGTTTAAGATATTAAATTTAAACATTCAGCATATCAAATGTCTACACTTCGCCCATGCCCCACCTCTCTGGACCCGTTTTTGGTTACCAGGAAGTGAGGTACTTTCATGAATGCAATGGCTGGCTAGGCTACGTTAATTATTATCTCTTTCTCCCATTCACACGAGAGGTCATGCATGGTACATCCAAGTTATATACAGTCAATGCATCAGACATCAAACAACCGGATTGCGACCACAAATAGTAGAATAAAAACACTTATCGACTTCCTTAAAATGATTAAAAACAACAAAAAGAAAGAAAATATGATCTCAGTGGCTTTCTGTATTGATCTAATGTACCTCTTTCCTCAATGTTTTCCCCCCTAAGGCAGGGTTCCCCAAACCGGGTTCTGGATGGCTGCAGCCCTGCACATTTTAGTGGCAACTAGGGATGGCTGCCACGAGACTGACGTTTTGACACTGTGCCGAGATCTCGAATCTCAGACGATTCGGAGCATTGATTCGAAGCTTCATTCAAAACTATCAAGTCACGTGATTTTGACCTAAAGAAGATTCAAACGTTTCGAAAAACTGGAGTCACGTGACCGAAGCTTTGCCACAATTTGGTTTTCGTCCCAGCGCTCCTCCTCAAACCGTGTTTGATTGGTCAGAAGCACAGGATTCGGGATTTGAGTCAATTGTCTAAACCAAGCATCCTAAAGCTTTAAAACCTTTCACCAATAAAGCTACAACATTATTACCCTGTAGAATTGCTTTTTTGCTTCTATTTTTTCTTAAGTCGCTATATTTAGATATTAAAATAAATGTACATGTATTGACATGTATAGGCATTTCACTCCTATTCACTTTATAGTTATGCTTTTTTTCTCTAAAGCTGAAGAAATTATATATTTTATATAAGTATAGCGTATCTTTCAAATACTATTTGGTGTTTAATAACGTTCTTGACATTGATAGTGAGAGATCTTGTTTGATTAATTTGTTTATATTTAATGATAAAATCATCTATTCACAAAAGGTAGTTAAAATTTCATCAAATCTGTTTGGAGACATGAAGAACTTGGTGTTGACACTAAACAAAAACTTCACACAGAGCTAAAAACAGATCTATATTTTTATTTTCACGTATACACAACTTTGTGGATGGAGATTGTAGAGAAACGATCTGAAGCGGCCAGAAGTTTATGAAAGTTCATTGTTAATTCATATAATGACCTCTAGACGTCACTGTGGGCCCAGGTATCGGATTGTTTCGAAGCCTCGAACCAATTCGGCTCATTTGATTAATCAGCTTCGGAGTTTCACGAAGCTTCGGATTGCCCGTCACTAGTTGCAATCCTGCTGTAGAATGCATACTACTCTAGCTTCAGCCAATCAGAGGACCCTAATTAGTGCCCCACAGGTGTGTTTCATGATGGAAGAACCAGGTTTGGAGACCCCTGCCCTATGGCCTCCTTTGAACTGCGAGTAATTCGATGTGCCGATCAGCAATTGTATACTATTCTATTAATTGTATGTCTTTCTTCTATTTTGTTATGTGAATGTATTGTGATACTGTCAGTCAAAAAAAAAAGAAGTAAGAAGAAATTAGAATCAGAAATAATGCAACATTTGAAGCCACGCTCAAACAACGTTCATGAAAATATCAAGTATTGGGAACATAATTTAATTTTGTGTTTGTTTTTACATTCCGTATTTAAATAACTTTTAAATCGACTATTTAATTTAAAGTACAATTTGTGGCATTACAAACCATGCCATTTGCAATTAATGACGGTCAGAAAATGAACTGAAATTACAAAATGTGTTTTTATGTGCTCTTAAAAGATGTAAAAAAAAGAGCAGACCTGGGTCATTAAAAGAGAGTAAAAAACATAATGAAGAATATTGACGTAAAGTTGATCAGTTCAAAACGCTTTTCTGATGATTCTTACTGTATTGAGAACTTTTCCTGTAGCTATATGATGACTGATTAATCAAACTGCAAGCCAATGAATCTTAGCATAGTGTTATTGCGATAACTTACAGAGAAACCTATTCATTAATACCGATAAAAGTTATATTTTCCATCAATCCAAATTAAATAACGCGAACTCTCTGAAGGCTAACCTCTCCACGCTGTGCTGTTTGTGAACGTGAACACGCAACGTAACGTCAACAAACATGTCCGCCTGACTTCACAAACCCAGTGACAACATCTAATTCTCAATTATATCAAGAAAATAAACGATAAAATGACAAAATTGAGACAAAAGCTCACAAACCTCCTGTTAGCTTGCCTCTGCGGGGACGAGAGCCTCGCGTCACATTAGAAATCAGGGTTGCCAGTCGCATGTTCAAAAATCCCTCATTTATTTTGATCACGTTCATGGCTTAAACAGGTCTGTGGTTGCTTGTTTAATTTAACGTTATATCTGACCGTCGTAATACACTTCTTGGTGTACTCTACATTTAAAAACGTTTTACATTAGCTTAGTATTAATTCAGAAATTGATTAGAACTTCTGGAATAAATGTCTGGCAAGCCAAAAATATTATTATATTTTATTAAATATTAAAATAAAATATTGCCTGTGTGCAGTGGAATTCATAAATATTACAAAAAAATGTGGAAAACCATGTGTATATCAATCTTACTGGGTATGAAAATTAAAATTTACTTAAAGTAATTTAAAACGTTTATTTTCTATCTTAAGAGCTCTTTTGAGGTTTTGGATAATCCATTACACCGAATTTCAGATGCTTGTTGCTCAAACTAAAGTATTGACAGCAAATATTTCAGTTATCAATACACCGAATCGTGTGATGACAACAGCAAACAGCAAATTATACCAGAACGTCTGCCTTTCTGAAAGTCCTTAAATATACATTTCCAAGTGAATATTTAACCATTCTTACTTGCATGGCAATGATTAGCTTTTTTATTGCCTTTGAAGAGAAAATATGTTTTTAGATAAACCAGATCGAACAAGATATAAAAAAAGACACAAATGTTAGTTCATTTAAATGTCATTAAATGACACATTTTTACTTAAAAAAATAACATGTTATAATAAAATATCAAATATTTAGGTTGAAGGGTTTTCAGACAGACATACAAAATACCAAATCAGACTCAAGAATAAATAGAAAATCCCTGATCAGACGACACTTGAGTTACATTAAATATGCACAACATTTTTACACTCACATTAAAATCAGTTATATAAAACACAAGTTGAGAGAGTTCAGTGCTTTTTCCAGACATTTATAAAGCTTTGGCTTTGTCCATGTATTTGTGGTAAACAACGCCGAGGGTAGTGAAGAAGTTCCCCATGAACAGCACAAGGAAAGTAGCCCCACACATGAGAACCTGAGAAGAAAAAAAACACACAATTTCATTTCAAAACCAACTTGTTTCAACAACAGCTTGAATCTTGCACAAATGACAAAGTTTACCTGCCATTCTTTCCACTCTGGAAGCCGGGCCATCTGGAAGAGCGTGATTGCGTTGTACAGCTGAAAAAACTGTAATGATGAATAAAAGTATGAAAATTAGGACAAAGAATAGAAATACTTCAGGGAATGTTGGATGAATGGTGTTCTTCAGTTGTCTTCTTAAAACATCAAATACAGAGAGTGATTTCTTGACTTGATTTTAAGTTGCAGAAAATAACTCTTCTTCATCATAGTTTGATAAAGTAGACGCCCTTTAAGAACGCAGCGAACAAGGTGGCATCTATTCTTTTTTTATCATGTCAGATTGGACTTATTCGGTGTTATTGTAATGCAAAACAATAGAGCTATACATGCTATAAATATATAGGAAAATATTTGTAAATGCAGTCCTTTTCAGAATTATATATTTGGGAAACATATTCAACAATGCATATATTTTTGTCCAAGATTTATTGTCAAACCTATTGTTATGTATCTTTTGTCTTTAGTCCTTTGTTTATTAATTTTATATATATATATATATATATATATATATATATATATATATATATATATATATATATATATATATATATATATATATATATTTTTTTTTTTTTTTATTTTTTTATAAAACTATAAATTTGACACGGTCACTTTAAGTGATAGAGAGATATATTTATAGACAAGAGATTGAGAGAGAAAGATTGAGATATTGAGGAAAAGACATTAAGAGAGAGAAAGATTGTGTGTGTGTGTGTGTGTGTGTGTGTGTGTGTGTGTGTGTGTGTGTGTGTGTGTGTGTGCGTGTGTGTGTGTGTGTTTGCGTGTGTGTGCGTGTGTTTGCGTGTGTGTGTGTGTGCGAGAGAGAGAGAGAGTGAGATATTGTGAGATAGAGATTGAAATAGAAAGATTGAGAGAGAGATATTGAGAAATAGAGACTGAGATAGAACGATTGTGCGAGAGAGGAAGAAATATTCAGAGAGATATATTGACAGATCTAAAAAAAAAAGAGAGAGAGAGAGAGAGAGAGAGAGAGATGTGAGCGTCATAAACCTCTGCAACAGACGGAACAACATGAATCTCATTTGTGTAATCAAGCATGATTCTACAATTATTGGACATGTTTATTATTGTTTAGAACTCCAATTCCAAGCTACCTTCCCAACTGTGCTGATTTAACATAACAAAAGCCTATGGCCACCAGGAAAGTCTAATAAAAATTTAAGTGAAAATTAAACTTACATGGCCCAAGAAGAGGACAGGGAGGAGAAAGGTTAGACCCCTCCACATCCATGACTGAAACCCCTCTGTTCGGAAAACATATGAGAAATGAGGCATAAAGTGCAAACCTGCTTTAAAATTAGAAAAAATAGCAGATGTGATTCATCTGGCTACACACCGACTGTGAGGTCCATGTTGTGTCTCTCTCCAAGAGATTTCAGTCTATACAAGCAGCCGCTCTGGTAGTAATACTGGAGAAACTGAACGAAATCTGAACATCAACAGAGGACAATCAAGGAGAGTTAATCGAAAAGCTCTAAACTTATAGTCTTACTTATATAGATGGAGTAAGACAGGAACTGATTCCTAAACATCTGGTACAGTTCTCCATCAGGCCTGTGAAACCGATAGATACAATTTTATCACATTTTGTCTCTTCTTTTCACACTTGTTCACTATTTTTTTAGTTCCTCAGAGAGAGTATGTTTTTAAAATGCAAAGTGGAAAAGCTTTTAAAAAAAATTACTTTCTTGAATGTTAATGTTATGGTAAAAAAAAATACATTTACCATGTCAACATTACTCCTGAGAGAAATGTTGTAACGTAGTGTTGAAACACCCACCAGCCCTTGATTCTGAAACACAGATGAGTTTATTTGTGCATTATGAGTTTAGAAAAAAATACAACATCAACGTTCAATTATTCATTTGACTTTTATTGGGTGTTTTATTATTAACACACAAAACAACCCTCAGCATGACTACCTATTCATTTAAATCTTTATGGTGGCTTAAGTCTTTTATAGTTTTATAAATCTTTAAGCAAGTTGTATAAAATTTTATTTTTTTTTACATTTGAAACATTTGAATTTCTTTAAAAATATACAGTATTAGAATAATGTCGGCACATATTAGCATGAACTAAAATGTTATTAGCATAGTGCTAGCATGGTGTTGAATTAATAAGCAGCATTTACAAAACTACAATACACATTTACAAAAGTAATGAAACTGTTATTTAAAGAGCTGTTTAACAGTTGCAGAAATGGTAAAAACCAACTAAAAACCTACTGATCACATACGCATGATATCTATGCATTCACAGCCATGTTTATAAAGAGAAAACTACTCTTTAGAGACAGGCAGTAAATAACATGACATACACTGATGGCCAATCAAACGCGAGCGTTCTCAGAAACCCATTGAGAGTTTGCAATGTTCAGATCTGATGCCAATTTAAAAGCCTGAAAAAAGCCTTGAGTTAAATAAGTTCACTCATTTTGGACCTTTTGATCCTCAAGCTTTTTCCAGCTTGAGCTTGGATTCAGATTTCTGCCTTCTCATCAGGTCACTGAGCTCAATGTGGTGAGTCCTTCTTTCTCGTCTCAGCAGAGCAGGGAGCAGTACTGCTCCTAGTCTGACTTTAAATGCTCTTGATCCTGTTCGTGACACCATTAAAAAGTGCTGGATTCTAAATTCAGACATGAGCTATCATATTTAGAGACGAGATGACGAGTAGTTTTTATGCTCATCGGCTATTATGCTGCTTTAATTAACAGATATGCTGCTTGTAGCTATAAGAATACTACCTCATCAAAGAGTATATATATATTTGAAAGTTCTTACTTTGAGCCGTTGTTCATGAGGATGCTCTCTCTGATCGTCAATGTGCAATAGTACCACACCAACAGGAAGTTAAAAAGTGCATCTACAACCCTGTCAATTACAAAAGGGCACATTTATTTGGACACCTCATCTTTTGAACTCTTAGAAGAAATGTCTGCTCCTTCACTGGCTCTCATCTTTCAAAGCTCTAGAAGCAAGGGAGGTGTCTGAATAACTGAATAAATGTGTTACTCCAGCAATGTTGTATACAACTATGTAATAATGCATTCAATTTCACTCGAGTCCTTGACCTTATTCTCTACAACAACAAAGAAGGTGTTTGTCATCTCACTTGTAGTTTACTTGTTACCAAGCACCATAGCTGAATGTGGTTTTACATCATTATTACACAGATCACATGTTCATTTAGGGTCTCCCATAACATCTGTATTAAGAGTAGAAAACACTTCTGGATGTAATACGCACTCTCTGGTGGCAAATTCAATGGGTTCTTTCACCTTTTTCAATATAATTTACGATATCTTATAATTCACTTGCAGTCTAAAAATGATAAATACTTATGAGTAGTCAAAAATGAAGTTTTGATAAATAAAAATTACACTTACAAGTAATTTTTGGTCAAAGTAAAGTTAAGTATTACATCCTGGATGTTTTCATATATATATATATATATATATATATATATATATATATATATATATATATATATATATGAAAACATCCAGGATGTAATACTTAACTTCCTTCGTATGGGTTCAATGGACGTTTAGTGGTGAAGGAATTCAAGTTAAACCGCACCATGAGTAGTCAAGGAGAGATGAGCGAAACTTCAAAAATAAAATCTTGATTCACCTAATAATCGGCGGACTCTCCACGTGTGTCCCATCACTCTGTAGTAACGCCATTTCAAGTAAGACTATTTTGCTTTAAATAACCATACAAATAAAGGGAGATGCGCAAAAAGGTCATTCTCGTCACTGCCATGAAATTGATCAACAATTCCTATGAAGACTGTTTGTTTGTAAATCTTTCTGTCTGGGCACAGAAAAACAATGCCACTCTCTCTACAAAAATGTAGAACTGCTGAAGTCACATGGGTCCTAGACAATACTATTTTTCTCTTGAGCAAAACAGTGTGTCCCTACCAGACAACCAAAAATGGCAACATTGTAGTGTGTGAATTGTCAGCTGCCTTCAGTGACCACGCTCTTACTAATGCATTCATTTAGGGTATAATAGATTTCATATTTAAAATTTCAGTATTTGGCAGACTTACAGAACTCATTTAATCACATCTTTCTGTCCCCTACGTTTCAAACCTACTGAATGAGCCACAGCGAAGCCATGATATAATTGAACCCCCTCAGACAAGAAATGTTTTTTTTTTTAATGTTGTTGGTTTTTACTTTTTATATATTTATATTTTTTATGGCGCTTTTCTGCATTTCCATACGCTCAAAGACACTTTACATACAACATTCACAGCATTATTAAATCACTCCTCATTTACATTCTGGTGGTGATCAGCTTGGTAGCCCTCAGCTGCCCTGGGGTAGTCTGACAGGACGTGGCTGCCATTCCACGCCTATGACCTCCTGACCACCACCACACACACCCCACCAGTCACATACATCCACCAAACACACCCCACCAGTCACTCACCTCCACCAAACCCACAAACACACCCCACCAGTCACTCACATCCACCCAAACACACCCCACCAGTCACTCACCTCCACCAAACACACCCCACCAGTCACACACATCCACCAAATACATCCCACCCATCACACACATCCACCAAACACACCCCACCAGTCACACACATCCACCAAACACACCCCACCAGTCACACACATCCACCAACACACACCCACCAGTAACAACACATCCACAAACACACCCCACCAATCACACACATCCACCAAACACACCCCCACCAAATACATCCCACCCATCACACACATCCACCAAACACACCCCAGCCAGTCACACACATCCACCAAAACACACTCACCCAGTCACTCACCTCCACCAAACACACCCCACCAATCACACACATCCACCAAACACACCCCACCAAATACATCCCACCCATCACACACATCCACCAAACACACCCCACCAGTCACACACATCCACCAAACACACTCCACCAGTCACTCACCTCCACCCAAACACACCCCACCAATCACACACATCCACCAAACACACCCCACCAAATACATCCCACCCATCACACACATCCACCAAACACACCCCACCAGTCACACACATCCACCAAACAAAACCCCACCAGTCACACACATCCACCAAACACACCCCACCAGTCACACACATCCACCAAACACACCCCACCAGTCACACACATCCACCAAACACACCCCACCAGTCACTCACATCCACCAAACACACCCCCACCAGTCACTCACCTCCACCAAACACACCCCACCAATCACACACATCCACCAAACACACCCCACCAAATACATCCCACCCATCACACACATCCACCAAACACACCCCACCAGTCACACACATCCACCAAACACACCCCACCAGTCACACCACATCCACCAACCACACCCACCAGTCACACACATCCACCAAACACACCCCACCAGTCACTCAAATCCACCAAACACACCCCACCAGTCAGTGGTGAAGGAATTCAAGCTAAACCGAACCATGAGTAGTCAAGGAGAGATGAACGAAACTTCAAAAATAAAATCTTGATTCACCTAATAATCGGCGGACTCTCCACATGTGTCCCATCACTCTGGAGTAACGCCATTTCAAGTAAGACTATTTTGCTTTAAATAACCATACAAATAAAGGGAGATGCGCAAAAAGGTCATTCTCGTCACTGCCATGAAATTGATCAACAATTCCTATGAAGACTGTTTGTTTGTAAATCTTTCTGTACATTTATACACCCCATTTCTGCAGACATTTTCAGACTAATTCCTGCATAAAGTCAATTAAGGAGAAACAAGAAACTTAAAGAAAATTGTTCAAAACATAAAAAAGTGCAGATTTTTTTCATTGCATGGACGTGGATCTAAAGTGGGTTAAATGAATCAATAATAAAAGTGTTTTGTTTTTGTTTGTTGTAAAGTTTGGCATTTCAATCATCCATTTTATTCAAAGAATGAATAATGAACTTAAATTAAACAGCAGTGTTACTTGTGCTTTATATGAACAATTTGAGCTTTGGAGAAAATTATGAATTGGAAAGAGGGGTAGCAATGTTAACCATTTTTAAGGAAACTAATGTTTAAGGAAAACCCATGCTTGACCATGCTTAAATGAAATCGGTTTGATTGTTTCCTTTCGCGTTCTGGTTTGGTCAGACCACACTCAAACTGAGGAAATTCTGGTCCACTCAATTGCTTGGTAAGCCACAGGTGAGTGTAGCATCTGTTCCACTAACACTTTTAACCTCCAGAAAAGCAATGAGACAGTTCTGAGTTTAACCCCTTCTATTGCCATGTTGTTATCTGAGAAAACACCTACCTGTAGCTGATGAGAAAGCGACAGGTGAATGAGAAAAGCAGGAGCAGCACCGTCAAGTAGAGCTTGAACTTCTCATACTCGTCTTTATATGCAAACCTATTTAAAAGAGTAAATAATTCGAATCAAAGTAAACACAAGAGGTAGATCCATTACCTTAACTCATTCATAGATTCTTTAAATCATTAGAATTCCATTTAATCGATTCAACAACCAAAATATAACATTTGAAAACAAAAGGAAGAGAAGGAATTGTAGATGAGAACATTATTTTGGTGTTCAGAGGAACTTACTTGGATTGCTTGTTGAGGAGTGTGACGTTGACATTTCCCAGAACAAGACTGAGATATAACCTGGAAAAAACCAATGCCAAATTAATATGTTCCCGTCTACATATTCGTTATAAAAATGTAATCATGTTTAAGTTTTGTAGGTTTTTTCGCAAGCCGATACCAATATTTTTAGATTTTGGTAAACAATGGCTGAATTTTACAGTAAACATTAAATAAATAGTTAAAAATTAATAATAACAAATATTTAGAAAACGGTCACAAAAAACATTTAAACAAATAAAGTCTTAGAGGGACTCGAAGAAAAATAGAGAATGGTTTTTAATGGGCATTTTTGGTGAAAAATTCTAGTTAGCTACAAATGTTAAACAATCTACCAATATATCAGCCTGATCAGTTAAACACCTCTAAAAAGTGCTGTTACTTCGGTGAGAATCTGCTGAAGTACATTTAAAGTTAGCATTCTAAAAATCCATACACACATTCACTGTTTCATACGGTCTTCATTGAGAATCGCTAGCGGTTCATCTGATTGGTTAGTGGGTGGTGTTATGGCCAAAGAGCCTTTTTGAGCTAGAAAAACAATAGGATTATTACAAACGTGAATCTAAATATGACTCAAGGTATGTTTTAGATGAGGGAACAATACTGAGACATGCCAACATTTCTGAAAAGTTGAGTTTGCATGCTACAGACCTTTAAGGAAGTTCTTAATACAGTTACATTTGCAGCTGAAGATTAAATAACTTTAAGGGTGTGTTAAAGTTTACATAACATACATAAAAGACATTAGGTATATTTGAAATTTCCCTTATGGTTCACTGCTGCTCATACAATACTATAATTGTTGTTTCCTTGATTATTATGAGAACATCCTAAATTAAATCTAAAGGTTGGAAAATAACTTTGCCTGTCCTTAAAAAACTCACAGCATGCTAAATGAATACGTAATTAAAAAATGTGTGTGTGTATATATATATATATATATATATATATATATATATATATATATATATTATACTATATATATATATATATATATATATATATATATATATATATATATATATATATATATATATATTAGTTCCATTTTACCAGTGTCACAGAGCCACGAAAAAGGGTTTTTAGTGTACAAAAGGTTTGCATTGCTTTGTGGGGATGGCAAACCCTTACCACACCTTTAGCCTACAGTTTTTAAACATCAGCGTTGTGTTTGCAGTATAATCCTGCAGCTGAACGCAGAGTGGAGTGAGCTGCTTTGAATAGTAAATGATGTTGAGGTGTATTTAAACAGGGTGTGACAGAGATGAGATAATGTTCATTTACCCGTTTTTCTTTGGCAAGAAGGCCTCCATCTCAAAAAAAACATCAGGTCTTTCTTTTATAGAGTCTTGAATCTTGTGTATTTGACTCACATCTTCTGAGGTCACTAAAGATTTGCATCTATGAAAAAAGTCAATTTTAGGTAAATATTATATGTTTGTACAGTGCGTTGACTTTAAAAAGAAAAAAGGTGTTATTATGTAAAGCTGACTCGTCCAGGGATTCCGAGAGATCCTTTAACTTCTTTCTTTGGCGTGTTATAGAAGTGGAACAGCTTTCCTGCAGTTTGGACACCTCCTCCAGCTTCTGTTTGTAAAGTCGATGTGTCTCCTGAAAAACAGATACAGAAACTGAATTTTGAAAGGCATTTAATAAACATAAGGGTGGTTAAAACAACTAATGCTTTGTTATAAATCTAAAATGTTTAGTTTTACAAATTCAGTCCTTTAACATTTGAATGTAAAGTTTTACCCATAGCATTAAGTAATTTTACTTTCTTATGAAGTGGTGTCCTTTTACTTTTGTAAGAGGGGGTGTTCTTAAATTGTATGCTAGTTTGATTAATTAAAATTCAAATAACAACCTGACAAAGTCTCTCACATTAAATTATTTTGCCATTTTTAAATGTACCAACACAGAGTTTAATGTTATAGTTACCTCGCTGCATCCTTTGATTCATATTCATTCATTCATCTTCATGTCGGCTTTCTTCCCTTTCGGGGTCGCCACAGCGGAATAAACCACCAACTCTCTGGCATATGTTTTACGCAGCGGATGCCCTTCCAGCCGCAACCCATCGCTGGGAAACCTTTGATTATATTTTGACAGATTTTTTAAAAGCTAATAAATTAATTTAAAAAGTAAACTCGTTTGCTAATAAAAACTAAAAAATATAAAATAAAAAAATATATTCATTCCGTTTTTTAAAAGTATTTGTACTGAAATAAATTTGAAGGACTAACTAATCAGGTTGTGCACCAAAAAGGACTTCTAGGACAACAAAAAAAGCAGGTTTTAGTGTTTTAAGTAATTTTGTCCAAAAGCTATTGAGCTTCAAAATATGGTTTAGAAGCATTTTAGTGCGTTTAATGGTGAAAAAAGGCACTTTTTGTCTATGATTTATCAGATTTTGGAAACAATAATGACAAATCTAAAGGTTGTCATTTGAAGTCTAAAAGCTATTAAAAAACTAAATTTCAGTTTAAAAGGGTATGTAACTTTAGAGACGTTTCCTAAATCTTAACGCCAGTACGAGACTTTGCTTTCTCTTTTGTTGAAACTCTGTTGAACGTGTTCTTCAGGATTAAATTAAGCTACTGGAACACAACTGAAGACTAACTACACAATGTACAAGCTTTGAATCCCGAATTTGTGACATTTATGAGAAAATGAATAAACCTTGCTGTTTATAAACCAGTTATATGTGGAAGAGAGGTCACACAGTTCAGCGTTATCTTGATATCGCTTGAAGGGAAGAGTCTTAACGTTACCTGAATCCGATGGTAGTCCTTTTCCAAATCTCCCCATTCTTGTAAGCACTCTTTCAAACCACAAGGATTAAACAACATTTTCAGAGGGAGTATTCCTGTAAAAACGAGATTTTTAACCGGCTAAGAATAAAGAGATGAATAACGGTCTGTTCTAACGCCTCGCTATCTTTGACTGACACGCGTCATGTGAGGAGGGCTTTGCAGGCTTGAGTAGCAAATCAGCGAGGAGAACGGTACGCTCTGAAACGCCCCTCTGGACTATCAACCAATTAGCGCTTTCAAAACAAGAACTTCGTGGTGTAATCCCACCAACAGACTTCCCACAGACGCCCATGGAAAGCTGCTCGAGGGAATGTGAAATACGATTTAGCTATTATATCATTTACACAATTCCAGTAAAGTGTTTAATACAATCTACAGTCAATAAATAATATTGATATTTAACAATTATATTGTGGGCTTCCAGAAATAAGCTCTACGATTAAAAAACAAACTTGAACCCATCTGACAAGGTTGTAATTTACCATTTGTCGTTTTAATTTTTGTTTAAAAACATTTTCATCTTGAACATATGAAAAGGGGGAGTTTTATTTAGGCAACAAATGCTCCAATTTCTCTGCACCATATGATATTGGTATGTAAATGAATGAATCATGTGTCAAAGTACATGTTTTTTCTGTCTGTCAGCTGCTCTTCTAAATATAACTGGCTTTGACAAGTCTGGTTTTACAGTATTATGTACAGTACCTTAACATAATAACATAATAATACCAAAAACTTTAAAAAACAAGTTCAATATATATATATATATATATATATATATATATATATATATATATATATATATATATATATATATATATATATATATATATATATATATATATATTCTATCTTCACTAGATATCTACAAATTGCTTTATTTCTACGGTCAGGATTTCATAAGGTCAAATGTATGACTTTTTAAGATATTTTTAAGACCGTTAAGAATAAAAATTAACACCTATATAAAAAGATCAATACATAGCAACAATATCAAACAAAAAAAAACTATGTTTTTATTTTTTTGCATAATAAACCATGTGCTTTATATTCATTGTTTGAAATCCTAACCCTCACTTTTGAGCATTCACGTAGGTTTTCTCAAACTCTGGCAAACCTAATGCCTGTTATAAAATTAAACGTTTGTAATAATTTTCTCAAACTTTAGCTGCGTCCCAATTGACACACTACAACACACACTTTTATGGAACCGATATGAGAATTAAGGTCTCTCAAACTGTAGTGCACATAAAAAAAAGTGTTCGAGAGGGTTCCAGATGTGTACTTTCTCCGGCTAGGTTCTGAAGTGCAGATCGATGAACGCTCAACCGGCTGATATTACCCACAATCCACTGCACTCAGGCGGAAAGAGTTTTCTCTTGGACTAAAACAAGCAAGCTCTCCCTGTTATACTACTCATTTTTAAAGAGAATGCACACAAATAAATAATACCAATATAGACAGTGATTTTATTATTAGAATATTTTATAATGAAGGAATGGGAAAGAAGGAGTTAAGTTCTCACAGACGTCGTAAGTGACGACATGACATAGCTACTTCCATCATGTGATGATTTAGTGCATTCAAAAACATGCACACTCTCGTCTTACGCACTAAAGAGTATGTTCATTTTCTTCTGAAAATGAGTATCTAAGGGTGCAGAATAAGTATTCGGATTGGGACGCAATATTTGTTTTTGAGTAAATTTTCTCAGACTATGCCAGCTCTGGGTCATGACCGAAAGGACAAGATCCCGGATACAAGCGGCCGAAATGAGCTTCCTCCGCCGGGTGGCTGGGCGCTCCCTTAGAGATAGGGTGAGAAGCTCCGTCACCCGGGGGGAGCTCGGAGTAGAGCCTCTGCTCCTCCACATCGAGAGGAGTCAGCTGAGGTGGCTTGGGCATCTGTTCCGGATGCCTCCTGGACGCCTCCCAGGGGAGGTGTTCCGGGCATGTCCCACTGGGAGGAGGCCCCGGGGAAGACCCAGGACGCGCTGGAGGGACTATGTCTCCCAGCTGGCCTGGGAACGCCTCGGGATCCCTCCCGGGGAGTTGGAAGAAGTGTCTGTGGAGAGGGAAGTCTGGGCATCCCTGCTTAGACTGCTGCCCCCGCGACCCGGCCCCGGATAAGCGGGAGAAGATGGATGGATGGATGCCAACCGTAACCATCTTTTTATTTTTTTATTTTAGCATTTAGGAGCATTTTCTCTGGCATCTCCAAGCAACAACAAAAACAAGTCACATGAGCTTTACATTGACGTTTGAAAAATAAGACCTGTAAAATGTCAGACTTCTAAGACCCGGAACAGTGAGTTTAACAGACCCGGAACAGTGAGTTTAACAGACCCGGAACAGTGAGTTTAACAGACCCGGAACAGTGAGTTTAACAGACCCGGAACAGTGAGTTTAACAGACCCGGGAACAGTGAGTTTAACAGACCCGGAACAGTGAGTTTAACAGACCCGGAACAGTGAGTTTAACAGACCCGGAACAGTGAGTTTAACAGACCCGGAACAGTGAGTTTAACAGACCCGGAACAGTGAGTTTAACAAACCCGGAACAGTGAGTTTAACAGACCCGGAACAGTGAGTTTAACAGACCCGGAACAGTGAGTTTAACAGACCCGGAACAGTGAGTTTAACAGACCCGGAACAGTGAGTTTAACAGACCCGGAACAGTGAGTTTAACAGACCCGGAACAGTGAGTTTAACAGACCCGGAACAGTGAGTTTAACAGACCCGGAACAGTGAGTTTAAGACTTTATGGCCTCAATTAAGGACTATTACATTTTAGACTTTTTAAGACTTTTGAAGACCTGCAGACACCCTGTATGATTTATTCCTGATCTTTTAACTGGTTATCCATTCTAAGAATTTGGGCACTCGAAAGTAAGATGGAAAATAATAAAATGTGTATAAACATAAACTGCAAGTTCAGAAGCACACATAAACATAAATTAAATACATAAACATTTAATTTGTTTATTTTTTTATTATTTCCATTGAAATATTAAGCACAAAAACAATTATTTACCATAGAGTTTCAATGACTCTAATCTGGATGTGTCTTCAGTAGTTTGGCTCCGAAATGTCCGTCACTCTTTTCCCAAGAGTGTGAAGCTCCCAGTCTGAAAGCTGTTGCATGAATCCACGATTCGGCCTTGAGCTGGCCTTACACTGCAGAACGTGCTTCCAGGCCTCCTGTATACTCAGAAGAACAACCGAAGCATAAATGACCTGTGTCCACCTTAAACTTCCACCCCAGTGATGAGTTTTACAGCCTTTATAACAGAAAAACTTGCCCCAGTAAGAGATACAGGAGGAGTTTTTCTTTTTTTTTTTTTTTACAAAAGATAACTACTATAGATTTCAATAAACCATGCAAGTAAGTTTTTTATAACATTACTTTAATGATGATATCTCAACATAGTCCTTTGCTGATATTGAACCAGTGCTATTTATATAATCACTTACAGAGTACGTTCACAAAAAATGGCAGTTTGTGTTATTTTATATATTACACATAAATACTCTGTCAACGTTTGGAATTTTTGCTTATAACCTTTCTTTAAATTGATACATTAGACAATGCAGTTCCCGTTTAACGTTACAGCAGAGTCTTTTACTGTACTCAAGCAATAGCCACATTAGAAGACAAGCTATAATGTTCAGTTTTGTCACTTAATATGATGAAAATAAGATAAAAATGGACTCTCTTGTTTATCTGATAACTGAGAGCAGTGCTTGTGATTCTAAATCCTCAAGATTCTGTTTCTCAGAAGGCAACATGACACAAACTCATCTTTTAGTACTCTTGCATTCTAAATGATTTTACTGCACATTAACTTGTACATTTGACTTAATTCAGATACTGAATAAACTTACTTTGAGTGTGTATTTCAAGCGATAAATTAGGTAAGCCATTGCAACAGAAGAACAGCGACTTTTCCCAAGGGTAGAGAATATCAAAACTGAAAAGCCATTATTGAGTTGTGAACCTGCAAACGTTAAAACATTATAAAGTCAGAGACTATAAATATCATAATTAGGGCTTTGTCTCATTATTCCTCGATTGTACATACTAATAAAAGCACATAATTTCTCCAAGGAGTTAATCAACTCAGCTTCAGAAGAATCTGCTATCTGAATCTGCAGAACGGTACAGTTTTCCTTCTTCAACCTGGTGTCAAAACCGGGTGTTAGTTCTTTTCAAGAGGCATTTAGCGTACAATATTGTACATTTAATGTACAATGCAGCTGAGATGATGACTCACAGTAAACTGTCGTCTGACACATTGATGAGCGCACTCAGCTTCAGATCTTTGAGGATTCCAGGGTTTGTGGCTTGCTTGTAATCACCCATGTAAAGCTGGCCAGATAGAATTTCTACAGGATACAAAATCAAGCTTTCCAACTCCTAGAAATATCATTATCAAGTTGGATTATCATGCAAAAAAGTCAACGTATGTGTATTTTAGAATAATACCTGAATGGTATAAAGAATCTTTTGGCTTCTTAGGAAAGGATAAAGAGCAGAAAACTTCTCATAGCCTCCTGTGAGTATTTGAACAGGAAATTGGCTTAATTTTTCCAACTTGTCTGCACATACAATGGCTGGACCTATAGAAAAATAAATAGACAACTTGAGAAGGTGTTATCATTGTTGATAAGTTATAAACTGTAGTTTCTTACCTGAATCTGACAGAGACTGTGAGTTGTTGTCATAAACAATGATGTGTCTCATGCTTTCAACTTCAACATCCAAGGGCAAGATCAAATCTCCATCACAATCCTTTGAGGAAAAAGAAATCGTTTTAAACGGTGGAATCATCCAATATATATCCAAACAAATCTGAAAATGACCAACAGAAAATATCAATTTTTTTATTGTCTATTGCATTTAATATAATATTTTATTAAGAAAGTGCCATACATGTACCAGTACGTTAAAAAATAATCAATTAAGGCAAAAAAAAGAGTATTTGCATACAATTCAAGTAAGTCATAGTTGACCTTTATGTGTAAACAAGTGCTGTGCAAGTGGTCATAGTCAGCTTTAAAGTAAAAAACAAAACAAGATTTCTGTAATTGGAGCTGAGCTTTGAAATCCCATCCCGTTAAACCACAGTATACTGAACTATAAACGTTTGTTTGTATTTAATTTGATAGTTGGAGACTACTTTTCATTTTAAAAACAAAACTTACCCATTTTGCATTTCTGGCTGTAATAATATGACTGAAAGCGTATGATTTTTCTGCACGGGCATCTAAATAGAGAGAGAGAGAGAGAGAGAGAGAGAGAGAGAGAGAGAGAAGAGGAGAGAGAGAAAGGAGAGAGAGAGAGGGAGAGAGAAAGAGAGGGAAGAGAGAGAGGGGTGAGGGAGAGATAGCAAGAGAGGAGAGGGAGAGAGGGGAAAGAGAGAGAGTGAGAGAAATAGAGAGAGGAGAGGTAGAGAGAGAAACAGAGAGAGACAGAAAGAGGGGAGAGAGAGAGAGAGAAAGAGAGAGAGAGGAGGGAGAGAGAGAGAGAGAGGGGGGTGAGGGAGAGATAGCAAGGAGAGGGAGGAGGGAAGAGAGAGAGAGGGGAGAGAAGAAGAGGAGAAGGAGAAGAGGGAGAGAGAGAGAGAGAGAGAGGAGAGAGAGAGAGAGGAGAGGGGGGAGAGATAGCAAGAGAGGAGAGGGAGAGAGGGGAGAGGAGAGAGAGAGAGAGGAGAGAGAGAGAGATACTTGTTATCATAATCACAATAATAAATTAGGGCTTTTTAAATTTAAGTGTATTAATAAATAAAATACATTTATTAATATAATTACATTTAATAAAAAAATAACAATGTTTTCCAGTGATGGGTTGCGGCTGGAAGGGCATCCGCCACATAAAACATATGCCAGAGTGTTGGCGGTTCATTCTGCTGTGGCGACCCCGAAAGGGAAGAAAGCCGACATGAAGATGAATGAATGAATGAAATAAATAACAAATTATTACAGTTTATTAATCGCAAATGAATCTCTGCTGTTTAGCAATGTTTACTTTTAGTTCTTTTCCCCTAAACTATAGTTCTTACCAATGAGACAGAGATAGTTGTCTTCAGCAAGCCTTGGTGACTTTGTGTATTGATTCAGGATGTTGTACAACTGAGTTGCCTCACAGAGAATTTGTCCAGCCATTAAAGCTTGAAAGGAGAAAGTTGCAAACATAAAACGAAAGAAACCTATTATTAAATGACTATTGTTTTTTTGTTTTTTTTTGGTTGTTGTTTGTTTGTTTGTTTTAAATAATTGATCACTTTAAAAAATTCAGTTCAAGATATGTTAAATAAATCACAACCACACAGAGTTTTTTGTCAAACGACAGACCGTCTAATGTTTGGTTTACGTTAATGCCATGGCAAAAAAAAAAAAAATCGTGATTGGTTGCTATGCTAGACACAAACCCTTTCCGTAGCTTTCAACCACTCATGAGACGCTAAATTTGAAACTCCGCCTCCTTGTGAAAATGCTGCATTCCCATTGGAGATTCATCAACAAGGAACTGCTTCAAATCGCCAGCTGTGGCGATGGGTGGAAATCGAGTATGTTGATGTTGATTATCAAAGAAATCGATGTTTTAAATTCTGATTTGCTGATCGCTGTTTGTTTATTTAAAAGGGCGTCGGCTGTACATTCCTGCGACGAAGGCGGAGAAATGGAAGCAGTCGACGCTTGGCATTAAAGAGTCAAAAGCCACCGGTGATGTCTGCCCTTCCTGGGTGAGTGGCGTTACCCTACCATTAGCTAATATTTTTAAAGGGTTTTGTTGTGAGTTTTCTCATTCAGTCAGTGTATAGATTGGGATTGCTCTACAACTAATCGATGACTGCTTTGCAGGAAATTAAAAGATGAGCAGAGAAAAAAAGATAAAGTGTTTAATGGATAACCTTAAAAGTAATTTGTAATGCTGAATTTTATGCTCATTTGACTCATTATTTTATGCTTGATTGTGTTTAATAAATGATTCCAGTCCAGACAACGAATCAAAGGCCATCACTATGGATGAGGAGAAAGATGACTCCACTAAACCAGTGTCTTCAACCATCAGCATCAGATTCATATTTTGTGTTTTTGGAGGTGTTGTGCGAAAATGCAGAAGGATAATCATTCAAGTATGTTTTTCTTGGGTTATGAACTTCAAAAAAGCTCTTCAAAAGAGCTTCACATTTCTTACATCCTTGTTTTTATTTCTCAAGACTGTAAACGACATTTTCAATGTCTTTCTCTTCTGGAGAGAGTATGCCGAAAGAGTGGAGTCCCTACATCAAAAAGTTGACCAACTGCAAAGGGAAATTGGACAGCTGCGATGCACTTTAAAGGTTAGATCCAAATATGGGTTCAGACTGCAAAGTAATATGACATAAATACGATTATGTTTCCCATATGTGACCTGTATCACTATCAGATATTTTTGTGACAATATGAATTTAATTCAGTTTTTTTAAATTCTGGAGGCTTTCATATGCGGTCCTAAATCCGAAGCATATCCAATTTTTTGCAATGTGATTGGGTTTTGCATCAAGTCCCGCAGTTTCTAACAGATGAGTCACTGGACAAGACAGACTAAAGGTCACCACACACCTCTGCGAACGAGTGTTTCCTGCACTGCATCGGTTTCCCTGCAGAGTGCTTTCAAGCCTCTGTTGATGCAATGACTCTCCTGGCCCTTGGGTGATGCTCATGGGGATTCCAGTGACGCGCCAAACTTCAAGATGGAAATATGTTGTGTTCAGCGCTTCACATTTTTGTCTGCGTTATTGTAGAATTTATGGAACTTATCATAGAACTCTGCACTTTTCTATCGTAAGTCAACACGAGTGTGTATCGAGCACCATCCAGTGGCTATTTTATGTCTCGAAAGTACTCTTAACATCTGATCAAAAGAGCCAGCTTTCGGTTGTCAAACACAAGATCACACCCTGCACCAAACCAGGGTGATATGGCAGAGCGAAACTTTTTTCCATTCGCAATTTAGCACTGTACACTTGCGTCATTTTGCACTGATAATACAAATAGGTGTGTGGTGGCCTTAACTCTTCTTTCACAAGTAAACAACAACATGTGCTCTTTTGATCTCCAATACTATTGTGTAATTACAAAGTTGGCACTTATGAAATGTTTATGCAGACAAAGTCACAAGAGATAAAGGGCATTCTTATCCATTTTTACCTCGATTGACCGTGCATTCTGGGGAATTTAATTTCCTCTGCAGTGCATGCGTGTCACATTCGAGATGCATTATGTTCAGGCAGAAGAAGGATAACATGTATATGATATTCGTAACGTAAATAGAGACACCAAAAAAATCTGTTATGGCCAAAAATGGATCTATATATATATATATATATATATATATATATATATATATATATATATATATATATATATACATACATCAGTTGATATCTATATCACAATATTGTATCTTTATTTCTAGTAAAAATAGAATAAGGAAAAATGTTTTTGTTCTGGGGTGAAAAATGTAAGAACCTGACCATTAAGAATAAAACATTTTTTGTCTAAACAATGCAAGCATTTTCTAATCAAGAACAGTTGATGGCAATATTATAGTATGATTGAAGTCATTACAAAATGGTTTTCGGGCCAGATTTAAAAAAATATTAATTTGTTTTAATGGGAGAATTTCTCTTGAATGAGGGGTATTTAATTGTAGATTTTTCCAATACACGTTACTTTGTAGCCCTCTCAAGATGCCAACATTGCATGCGGTCACTGTGAAAAGCCTGGTAGGGGTCAACACTCTGCACCTTCAGTAGTTTTCCTTCCACCACCACCTCCTCCTCCTCCTCTTCCTCCACCTCAAATTGTGGTGATTCCTGCTTCAACACTTCCCAAAAAAACGGCACAAACTAGCTCTCTGAAGGTAACCGCTTCGTTTCTGTCACAGGCACTCGTTGCTTTCTTTGCACAAGCGCTTTTTACTTATTTAGATTTGCTTAATTTTGTCTGTCCTACAAGGACACTGATGAGCAAAGTGGACTTGTTGCTGTGACTCTTCGAGATCTTCAAGCAGTGCAACTGAGAAAGGTCACCGTTGGACACAAAGCTTTGGTTAGTGATGGAGAAGAACGTTGCTGTTACAGTAATGCATTGTTTAGTAAGAATTTGATGTCATGTTCCACAACAGAAGTCTCCAGATAAACGACGATCGCCGATGGTCACACTTGCAGACCTTCAAAGAGTTCGTCTGAAACGCTCCAATATTGACGTCCCTGTAAAGATTAGGATGAGCAGGTGACTGCTGAACACATTTGTCTTGCCAGATACTTGATATGTTTTTAGGAGGTCAGCAGTTATAGTTTTTAGATGGTGTTAGGTGTGGTGTTTAAAATATTTTTTTTTTTGGTCCTTAACGCATCATTTTTAGGGCTCCGACCAAAAATGCTACGAGCCTTCGTGTACCGCTTCGACGAGTAAACTTGCTCAGGTGAGATCCTCTTTTCTTTATCGATAGAATTGAGTCTAGATAAGACCAGAAATGCTAATATTCTTATTATTTCAATTTTCAGAAGTCCAGGAGGCACACCAATGAGTAACAAAGAGAACACCCTGACCGACTCAAACCCTGATCCAAGTATTACCAGAGGGTTGGGAAAGCAATTTCTGGTTTGTAGTGCTTTCTTTCAATGATTTGAGGAGTTCGTATTGAAACTGCAGTGGTGTGAAAAAGTGTTTGCCCCCCTCTCTCTTCCTCCTCCATCTTTTATAAAAATACATCATGCCTTTGAATTCTCACACCTGAGCTCAATTTCTCTAGCCTGACTATGGCTGTGTAGTTAAACAAATTTTATCACAATTTAATTTAGGATTATAAAAAAAAACGAAATAATTTAGAAGAAAAAACTAATATTGTGTTTAGTCTGTTATGAGTGTTTTTATAGCCACAGCATTCATTTTGGAATTTCCACATTCAGATCAGAAAACATTTGTGAAAAATTCTGGACAGCAGCTTTTAATAATACCTGCTTTACAGATGGGAGGAGACCAAAATATTTACAAAACTAGATTTTTTTTTTTTGCAGAGTACAGCGTTTCCTCATGGTTTATAAGATAGAAGCTTGGTCCTGTAAACAGGGAGAAGAGATAATGTGATCATTTGTTCAATTACATAACAAGCTAAACTCAACAGAAGGTGACCTTGAATCTGCCTTTAGATATAAAATAGTAAATAAATAAAAAAATAAGAATTTAAATAAGGTTTAAAAGTTTTTTCTTCTACATTCAAGAGTAATCACTTGTTATTTAAGATGAAATGAGGAAGGGGGTAAATACTTTCACATCCCTATACATCTGCGATCGGTATTTGTGAGGTCCAGAGTGTCCTCCTGGAACTATAGATGTTACACACCTAAAAATTTAGGATGCACATTGAGTGCAGCAATCGGTAAACTCAAATGCATTGAGGCCAGGCACAGGCAAACTTAAATAACAAAGTGAGTTTTATTTTTCACCAAAGACAAAAAAATAACAGGGGCAAGGAATGAATTAAAGAAGGATGCGTCAAAGAAAAGAAATAATTAAAACAAAACTTTCTAAGCCCCACCCACTTGCCTAACTGAAAAGTAGCTAAAACAGCATTAGGGAGAGTCAGATATATAAAACATAAGGGATCGTAACAATAGGGTTTAAATGATCTGATCACAGGTGTTTAACTGAGATGTTTCCTATTCTCTTCTAAACTCGATGGTTCAGATATCATCAATCTTCTTAGTCCAGTACTTTGTAAATAGCTGCACATTAGCTACTTGGAATCTTGGTAAAAGAAACCATTCCAATATTTACTATCCACACGTTTTCCTGCCTCCAGAACACTGTGGGCTATATCTTGCCTAGGACTGTCTTTTTGGTTTTTAAAAGGAGGTTACTGTCTTTGAAGCCGTATTTGCTTTTAGTCATGGTTCAACCTTCTCAATCGTGCATGTCTAACTTTAACTCCTTTATTTTGATCTATTCCACTTCAGAGTGCCTTAACAAAAGAGCTATCACCACTCAAGTCTCCTTGAAGAAAGAAATGGATTTTAATCGTTGTTGCACAGCTTGTTTTACGTGTTGTATTGTTCTTGTTTTATGTTAAATGTAATTTATAAAGCTTTGCATCATTTCAAATACTCTTATTCTGCCTTGGACACTTTTTGTGACTGAGTGAGTTTTTTTTGCTGCTATTTTTTTACGCCTCTTCCATTTAATGTGCTTTTTACGGTGTGTGTCAGAACCTACTATTAAGACTGTTCTCAAGGAAACCTGAATGTTTCGTCTGCAGCACAAGCTGGTGCACAGCTTGTCGTAGCAGTAAAATCTGCATTCATTACTGCTAAATCTGTGTTTAAATGTTTCTGTTTGGTGTGTCCCAATAAAAGAATAAAGGTCACTTGGGTTTCATGCTATGGTTGTTTGAAGTTGCTTTTTATTTTGTGTGAAAATACTGGGTTGAACATATATTGATTATATTCCAGATCAAGTTTTCTGACAAATATTGCTTTTATATTTGTCTGGGGGTTTTTTTTTTAGGAGTACTTTTAGTTTGAGTCACGTGGGCCATTTATTGCAGCATGTATTTCGTTTACCAGAAAGGCAGGAGGTGAGTTTTTATATACAAATGTATTGACCAGTTTAAGTTTCTAGCATTTAGTTTATTTAATTTTTTGAGTTCATCAATCCTTTAAAAACCAGAACACCTTCAACGGCATATATCTAAAAAAGTTTGTAATTTGTAAATAATTTTTTTATCACATGTTTTAATTGTTTTACATGTGTGGTTAGACCATTTCAGGATATCAATAAAATAAGCAAAAGAAACTGAGACATGGCTGAAACTCTAGATATTTAATTTGAACTAGTCCTTTAAGAATTACATTTAGTGCAAATGTTCAGAAAAAACGTGTTGTCTATAGATCAAATTAAAATATAGGATATGTTTTCAAACCTTTAATTTCTATTTCAGCAGTTTGCACTAATTGTGCGAACAATACTTTTGTGAATAGTTATTCTGTTAATTCATAACATAAAATTGTTGCTCTGTGTTATTGCATTTCCTCATACAATTTTAAAATATATAGCAAATTAGAAATAGGAGTTTAAAATCTTAAAGATGTGTATTGATAAATAAACGAACAAAAAATTATAATTCAGGGGCTGAAGAAAAAGAAAACCGGTGGAGAAAGTGCAATCATAATTAATATTATAGAAAAGTTTTAAAACTCAGAAAATGGAGCAGTGAGTATATGACTTTTTAATTTTCAAGAATAGACTAAGAAAGACACATGTTTATGTTGCCAGGAATTATAAACGTCTGAAAATAGGGGGTTTTATTAATTTTCACAGAAATACATTTACACAAAATACAACAAAGTATTAAAGTGTTGATAAGATATGGGAAGGCAGAGACTTTAATAACAAGACTAAGAGTTGAACATACAGGATTAAATGATGCACAATTCAAACCATAGGGAACTATTTAAATCTGATACAAGCAACCAAAATGGAACAGGTGTACATATATCATTACAATGCACAGTCTACACTTAAAGAAAGACAGAAAATAAAGAATTTGGAAACAAAAACAAAACACTTAGCAATATAATCTTTATTAGCAGATGACAGAACATATAAAAGCATTATTGCATACCTTAAATATACACAAAAAATTACTTGGAATATATACGCAGTATAAACATACTGCAATATATTTAACAAAATATAAATAAATGTCTTTCGTTCGTCTACAAATCGAACCAAACAAAAGTTCAGAGGGTGGCGCTAACGCTACTAAAGCTAAAATGTAAACCGCCTAAAACCAGTTGAAGAAGAAGAAGATCAACAACCAGCGTCTAAAGATGGCGGTGCTCATGAACATTGGAGCACTTTTACAGTCAGAAATAATAGAAGATGCTGCAGTCAAAGAGGAGGGTGTTTGTGTTCTGGGGATTTTCGGGAAAAGCGCAATGCGGCCAGGATCAGACAAGGATTCGCTCATAAACAATGTAGCAAATAAACACATTTTCTCTCTGTTCGGGAACGACGACACAGACAGTCCGAGCGGAGGAGCGTCGATTCAGGCGTACTACAGCCAGGAGAACCGCGTGATGTACCTTGTTCTAACATCTGTTTTAGACAACCGCCAGCTTATCCGCGCGTGCGAGTCGCTCACGGCGGGCTTGGGTCACGCGGAAACCCATGAGTTTTGGAAAGCAGCCGAGAAAGACCACTGTTTACAGCTGTTGTATTTATTTTCCATGTGTCACATTCTGCTTCTGGTCCACCCCACGTGTTCTTTCGACGTCACCTACGATCGTTTGTTTCGCGCTTTGGACGCATTACGTCAGAAAGCGCTTCCTTTGATGCGCGGTGCGATCAAAGACTCTTCCATTTCAAAGGAATGGAAGTTAAACTGCCGGCCGTGCCCTCCGCGTCTGCTGTTCGTGTTCCACATGAACGGCGCTCTCAGGGTGGCCTCTGGTGGGAATGGGAACGACGGAGGGGATAAACCCAAAAAGCACTCCCCTAGACGGCGACTGCAGCATGCCCTGGAAGATCAGATTTATAGAATATTCCGAAAAAGTCGAGTGCTGACCAACCAGAGCAGCAATTGTCTTTTTACAGTTCCCGCAAATCAGGCATTTGTTTATGTAGTGCCAGGCCCTGATGAGGACCCCATTAGCTCTCTTTTGGGGCATTTGCGATCCAACTGTGCACTGAGAGAGAATGAAGGGAGCACCCCCATCCCAGGGCAAAGGCGATACCAACAGATGAGGCATGCCAACAGACAGCTGTCTTTTAACGTTGAAAGTTTTTCTTCAGGTGGACAATTGGTGGATTGCACTCTGAAAGAGTTTCTTTGGCAACACGTTGAACTGGTTCTAACCAAGAAAGGGTTTGATGATAGCGTGGGCCGCAATCCACAGCCAGCCCACTTTGACCTGCCTGGTTATTCCAAATGGGTGCACATCGCAGGCAAACTTCATCAAGTCATGATTGAGAACACTGAAGAGGATGCCACGGAACTCTCCCTCAAGGTGCAGGGTCAGCTCAAAATCTTGGAGAGCTTCCTGGACGCTGATGCCAAGTTTTCTGAAAACAGATGTCAGAAAGCCTTGCCCCTGGCTCACAGTGCTTACCAGTCGAACCTACCCCATAATTACACCACCACGGTACATAAGAACCAGCTAGCACAGGCGCTGCGAGTGTACAGCCAGCATGCCAGGGGGGTTGCTTTTCAAAGATATGCTTTGCAACTTCATGAGGATTGCTACAAGTTCTGGAGTAATGGGCATCAGCTCTGTGAGGAACGCAGCCTCACAGATCAGCACTGTGTTCATAAGTTTCATATGCTGCCTAAACCAGGTAGGGGAGACATCTTATGGGTTGGGTTGGTATGAGGGATGTGATGTTACAGATTTAAAGGGACTTTCAGTAGATGGTCATATAGTAAAGTCGGTACAAGTAGGTTTGTATGAGGGATGTGATGTTACAGATTTAAAGGGACTTTTTTTAGTAGATGGTCATATAGTAAAGTCGGTACAAGTAGGTTGATTTTATTTTGTATGTTGTTGCGGCCAATTGTTGTTTTTGTGTGAGAGCAGGGAAGACAATTGGCTATTAAAATCTTCTGTATCTTAAAGTCTCTGTTGTGTTCTTATGTTGAAGGTGATAAGCCTGAAATGGACCACAACCCTCCTATACTACATCACAACAGCAGGGGTCGCTCTACTAGTTCCTGTAACTGTGGAAGGAAGCAGTCTCAGAGGGAAGACCCATTTGATCTCCAGACTGCCAACTTTGATTTTTATCAGGTCAAATAGTTTTACATATTATTGATTTCATTAATTAATCAGACACTTATAGCATAGCAAATATCCTGTTTGTTTACTTTCACTGCCTTGTTGTCAGTGCAGAGATGCTCAATATGGAACTGCAATCATTCTCTTGCCTACTCACGAGCCTGTAAATTGGATTATTAAATTATATTATTGATATCTAGCCGTCTTGAGGGTCTTGACTTCTTTTATTCTGCTTATTTCTCTTCCGAATACAACTGTAGGACTGACCCAAAATCAAAATGCAATACTTGAAGAGTTGCTGGGCAATCGGAACCCTCAGTTTTGGGTAAATTGAATTCAGGGATAAATATTTTATTATGTGTGATCAATGGACCAAAATGTTTTTATATACAGCATTTTAGCAGTTTCTTCAAAGCAGCTTCACAAACGCCTAGTGTGGATTAAAAGTTAGATGGAAATTCCTTTTGGATAATTTTATGGAATAGAAATAGAACCTGTTACCTTAGGGATTGTAAAGTTTATTAGTATAATGAAAGCTATTATTTAAACTGACCATAAAACTAAAACCAATTTTGTAATGAAATAAAGCCCCCCTCTGTGACCTCTCGGAGTTTCGATGACCGGGGTGCTAATCACCTCCCCAGAATAAAGCCTATTTTAACTTAAGATACATTGATGAACAGCTCTCCAGACAGCACCTGAAAAAAAGAATAGAAAAACAAACAGTGGTTAGAATAGTTTAACACAAAGCAGTATCTTATAGTTGATTTGATATTTTCCAGGAAGTCAATACTCTGTCAGATGTAACATCTGCAATTCATCTGACATCATAGATGTTGATGTGTAATCGATCACAGTTGCAGCGAGTCCCATCTCAATTGTGCAGCTATTATGGACAAACACCAGTTCTCAGTATTCCCTCGTGTTTGAGGTCATTTCTGGTTTTCAGAAATCGTCTAGTAAACTAGTTAAAACAATATTTTAAATCTCATCCAAAAGGTTGAAACTCTCAAAACTGCCTGTAGTTGTAAAAATAAATACATGAAAGTCCATTCTGTTCCTTAGCACTTTCTGTTTAGACACCAGTGCTCCCGTTCTGATGTCCCTTTGTGACACTGTATTTATTGTCTCTGTTGTAAATTGCTGTGGAATAAAGTCGGATAAATCATTCTTTTATTCCTTCACAGATGCTCGAGGAGAAATGCTGTGGAAAGTTGGAGAGGATCAGTTTCCCGGTGTTTCAAGCCAGTACACCTGACCCTGCGCCAGTCAGCGATGAGGTACCCAGGCCTGGAGAGTTGCCTCCGCTGAGTGAAGTAGATCGGCTGAAGGAGAAAGAGCCTAGCACTCACACACCCGGTGAAAGCACAAATCTGAGTCTTGCTCTGAGCTTGGGTCAGTCGACCGACAGTCTAGGGACATACGGTGAGGGAGCAGAAGGTCAAGAGAAGAGGCCAAATTTGGTGGACAGACAGCCATCCACCGTGGAGTACCTTCCTGGAATGCTTCATTCCGGTTGTCCAAAGGGACTCTTGCCCAAATTCTCTAGTTGGTCCCTCATTAAGCTAGGTTCAGCCAAAGCTTACAATAGCCTCAATGGTTTAGAGCAGCCAGGCTTCATCCCAGGCTCTGCTTTCCTCTTACCTTGGGATGTGGTCATACGGAGCCGATCAGAAGAAGATACAGGATCTCTAGAGCCTCTTGACGGAGGACAGTCATCTTGGCCTGCACCAAATAAGGCCCCTGTTGGAAAGCGAGGCAGTGCTGCAGGAATTGGTCGAGGGCGCAGACGGGATGATGTTGCTCGTGCGTTTGTTGGATTTGAGTATGAGGACAGCAGAGGGCGCCGCTTCCTTAGTTCTGGCCCTGACAAAGTGGTCAAAGTGCTGGGACAAGGAGGACCAAAGGAGCCTGCAACCAGATGCTTGAATTCTGACATGCCTTTGTATATACCGTCTCCGGCTCAGGGGCGAGGGATCAAACCGCACTATGCTCAGATGGCTCGTCTCTTCATTGTCGTCCCAGATGCTCCTCTTGAGATTGTATTAAACGCTCAGGTATGTGGAGTCACAAGTGACATTTTTACAAAATAGTCTAGTATGGATTATAAGAGGTGTTCAAAGTTTGGATCCCAATTAATATTTATTATATTAGTTGTACGTTAATCGGCAGGGATGGTGGTGCTATTTTCCAGACCAAACAAGAAGTTAATCAAATTAAACCGGGGGAAAATTCTGGTAGGAAATCAAAAACCTTTATCTTAATACATGAAATAAAACACAAAAATATGATAAATGTTGGGTTATAAGTGTACAGGACAATCCGCTGGTACTCTCATCTGATGTGGTTCTTTGTTGGTTAGTTTAGATGTTTGATTTCACATGTAAACGCTTTTAATCAGAAAACTACACTTTCTAACCATTTGATTTAAGATTTTATTCTTTCCATTCAATCTTGCCATTACTCGTTCTCTCATCTCAGGTCCAGCCTGGCCCCCCTCCCTGTCCCATCTTCCATCCAGAGCAACCAGAGGTTGTGCTGCCCCCTGATGGACTCTGGGTGCTAAGGTTCCCCTATGCCTACGTGACAGACCGTGGTCCTTGCTATCCTCCTAAAGAAAACCAGCCATTGGCAAACTTCAGGGTGCTGAAGGGCATTCTTCGTGCCAACACATCATCTTCAACACCCCAGTAACAAAAAGCTTGCACTTATGTGTGTTTAGGATGTGAAGTACATTAGATTGTCCATTTTTTGTTTTATGATAGATCACATCACCATACACACATTGTTTTCCGTTGTGGTACCAAACTGCATTATGACTGTAAATATAGCTAACTGAAAAAAAGAAGTTTGGAGTTAATAAAACCCTGCTGTGAAAAGGTAATTTGTGTTTTTAATTATTTTAGATATGATTAAAAATCTATTTATTTTATTTTAAAGTATTTTATATTAAAATGTAAATAAATTAAGCTATTTTAGAAGAAAATGCCATGTATCCATAGTGAAAAAATACAAAATAGCTCGTAAACACATCAGAGGATGGCGCTATTTCAGTATTAAGCTGATTTGGATTTTCTAACATTACGTTTGTTGCATCTTAAAGACCTTACTAAAAAATAAAATGGCTTTTAAACGTTGAATAAACCTCACGTATATGTTTTGTAATTAAAAGCAACCTCTGAAGCGTTATTGAGAAAAATGTTTTTAGTTTTTTTTTCACCCGCATGTTCTTCTACTCGCTCATTGGTCTGTCCTTGGCTCCGTTTGACCAATCGATCAATTGTTGCTAGGCCGTTTCTGCGCATGGATTGGATGTACCAGCTGTCACTCAAAATGCAAGCTTGCGCCTTCAGGCCCGATGCGCGTCCGTGGTTTATTTACAGAGCGCAGCTCTCGAGGCGCCTCGCTGAGGAAGAGTTTGCGTCTAAAACTTTATGTTTTGAACAATGCTCTCTTGCGGTTTTGCATGAATCCACGAGTGTTTAAAGAAGAGCCATCGACCACCGCGTCTTTTCCATTCAAAGGTAAAAACTTTCAGATTAATACGGGGAGTCAGTTATAGGAAGTTCGCATTTCAAAGAATACCTCGCGTTTTTAGTGAAGGTAAAGTAAAGTTAGTGCCTGACAACTGAGTTAAACGGTACTTTGTACAATTTACGAACGTGCTTTTTTTGTTTGGAATGATTTGACGTTTATTAATGAATACTGGTGTGGATTGAAACCATATTTGAGAATACATAACTGCACCATTGCATAACAAAGTCTCGGTATTGTAAGTTCTTATGATGCTTAACCAAATACGTTAATATCTCAAGAGACAGTATATTTCTGCAATTGCAGATCTGCTAAAGTACATCGAGAATATTTTTGAATGAAGCTTACGATGCTCGAAATGTTCTTTTTGTATATATATGCATACCTATTCAAAAACTTTCCAAGCAATGAATTGTATTCTAATGTCCCTAACTGAAGAATTGAAACTGTTGTTTTGCTCCTTTGGGGGCCTCTGTAGCATGAGATGGGTATTGTTAGGAGTTAGTTTTCTCGCAGTATAATATCAGGCAACGCTTGATTTTCATACCTCTGAATTAATGAATGGGTGTAGTTTAGTGGAGGGTCCTCTCAGGTGGTGGTTGCCGGTGGTGCTGAGCTGTCGCTTACCATCTGCACCATCAGTCTGCTGGCATCTTCCCTGCCCTAAATAGGCGACACACGCCCACACAGTCGTCTGACCTGGATCTGGGCATCTGACCCATTCTGATGCCAACACAGCCTCTGCATGTGCTGCTGCATGGGCATTCCAACATTTCAAATGCTTAATATAAAACATTTTGGGAAGATTTTATTGATAGTTTTACAATGTAACAAATTTAGTATTTTTGTAAAATTTTTGATGTTTAACTTATATAAATAAGATATTTAGTTTTGAGATTTAGCACATCTGCTCTACAGTTTGCATTTCCATATTACCCCCAAAAATATTTGATCAGGCCATGTTTGTAGTTTTGTTTCAGTACTTTTGTATTTCATGTGATAGGTTTGATCAAAATGACTCAAATATTCTTAAGGTGGCATTTTATGCCCTTTGTAATTAGTTTATAATAAATATTTGACCCCTCTAGACTATCACGGCACCCTTAATAACCTTAAAAATACAGTATTTATTTTCAACATTTGAATAATTTCAAAACAAAACACGGTGCAAAACAGCTCATGCACCTCATGTTCCACCCACTGCCATTCTTCCACCACTTTCCCTGCTGGGTTTTGCTTATTGGCACACAGAAATACCACCCATTTGTGATGAAGATATTCCTCTTTTGGTAAGCTTAAAAGTAAACGTTTCTTTTCAGTGTTTATCTACGCAGTTCTACTACGGTTCACTTATGGGTCAGTCAGCACGTACTTCATTGAGCTGCAATACTGGCTCATCTGATTGGTTAGTGGGTGCTGTTTCGGCCAATTGGTGTAGTTATGATCATAGAGCCATTTTAAGCTCCCAGAAAATGAAAGTAGGATTACACAAACATGCATGAACCAATCTGAATATGACTTTAGGGAGGTTTTTCATAATTTTAATACAAAATTATAACTATAAGATGCAAAAAAATTTAAGATTGAATGATACTGCACTTTTAATTTAATTCTTAAAAATATCAGTTGACAGAATGTATCTTTTATAAGAAAAAAAGAGAAAATGCTCGACAAAAGTGACAAAAACTTAAAAAGGGTTTAGAATACCCCTCCAAAGTTTTTTTCATGTTGAAATATTACTTATTTATTTTAGTTGACAGTAACAAGGGTGAAATGGTTTGATATGTCAAGAGTGATTGAGTGCTTACACATAATTTAGGAAACCTGTAGTTTGTAAAGAAAGCGGGTGAACTTTTGAAAGTTTTCTTGATGTTGTTGCAGTACCAGTTTTGCCCACACAGTTTAATGCGGCACCTTTTAGGAAAAAAACTGGTGAGGGTTGTAAATAAACTGGCATTTGAAGTGTTAAAACATACACCAAAATTAAATGAATACAACTGTTAAATACTTCAGAATTTATAGAGAATTTATACAGAATGTTTATAGAGTGTAAAGAATATCAAACAGTACAATTTACTACAGCATTTTAATATTACCTTTGTGCATTTAAGTGCTCAATATGGAAACTTTGACGCTTTAAAAAGGGCATCGAAAGAAGTGTTCCTGTCTTAATTTATGATGCATCGCAAGCAAATGTAGAAGATACTCCACGAAACTTTGGAAAAATATGGAAAATAGTTTTGTCATTGTTTTCTAAAGCACACAGACCTTCAATTCACGGAAATCTTAATTATGATTCGTCTGCAATTCCCCAGCAACATGGATTTGTGCATTATTGTAATTACTTTTACAGGGACTAAAATAAAATCAAGTGCTAATCCAGCAGATGTTTAAACAATAATTTGGGGAGAGCTGGATATCCCAGCCGGATCTGTGTGTGTTCAGCAGGGGGTTTAATTTGTGCCGACAGATTTCAAAGGACAGCAAAAAAGGTGCTATTATGGGAGCCGCCGGCTGTGTATTATGTGGGGGACCGGGGGAGAGAGGGGGGTCCGCCACCTGTCCAGGGGTCCTCGGTGTCTGTTCATGTGCCCACAAACTGCCTGATATACGCCAGATCTTAATCAAAATGAACAAAACCTCTTTGGAGACCAGAGTTTTCTTGTATATTCCATCTGCACCATACATTGTTGGCATACAATTCTTTGTCATTTGTAAAAAAAATCTCTTTCATCAACCGTTTAAAAGTATACTTATCAGGGTTGAATTTCGCTAACAAATAGACACCATTGTGGATCTGGCCAGAAGATTTGGGTAGAGATTCTATTAAAAATCAGCAGAAATATCAATGAAAACATTTTAAGTTGTTTTAACTTTTGTAGCCCTAGGTATTGTACCAAACATTATTCATTATATTGAATTCTTACTGACTCCTGTTTTAGATCAGGGACTAGAACTTCAGGGCGCAATAATTAAACAGTTTCTATTCAATAAATGTACATAAAACAGTGAACAATAGCACGAACAATTTCTCTGTAGATCTGAAACCTAAAGATATTTAGCAGTAAATTTAAGCTGTAGGACTCTTCTTGGGGCAAGACTTAGAAATCAAGGAAGTAAGCAAAAGACTAAACAAAATGAATACTATGTTAATGTTAAGAATAATGTTTACCACAATTATTCACGGCATTATTGATGCAAAGTTATTGTTTGGATGAGTAAGGGGATTGAAAATCAATTTCTCATCAACTAATTCACGTCATATCATCTTACTAATGCCTTGTTTGCAAACGAGCCTAATTCTCATTTAATTAGCTAGAGGTCTAAAGAGTTGTATTTCTTGTGAGTGAAATTATTTGGATCCTAGAAACTAATGTAACTAAGTTAAAATAACTTGTTCCAAACTCACACTACACATGTTCTACGCTGTTTTAGTTCAAAAGGGAAATTTGAGAGAACTCACTCATGTTCATATTTACTGCCATAGCACCCTATGTTAATTATGCTTATAGTCGGTTTTAGGCATTCTTTAGGCATGCTTTAGCTCTTAGCCTCCTTAAAATGAAACCATCACTCACCTACGTAACAAACTCAATGTCTGCTCTATGAGAGATGAAGCAGAGGTGTTATTCTGCAGCATTTTGTCTTTTAAATGAGTTTAGAAGCCAAAGAAGCTTCATTTTACGGTTATCAAGCATGTAAAAGGTTACTAAATAGAGTTAATCAATAATAAATCTGAAACATCCTAAGCATTAATTTCAAAGTGTGAGATATTCAATAATTTATTTCTTCACTAAATCTCCTTTTTTTTACACTTAATTAAAAATGCAAAAACAGATATGTTTTTAAATTTAAAGAATTAATTCAAGAAAGTAATTTTTCATATCATAATAATCATTGTTTATATATCATTTCTCATGAGGCGATGCTAAACAAAAAGATTTACCCTAAAAAAAGCAGCAATCGTCATCATATATTGTGAAAAATCATGGCCACTGTCTCTCCATGCCCCTGAACACCCTAACGTTTCTAAACCTTTAACCTTAAAATTCACAGAAATAAAAAGACCAGCAATTGTTTCCCATATTACAGAATGAGAGAATAGAAAATATTAGATGCTTACTTTTTAAGCATTTAACAAGAAATCTCAATGTTAGAAAATTTCACTCTATATCATTAAAATGCTCCAAAATTAAGAACTTAACATTGTTGATCTCATTTTTTTGTTTTCATTTCAAATCTTTTTTCATGCCTTAATTTGCACCGAACTAAAATGGTAAACGTGAATACGCTGCATAAACAATGCCAGAGAAGTGCGTTTTCGGATATCAGGAGCCTAACCTTTGGATTACCAAAGAATGAGTTTATTCATCACGAATGGCTCAATTTCGTGTCTGCTATCAGAAAAAACTTGGAAAGAAAACCGTTGCCTATGACCAGCACTTAACATTTACCTGATTCATCAACAAAGAACAGTTTAATAAAGGGTTTATGACGAGGCGTAAGTGTTTTTTTTTAACTTGTGCTAGCCTTAAATATAATAATGAAATACGCAATTTTAACTCTTCATACATCAAGCCGAACGCACACTTCATGGCTTTTATAACCCTATAGGGAAATTGGTTTCAGCACACACAGAGACTCTTCGCATTTTATCTTCCCTAAAATCCTAAACATGCCACACTACAAGAGTCAATATTGTGGAACACACACTACAGGGATGTTACTAACGTTACACGCTTATGTGCAAAGCTCGCGCACCAAAAACTAAATATCACGACCAGATCTTGCGTTGGCATTTTACACAAGTACGCCTATAACAGAATAAATAATTCCTAAAACAGTACGCCTACATTAGAAATCATACAGTGTAAGAGAATCCCATCTGATTAACCTGTAAACACGCGCCTGAGGAGCCTTTTTCTTGTGGTTTCTGTTTCATTCTGTGGAGTCAAACTCCGTGTCAGACTCTGGTTCACACATATAAGGTGCTTTTACATCCCGCATAGCTGTTTCCTGTCGATTATAATGTCTTAAAACAATAACACGTGTTTAAAGTGTCGCTAGTTGTGTCTGTTTTTTCTCAAACCAGACTAGCTTGAGAGCGTGCTCAGTAGGGGGCGTGCCGAAAGCTTGTCTGTGGGAGGGACCGATATAAACAGCGCATTTTTGCCTGGCCAAAAATATGAAGTGAACCAAAGACAAAAAATATTGCATTTTGAACGTCATTAACAGTGCAGCGCTGGTAGAGGCCTCAAATATTGATTCTAAGTGCTATAACAAGGGCATAAAATGGGACCTTTAACAATAACGGCATTGACAAAGTCCAGCCCCGTCGACCTAACGGAGGAAGTTACACATAGAGGACTGTGTATTTTAATCGATCGTGTTCGAATAACAGATGAGTTGCTATGGTCACAGTTGATTAATAGCAACTAGTTTCCAGTGCCAATAGTACAAACACACTATGGTAGCAAGAAAACAGTGAAAGAAGTATCAAAATAGGCTTGCGTTCTTTCATAGACCTCATAGACACAGGAAATTCAATTAGACAGGCTAAATTCCTAGGAAGCTGCTTGCGATAGTGTGATTATATTTGCTTTGGTACACATGCAACCAAACAGGGCTTATAAAAACACAGCCAGAGAAGATTGCAGACAGCAGCCGCGAGGCTTGAAATCAGACTCTCCACAGTATAATTACGCTCTATTGTGTCCCTCTGCCATTACAAACCCTGTATAATTCATCCAAATTACACAGTGGCAATATTTCAACATCATTTCCTCCAACACAATTATGCAGGATGGACAAAGAACGGATGCAGGGTGGCTATCAGTTAATTGGATGTGAAACAATCATGAGAAATTGAATGAAAAAGGGCTTGAATTCATAAGTAAAGGGACAGTAGATAAAAGGAGATCAAGATAAATAAGTGTTATATTAATCACATTGAGGCTATGATCCCTCAATTTTGACTAGATGTGGAACAGAGCAAATGCACCCAAAGGATCTCATTCTTCAATAAAGAGTCCAAACATGGTTCTTGGTGCTAAAACAGACTGCTGAGAAAAAAATGTTTGATGCAATAGCGAACATGTTGAAATTAACCAGGCCACCAGAGTTAAACACATTTTTACACATGCATTTTACGTTTGTTGGTTGGTCTATATTATGGTATATAAGGGTATTGTGGTATACAAAACTGTTCTTCGTGAAATGTACAGTGCTTAGCAACACTCCTGCCTCTCAGTCAGAAGTTTCCTGGTTTGAGCCTGGCCAGAAGTGGAGTTTAAACGCTTTCCTTGTGGTGTTTTAACAGTTTTGTCAGGTGAATTGATGACTTCAAAGTTGTCTTAAACAAGAGATTGGTGAGAGAGTGGGCCTTGTAATAAACTAGCTCTCTAACTCTGTCTAGAGCACAGGTGTCACTCAGCAGTGTGCTGCCCACCATAATATTCTTTTAGCCATTTTCTTGTGGTTCATGAGTTTCCAGTTCTTCTGATGTCATCCCCTGAGTCACATTTGTATCTTTTATTTGTACAAATCCATAGGTGCTACAACCTGTGGAACTTTGCAGATTCTGTCTGGGCTTACTTAAGAATAACTAAAAAATCCCTTTAATCTAGCTAAAATCTAACTCTTGGTAGTTTGCTTGTAAAGGTACTGAGCTGTTGATTATGCTTATAATGCTTACCATAAGGGTTAGGCCCTATTGGGGCAAATTTTATAAATTATGTTAATCTGTGTCTTCGGATTCCTGTACAGTTTGCCCTGGTCAATTGAAATATAGACGTAGTGGGAACTACTAAATTTTCTGACCACATTGCGACACTACAGAGCTATTATAGCCCTCCACTTTTTACCATAGAAGAAGAAAGTGTAACATATGCAATATATGTCGATGTATTCATGCAAAAAAAACAGGGGTAGCAGCAGCCGATCTCCATTCATACCCAGTTTAAGCTTCGTACCCAGTTCCTCAAACTCGTCTTCTTATACACTCGTTTTTCTCTTTTCGTTCTTCTACGCTACCATGTCTAGAACGCTCATTAAGAGTGTGTGAATAGTGCTCTCAAGGCATAAATTTATGTAACATCAGCAACCCGTCACACGTGAACAAAAGATAGTTTCATTGGTCAAGCGTGGAGCTTTGCTTTGCGAAAGACCAGCACGATCTTTCTCTTTTCGTCCAGATCTGTGCGGCCGCCAATTATTTAGCATGGATTCCCAGCAAAGATTTGTGTCGAAATTCACCCCATTATGGCCTTACCTATAGCAACATAACCCTACACACATACAGGTGGCCTAAACGTAAAGTTTACTACAGTTTTTTATTTCGGTTGAAAACATTAAAGAATTTATTATAAAGCCAACTGTCCATCAAAATTGTTTTCTCAAAAAGAAAGCTTTAAATCCAAGGCAGCCATTATATAATTTTAATACTTGAATTACTTTAATACTGCTTTTAATTTTTCAGCCATTGATTGAATTAGCTTGGAGCACATTTATTACAAATCAAAAGTATCGACATAGATATAGACATATATTAACACAAATTTGAAAAAAAAAGAGGTTTGATGTTTTGATAGATGAAAATAAAAAAAACACCTTCAGAGTTTTGGCTATTTGTTAACAGACAATTTTTTTCCATTTAACCTTAGGTTTTAGTTACTAAACCGTTATGCACAAGTTAAACTCCCATGATCATCTCTCAGCAGCTGATTGGACCATTGCCTCACATGACACACCAAATCAATCAGCAGAAAGAGATCTTTCAGAGAACCTCCTTATTTATACCTTCTCTTACTTAACATTCGTTTAGTTTTTTTTTTAGTTTTTTTATTTTAGGTCATAATGTTGTAATAAAGGGTTACTTATCCTATAGGGTATTGAATTTTGACTCATTTTGATAAAACCCGAGTAAATGACTGGTATAGCTTGATGCGGCTAACATCTAATCTTCAGCATTCTATTCAATAACTGGTTGGTTGAAACCAAGAGAGAAGTTTAAGGGGTCAAAAATTGCAAGATCTGTATGCAAGACTTGTGCTCTTGAGTTTAGTTCAGTTTCAGTTAAATTAATCTCGAGTCCGCCCCTTTTTGACCCTCATAACCATAATCATAAATTGCATATATCATTAGCTACAGATGAATTGAAACCTAATTTTCAGAAAAAACGACAAGTCAGTTTTCAAACTTCTTTTAATAACCTTGATTTATTCCTTAACCTTTTGTTGTTTGTGTGTTTTCCCCACAGTTGTGCTCTCCTCTCCTCTGAAGCGTCACCGTGGCCCTCACCTGCGTGCTTCACTGTTTTTCCTGTGATCCAGCCTGGGCTGAACGGCCCTTCCTGCTCCGCCCCCGCACCGTCTCCCCGGCAACCGTTGCCATGACCCGCTCGAAGACATTTCAAGCCTACTTACCTCACTGCCATCGCACCTACAGCTGCATTCACTGCCGAGCTCACCTGGCCAATCACGACGAGCTCATCTCCAAGGTAACCAGCGGTAGCGTTTTTCTCCAACTTGCTATCGTTTACCTAAGATGACTGTATTTCTAAAAGAAAAGCATGCAAAAGTTAAACAAACAAAGCAGAATGAATGAGTTATTTCTTATTCATTGGCTCTATTCATTTCCCTCAAATAGGTTTGATTTAAAAACATGTATAGATTGCACTGACACACCTCCTCTGGCACAGTTCTGTAACCCCATCTGGGGCCTGTTTTCACCTGAGTGTGTCATGATGTGTGTGGATGGAAAAATATATGTCAAGCATTATTAATAGCACCTTTAATTCATACTGTCAGTTGAGCGTGTGAGTTTGTGTGTTATCTGGAGCTGAATGTGGGTCAGTAAGGCACTCAACTGCCCCATGTGTGTCGCACAGTCCTGGATCTAGAGAAGCAGGTCATGTTTCAGGCTTTTGGGAGTCACTGTAATCATTCCACTGTTGACATCCCCTTATGTATTCATGGAGCATGTATGCGCTTACCTGCTCTGTTATGATGGCTTTGGTCAGTGTATTGCGTTTGCTAAATACAATGGTGTCCGGTCTGCCGGAAGGAAAGCATTGGAGGCAGAGGTTAGGGGTGACGTGATAATTAGATTTCAATTAGTTTGAATCCTTCTGAACCAAGTAAAGGTCAGAATGGAAGGACGTCAGAATTGAAGAAGACTCAGAAGTAGGTTAATGGAGGACTTTGGAAATCAGTTGAAACTTTGCATTTTCAAAACATTATATGTAAATGGAGTGAAGACAAATACTCCACATATGAGTTGTTAAAATTATTGCAGTGTGTAGCTTGGAGGAGGGTTGATTATGGGTGGAATACGCAATGGGACTTTTTTGTTAGACAGTTGTCACAATTTTGGTTGGTGTTTTTTTTAAGTTTAAGATTTTCAGATATTGTAAGAAAACAGATATTGTAAACTGGAATGTCTTGGGATTAAGTTGACAAACAAAAACTAATATGTTTTTTATACGATGGGTGGATTTATTTCCTTATTACCTCTACATAACATAGTTTGTTTTCTCATGGTAACAACTTCTTTTTCTTGTGATCTGAAAATACAATTTTATCTCAGGATAACAACTTATTTTTGTAATACACTTTATTTTCTTGTTATCTCAACATAGCAAATGTTTTTTTTAATGATTACAACATAATTTTCCCACGATCTCAACATAACAAATGTTTTTTGCTCAAGATTACAACATACATTTCTAATAATCTCTACATAACAAATGTTTTTTTTTTCTCATGATGTCAACATAATTTTCTTATAATCTCAACATAACATTTTTTTTGTTTAACAAAACATAACAAATAATCATGGTACCAAATAATCTTGTCATGATCTCACTATAACAACGTTTTGTTTTCACAATGCACATGAAAATCAATCCTGCCTGTTTGGTTTTAATTCATCTTTACTTGTGTTTTATTTCCTTTGCAGTCTTTTCAAGGGAGTCAAGGAAGGGCCTATCTCTTCAACTCTGTGTAAGTTTTTGAGTCTCTAAAATTTCACTCAAAGTCTAATCTCGTGAGTCTGTTGCTTTAGTACTATTCAGAAATACACATTTTATACTCGGGTGTGTGTTGAGATAAGAATAGAAGATTCTCCTGGTTCATCTGCTAATGTGCATTCCTCTTTTCCTGACTCAGGGTGAATGTGGGATGTGGTCCGGCGGAGGAGCGGGTGCTACTCACCGGCTTGCATGCGGTGGCTGACATCTACTGTGAAAACTGTAAAACCACTCTGGGCTGGAAATACGTGAGTCCTGAAACACTTCAGACTCTTCCTCCAAGGATGCACTCATGAGGCACTAACACTGAGTAAACAACATAATGGCTCTCTACAACGTGGTCAGGATTAGTCAGGCAAATCGTCAGTGACGGTAAAACTCATAGAAACCAAATTACACAGATTCCATAAAGTTTTATCTTTAGCTATGTGTGTGATTTAAACTAATATTTCTTTTAAATAAGTTATTAGGCTAATTGAGATTGGATTCAAATATGGCAAAATGCTTTTGTTTAGTGAAAATGTGAAAAGTCTGAGAGTTAAATGGGTTTGAAAATAATAAGGAGCAATGGGTAGCACGATCGCCTCACAGCAAGAAGGTCGCTGGTTCAAGCCTCAGCTGGGTCAGTTGGCATTTCTGTGTGGAGTTTGTATGTTCTCCCCGTGATCGCGTGGGTTCACTCCGGGTGCTCCGGTTTCCCCCACAAGAACAAAGACTGAAAGATGCCCAGGTGAAATTGGGTAAGCTAAATTGTCCGTTGAGTGTTTATGGATGTTTCCCAGTGTTGGGTTGCAGCTGGAAGGGCATCTGCTGTGTAAAACATGCTGAATAAGTTGGTGGCTAAGTGGGATAAGGCACTAAGCCGAAAAAAATATGGATATATATTTTTGTTGACTGGATGAAAAAAAATAATCAATACAAAATTGGAGTTTTTTTTTACTTGAAATGATCAATTTATGTTAGGCTTCACAAGTTAAATACTTTTATTCACCAACATTAAAAAGTAAAGAGATTTAAAACAGTTGGTACTACTGAAAAACAAAAAATCCAAAAGTATTTTTCAACATAAAATAGACACTAATTCAAGCTAAATCTTATGCTTAATTTTCTTATGTAAGAATATTATTGGAGCTTTTTCACTCTCACCAAAGAAGTAAAAAATAATACATAAAACATTTCTGTCCCTTACAGGTTTGAAATGGGGCTCAACTATTGAGTGGTACGCAAACATGTAGATCGTAGGTGAACACCGCTGAGTTTGGAGCGTTGGCCGACAAAACTCTATTTCAAAATCCTTTTGAAAAAGGTCCAGTGGAAGCCATTGACTGTGTACAACATGGACATAGGACACGTGAATTGCCTCGTAGGTTTTAACAGAAAGGTTAATCAGCTTCTTCGTTCTTAACGAACCATAACAACCTAGGATTAAATACCTTTTTTCATTTCAGGATGAAATATTTTCAATCAAGCAATCATTTTAAAAGAGATTTTTTTTGCAGTTGCTTCAAAGCAGCTTCACTATCAAGAGGTATTTGTCCCTCACAGTGAACTTTTTGAAAATTAGTTCATTCTTTTAAAAATTAAAGTTCTGTTGGTAACACTTCACAACAACAATGATCATTCATTAACGCATGAATTAACCATTAATTAATGATTAGCTAAGTGTGCAATAATGATCAGTAAACATAAGTTTTAATTTATTAACTTATTAAACTTGTTCATGAGTCAAATTGCATAATTAATGAATGGTTTGTTTCTGATTGTCAATGAATGCATTAATTGACACTTTGAGGTCAACTAAATTTTAAAGTGATCTTGTTGAAACGAGTTCATGATGATGTGCCCCTTAAAGTAAAGTTACAACCTAATAATAATTAACTGATCATTAATTAATGAACTGATTTGAAGTAAATCATCAATTGGAAAAATCACATTCAAATTACAATTCGTGATTAGTTAATTATGATTTGGATAATGATTATTAGAGTTATTAGTAAATCTAAGTGTCTCGTATTTTGACACATGAACACATTACACAAGTTCTTAATTTGCTGCACTGGCTCAGTTGCTCCCGGTCTGTTTCTCTGGTGATTTTAAAATGTAAACCCTCACATACAAAGCATTCCATGATATGGCTCCTGCATACTTGTCATCACTTTTGATGGCGTTTAAACAAAACCATTCGCTCCACTCCACTCAGTCAAAGCTTCTGTCCGTTCCACATACAGGGCTTTTTCTGTCTGTGCCCCGACACTGTGGAACGCTCTCCGGGGAGAACTCAGGGATGCTCAAATTTATGACATTGACTGTCAATGTTTTTTTCATGTTATTGTTGTTATTTTATTGCTTTTACGGTTACTGTTTTTAACATGTTTTATTGCACCTGTATTGTTTTCTTATTTTTTATGTATTTGTTGGTTTTATTCTGACTTTGTTCTGTGAGAGGGATTTTAATTTCGTTTACTATTTACGTAAATTAATGCATTCAGAAACAAACCAGTAATTGATGCATTTAATTCACAAGCCTCTTATATGTGCTTAATTAGTTCATGATTAAGACACGTTAGCTCATTAATAATTCCTAACAAGCCTAGTTAAATCCAGTCCTAGACCATCTGTACGACCTAAAAGTGTGGTGGGAGGGGCTGGTTTTAACCAGGCTAATGAATATCTAACACAAAATGTACGCAATTACTATGATTAATGTCACTTTATTGTAAAGTCTTATTGTTCTTTTCAAAGTTGAACCAGCGTTTCAATTCTTTCTCATAAAACAGCTATTAACTACAAGCGTGATATTATTTGTTTGACTCATTTAGCAACAGCTAAGCATTATTTTTAGCGGAGCAGATCTTGATGTACGTCCTCACTCTTCTTGTGTCTATTAGGAGCATGCCTTTGAAAGCAGTCAGAAGTATAAGGAGGGCAAATTCATCATTGAGCTGGCACACATGATCAAGGACAACGGCTGGGACTGAAGACCCTGTGCTCCATTATGCTGAAAGACAAGGATAATTTGCTTCGTTATCTGGCTGTAACTTCCTCCCTGGAAATCTGTCGAGCTGACACGCACCTTCAAACCTTGAGGGGTAAGGTTTATAATGGCGGCGGCACCAGCACAACCCCCTCATCCCGTCTCTGTGTATGATTACACACTTGTGACTGAGCTAGACTCCAAGTGTTTATTGTGAGAGGTTTTCCCTTTTGGGTTGATTGAAGATTTAGGCACAAATCAGTGTTTGTTTTCGTTTGGGGTGACCGGGGTCACGGTTTTAGTCCCACACTCAGGTTTAACTAATGGCTGGATCCATGGTAAAAGGAGGGGGAAAGATGTGCACAAGTAGCAGGGCACCTTTTAGCCGTTTTATAGGAGACAAGGACCAGATTTACTAAACAGGGCAAGGCACCATCTGATTGTTGGTTTGGAGTTTGTGTTCACACTTGATAGGTTTTCTTTTCATTTGGTTTAGGCCCTGTCCACACATACCCGGTTATTTTTTAAACGTTTTTTTCTTACCCTGTTTACAGAAATATTCTTGTCCACACGAGCACGGGTAATAAAAAAAACGTGTCCACACAAAAGCGGGTAAAACGCTCTAAAACTTTGCAGAGAGTTTGTCTACCCAGTAGAGGGCAGCAGACTCTTCATCCAATGAGCAATCAGATGCTTCTTTCGAGCTCTGCAATGAGACTTCAGTGCTTTATTTTAATGGCTGGGAAATACAGCTCACACAAAAATGAGAAAAACGTCTTTTATAAATGAAAATTCTCTTGCCAGTCTTTATCAACAACTCTCAAAACTTCAATCTGAGGCTCAAAAGGTGCTTTTTCAAAACTGGTGTTTGTACGAGGTGAGCAATAACACACACATTTCTGCGGTTTGATGCGTCTGTTCTGTGATTAAACACGTTATGAAATATGTTGTGTGCTTGTGTAGTCCTGAACATCTCAGAAGATCTGCTTTAGCACAGAGAGCCGGAGCGCAAACCCTATTAACCATATGGAGCACTGAGAAAATGCTACAGCATCAGATAAAGAGCTCATATAACTCATTCAAACTCCGCCTGAACTAGAATTTGCACAGTTATCTTGTCCACACCGAAACAAATCAGTGTTTCCAAAATTGGCTGGCATTTTCAAATTAACTCAGTTACAATGAAAACTGCTTCGGGTATTTCTGGAGCCACCCTTTAAAAGAGCAAAAAAGGTTAAAAAAAAAAAAAAACCTTTTTATGTGTAGACAGGCCTTAGATCTGTGGAGCAGGATAGGCTGAACTCAGATCACAGGTCAGTCCTGTACATTTTAGTTCCAGCTGGGCTTTATTTCGCTGTCCTGAAGGAATTCAGTGGATCTTGGAGTGTGTTTAAGGTTGCAGATAAGAGTTCTGGTTCTCCAAGAACTAAGTTTTGTTAATCTTGACATGTGCTTTTTTTATCCTGGAATTTCTTTCTTTCTTTCTTTTTTCATTTTGAGGTTGACCTAAAAAAGTACAAAATTATCAAATAAAACTGCTTATTTTTTTAATTCATTTAAGTTCTCAAATCACAAAAAGCATGAACAAATTCAAGGTTCTTTCATTACTCTATCCTGGCTCGACTCTAGATCCTCGCTGATCCAGGGAAACCACTGACTGTAGGATTGCATTTTTTATAACACCATCTAAAATCGGTATGGATTTATGTATTTAGTGTCAGTTAGAACATGTATTGGTTGGGATTCCTAAACGCTGACAAAGCGCAAACAGAGCACATTCAGTTCTTTCGTTGCATCAAACAGTCAGATTTGATGGTGCGTTACATTTTCCTTTGATGTAATGACTTTGAACTTGATCGTCTAATCATTTTATGCAAATGTCATAAGAGAATATTCGGAAGTGGACCAAAATCATTTGGTGTAGAGCAGGACAAACCTGACAAGTGTGAACAAACCCAAGAAACATGAGCATGATTGAGAAGGATATGCTTGAATATCACCTGCTTTTAATTCACCCAAAAATCTAGAAAATCATATTCAAAAACTGTCTGCAACTACAAAAACTCTGTTTATTTGTCGATCTAAATACTAGTAAAACAACTACTATACATTCAAAATGTTTAAGTAACAATTAGCGACACCAGTGGCCATTAAGTGAACTACAGCCATTACATTTCATGCTAGATATTCTAGTGATTCAGGATGAACTTCGAGCAAGAAATGTAGACCATCATCAGAAGGGGAAACCCTTTTTAATCCTTTTACAAAAATCGAAACGTCTACATCTTCCTTTTTTGTAAAGTTGCGCATGCAAAAAAAGTCAGCAGCAAAACAAAAAAAACGCCTTTTCGTCAAAGAAATGTCACCACGTGTCTTGGCTAAATATCATATTTTTTAGCCAATCAAAGGTTGCTGTGTTAGTAAATCTGGCCCAACGTCAAAACTTCATCGGTGTGTTCCGTTTCTTACTTTCGTGTCTCATGCATGTTGTTTATTTATAAATCTATTTATTGATTGAAAGGATGTTGGATGGTAACCCGTAGCAACCACACAGGTCTGGTGTTGACCTCGTATAGCGGAAGTAGCCACGTAGAGGTTTGTCTGAACAGTGCAGCTTCCTCTCCAGCGTGTGATCTGTCTTCTTTGAATGTGATTACAGAGTTATGAGGTATTTGTAGGCTGTTTATAGAGCGCAGGTTACATACATTAGCAGGAGCCAAGTACTCGCCCACACCACAGCCGAGGAAAGCAGCTTTGAAAAGAAACTTTCTCACAGCATATGATGTTACCAGCATCAATCCACAAATCCAGTGGTAAAAGCAGATGTGTTTGTTATTGAGAGCTTTTCATTGGGCCTGTTTAATGAGGGGCTCGCATGTGAAAAGCCTTGGCACAACCAAAGACTATCATTAGCTGTATCCTGACCAAACCAAGCTTTTTTTTCTGATTTTCTTGGTGTTAATGTATTGTTTTATTGAGTGTGCATTTGTGATATTGTGTTATTTTACCTTTCACTATGTGGATTTGTCATTTTGTGGGACCACTCTGCCTTCCAGTGTTTTATTTTAGATGTGTTTTGCATTTTTTTGGTCAGATTGTTTGCCGTATTTTGTATGTTCAGTTTAAATAAATATCTAATTTTATGAATGTGATTTTGCTCTTGGTCCTTTCTTCTTCTTTAGTGAGACTTTTAATGTTTTTGTGCTGTTGGAGAAAAAAACAAAGCTTCCAGAGTAAAAAAACATGCACTCATGAGGATAACTCCGCCCGTTGAGACGTCCCTCTGGGAAGTGGATGTTATTGGCCCAACACTGTAGAACACAGAAAGCACGGTAACTTGGTTAGAATAACTGGTTTTTGAATCAGTTGGGACAGTTTATATGCAGTCAAACATGCAAGGAAATGTTATTATAACACATCTTGTGTAAATAAAACATAATCATATAGTTACGGTCAGTGGCCTGTTATAGCCCAGCTATTATGTGGTCGGATGGACGAACACGCTCTGGGTAAATAAACTGTCCGTCTGAATTCTTAATTCTAATTGGTAGGGGGGTGTTGTTTAATTCTGAATAACCATACAGCTAATCCAAGTCGGATATATATATATATATATATATATATATATATATATATATATATATATATATAGATATATATATATATATATATATACATATATATATATATATATATATATATATATATATATATATATATATCCATGTGCGATATCAGTAATCATAGTAACAAACAGCAAATTATCACTTAATACGAGCGCTAGGCCACAATTCATGATTTTTCTCAACTTGTATTGTTGTTGTGACCGCATTATTCAAGTTGTATGGCTGCATGCTGGCCGGGTGGTTCTTTGCCTCCACTTTGTGCATTTACAACTGAATAATGCAACCTTAACTCTTGATCATCCCCTACATATGGTACATTCACCTAATGTATGAAACTTTTACCTATTAACTCCTATTCCTGGTTGTATCCGTTGGTAATGCATCTGCCATATTGAGACTGTATTCCATTTCATTTGATATTTGAAATGGTCTTGTGTTTCCTCTGTGTGTATCTCTTCTAAGAGACCCTCTGGGCTCTTGTAATAGAATGGAATGTTATTGCAATTTATGAAAGGAGTTGTTGTATAACTTGTCCATCCTTTTTTAACTGATCTAAAGTGTGTTAAAGTTATCTGGCTAGAAATTTAAACTGAATTAAAAGGAGATCTATGGGAAGTCAGCTCTGGACATCTGTGAGACCATGAACTTGGCACCATGCACCTAGATCAAGGACAGCGGTTGAAGAAGAAGTTCAGACTGAGTCATAAGGGTTATGAAGACATAAAGTCTTCCTTCAGACGAGAGAAGATGCAGCAGCTCATTTCCGGTACCAGAGGAACCAGCTGATGATGGAAGACCAGAACTTTGAGCAGAGAAAACACTTATGCTTTGAGAGAAAAAACAACCTTTATTCTGCATTGTTCGAGTACTGTTAAAATGTTTTAAGACTTTGAGAAGCAAAAGCTTTGACCAAGTGTTAAGCAATTAAAATCCTTAGAACTTAGGGCAGACTCGACTTACGTAACCTAACATGAGAATAATAAATAAAACGCTGAAGGTGTAAAGGATAAATTGAACACTATTAAACTGGGTAGAAAGACAAATGCTGCAAGCTCAGAGGGACACAGGTCTTCCTGAGAACCTATGTTTCTTCTGGAAACTGATTTTGGTTGAGGGCAGCATAATAGCTGAAAGCCGTCTCCAGTTTTCAAAGTAAAACAGCTATTTTGTGATATATAAGATACATAGTTAAAAACAATTCTGAATGTCACTGGCAGCCAGTAAAGAAGCATCAGGACTGGTGTGATATGCTCTGATTTTTTTTGTCTCAGTCTGCCAAATTTTGGATAAGCTACAGCTGCTTATCAATCTTTTTTATTTTGGAAACCAGTATGGAGTCCACTACCATAATCCAGTCTGCTGGGGATGAAAGTTTGAACAAGTTTCTCAAAGTATCTTGACTGCAAACAAAAGACCTTTCAACAATCATAGCAATGTTAGTGGTGATATCAAGTTATTTTATTTGACGTGACCATTGAAACTAAGATCACACCAAGAACAAGCATTTTGGACATGACTTGTGTTAGATTGGTTTATTCGAGTCAAGAGAGGATAATCTTACAACTGAGGTGGCAGGGTTTTTATTTATTTGTTCAAGTTTTATGACTAAATGGTGCAAAATTATTACTTAAGTGAGAGCCAATGTATAGCTTTGAGTGGGTATTTGTCACGATCCTCATAAGAGATAAGGGTAGTAGCAGAACCCACATGCACGACAGCCAGAGGTTCGGTTTTATCATAAAACAGAAAGTAACAACACAAAATAACCCACGAGGGGGAAAACCTCCAATAACTAAAGTAACGTAAACAGATAAGACTATGCGAAGACTAAAACAGAACAAAGACTACAGCAAGATTGAATACTTTTAACAGCCCAAAAGGTGTGACAAACATTAATGCAGCAACACTGAACAAAAGAAGAAGGGGTCTTATAAAGAGAGACAATTAACCTAAACGAGAACAGACACAGGTGACTTAATTAAACTGAAACCGGGATAATTAGACACAGGTGGAAAACAATCAAGACAGGAGTGAATTTACAAACTGCAAAGAAATAAACAGAAACAAAACTCTATAATAATGAAAAACAAGACTAGATACGAATAAAAACCAAAAGGGGAAAACCCATACACAACCCTGACAGTATTGTCTTAGGTTCCGGCGTCTAAAATCTGTCTTGTTTTTTGTTTTCGAGTGTGGAGTGGTGCACAGCCGAGATAGCACACAGACGATGTCCACATTTAGCTTAAACGCCACAGGTGACACCTTGGAGACAATGTCTATCCTGGAGTCTATCAACAATAGAACCATTTCAACTTTTCTTTTATCAGACAAAATTTAAGAACAGCAACATTATTACTCGTGAATGTTTCCAGAGCAGACAATTAAAAGGACTAACCAAATATAACATGTTCTAATGGCTAAATGTAAAGTCTGATTTTGTAATCAATTACTTGAGAAAAAAAAATGTATGATGATTTTGCATGGTTAAAAGCTTTGAAAGAAGGGTCTTCTCCATGTTCTTTAAAGCCCGGATATTCTGAGCTAATCCAGCTTGTGTGACTGCAGCGTGTGTCACTGTTTGTGTTCTGGGCCAGGAAGCAGTGTTTACAGCAGCAGATGGTGCCCTGCCTCAGAAAACCATGATAGTGGAGCAGCATCATGTTTGCAGCCTCAGGCAGCTCTCTCACCATGGAGCCATTGTTTAATTCAGGCTCGCGGTGGGAATCTCCTGTGTCACAACACTGACATTAGAGAAGCATGTCTTTTAATGCACAGCATTGTTTATTTGTTATGTAAGTTTCTTTGAATGTTGCATGACGAAGATCGTGTGGGTTTTTGTCAGTTTGTAAATGATGGCAGTTTATCCCCAATTAATTACTCAAAATTCAACCCACATTTGTATATGTCAAATATATCCCTCGTCAATGTGTTTTACTTATTTTTAGTGCAGGTGTTTATTAGGTAAAGATGTTTTTATTGCAGTTGTTTTTCTTAACAAGATAAACCTAATAGAACTAATATTATCCTTTAAAATCTTTCTTTAGATATTCTTATTGCTGCAGTACATTCATTGTTTCCTAATTTGTTTATTCATTCGGTTGTTCATTTTTTCATTCATTTGTTTGTCTGTTCGTTCATTCATTCATTTGTTTGTTCGTTAAATCACTTTGCTGTTCATTCACTCATTTGTGCATTCATTCATTGCTTTCTTCGTTTGTTCAGTCACTTGTTAGTTCATTTGTTCCATCGTTCATTTGTTCATTTGTTCATTTATTTGTTAATTCAGTTGGTCGTTTGTTCATTTCTTAGTTTTGGTTCATTTGTTTGCAATTTTAATTCTGATTCTGATTTAAAAAAAAAGAAACACATCTGCTGATTCTGATTTAAAATCTTTAAACACTTCTTCTGATTTTATACTTTCTCTTTTTTCCCCATCTCTGACCACAATGTATGATTTCCACTTAAGACACCAAAGCTATGAATAATCAGATTTTTAATGATCTATTACTTTTATTTAATTCTGTAATCTTATTATAAATTCTATAAAAAGTTTTACATTCATGTGTGACATTTGTTCTTTCAGTCAGCAGTACTTAAGGACATGTTCAGCTTTGAAACTTAGGAAACCGATAGTACTTGGATTTTTTGTCAGACTTAAAATTGAATGATAAGTTACATGAACTTGAATTAGTAAGATTTTTAATAATTTGATATGTTTATATATTAAAATGACTTAATATTTATTAGTAAATTTCCTAATTTGTTTATTCATTCGGTTGTTCATTTTTTCATTCATTTGTTTGTCTGTTCGTTCATTCATTCATTTGTTTGTTCGTTAAATCACTTTGCTGTTCATTCACTCATTTGTGCATTCATTCATTGCTTTCTTCGTTTGTTCAGTCACTTGTTAGTTCATTTGTTCCATCGTTCATTTGTTCATTTGTTCATTTATTTGTTAATTCAGTTGGTCGTTTGTTCATTTCTTAGTTTTGGTTCATTTGTTTGCAATTTTAATTGCATTCAATTATTCATTCATTAGTTTGTTTGTCCATTAATTTGCTAATTTATTTGTACACTAATTTGTTCATTCGTATTCAGTTGGTTAGTTGGCGAGTCGATCAGTTAGTTAGTGTGGTTTATTGACTGGTTAGGGGTTGGGTGCTTTGGCTTTAAATTAGTTAGCTGTTAGTTGTTTTTTCAGTTTATTTATAGCATTTTTACTTCTACCAATGTAACATACTCTCAAAACCCATTACCTTGACTGATTTTATCTTCATTAATTTCATTTTTTAAGGAAGACTCCCCAGAAATCATTAGACTTTTATGCTGCCAGGGTCTTTTTCACCATTTTGTAGTATTTCCTCATTTTTGGTGAGCATTCCTCTCTAAAATGTTTTTGATTTGTTTATTTTCTTCTATTTCTAAGTGTTTTATTTTAACTTCCATGTCACATGATATAAGAAAATAATTACATGTCAGTTATTTTAATTGTATAAGGTAACTTTGAAATAGACAGAAAACTAATATTATTACTTATGTGAATGAATGCATTACCACATATAGTTCTTTATATAAATTCTGATCATTATTGGACAGTAATATATAAACTCTTTTATAGTTATGGTAACCTTGTGTTTAAATGTGTTTAATTAAAGTTTATATAAAAATAGATAGCTTGTATCCTGATGGAATAGGAGTCAAATAAAAAAGACTACATTATCTATTTTGTCTTTATTATTATCTACATAATATTAAGACTATATTATGAGAAGCGAGGTGTGTTGCGTGGAAGGTTTACATCTTTTCTCTTAAAGCAGCTCTTCCACCACGTGATTAATATACTAAGCTTCTTTTTAGCCAAACCCATCACATCTAAAAATAAAACTCCATATTCATCCCAGAGAGAGAGAGAGAGAGAGAGCCAGGGAGAATCTCATTTACATGACTGAGTGACATGTTACAAGACATTCAAATATGAAAGTCTCTGGATTAAAGATGATTCTGTCTCTTCATTGCTTTCTGATTACACAAATTCATTTGTGCTGTAAGTTTGAGTTTCAGTAGTTTGAGGCCAATCAGGGGCCTTCCTGAGTGGATCTACATGTTTCACAAGCTTGTGTGGCTTTCTTCCAGATAGAAAGGTTTCAAATCTTTAAACACATCTTCTGATTCTGATTTCAAATCTTTAAAAACACCTTCTGATTCAGATTTTTTTAAATTTAAAAACACCTGCTGATTCTGATTTAAAATCTTTAATCACATATTCTGATTCTAAAAAATGTAAACACATCTGCTGATTCTGATTTAAAATATTTAATCACATCTTCTGATTCTGATTTCAAATCTTTAATCACATATTCTGATTCTAAAAAATGTAAACACATCTGCTGATTCTGATTTAAAATCTTTAATCACATCTTCTGATTCTGATTTCAAATCTTTAATCACATATTCTGATTCTGATTTTAAAAAAAAGAAACACATCTGCTGATTCTGATTTAAAATCTTTAAACACTTCTTCTGATTTTATACTTTCTCTTTTTTCCCCATCTCTGACCACAATGTATGATTTCCACTTAAGACACCAAAGCTATGAATAATCAGATTTTTAATGATCTATTACTTTTATTTAATTCTGTAATCTTATTATAAATTCTATAAAAAGTTTTACATTCATGTGTGACATTTGTTCTTTCAGTCAGCAGTACTTAAGGACATGTTCAGCTTTGAAACTTAGGAAACCGATAGTACTTGGATTTTTTGTCAGACTTAAAATTGAATGATAAGTTACATGAACTTGAATTAGTAAGATTTTTAATAATTTGATATGTTTATATATTAAAATGACTTAATATTTATTAGTAAATTTACTCAAAACATAATTCATTTGATGTACCTGTAGACAATTAATAAACAAACCTATGTTTGCTTTAAATAAATAAAAAATAAACAAATAAAGTGATCGGTTGCTAGGTTTTAAAAAGTAAGCTGAATGCATTTGAATTTACAGTGCAGTTATTTTGGAAAAAAGTAGTTACCAAAAACATCTCACTCGAGGACTGTGTCCATGAAGTATTGCGAGTGCAAGTTTTGGTGGAGAGTGCTCCTGTGCAAACAACACTTTTTATTACATTACTGCACATGTAATACAAATTATGAACAGAAAATAAAAAGTTGATTACTTGATAACAGAGTAAACTATGTAAACCGAGTAAAATAGTGCAGAAGAGATGAGTGTGCTCTGCTGTAGCCACCCGAGAGGACGAGAGGTTTTAAGAGAGGGATAAAGGAAAGAAGCCAGCTGTGGTGGTGTTTGTGTTCTGGGGGAAGGGGTTTGATTGGGGTAACGATGCTCCCATCACAGGGGCATACGGTTCAGGACAAAGGGCCCACACCGCTCCAAATCTGTGAAGAACTCAAACTGCTTGGTTAAATTTTACATCCCATAATTTTCCATCCCGTAATACTTTTTTATTTTTATATATATATATTTTTTTAAGTCAACCCCTTCAGACCTTACTTGTTCTGTAACTATTTCAAAATTTAAGCTGCTTGAAGAAAATATCATTAAACAACCCAATTGACCATAAAAAACTGTTTTTGTTTTAGTTTTTTTTTGGCTTCTCAAACCATAGACCAAAACTCATTTAACAAAATGAGTCAGTTGAGTTTAAATACAATGTATTTGCAAATAAATCAATAAATGTTCATTTTTTTTGTAGCTTAGTTTAGTGTTTTAAAGCGTTCATGGCACAACTTTCATATAAAATAGGCTTATCAAACTCTTCTTAATGTGAAATTGTGACATGTTTCTATTCCCACTGGTGGTCTGAAGGGGTTAAAAACTATGTAGGAGATCCATGCCTATGAACATTTGTGAATAATCATTTCCATGTAAGTGTACTTTTCCTCCAACATTTTACATGTATCTAAGTTTTTTTTTTAACTTTCGGCATGACTTTGTATTCCTGTATATTTTCTAAAATGATCAAAACCATTGAACACAGAACTCTAAAAATGTTCAGTCATAAGTTCTTGGAACGCATCTTTAATTTAAAATATTTGTATCTTATTTTTCCTCCATTGTAATCAATATTGTCACATAAAAACATGAACTGCCATGCATCATTTTATTTGAACAGTTCTAAAATGTAGATCACAAATAGAACAACTTTCTCTCATGAATAACTGCTTCTCTTTTTGTGCTCAAATGGCATCTCTTTATGAAAATACAGCATTTCAACATGATCCCGGTTGAAAGAAGAGCCTTGTTTTTCAGGATTCAACTGGACTCTGGACTCACAAGCAGGGTCATTAATCTGCAGTCAGCCAGGTTAAATCCATTAGACCGGCAGAAGCTCTGCACCATCTGCACCAAGCTGATCACACATAAGAAAGCAAATGAAGAGAGCGGAGGGGGTGCCTGAATGTCCCCTGCCCGATCTCTGTGTATGCAAGGATAATGAGAGCTCTGAATGAAGTGGATGCTTTCCTTCTCCTGGCACACATCCACACACCCTCGCTCTCTCTCACAAAGCGTCTGAGGGGCAGCTGAGACATGGTGGATGGAAATGAGCGTTTTAGGCTTTGGCTAAGTCACTCACACCTGCTCTTTTAAAAGATGGAGCAGCTGCCTCACTGTCCTGCTGATCCAAACGCTGAGCTGACAGCAACAACAGGCCACCTGCAGATGCCAACTAGGTGCTGTTTATTTAGCACGGCACTGGGTTCAGTTCACTAGAACATTGCCAGGGTGTATTTAGTGTGGTTTAGTCTATGTGGATTTTTGAAATGCAGTTTTTGTAATCCTGTTGTTGAGTAAATACACATGTACCAACTAGCATTAGTGTCTTGGACAGCCTTTATGCAAATTCTCCAGCTAGCTCTCAGTGTTCAAGTAAAATCAAATACACTGTAACAACAATTTAGAGAATGGTTAAATACAGTCATGCCGTTATAATGCTCTTTGATTTATTCTGAAGATCCTAATTTGATTGATCAGGATAAATATCACTACACTCCACAAAAATTCACGCCACAAAATTCCAAGTCATTGTTGCCATCTAGTGGTTATGATATTACAGGCGTGGAATATGAGTTTTCCTATAGTGTGACTTTTTTTCTATCATTTAAAATAGAGATTTGACCCCTCTGGACTATCACTGCACCCTTAATAACCTCCAAAAGGCAAATCATAAACAGAATCACCTCAAATGGTTGTGATCTGCAAAATGCATGTTTTTGATGAAGAAACAATGCTAAATAAAACATGCAAATGTCTAAAAAGTAGGCGTTGCCTTATATAGCGTCTTTAAATATATTTGCAATCTGCTTTAAAGCCGTCTTTAAATGTAACAACCATTGCTAACAACAGATAACCTGTAAAGAAACACAAACACAGTCCTCGAGTGAGACGGGGGTTTTTGTTAATACTTTTTTCCAAAATGACTGCACTGTAAATGAGTTTAGCTTACTTTTTAAAGCCTAGAAAACTAAAATAAACATTATTTATTTATTTAAAGGAAACATAGGTTCGTTTATTAATGGTCTACAGGTGCATATAACTAATTATGTTTGAGTAAATATACTTATAAATATTAAGTAAATTTAATATGTAAATATATAAAATTATTAAAAATCTTACTAAATCAAGCTCACACAAAGTGTCACATATCCTTACGTATTACAGAATCTATATAATCGAATGATTGAACACACCATTAAATAATAAAATGTGTTTACTTTTACTTGAATAAAGGATTGTTTAAAATGTTTCTTTTATTTTTATTTTTTTAAATCATTCAAGACATTGACGAGTGTGTTTGACAGATATATATTTAAGCATTTGATAACGCATTTGTTTCTTTATTTCAATTTTTTTATTACTCATTAACACTTTTATTCACTTGATTCTACGTTTAATTAATGGATGTCACAATTCATTCATTAATCAATGGCGTTTTTATTGAAATAATCGTGACACTTTTCGTCCTCCGTATTCGTCCTCCATACTATGCAGAGTAGTACTATTGTGAAAACTCTAGATGGCAGTAAAACTCCAACACGGCGTGTGGAGTTTGAACGGTGGCGAAGAGGAAAAGCCATACAGATGTTAAAGAACAATTGTTTTTATTTTTGCTTCAAAAATTTTATTAGTCAAACAAATCCTTACAAGCAATCAAACTTCACTTGCAAATAGAAATACAGGACTGAGTATTAAGTACAGTAAGAAGATAGACTGATCGATTAAATCTGTGAAAGCCAAAAACAAGTAAAAGTAAGAAATACATAAAATACAAAATAGGACTAAACAAAAATCAGTTTTGTGATACCATTATTTGTTGGGACAGGTCCAATGACGACACACAATTGTGAAGATGCACAGCAATCCTAGAAGTCATGATTCCCAGTGAGTCAAAGAAAATACAAATTTTTATCAAGAAAGCAATTAGGCATGGGGATATTTTTAACCACTTGCATTTATGTATAACAATTACCAAACAATATAAAATAATTCAAAACGAATTCCAACTTTTTGTCCTCCAATTGAACACCAAATTGTTTACAACAATAAGTCCAGTTTGGAATTTTTATACCGTAGGCCAATGACCAGTACCTGATATGATTCCAGAAGGTAGAAGTGGTATTACAAGAGAAAATGAAGTTACAATTATTTTCATGTTAAATTTCGATCTCAAGTATTCTTTACTAGGATACATTTTATTGAATGTCTTTAAGTGTATTTCTAGTGCTAGTGGAAATTTGAAATAGTCACATCTAATTTTTTTCTTAATTGTTAAGAAAATGTATAATATAATATCGTTTTAAATAATATAGACAATCAACATTGTCCTAGAAACATTGCTTATTTATAACTGACCTTTACAGTCCATTATTACACTTTTTCTCATTAAATTAGTGGTCACTAATTGAGAAAGGCAAGGCATAGTTTGGGTGTAAAGTATTTTGATGTGTATTTTGAGTATGTAAAAGCCTTTGATTGTCCTAATAAGTGTCAGAGGGATTGTTTTAATTACATCACAGTATTGTTTCTGAGTGCAGGTAAACTAAATCGATCATTCATTCATCTTGGCTTTCTTCCCTTTCGGGGTCGCCACAGCAGAATGAACCACCAACTCCTCTGGCATATGTTTTATGCAGCAGATGCCCTACCAGACGGAACCCATCGCTGGGAAACATTCCCACTTTAACACTATGGGCAATCGTTCTTACTCAATTCACTTATTCCACATGTCTTTGGACTTGTGGGAAAACCGGAGCACTTGGAGAAAACCCACGCGATCACGAGGAGAAAATGCAAACTCAACACAGAAATGCCACCTGCCCCAGCCGAGCCTAAAACCAGTGACCTTCTTGCTGTTAGACGACCGTGCTACCCACTGCGCTACCGTGACGCCCTAAATCGATCAGTTAACTCAAAATATTCCCCCTGTCATCCATTAAATGTTGAACAACCCAGATTCTTTTTCTAACAATCCCGTAAAGCAAAATTACTTATTTTTTATTGAAATGTAACGGTTATTCCAAAATGGAGCATTGTGTGGAGAAAAGTTATGTTTACATATCAATTTCTAGAACTAGAGAACTTGTTGGTGAAATTTAGATAATTTAGTTGGCAGCTTGTTAATTTTGAAATCACAAACTACTAAAAATGTTTTACCACCTTATGCCTCGGAGATGAAACCAAAATGATTGAAGTTGGTTACTAAAAGTCTGCAACCACTTGAGTAGTAAAACACCATTCGTAGTGTCAAAGCCAAAGCCATTTAGATGGCCTTCCTCTACTTGACTTAATGATATTATTCCGAAAGAACAATTCTAAAACAATAACAAACAACCAGTCATTGGAATGGCAACTTCACGGGGTCGAGGAAGAGGAAATTTGGTGAGCATAAGCATAGCTTATTGAGTACGTATGGAGTACCTCATAGCGTAGCTTACCGAGGGTGTGAGGAGGTTATGAAAAAAGAGAACAACATACAAAAAGTGAGAGTGGAAATAAAACTCTCACATGCAGAGACAGTAAAAATGGCTAAAGAGCAAGAGAGGTATAATAGAAGTGAACAAGGATGGGGACATACAACAACAACCATATTACATTATTTCTGCAAAGAAAAATTATCTAGTGACGTTCATAGAAGGAGTATTAAAAAGCAGGGCTGATATCAAATTCAAGAATGACAAAATCCAACTAGTGGTCAAAGCAGCAGACAACCATCTAGGAATGTCTGGGATAGCATGCAGAACACCCACAGAACAGCAAGGTGTGGCGGTATGCCAGCTGACGGAGCTGCGCACAGCGCCTATGGTTGCTGGAGGGAAATCCCTGGGCCGCCCAGGTTACAGAGGGAGTCGCCATGGGCAAGATGATGCAGGCTCTTCCCAAAACCCACCGTCAGGCGGTTAATATGAAGAACCCTACCACTTCTTGGGAGCTAGTAAAGGTGGTTGAGCTGACTAATACAGCACTGCCTTGCGACCTCAGAGAGAGAGCGCCGCCGTTCACCCAGAGGGTGGTACAGGAACAGCGCCCTTGACAGGACACCTCATGACATCCATGCAGGCGGGCGGCTCCCTCCCCAGTGGATGAACCCATGCCAACGGAACCATCATTTTCGACGCAACGGAAATGGCTAGCAGGCTGTAGCATCCACAACCAACTTCCGGTAAGAGCCTTGGGGATCAATGTATGGATGAACCAGAGGGAACTGAGGGCCTTACTGGACTCGGGGAGAATGGTGACTCCCTCCATGACATGACATATGTGCCACCCTGCCCATGACATGTGTCCATGGGGACACGAGACACGTGAAGGCTCATCATGTCGACATCAGCACATCAGAGCATTCCTGGCGCCTGGAGGTCGAAGTGATCAAGGCATTACCGGTGCCAGTACTGCTCGGCCGGGATTTCCCGGGGTTCAACCAGCTGCTCGCAGCCCACAGCCAGGGAGGGTGCCGAGCAAAGAGGAGGATGATACATCGACAGTCCCAGAAGGTCGCCCTGATGACCGGCGATAGCGGGAGTTTGAATGAATGGTAGTGAATAAATGGATAGGCTAAATAAATTCTATGGGATCAAATTTGTCTGTCTCCTTTAGGTTGCCAGGTGTTGTGTGGAGCAGGTGGTTACCAGACTGGCCTGTGGTGGTGTGTGCACAAGGAGTGGTCCCATAAAATAAGTGCAGAGTGTCACATGTGTCTCCAGTGTGGTGTGTGTTTGTGCCCGGAGTCTGGTGTCGACTGCTCCACCCACTACCAGTACTGGGAGAAATCCTTCATCGTTTTATGAATGTGATCCAACCCTGGTTTTTAAAGTAGACTTTAAATAAATTTATAAAAGGAACACTTTGTAGAACGATCCACGTCTCTTGCCTGACCCGACGACACGAATCTGTGACCTTTCCTTCAGAGTAATTCCTAAGGCCTTCCCCCTGGGTGGCGTAGTCAAAAATTTAGTTTTTTGCGGTAATCATCAGTCGGCTTATTATAGACATACCCGCACCGCCCCATCGGGCCACATAATGATATGAAGGATTAGGTCAAGAAGAACTCTGACGCTTACTCCAGTGCAGAAGGAGGCGGTAATACACCAACAAGCTGGATGCCAACCGCCATAAATCTAGGGATGGCTGCCACGAGACTGGCATTTTGACTCTGTGCCGAGATCTCGAATGTCAGACGATTCGAAGCATTGATCCAAAGCTTCATTCAAAACTGTCAAGTCACGTGATTTTGACCTAAAGAAGCTTAAGACGTTTCGAAAAACTGGTCACGTGACCGAAGCTTTGCCGTAATTTACCAGGATTTTGTCCCAGCGCTCCTCCTCAAACCGCGTTTGATTGGTCAGAAACACAGGATTCGAGGTTTGAACTGGTTATTTGTCAGTCAATTGTCTAAACCAAGCATCCTAAAGCTTTAAAACCTTTTACCAATGAAGATACAACATCATTACCCTGTAGAATTGCTTTTTTGCTTTTAATTTGATTTAAGGATTTACATATTAAAATATATTTACATTTATTGATGTGTCACTGATTTATAGACTTATTAAATTGACAATCAACACCTGAGGAGTTTCAGTCCTATTCACTTTATAAAGTTATGCTTTTTTCTCTAAAGCTGAAGAAATTATATCTTTAATATAATATTAGTATAGTGTATCTTTCAAATACTGTTTGATTTTTAATTTCGTTCTTGACATTACTAGTGAGAGATCTTTTTGATTAACTTGTTTATATTTTATGACAAAATCATCTATTCACAAAGAGTAGTTACATCTTCATCAAATCTGTTTGGAGACATGAAGAACTTGGTGTTGACACACAAAAAAATCACACAGCGTTAAAAATAAATCTATAATTTTTATTTTCACGTATACACAACATTGTGGATGGAGATTGTAGAGAAACGATCTGAAGCGGCCAGAAGTTTATGAAAGTTCATTGTTACTTCATATAATGAGCTCTAGATGTCACTGTGGGGCCAGGTATCGGAGTTTCACGAAGCTTCGGTTTGCCCGTCTAAACAAAGAGAAGAAGATGAAGAAGAAGAAGAAGAAGCAGCAGCAGAAGAAGAAAATTCCAAATATTCAACTGTTCATCATAGACTTTATATAACATGTAGCATAGGCAGCGTTTAGTATGACCAGTGACACAAGCTAAAACTATGCGCAGCCAACCATCACCTTCGGGAAATGCATCGCTTCCCAATAACCATATATGGGTCCAGGGAGGCGGGACATAGACATTGCACAGATCTCTGATTGGCTGAATGTTTACGTATCATATATCTTAAACAAACACATTTAAAAAATAATTGAACCACTTCAAAGTGTTTATGAATGTCAAAATTATCGACTTAAATTAAAAAACAAGCAAGCACCAGGGGTTTAACATGTTTTTTCAGCTCCCCAGTTGGACATTTTTAACATTGGAGTGAATGAGAATTTGCTCACTTTTGATCCCATCCCACTTGTGGCAAGTCAAGGTATTACATTTTAGTTACTTCCTTTTGCGCTGGAGCAGCAAGGTTGCCTCTCGCCGTTCGTTCAGGGAAAGCCTCGAACGTAAACAACATGCGCGGGCGCAGGGAATTATGGGATAGCATATATCGGCGGCGCGACGCCGCCATGTCTCCAGAAGATAAACGGCGGCTAATCATTTTGTCTGTCGCTGTGATATCACTATTCTTTATTTTAGTAATTTTGAGTTATTTACCTGTTTATTTGTACATACTTTTTATTGGCGTTGCGTCTGTTGTTTACATTTACAAAGCAAAGGACTTCAAGCTTTTCGAGAGACTAGGCCTCGATCTTCCCCGTGGACTGAGGGTTCCGTCCGTACTGCTGCGCTGGGTGCCCGGGAGGACTTTGAGCGGGGCCCCGGCCACTTACAGAAACAAGAGACGTAAAAGTGATGCCAGGAATTGTTTCGCATCACCCAGCGATAGACAATTTGCGGAAACGTATTACAGAAGAGAGCTAGCGCTTAGTGACTCAGTTTTCAGTCCTCGGGATATACTCATGGGAAGTTACCTCGTTAAGGGGGACGAAAACCCCTCCGTCACGGCGAGTGCCGCGGGAGCACCAGGGGCTTACATGCACCCCAGATATCTGCTCCAGGAGAGGCTCGCCCGACCTAATCATGCCGTTCACACCCCCAACAGAAGACTGTCATTCGGGTAAATTATTTCTTTTGTCTCTCCGTCTGCCCTCTAACATTCATCTTACTGAAAACTTAACCTGAATCAATGGAACGCCTCTGCTAAATGGTCTTAATGTAACAGATGAGGCTCGCGTAGTAACTTATTTATGCTAACCTGTCAGATGCTGTATCATAAACGCTGTCACGTTTTTCCCTCCATGATTTGAAACAGTGGGAGTTCCTGGAGCGGTTCAGGCTCGCTGCTCCTCCTACAGCTGTTCGGACACTCCACGTGCGGGGCTACTTCAACTTTCTGTTCACTGATGAAACAACTCTTTATTCAAATCTTTCACGATAGACTTTTAATTATATACACTGGCTTTAAAACTATAATTTACTAAAACGGGCGTAGTCATAAAATTGGACACGACTAGTACCAGAAGCTGCTCCAGACACGACTTCATTGGCTTAGGATATTTTGCTGTTTCATGTTTACCCAACAAAACTTACAGCTCTTGTTCCTGCTCCAGTATTCCAATGAAACTGTACATGTTAAGCAGCAGTTTTTTTGCGGTTATTCATCTGTATTGGAAGCGAGTTATAACTACATTTAGCCACCATTTGAACAAAGTCTCAGCGATTCAATGTATAGCTAATAGTGCATGCTAATCTGTGAATACAGTTTCTGGAGAATTTTATCAGAGACCGTTTGCCATAATAAGCATTTTGGCATTCTTACAACATGTTGAGAGTGAGACATTACTGACCTAACAATTATCAAATTCATAATTGACACCTCTAGACTTTAACTGCAGTCTTAAATGTTGAAAACAATGTATTTGAGTCACCTCAAATGACAAGCACTGTATCTCCCGTTCCTCCCACTACCACACTCCCACCACGCTTCCTGCTGTGTTTTGCTTGTTGGCAACACAGGAAATCCGACAAACGCATTTCTTTTGGTAAGCCAAAAACACTTTTGCCCCCAAGACACCCCAAAACACTTTCTTTTCCTTGTGTGTCCAATACAGTGTTGCTACAGTTCACTACCGGATCAGTCAGAGCGATCTTTTCTAACTGATATGAGATCATGTCTTAACGGTTCAACTGGTTGGTTAGTGGGTGGTGCTAAGGCGATTGCCCATCGAGCCATTTTGATCTCTCAGAAAAGGGAAATAGGATTACGCAAACATGCATGAACCACACTGAATATGACTCAAAGCATGTTTTTGATGATGAGCAATACTCAAAAATGTCTGAAAAGTTTTAGGAGTTTTAATGACACGGCACCTTTAAATGCACACATTGGAGTATTATCCACTCCAAAAGCTTGTCTTTGACAAAAATGTATAAGTTAATTTAGATTCTAAGTTAATTATTTGCCATTTTATTTCTAAACCGATGTATCACTTGGCGGCTCTTCAGGGATTTGTATTGGATTTATATAAACTTTATTTACTTTAAGGTGAATAAATCCTCTCTAGATATCTCAAGAGAAAGTGTTAAAACCTTTTTTTCTTTCCCGATATTTCAATGCCTCTAGGGACCCTGTGGGTAATGTGAGCCGGTTCAACATCACTCCCCGCAGACATTACCCCCTTCAACAGACTGGACTCTCGCCCATTGGTGTGATGCCTCCTGCAAAATGGGATGGGCTTCGAAAGAAGACTGTCCTCACCCCACGCAACTCGCCTACTGTTCAGAGTCCGGTGACAGTGAAGATCGCCAGACCAGACCCTGCTCACTCATCTTTGTGAGTAAATGGGAGCACTTGTGTTCCAGTGAGATGTGTTTGTCTAGTTAAGGGATTGCAGTCTCATAAAGTTCTGATTGTCCTCTGATTTGATTGACAAGAGCCGTTCGATTTTCTAATGTAAAAAAAATGTCTTTATAGCTTTAATCATCTGAACTCTCCTGGAACGGGCACGTCACCTGGTTTAGGAGCTCAGAATGACCCCTGCTCCAGAGAGGCTGTTCTGAGCGTGCTCCGGGAGAGCAGTAAGAGAAAGGTTGATGAGGAAGACAAAAGCGCTTCATCCGGACAGAAGAGCAAAAGGAGGTATGTGAGGAACCGAAAGAAACCTGTGTTTCTATGCTTGTAAAAGAATAAGGATATGTTTTGTACAGAGGATCTGAATCTTTTCCCTGGGTTGTATCGTTTGGCTCTCTTTAGGCGACACGATAGCAGTGAAAGTTCTCAGTCAGCATTTGAGCCACTTCTTGCAAATGGAGCACCGTCTCAGCTTGTCCCAAAGTGAGTGATGAATGTTCCTCTCAAACCGGATTGGGTTAGATCTTTAAATGGTAACAGAGTCTTCCTCTTCAGGCCTGGGACTCTGAAGCGTGGGATGAACTCTTCTCTGATGGAAGAGTTCACTATGAAGCGCTCTCGCACCTCCTCTGTTAGCTCTGTTAGTTTGGCTTCTGTTCCCAGTGGTGTGCCGGGGTCTGTACGAAACTGTATCCGCAGTTCTTACAGCTCCTCACTGGGTTATCCACAGGTAATCTTTTTTCCCTGGTTGAAAATATCAATGTAAAGAAATACTTGACTCACATTTTGTTTTGTTTTTCTCCAGAGAAGACCCGCATCCAGTCTCAGTTTGTCTCCTTACACAAGCCCAGGAGGATCCAGATGTCAAACTCCAGAGCGAGCTGCCAAGAAAGCAAGGTGACAAACTGCTAATTCAACAAAATGACTGGGATTCTTTAGTTATTTTATTTATTAGTTATTTTAGTTATTATAACGTTCAAGCTTTTTCCATTTCAATTTTGATTAATTGTCAGCTAAATGCCTTGTTGTAAGTCTTATTTATTTAATAAAAAGAATTAATTCTAAAATTGTTGTTTCTTTTGTTATATCATAAATGTTTAAATACAATTGAGTTTGTTAGTAAATTGTTGGTGTCGTGAGAGCAGTTTTTGAGATTGATGGAGTAGAAATTGCCTTTATCATATATATTTTAAAAATATTCTAAATAATATTTTTTAACTGTTGATAATTGGTTTATTTGAAACATTTTACATGTTTTAGGGAGGATGACAGCATCTCACTAGCTTCATCTGCTGTAAAAATTGACAGTGTGATCAGTGACCCTGATCCAGTTCCTGCAACAGGTAAAATAAATAAGCAACTATAGAAAAGAGGTTGTACAACTGTAAGATGTTCATAAGTGACCCGGTTTCTCTTTTCATTAGATAAAATAAGTCCAAAATCTGAAACTCCTTCAACATCTGCGACTGATTCTGGAGGCAGTGGCAAACGCAGGCGCAAGATCCAGCTGTTCACCACAAACAGAGGCGACCACATTTCTCTGGTTAGTGTCACATCTTTCTGCTCTTAAAGCTGAGGAGCATTTTGAAATAGAAATGACTGTATTAGATTTTCTCCAATTTAACCACAATGTTGACTACTTTCCAGAGAAACATTTTTTCTCTTGTGTTTCTGTGTGGAATATAACCACTAGCTCAAAGATCTCTTATGATGTAGTGACCATTGACTGTATATAAAGGAGACTTTAGCCCTGTTCACACCTACCCAGTTTTTTTTTTTCTTATCCAATTTACAAAAAATCATGTCCTCAAGAGGACAGGGATAAAAAAAAAACTGCATCCACACTAAACCGGATAAAACGATCTGAAAGGTTGCAGAGTGTGTCAACCAATCAGAAGCTTCTTTCAGCTCCATACTGAGACTCGACAGCTTTTCCTTTTAATAGCTTGGAAATACACCTCACACAAAGATAAGAATAACTTCTTTTATGAATGAAAATTCTCTCGCCAATCAACATTTATAAGGGTCAAACGATTCTTTTTCAAAACTGGTGCATTTTCAAAATGGTGCATTTTGCGTTTGTACGAGGGGAGCACATCTGCAGCAGTAACGCACACATTGTCCTCATTAACCATATGGAGCGATGTGCACAAATGCTGTTGTTGAAAAGCTAATATAACTCCTTTCAACTCTGCCTGAACTAAAATTTGTGCGGTTATCAAATTAACTCGGTTACAGTGAAAACGCTGCTCCGGTGACATGTGGACACACCAAGTTACTGCGTTAAAATAAGTGTGCTTACAAAATAACCTTGTATTTGTTGACAGGACCTCTGTGTGGACATAGTTGTAGATAGAGCCTCCAAGGTTATAAGCAAGGTAGATTGGCTGAAGGTTTAAATCTCAATATATCCTAAATAAAATAATAATAATTATTCACCCTCTGTTTTCATGAAGGTCAAAACTAGCGATCAGAATCAAAAACATTGAATCACCACGGGCGGCCCCAATGTTACCCAGGTTTAAAATTGGAGTTTAATCACTTAACTTATAAGATGATTTTTTTGTTGAGAAGGTCAAGTAATTTCTTACACTTTACTCATTTTTACTCTTTTTGAGCTGTTTTCTCAACATAAGTCATCAACACTGATTTACAGGCCTCAGAGCATGAGTGGCAGCTGATTGACAATAAAAGACAAAACAGATATCGTTTTATGATCATGTTACTGCAATGTTCTAATGCCATGTAACTTAAAATGATGTTTCAGTGTAGTATCTCTGTGTGATTCTCATGTTATAAAATGGATTCCTGTGTCTTGTAGACAGGTGTGCCCAATATAAATTCTTAATTTAGCTAGTAAAGCTTATATTCATTTGCATTTAACATGATGTCTGGAAATGACTGTAATATTTTGTTAGCTGCAATTGCATAATAGCTTTAAAATGTTTGAATGTGTTTCCATAGCCACCTCCTCCTGAACTTGGATACACCATCACAGTAAAAGATCTGGATATGGAGAAGAAAGCAGCTCTGAGCCAGATACAGAAGGTCTTGGAAGAACCAGGTAGGTCATTGCATATTTTTTGTCATTGCATTCAATAAAATGCGTAGAACTGACCAGTTTTTGCCTCTGTTTTAGAACCTGGGGTTCCTCCTCCTGTTCCTGAATCTGCTCCAGCTCCAACATTGTCCCTGTTTTCTCAGCCAGCTCTAACCCCCACATCCATGCCTGCTTCCATTCCAAGCTCTGTCCCCTTGGTTTCCCTCATCAAACCTGTGCCTGAGACCTCATCTGTTACTACTCTCAGCACTCCTCCAACTATTGACCTCACTGTCACTGCCTCCAGCACTGACAGTTCTGTACCTCTAACCTTCCCCTCTGCACCTGCAATCACATCAACCCCAGCTGCCACAACCGTCTCTGTTCCAAGCATTTCAAACCCTCTCCTGGAGTCACTGAAGAGCATGAAGAGCAATGCTCTTCTAGGTGCTCCCTCTCAGATGGTCACCACCACTGCAGGTATGTATACTTTTTTTATTTGTGGTGTTTTTTTTGAGTGTTTGATTGTGGATTCACCATTTTTGATATTTGGTTTAGTTTAGTATCCGTTTAGAGTTTTTTCGGGAGTAAGCGTACATGAATGAATGGTTAAAGCTCATTTGCCTGTGAATAAAAAAACCCTAATCTAAATACCTTTGAGTAAGTGTCAAACATTTTCTGTTCAGGGAGGAAGCGATTTATTTCGAGTTTGGTGAAGGGTTCCACAGAATGGAAACAACCAAAACTGTGATAAAATCATTAGATTATATTCAAAGTGTTATTGGGTGACATATGATTGTTAGAAATGACCATGTTCACACATACCCAGGTATTTAATTAAACTAAAAATAGTTTTTGGTACTGTTTAAAAAAAAGGAAGTGGACAACCAGCCAATCCAATAGATTGCACCTGATGCCTCAAACCTGAAGTTATATCGCCTAATCAGAAGCTTTCAAACTAGTTTTGTTTTATACTCTACTGGGTCCTTCTTTTAATGCCTGGGCAAAGCAGCTCATACACAGATAACAACATCTTTGATGAATGACAGTTGTTAGTTCACCAAAAACTATTTCACTTTCAAAACATCCAAAATGTAATAGTTTGTCACGTTTTAGTAGATGAAAATCAAAAAGTTTTAGCCACCTAAAATACATGGTTTTAGTCTAGTTATAGTGTGTGTGTGTATATATATATATATATATATATATATATATATATATATATATATATATATATATATATATATATATATATAAAAATCATTTATTTTTTAAAAATTAACTCTTACAAATATTAGAAATTGTGTATTTAAATTGATTTCATGATTTAATGCTCCATTTCACATTTTGAGATTAATGATAGGATTTTCATTAATAAAAACAATGATACATATGCATCTTGTAAGGATTATGCAAAATAGTGTTATCACAATGAAATTTATCTACAAAAGCCAAGAACAAAACCATTCTTATTTTTTGCAGCTGTGGCTTTATTTTTACAGTGCAATAAACATATATGTATTGCCTTCTGTCTTCTCTCTTGTGCATGCGCTTTCTTCATCATTCGAATTACGTTCCTATTTCTGTCCTCAACCATTTTTTTTTTATTTGAACGTGTAACTGTCCACTCAACATTTTTGTTCACTCTCTTTTTCGTTAACAAAAATTTGCACGCATCTCTTCATGTTTGTCAAAACAGAGATATTTATCTCATTAGTGTCACAGGAAAAAGGATCGTCCACGAAATTAAGGGTATGCTGCAATGTTGCTCCTTGTATGGGTGACCACACAGCATAACAGCGTAAGAGCAACTCTGTTAAAGATAGTGTATGTTTTGAACTAAAGGGGAACCTAAATTGAGATTTATCATATTCTGACCATTTCTGAGTTAGAACCAGAGCGACTGCTCTGGAGATGAGTTTGAGACAGGGAACTGGAGGTAATAGCAGTAACAGATGGAAAGATTGAAATTTCCTGGCTTAACAAGGCCTGTGCCATCCTTGATCTATTTGTTACATATGCATATTGCCACTAAACTCCCCCGACATCAAGACTCTGAAGACATGGATAACACCCACAGGTTTATTGACACAGGAAGATGTGAAACTGTAAAAATAAAATAATCTAAAATATTTACTACGAAGTGCCACGCTAGCTTAGCATTCACATATAAAGCATAGTGCAACTCAATCAAACTTTGCATTGATCTCCTTCAAACTGACAACTTAACAAATAAATGTCCTTAGGCACACTAAATTGCCCCAGTTTATGCCAAACTATCTTTAACATGGAAAAGAATTAGTGGAGAAATTGCGTTTAGACAGTTAATGAACCAACTCTCCTAACTCAACACATTGAAGAAGAATAATCACAAACATCTTCTCAAACGAGAGACAAATGATGGGTACACACTCAGAATGCTGTTTTGGGCACAAATGCATGCAACTCTGAACCGCAATGTGCTCCGCAAACATTAATATGCATAATATTATTAATGTCATCCAAGACAAAACAAGACATCTTATTACTCTTTGCAACATTCACAGCTAGAATAAAAAATTAGTTATTTTAGTCCAATCATGCCATCCTCTGTTGGCATTAATATGTTGCTCTTTGGTCATTAACACTACTAGGTAGACATTAATACTTCAGACATCAATCAAAAAACTTTAGGTGTGAGAACACCTAAAGCATGCTTAAAAGATAAAAGGAAAACATGACAAGTATTTTGTCTACGCATTTCATCTAGTAAGTTTGCACTGTGATATATGGAACGTTCATTTTATGTACATTTTGCAACAAAGCTAATAAATAATATGTATGAAAATAGAGATGTCATTGTAATGCTAATAGGGAGAATATTTAGTTCCTTTCAGCAAAACTGCTGCTATATTTGCATGATTTTTTGTTGAATTCCCAGACATCATCTGTGAAATGCTGAGGCACAGGGCTCCGGATATCATTTAATAAGGAAGTTTAGTTTTCAAAAATCTTAAAAATTTTTGAGATGTGTTTTTGTGTGGGGAAATGCTGCAGTTTATCCCCTCTCTTGATATTTAACTTGGTTCTGTTGCTTCATGTACAGCCCTGTCAGTGTCTACATCAAGTTTCTCTACACCTGCTGTGTCCTTAAACCTGAGCAGTGGAGTGATCAAGTCAGAAGCAGCTCCTCCTCCTCTCCAGTCCTCTTTCTCCGCCCCATCCACCACATCGTCACCTGCATCATTTGCGCAGATCCTGGCCCAGCCTCTTCAACCCTCATCAACCACTCCATCCCTGGGTGGAGGAGGTAGTTTGTTCAGTTTGATCAAACCTGTAAATACACATGCATCCGAACCCCCAAAATCGACATTTGTTGCACCCACAGCCACAATCACATCTGCCAGCAGTTCTACCAACCCCCTGTTGTCTGGTTTTAAACCTATTCTCAGTGCACCAAACCCCACCCCTGCTTCAACAGCTGAAGTAAAACCAACCCAGCCTATCTTCAGGCCTATCTTTAGTAGCACTACTGGAAGTGGATTGAGTGCATTTGCGCAAACAGTCACACCAACTAAATCAACCCCTGCTGCTCCGGCCAATCAGAATAGCGGAGGGTTATTCGGTGGGCTAACCAGCACACAGCCATCAATGGTGTCAGTTTCAACTACCCCTGCCACACAGACTCCCTCCCAATCTCTATTTGAAAACTGGTCCACAACAACCACTTCTGCACCAACCACAAACACCACCTTCCAATTTGCCGGCACGTCAACTGCAGCCCCTGTGCTGAACACAAACACCTCAAGTGCTGTGGTGACCACATCTGCCTTTCAGTTTGGTGCTCCCAAATCAGCACCTGCCCCTGCCCTGGAGGCCCAGAGTACATTTGCTTTTGGTCAGGTCTCTTCAAACCAGATCTCCACACCGGCTCCATTTGGTGGTTTTGGTATTACTAGTAACACCACCACAGCCTCTGGGACTCCTACAACGCAAACCACATTTGGTAGCTCAGGTTTCACTGCCTCTACTTCTACCTTCCCGGGGTCCACAGTGCAAGAATCTGCAGCCAGCAAGCCTTTCACATTTGGGGGAAGCAGTGGAAATAGTGCAGCAGCGCCATTCTCATTTCGAGGTACTGCTTCTAGCACATCTACACCTGTATTTGGGACAAATACTCAGCCTGTTTTTGGAGGAGCATCATCCAGCTTATCTTTTGGTAACACCACCACCCCTTCTGTGACTCCAGGCTTTGGGGCACCAAATCAGACTCTTGCTGCTCTACCTGCCCCAGCACCAACATTTAGCTTTGGAGGGGCAGCAACAGCTAATCAGAATGTTGCACCAAGTAAACCGGCACCTCCTGCTTCTGGAGGGTTTAATTTTGCAGCATCCCTTTCCTCTACAACTTTTGGATCCCCTGCACCCGCCGCTCAAACTCCTGGATTTTCATTTGGAGCCAATAACGCTGACAATAAACCTGCATTTGGTAAGTTACTTTCACTGGTCAATTGGTACAATTATTGTTGTAAATTCTAGAATTAATAATTTAAAAAGAAAGAATTCAAGATGTCAAGGTAAAATGTGACAATCAAATGCCAATACTTCAAATGCGACTTAACACCTACTCATAATCACTTCTAACAACACAACTTTCCTATCTGAAAGCTCAAACCGGAAGCACATTTACAGCCCAGATTTTAGAGGAAGTAAGAAGGCAGTGGGTCAGAGTCTATTCTTTAAATAATGGTTCTGGTTCAGGCTTCATTTCGATCATCTTGTTTGAATTTGGCTCAAGTGCAGTAGAAGTGGCTAATCGTGTGATGCACTTGGGTTGAGAAGTTAAGATTTGAGTAAGAGCAAAATTGTGACAGTTTTGTCAATTGGGTGCTGGCATTTTCAGACACCTATTCATGGGAATATTTTCATGTAATATTTAAAGATTGTGCCTAAATCATTGAGAAACTTAATGCCACCAAACACCTTTGTGTATTTCTATGAGCGTGAATATAGGAATGCGTAGACGTATCGAGCCAAAATAATGGTCATTGGCGCAAACTCACCCACCTCTCTGTATTGGTCTGAATGAAAAGAAAGTTTTACTCCAGATTTGTCGCAGTGCATGATCTCGTGGTCGACCAATGAAAGCTGTCACTTCCGATCTAGTGGTCAGAGTACTTTCGAGACATAAACAGCTAGGTGGTGCTCGATACACACTTGCATCGACACTTAGTTTGACAATAGTAAAGAGGAGGAAATAATGGATATTGAAAAGCTCATCATACTGGTGTCCGACCATCAAAAGTTGTTCAGTAAAGATCACAAGGATTATTAAAAACATGGAGAAAAGGAAGTAGCATGGTGTGGCATTCCCATTGAATTCTGAGTCGATTGTTTTCTTAATTTCTTAGAGTTTTGTTGAATGTTTAGTGTTGCACAAGGGCAAGTAGTCACAATCAAATAAGGTGTTAATCTTGTGTTAAAGCACCCTGCAGAGAAGCCGGTGCAGAATTATGCTTCCTTATGTGTGTGGTGGCCTTCATAGGAATGTTTGCTGTTCATTTTTGTACTTTCAACTGGAGCGCCAGGAGATCTCAAAGAGCATTGAACTGTTACCAAAACTGCAAAAACAACTCATACTTTATAAATAGATTTAATTTCTTTCAACTATTCTCTGGCTTTTGTGACAGCACTTTTAGTTTAAATCATTCAATCAAATTTGACCAGTAGTTTTTTTTTTATACACAGTGACTTAAGTATATTTTGTCACAGGAACGTCAACTCCATCTTTTGGTCAGACACCTGGAATGCCCATTCCTTTCAACAGCCCTGGGACCCCAGGATTTGGAGCAATGGGGGCCTCACCATTTGGTAAGTAAGAGTTGAGACCTAGTCATTATATCCTTCTGACATTTGACCCTCTTTTACACCACACCACAACAGTTAGCGGGTGAACTTTATCATCTTCATTTAATTGGGCATCTTAATGCCAATTATATTTATTGAGCACATGCTTGTATATTTATGAGTCTTTGACTGGGACGAAACACCAACAACATATACAGTAATGCATGCTGCAACGGCAAGCATTCTGGATACTGTAGTATTTGTACTGAGACATTATACCAATAAATCGCAAACAATAACACTCAATATCACTATATTGTTGGTTCCTTTTCGCTAAAATCCTAATCACATAGATGGAAAAATATATAATTTCTTAAACCAAATATCTGAAGGGAATCTTGACATTTGTTTTAGATTTTTATGGTTTTTGTTGTATTCAGTTTTTACTAGCATGAGCAGCAATTATTGTGATGTATTTTAAGATAAAATGCAGATGTTTTATGCCAAATAACGCATGATGTGTTGTGGACATTTGTATGTTCTTGAAACGGATCAAAAATTTTTTTTTTTTCTAAAATATTGTTTGATAGTTGTCACCAAATTTGAAATGAAATATAATATTATTTAAGAGCCATATTGCCCACCCCTAACTCAAAGTACAAAACTAGTTTGAAGTTAACAAGCAGTTTACACTCAAAAGTGTATTTATCGGTTTAAGGGTGTTTTCCCACCTGACTTGTTTAGTTTGATTAAATCGAACTCGAGTTCGGTTTATCTTTTAGTTCAGTTTGCTTGGGCAGGTGAGAAAGCACCTGAACTCTACATCGCACCAAAACATCACTAACCAAGACAACAAAACAAATGAATGTTTTTTTAACTAATTCAGCCACCATACTCGCTTGTGCGTGGCATTATGGGATTGTGTGCGTCTGTTTACAAAGCAGCTGTTGTCATGGCAGCTCACAGTCAAAAACAGAATGGAAATTTGGTCTCATGATCAAATTTTTTCTTAGTTGCCCAAAACCCTCAAGAACACTGCACTTTTCCCGGTGTTCAGCAAGCAGCTCAAAGAAAGAGGAATAATAGGTCAGTTCCGTATGAAGGCATTGAAGCTCCGTCAACAGTACACTCACGTGCCGGATGCACAGATTAAAAATACTACATGCTTTAACATATCAGGTACTTTAGGTAGAGTATTTTTGTAAAAAATTTTCTAGAATATAAACAGAGGAGTACATTACCTTGCAGGTTGTTGGTTATATTATCGTTGGTTTTTATATCTTTGTACATGCCTCAATCTTAACTGTTGTATGATGCGCTTCACCTTTTCAGGGTACACAAAACATTCCATTGTAAACAATTCCGAGCATCATTTGCATTAAGCAATTAACACAAATGATGTAGTAAAAGATGACAAGGGTTAAACACCGAAGTCTGTCCATTTTGAGCCCATTGTCCCCGTTTACTAGCGATCGTTCCTCCATTATTGACTTCCACATGCAGATTCACTCTAATCAAGCGAAAAGCAGTCGGGAATGTAGTAGAATATTTACATATACATATAGATGTAAGTAATTCTCAAATAAGATTGCATTTGTATGAGCCTATGTTTACTTGGGATGGAAGAGGAAGTGACGTAGAGGGGTGGGATTTATACTGAAGGGAATCTCAAAGGTTTAGGGGCTTTCCGCTCCCTCTCTCTCTCTCTCTCTCTCTCCCCTGCTGGCAAGTGGATGTGCGCCGCCTGTCTGTTCTCTTTCTCCTCTTTTTCACTCTCCTCTTTTTTCTCCCTTTCTCCCTCCATGATGCTTGCAATGTGATCACATGCTTCATTGATATCAAGGTATGAGCTTAATTCATGTTTGGAATAAGTAATAAATTGCTGTTTGCGATTATGTTCATAAATCATGTCTCATGAGTATCAATATTTTTCGATAACAGTTATAAACATGCTATGATGTATGTGACCAATGAGTGGCCCATGTAATGTCACATGGCTCTGTTTTCATTATGTTCAATTAGTGCGGAGCGTCCAGTGTGACGTGAACAAGGACTAAAACAGCAGACGATTGCAGCAATGTATCAGTTATTTCCCTTGCTCCGAACTGAATGAAACAAACAGGAGATGTGAAAATGCTAGAACCAGTGTTTACGTGGTAATAGCTATGAAATGTTGTTCGGGGTTTGGTGATGCATTAAGAGCTGTTAATGAATGGAATCTTTAATATTTCCTGTTATTCAATATTTGTTCTAGGTGCGCCACCTGCTGCCTTCTCTATTGGGGCAGGAGCCAAGACCTCAGGGCCCCGTCGATTACAAGCACGCAGGCAGCACCAGAGGAAGAAGTAACTGCAGAATTGAGCCCAATCCCTTGGTTCTGGTGGTTCGGGGGGACTGCTCCTCCTGACTCTGCTGCTGCTCCAAACACATGCCTCATCTCCAGACAGGCCAGGACTGGTCAGGCACGAGGCTGAGGGGTGTGGGTTTTTATCCCTGTCGAAGGAGGAGCTAGTTGAGTCTCATCACGGCTTAATCTGATGAGATGGACGTCCGGTGAACGGGAAAGATTTATACTTGAAAGAAAATTGAACAACTTTCTGGAAATTCTTAAATTTCAGTCCAGAGCCGTGGGAAAGAAGTCTTTTTTTTTTTTAGTTATCAGATGCGATTCTTTTTAAGATCTAGTCAATCTTTTTTTGAGTTTTCTTTTTTTCTCATGTTTATCATGCTAAGCACATTCTGCGGTTGTAATTTTTAGCCGTTTCAATTCAGTTCAGTGAGCGAATAACACATATTTTAATTTCTACCACTTTGTCCTGCATGTTCTTGCTACCAAACAGCATTTACACAACAAACCAAAGGTGGTCATTTTTGTTCAAAACTCTTTTTCTCACTTGAGTGTTTTACTACCTCTTTATTTTAGTTCAAGTCCTGGTCCAATATTCATATTGCTGTCTGCCTTCATAAATTTGCTCACTGTTATTACAGGCTGCTCTCATCCCAAAAGTTGGTCGAACCCTGTGATCTAATTTAACTGCATCTATTTGTGTATTTGAAGCTCAAGAGAAAAAAATGTTGGTTTGCCCGATAGGATTGTATTTCCATATTTCATTGCTCTGTGTGCCTTAATGAATTAGCTTCTCAATACATACAATGGATGATGGTAAATTTATAGAGACAAGTATGCTTGATATTGATGCATCGATGCATTTTAAGTTTTACTTTTAATGACAAACGCTGGAGTTTTGCGTGGCACAGGTTGAGATTAACCTTATAAAATGACACTTGTAAAATGAAATAAATGGTTTTATTTAAAACCTCGCCAAAATATTATTTTTAAAAATAGAGTTTGTTGCAATGGCTGTTGGTTTAATTGATTAATTGATGAAAATAATTCATATTTTTGTTTATTTTTTTATGAGCATGTTCAATGTGCTACGACAAACACCTGAATGTATCCTTCCTACCATTGTTAGAATCCTATGGTTTGTGCATGCTTCTGGTGTGTTGTTCAACCCTGGAACACAAGCTCCTGCTTTTGAATGACATGGTTTTGTATCAGAACTAGGATCCTGAGAAGAGTGGAATCAAGTTTTGGAGATTGCTGATTAATTGATGTGGGTAAAATGCGGTCAGGTTTAGTGACGTGGCAGTTTTATAAAAAATGTGTTAACTTTGCCAAATTTAATTTTTTTTTTTTTTTTCAACTTTAATCTAAATCAGGTCTAAATCACCAAATGATGTATGAGATGTCAAAATAGATAACCAACCTTATATCAACATTGGAATGCATATTGGGGCTAAATTCCAAGGTTAGTAAATCACATTTTTGGTGTTTTTACTTCCTAAAACATCCCAAAAATCACTGCTATGCAGTTAAAAAGCACAAAAAATGCATTGCTGGTACACGATTAACATTTGAGTATATCGTTTATATTCTAACCTGAAAGGACATTTGTGGCATTCCCCATCCAGGACTAAGTATTTGTTTTTAACTATTTGAGGTAGCTTCTCTGAATAAGTTTAGGTTTTTGTGTGTTGGAAAGGTGCAAGAGAAGTGTGTGTGTGTACATTTGAAAAAGTGAGGTGTGTTGAGAGCTGGATTTCTCAAGCTTTAACTGATTGAGAGTTATTGTACAGTTATTATTTTCCAGAGTTTGCTGATAATGAATGCTGTTTTTGTGGAAATCACTATTCCCTCAAAGCCTGAGTGGATGTTTGAATGCAGGGTCACAAAGCCTTTGCTGTGGCTGTGTAAATGCTCTGACGCTGACTAACTTCTTATTAATAAACTGTTAATTTGTCTTGCTGTGGAGTGTGGACTTTAATTATTTGGATCCGTAAACTATATTGAAATAGAATAGGAAAGATACGTTTTAGATGCACACTTACTCCAAGCTCGCACCTTGAGAATCACGTGAGGTAATTATTAAAGTCGTGTGTGCCTTGGGATGGTAAATGATATGTTATCTTAACAAGATATGTTAAACAAGGTGCTTAATAATAATAACTACATTTAGAAATATGTAGGTCTTGACTTTTGACACAAGTTAAACAATGTTAACGGTTTTGAACATGGTTTTCGTCGTTGCTGTGTTGCCATGATGCTGTGAACTAAGTGTTAAAGGCACTTTATAATGATTAATTACCAATATATTAAATATTTAGTTGTTGTCATTACTACTATTAATGCTTCTTAAGAAAGGTCATCAAAAATAAGAAAGTAATATAATAGTAAGTTAATGTATATTTCATATATTTTATGAATCTTGATAATATACAACACAAATCACATGTCGCTTATTAAAACCCAGCAAACATACTTAAAACACGTTCGTAAACTCAGCTGACAATGATAACTTAATCATGAAATAATTTCAGTAAATTACAATAACGCTAAAAACCAATATCATCTTTGCATTTCATAAGATATTCAGCAACAAAAAATCGTAAATAAAGTTTCACTGTAACTTCAAGATTCTTGTATTTTCTACTTCTTTCTGTTCTTTCTCTTCTTGGTGAAGCTTGGCTTTTCATGTTCATTTGCAGTCTCTATTGTCCTCTGCTCATCTTCAGATGGATCAGACTGAAGAGTTCCCCGATTCTCCTCACTACTTGATGCTGTTGCGCTGCAGGAAAAAATGAGGCATTCTTATAAAAAATTTACATTGAAAAAAAAAACCCCTTATTCTCCCTACAAACATCTGACTTACATCAGTGTCTCCACACTCTGCAGAGGCCGCCTCTCGAACAGGGCCACAAAGAACCCATGGGTGCGTGTTGTTGCTGTGCTGGCTCGAAGGCACTGGGTCAGCGGTTCATGACCCCGCTCAGGCCATTCTGGAAGAAGATGCACTAATCTACAGGCAGAGTTATATAAAGATCAATCTGTGTACTCTCAGTCAAAAACACATTTATTTATTTAACAAAACTCTCACACGTTTGGTTGAATGGAAGTCAGTGGCTAGTTGTGAAAAGTAACGAGCTTCAAGTTTTAAAGCTCTCACTCAAGGCACTGATAATATTTCAGATAGTTTTTTTTTTACTGTCAGGCTTGCACTTCGACAACAGACATGACAAGATCCTTTTTTATTTATGTACCACACTCAGTCTAGAAAACCTATATCGCTCTTGCTAAAGAAGGATGAAAAACTAAACCTGGGTGCAAGAGAGTTTGCAGCAAATCTACAATTTATGGAACTCTGACTATTTTTTAAGTAGTTAAACCTGAATTCAGGGTTCTGCTGAAGACAGGTGGTCACCACTGCCTCGTTCTCCTGCGTGTGAATGGAGCATGTGGAGTAGACTATTCGTTCCAGCTGAGGAAACTGCATTGCGTGGTTCAGGCATCGCAGCTGAAATGCAGACAACGCCTGCAGACGATCCTCATCCAGCTGAGAGCGCGAGTCCTCGTTTCGCAGACACACCATCCCTGTGTCAGAACAACAGTCTGAATGCACACCAACAGGTTTTGGGTTTACATTTTATGTTGAACTAACATTACATTTATTAAAAATAAGGCGCATGAACTTTAAACTATAATTACATTACTTACCCCAAAATCTTCAACCTTCTCATTTGTCTGACAATCGTTTTATTTCTTATTTAAACAAATCCTACTTTGCTCATGCAATACATATTTGAAGAATGACGCCTCAAATATTTACCTGATCCACTGCAGGACGGATCCAGAAGGATGTACTTGACCTCCTTGTACTCTGGGCTCTGTGGATCTACTTTCAGGAAATCCTGATTGGCCAGCTGGTGACATGTGACCCCTGCACGGAGGAGAAGAGTGCTCATGGTGGACAGACGTTTAGCATCAAGATCAAAGGCAAACAGCTTCCTGTTGAGACACACAATTTGTCATTACAATAAAGTTACAGGAAACGTTTGCAATTTTTCATAACACTCCAGGTTTTTGTTTGGTTGAACTTAAAATCCCAAATTGTAGGCTTTGAAAAAAAAATGCATAAATTCACTGTTTTCACAGGTTTTTTTTTCCCGGATTCAATGAAAAACAGCTTAGATGTGTTTCTGTTGTTGTTTGTAAATCTAGAGATTGAGAAAATACTCCTATTATTAACTATTAAAGAAATTAAGCGAGTTGATATCTTAGTCAGCCAGAGTCAGGGAAAATGAACATTAATGCTCAAAAACATGTCATGGTTAGAGTTACCAAAGTAAACCGTAAATCCTCAAAAACAAGCAGACTTTGAGAACATCCTCATGGACAAACAAATGCAATAGGGTTGCCAGTTATTAATATAAGAATCATATTTTTTTTTTAGTATGTGATCATAAGGGTGGATCAAAGTGATATTCGAAAAATGCTCCAAATTCTACAAAAAATGTAAATGATGGTTAGGGTTGCCAGAAAACCTTTGTAAGTGTTCAAAAAATATAAAACCTTTAAATAAAATACCCTTTATTCTGCATGATAGCAGCGAGATGGCTGGTTTTGTTCCCTGGAGCAGCACAGGCGTCGATGATATGACTGCCGGGCGGAGGGTTCAAGAGGAAAGCAGGTAAACAGCTCGCCTGCACAAACAAGACTGAAGTTCAGCTTTTTAAATAGAACTTGCAAACAACTGAAGCTGAGAAGCATCCCTCTACCTTATCTTGTAATATAATGTGCCCTGCTTTATAAAGAAAGTGTTCATGAAAGTCCATTTTTCCACAGAAAACCAGAAGATCTTTCAGGTGAAGATCGCACAGAAACATCTTCCCAGAAAGGCGATCAAGATCCTCAAGTCTGCGACGAAGAAGGAAAGATATCTTTTGAAAAGTGTTTTACTGAAGAGTTTTCATTATCGCACAGCAGTCAACTAACCGTGATGCTGTCCCTTGATATGAAAATCCCTCTCGTTTTAAATAGTCGATAACATCATCAAGAGTTGTTTTTAAGGTGTTCACTCGCACATAACGTGGAATTGGATGATCTAGAGAGAAGGTTACAAAAATGTTAGTACTGTGAATAAAAAAATGATCAACTTGATGCTTTAGATCTGTTTTTTACTTTTAGAACAACAACAGAAAAGACAGCTGCCTACTCTGGTTTTGCTGGGAAGTGGAAGGCAGCAGGTCCTGGTTTCGACTCACTTTCTTCTTTATTTTCATTCTGGCCAGTGCAGCTTGAAGTCTAGAACGATGTTTCATCATCAGCGTCTTCCAAGCGCCTCCACACTTCACTCCCTGACCAATGAGCAGGTCATACACCAGCACCTACATAAACATTTATGATTAGGTCTGCAACTAACGATTACTTTTTATTATTGATTAGTCGGCCGATTATTATTTATTTATTTCAATTAATCAGTTAACCGGAAATGCATTTTTTATTTTATTAAAAAAAAAAAGGTATTATTTATGTGTAGAAGTAAACTTATAAAAATGCAAAAATCACAGACAGAGTTGAATGATATTTATTTCTAAAATGTAAACCATAAATGAAAAGCAAAGTTTGTTCTTGAACTGTAAAACTTGTCATAGTACAAATAATTACATGAATAAATAAATAAAGACCAAAACACTTGCTAAACAATTCATTTTAATTAATCATTAAGAAATAATCACATTCTCTTGTTTATAACTCATGCGACTTCATTTCTTAATTTATGAATTCTGAAAGCGGCAATTGATTTGACACAGATTTTTATTTTAAGTGTCGAGTATCCAAATTCCCTGTTGTGAAATAACTAGTCTTTATCTTCCTGACAACTGCATGGGGAATTAGCTTTGTATTGTGCATTAGTTTTTTTTTTATATTACTATACTTCAGGGAAGGTTTTGACAGCTTTTTTGGTGAAGACCTAACCATGTTCCTGTTTGAGTGACGTGACAAAACAACACATTGCTTGCCGTTTCACATAGCCCCGCAAGTTTTGGGACAGAAAAATGTTACCAATACTTACGTATTTGAAAAACACATTTTCAATACACACAATGGATACTCCAATGTTTCTGGGCAGAAAATAAATGTGACGCTAAGATTAACAAACCTTAGCCAAATGAATGCGAAGTTTGGTCTCCTTCAAAAGCTTGGTGCTGTCAATGATCTCCTGCAGAACTGAGGAGTATTTCTGAGCCTCGCACACGAGGGCAAAGAGTTGCTTGATATTCTGAGGAGAGAGAGACAAGCCTTTTACGATGCATAAAATAAGCAATAAAAAATATAAAAATACTTAAAAAGTCATTAAAGGCACACCAAAAATATACCATTATAGACATTAAAAATGTAATATATAAAAAAAATAGCTGCAATATAGAATACTAATAATAATTTTAAATGTCGTGTTTAAAAGAAATATGTTTTAATTTACGTACTAACACATTTTGTAAAGTTATGTAGCAATATATGTGCATATCAAACAACATACAATCACTTACTTGATATTTACTGTCATAAACTAGAGTTTTTACAGCTCCCCTTTTCTGCTCCACCTTTTCCAAGATCTCTGCCGCTTTTATATAAAGAGCCATAATCAAATGTTAACGGTAAACTAAACATTCGATTACATTAAATGTTAGAGATGGTATATTTCCTTGATTCGCGGTAGAAGCGCTACCACGTTTTTGCTGACGGATATTTGCAACACTTTACGACAGTACAGAACGTTTTACGGTAACTGTACTTACAGAAACAGCTCACCAGAGAGAGACAACGACAGTTTTATACACCCTTGGTTTTATTTTAGTCGTTGGTTTTACCACAGTTTTCAATTGTACTGGTTTTATTCTGACATATATAAGCACGTCAGTAAAAAAAATTCTGTTGGTGCATTGCTAATCACTGAACTTCTTCAGACATCTCTTACGAAACCCATTAGCATCGTGTGAATTGCTGTCCTCTCATTAATTAAGCCATCACTGTATCGAGTTTAACAATAGAGCAGAAATCTACACACTAGTTTCGACTTCTGGTCGATCAGTTCGAGATGTGCCAGAAAAGTGTTTATTGTTATTTTTTGCTAGACATTGAGTTATTAAAACAGTCCAGACACCCAACACAGCAATCACATATTTTTCTTGATAAAGGTATAGTTTATTTATATAGTATACTATACTAAAGTATACTTTAGAACATTGTGTTGTTTTAATGATGCGTGTAATTTGTAATAGATTTCTTGAACGTCTTAATAGTTTAAATTAGCTCTACATGCATTTTATAGTGTTTAAATACTGTAAAACAACAACTAAATGGCAATATGTGGATGTCTGTCTTTGATTTATTAATTTTTTTTCTAAATACTGCAGGGTTAAAACCTTTCACAAAAGTAGTGTATCTAATAATGGTGGAAATGCATGAAACACTAAAAGATTTTTATGTTAGATGCTATTAATTACCTGAAACCTATCAGAAATATTTTATGAGCTTGCAGAACGTTAAGACCAAATGAAGTGTAAGTGGATTTCAATTCAATGCATTAGTCTGGTTCAAACTAATCAAATCATTGCAAAATTACTTGATAGGCCTAGTAGTCAAGCTTTAGCAATAATGTTTAATTTGACATAAACTTAGTTAATGAAACCAGAGTTCAGAACATTTCTGGCATATGTGAATGGTTTTAAACATTCCAGCTCATTTATACACATCACAAAACCAGGTCAAGTAACGCAAGAGAATCTGTACGTTTCTTCTGGGAGCATTTAAACATTCCTGCAAGCTCAGGTTTATTGGTGTTAGGTGAAAACAAGATTCTTTCAGCTAAAATAACAGCCTTGAAAACAATTCCCAGGCTTTCTGAAAAGAAAGCTGAGATGTTTGTAACTTCTGGCTCTGTATTACTAAAGAGAAGATGAAATAGTGGCTCAACAGGGTGTCAGCAATGCCCTTTAGCATATAAACAGAAGTGTGTGTCGTCAGGGTTAGGTTAGGCAACTCTGGTACAGTGTATTCTTGGCTGAGGAAATGATGTCATGTGTCTCCTCCCTCTTTTTACCTGAGCTGAGGGGTAGGGCGAGACACAAGCAGTCTGTGCAGACAGGAAAAAACAAGGAACAGCTCACAACCTGTGTGACTTTGACAGAAGCCTTGTATTTTTCTATGTAAAACCAGCATCCAGAGCACACAGGATCTACTGAAGAGCTTGGAAATGGATGTCCCAGAGAATTCCCCAGGGATTATGGGGCTTCTGAAAACTTTTGATGCTTCTGAGTTTAGGTGTTGGGAGAAGATTGGCTCCGGTGGCTTCGGACAGGTGTACAAAGTACGACACATGAAGTGGAAAACATGGCTGGCTATCAAATGTCCACCAAGTTTACATTCAGATGAAAAGTGAGTACTTTACTTCCTTTCTGCTGCCTGCTTTTAAGGGATGTTTTAGCTTAAACATTAAAGAGTTCATTATTTGCTGGCACCTTCAGTGGTGTAAGTTTATTTTCTGTTGAACATAGAAGATATTCTAAAACTGTTTATCTTGACATGAACTGTGTCAACTCCTTAAACCAATGGCTTTGGTTCCAGTGTTAGAGAATATGATGAGTAAGGATGCATTATTGTCTGAGCCATCACTTTAGTTGTGTGTTGAATAACCACAATCATCTGGAGGGTAAAGGGTGTGTGTGGTTTTTTGCAAAGCTAGACTACAGAAACAAGAGTTTGTATTCTTGAGTTATCGTCTGAAGCTAAGCATGATAGGCTAGCTCTAATTTCTATCTAACTTTGTTTTGAATCTTACATCAGCCAAACTCAAAGTATGAGCTGGTTCTATTAGTTAACATTGAGTTTGGATGCAAAATTACAAGATCTGTCTAAGATCATAGGAGGTCTATTTCTTCGACTTAACTTACATGCGGCCATTGTTATCAGGGCAATCTCTCCTCAATAAAATGTTTTGCGATTATAATCTGGACGCCCTGTTGCTTTCAGATATTTGGAGAACCTTTCCTAATGTGTTTGTTGGGAGTGACCTCTATAAAATATAACTTTTTAAAAAAGGAAAGGGAAACGTGATTTTCAGTTATCTTCTGGCTAGGGGACACAGACATTTTTTCAACTTTTACTGGGAACAACACATGTTTAATCTTATAATATCCATTTTTTTATGTTTATTGAGTAATGCAATCGCTCCCCAATAAGATTATCCTTACGTAACTTTAAGCTTTGATTGGGAAAAATGCCTGTCTGCTGAGTTTTTATGCCTTGAAAAGCTAAATGAAAAATACATTCTACTTTTTCTATACATTGTTCTTAATGAGGGTGTGCATACCAGTAAGCAGATTTTTGGTGGCCTCATATGCATTTTTTTCTGTGCATTTGATGGAGAATGGTTAACCAATCAACAAGCATCTGTAAAACACTGTTACAATAAAAAATAAACATTTGAATTGTTTGTGCTCATTTTTAGTTTTTAACAAACACTGCTATCTTTTTCTTAGTTCTAAAGCACTGCGTGAAATGATTAGTTCTTTTGTTCACATGACTGAAGATGCTTGTCCCACTGCTTGAAGATGCTAATGGCACAACTTTGCCTCCTTAAGTTGAAAACAGAATGATCAACCAATGAAAAAGTGGTTCTCTGCATTCGTTAGTAAATGACTTATCCACTCACAAACACATAATGCTTCTAACTCACAGCGCCTCTTCCTAATTTACAGTAATTTCCCATTCTAATTATTGATAAAGCAGGCCTTTTTAAGTGGAGGATCACCAGTGGCTCCAGCTTTAAATCTGCTCTCCAAACTCTCTAACTGTTGACTTGGGTTTACATGACAGCCATTCTCCACACTTCACCTCTGTCCTGACATGATGAGGAGTGGCTGTGAGTGAGCATTGTTTCCCAGTAACCCTCCACACTGAATTCTTCACTAGAGCAGCCACCCACACACAGATGGTGCAGTTACATGAAAATCTGAGCTTGTGTTTATTCAGGCTAATAAACTGCATTTTGTGATAGTTTTTTTGACATATATCATTTACTGTTGCCTGATGGGATCCCAAAGCAGGATGTCTTTTCTGGCAAACACGATATAATAAAACAGGTTATGGTAGGAACTACAGAACGCAGAAATGTAAAACACCTTTAAATGTTTCAGATAACAACATTTTACAGTTTCTTTTAAATGACATCTCATTAGTTTTATATGACATGTTGTATGTTACATTATTTTTATCAATCAAGTTCAATCAATGAAGTTTTTATTTAGCGCTTTTTTAGCAGTTGCTTTCAAACCAGCTTCACAAAGTCCTCGTGAGGATCAGGCAGAATAGAGAGGAGTTCCTCTGTGAGGCCCCTGGGAGCCTCGCTGACCGAGGAAGGTGCTAGTCATCTACCCAGCATAAAGAATATACAAACTTAAGATCCATCGACGAATAGTTTGCCGGACAGCACAAAAAAAAACAACAATACAAAAGACAAAACAGAAACTAACAAATAAAACAATGGTTAGAAAATGTAACAGACAACAAACAGGTGATCAGCATCAGGACGAGAGATAAATGATGAGAATAGGTTAGAGAGGAAAATTGAACCCCATTGTTTTTTCAACAGTTTGTATGTTTATAGCGCTCAGACACCAGATCTGTTGGACACATACCATGAGCCAATTAATCAAATGCTAGATTAAACAGATATTTTTTATTTTTTTATTTTATTTTTTAGTTCTGAACTCTGTGAGCGTAGCTGAGCTGCGGACAACATCCGGGAGTTTGTTCCAGAGCTTCGGGGCTCTATATGAGAACGCTCTTCCTCTCTGGTGGATTTACTAATCTGCGGAATAATCAATAGTCCTGCTTCTTGTGATCGGAGAGAGCGAGCTGGAATATATCGTGATTGGACACTGCTCAGGTAGAACGGAGCCAAGCCATTCAGCGCCTTAAAGGCAAGAAGCAGTATCTTATAGTCAATGCGATATTGTACAGGAAGCCAATGAAGAGAGCACAGAACCGGTGTAATGTGATAATATTTCTTTGTTCTTGTGAGAACTCTAGCTGCTGCGTTCTGGACTAACTGTAATTTTTGTAAGCTGTATTATAAGCTTCAGTCTAAAGAGCTTGTACAGATAAAACCATGACAAATGTGATAAATCGTTCAATTATGTTTTTAAGAATCTCCCTGAATAATGTGTCTGTATTTTGGGAAGCAATACATTTTGTTTTTCTTTCAGGATGCCCAACATTTTTAGCGTCGTCCCTGGTTGGCATGGCTGTGATTATCAGCCAACATTTACATTTTAAGTATAAACATTTAATTTGAACTCCTGTAACATTTACCACAAATGTCACATTTTCCACACTTTTGCAATGCATTATTGGCATCACAGACCTCGCCATACCCACTCCACTTTCTCTGCACAGATTCAGAGCTGCATCATCTCATTTACGTGTAAATCACTCACTAACCACTCCTACTCTATCTTGGTGTGAAGAGCTCAGCTCAAATATACAGAGAAAACATGAATACCAAAGAGAAGCATTTTGCATAGAAAAACACTCAAGTTAATTCCAGCAAAACTTGATCTACATTCTGATTTGTGCAGTAGCAGTATAGGAAATGCATTTGCCTCTTAAAACTTTATCCTTTATCACAGCTATAGACAAATGATATTGGTAGTTTTATATTGTACAAAATATAGCCTTAAATAAAGTCTCTCGTATTTAACTTTATCAAAACTATATGTGAATGCATAGAGCTATAGTATTAATTCTGCAGTAGTTTTCCATGTCACATTACCATCAGATATTTTAAAACTACATTTGACCTATTATACAGTTGGTCGTTTTATTAAATCAGAATCATTTCTGATGATATCCAGATATTGTACATCCAAATTCTGACAGAGATGTGCATTCCATGTTTATTTTATCTTTTGGTTTCCTTCTATGAACTTGCTCTGATTTGTAAAATCATTGCAGTTGTTCACCATTTAGTATTTTCTCTTGGGTAAAATACATTTTTGTTAATGGGCAGCTGAGGGTGATTGTTAATTATTGGCATTTTTTTACACTTTTTTTTTTATACCAGTACCTGGCTTAAAGTCTTTCTAAGTGTGAACTGGCTAAGCATAAAATATTAGGGAGCATATTAGTATATTGGTGAGCATAGCGTGGCTGCCATTTGCTTTTGACTGGCACACTCAAGTTTGAACTTTCATTTATCTCTTAATATATGAAGTTTTTCTTTTGATTGGTTTTCCCCATCCCCCTACAAGTGAGCAGAGAGGCTTTCAAGAGAGAAGCGTCAAACACGTGTTCCATCATTACTGTGCAAAGTTTACTTTTCAGATGACGTCACATTGCTTCCGTTAAGTTGAGAGGTAATTCCACTTCTCATCGATGTTAATCGAGTGGGAGAAATCTCACTGACAACGTCTCTCCCTGACTTTCTGTATTTGTTTCTGCTCAGCGTTTTGTTAGCATGCTCTTTAGGCCTATTAAATCTTCTTAAGCCAGGTCCTTGTCATTGCTTTTGATGTCTGAGGCTTAGAAAAGAGAACATCAGTAATATTGAGAACATGGCTGGTCATCTGATGCTCAAGGCTAAAACGTTTAATCATACAGCTTTGCACATCCTCTTTTAAAACTCATTCACTTCCCTGTGCGTCATCAAGCTTGAGAGAGAAAAAGCTGAATAATCTGGTAGAAATCCTATGAATGTGTATCCATGTGACCCTCGGAGCTGCAGGTTATCAGGAGGTAGCATCTGAAGTACAGGAATTTTAATTTGCCTCCTTCATCTGAACAGGCTTCAGTCTTTAAAAGCAGCATTGTCCTCCTGTGCTCCATCAGGCATCGGCTTCTGAAAGCTGTACAACCGGTCAAACTGGATCAGTTTCTTTTATAAAAGCAAGATTAGCTTTTGTCAAGCTCTAAATGGAGCTAGAACATTGTGAGGAAGCATAATGGCTGGTTTTAAACATTTAGCCTCCGCACTCCATGTTAATCTTTTCACTCCTCACCTTACGCTTGTTCCTGTGGGAATTGGATCCTTTCAAACCCTTTTTATCAGGAGTTTTCTTTCCTCTAGTAATATGCGTGCTTAGTTGCTTTAGGTTACAAATGTTAGCTCTGTCTCACAAAACTTTCCTTTGGAATCACTCATTCACATTTCTACATTTGTTCATGTAAAAAGCTTTTATTTTGAATCGAGAAAAAGGGAACGTTTTGGTGTTTTCTCTCATCAAATACTCTTAATGTTGTATTCACATTTGTTTCTGCTTATTTGTTGATTCCTACGTGACTTTTCTTAGAACTCATAACAGATGGCCATATCTCCGCCTATAAGCTCAGGATTTACCTTTCACCATGCAGAACTAAGAGTTATTGCAGACTTAAATCCATCAGTACAAAATTTCCCTTCTCGATGGATTAAAACATGCAATCTAACCCACAGCTTACAATGAACTACTAATATTTTGTGTGCTACAACAAAATTACAATATTAGGAACTAAAGTCTTTATTTAATGGTTATTTTGTTTATTTGTGGCATCCTGTATGTGGCCCGGAGGGATCAAACTAAATATTTTTCCCAGTTGACTGTATAACGCGGATGTAGTAAGTAGTAAGCATGATTTAGCAGAAAGCAAATGAAGCTTAGAGTTTGGGTAAACCAGCCCCTTCTTCTTTGACAAAAACACTGCAAAAAACACTGCAAAAACAGGCAATAACCATTTGGTGGATTGAAAATGACGAGAACGAAACCGCAACCCAACTGAATGGTGCTAATTCGAGTAGCCCCGCCCTTAATTATGTAATATTTGTTAATGCTAATATAAAAAATGTTAATATAATCTGGGCATAGGAGTACTAGAAGATCAACCCTTTAGAGTACTCATGAGGGTCAGTTTAAGCAACCTGCATCAAAAAGCTTAATGGAGCCTCTTAAGTTTTAGCTGTTTGGCGATTTTAACATTGCTGTCTATGAGAACTGGCTCTCCTCCGGAGTCAGTCTCAACTGGCTAGAAGACCAACTGTAGTGCAGTCACTTGATATCGCGCACCTAAAGGGAAAGCTGAAGGTTGCCCCTCGGTTGCAGGTGGTACTTGCTGCATCCTTGAGCTCTCTCTCCTCTTCCGTTCAGGCTGGGGCTCTAGTGACTCTAGTGGTTGTGAAGGGAAGGTTGACTGAGCTGGGGTTAGAGTATATTGTTGATAAAACGATCGTCCCTAGTGGCTACTTTAATTATAAAAATAACTTACTTTGTTTGCATCCGAAATGGGAGGAGTCATTACTTGTTGCAGCCAGTAGTGGGAGCGAGAGCCCCAGGCCCCTCTCGTTTGGCTCTGCAGCAAGGACCCTCTCCCTCAGCTTGCACTGAAGGGGCGTGGCTTTGGGGAGCAGAGCAAAGACTGAAAACAAAAGCTAATTCAAGCCTTTCCTTCAATGTTGCATTCATTATTTTATATTGTAAAGACTTATAAAAATACATACCCTTTTTGAGTAATCCAAAGTAGTCATGTGCCTTATAAGGCTGTCAAATGTAAATTAAACTAAGTTCTAAAATTACTAAGAGTAAAACATTGAACAGCTATTATTTTACTTTCATCTATCTAAGCAATGTGAAAACTTAAGTTGTCCTAACCTTTGCAGCTACAATGATTTTTAAATATTTAATTTTTGTCGCGAAGGGGTGAAAAGTAATTAAATTAATGTTTTGTTGATGTATTTATTGGTGTAAAGGTAACGTTAAATGCATTTTAATTGGCATCAGCATCTAATTCTCACATGTTATAAGGCTAGTTTTCTTGTTAATGTTAGCATAGTAAAGATAAACGTACTTGAATCAATTTTTTAATTGGAATAAGCTTCAGAGGAAATACCAACAATAAACTTGGAGGAATTCATTTTAGAATATAGCAAAATAACAAAAAAAACTGAAAAGTGATGTTTTATTTCCTTCATTTTTGAGCTGAAATAACAGGTCTTTGTATGGATTTAGACCACTATGAAAGTTTTGGTTTTTTATAAATGTTTTCATTGTTTTGGGGAAATTTGTATTTCTCCTTTTCATTCCGTCATCAAGCAAACACCCTGAGTTATGTGTAAGAGAAAAGCACTGTATGACCATAGCCTCGGTACAGTGAAATGTTCGCTTCATTCAGTAACATTATGTTCCCAAAAGCTAAATTCTGGAAATATTTTATTGTTACCAAAATTCACTGTAAAAGAAAATGAAACGGAAAAAACACCTCATAAACCTGGAATGTTTGCAATGTATAGCTCATCCCTTACTGTTCCTCTTCTCTGGATTGTAAAGCTTGAACCTGATCACTGCACACCACACGGACAAGAGTGAGCAGCGCAGATCAATTTCTGAAAGTATTTTTTTATGATGAACCAAACCTTTAACATATAAACATATGACGCGAGTGATAATGGTGCCTGTATGAAATTGAATCTTTTCCTCTTCTGTGCGTTAGGGAGCGTGCTGAACTCTTGGAGGAGGCCAAGAAGATGGAGGCGGCTAAATTTCGCTACATCCTGCCAGTGTACGGCATCTGCAGCGACCCGCAGGGGCTGGTGATGGAGTACATGGAGACGGGCTCTCTGGAGACGCTGCTTGCCTCCGAACCGCTCCCCTGGGAGCTGCGCTTCCGTATCATTCATGAGACGGCTGTCGGCATGAACTTTCTGCACTGCATGAACCCCCCACTGCTTCATCTCGACCTGAAACCTGCCAACATCCTACTGGACGCCCACTACCACATCAAGGTGAGATTACATAAACCAGAAGTGAAACCCTGGTGTTCATGCAAGCTTAGCTCAAAGAGATACTCTATTCCAACACATAAACGTACTCTCTTCTGGTGTCAGTCCTTTAGGGGTGCTTTTATTGTGTTGATAAGAAGACAAAAAGGTTAAACCATGGGTTTTGCAGTGCTTGCTTTATGTATTTTAAAGGCTGCATGATTGTATTTAATAACCATTTTCAATGCATTGAGGCCCAATAACATCAATCCAACAACTTCAATTTAAAATTTTTGAATGGTGGGGCTGATATGACCTAAAACACCTCATCATGTTGGTTTAGCAGCTGTGTATTAAAGATGTTACATTTTTTATAGTTCTGAAACTTTAAAGATCTTTATAATATATCAAAATAATGTTTGCTCCCTTTTTTGTTGTAGAAAAAATCACCTATGTGAAAACAATCACTGATTTGTAAAATAAATCACCTCGGATATTTTACGTGTTAGTCGGAAAATGTACATTCAAAAGCTGTTTAAATTCAGTTAACATTTTGACAGGGCTAAAAAAAATTGCAACCGAACTTTGATTTGAACAGTCTTTCTGAACAGAGTTTAAAGTTAGAGATTTAAGAAATTAATTACAAGTAATCATAAAATGACTGATCTGTCGAGAGACATTAGGGAATTATGTTCTGTTCAGGTACTAATATTGCTTAAAGTATTCGTATAAAGAGAGTATTTGCTTTTGAAAAATATACATTCCATCACAAAGTTTGTGTTTAGATTTTATTTTGACACAGCGCCTCTGGTTCTCCAATCACTTAAAAGATAAATCTGGTTGCCAGATCATGCTGATAGTAAAAACTGAGTGGCAATAAACAACCTCAACACCTCATCATGATCAAAATCATGATTACTTGGAAAAATAAAACAAGTGTATGCATAAGAGCTGCTTTTAAAAGATGACTGAAAACTGAGAAAAATATGAAAAGTTCAACTCCACCACTGCGCCATCTTTAAGTTAGTAAGTCACATCCCAGTAGAGATAAATCCTTTTCTGAATAAAACAGCGCATCCTTTAGTAATCCTTTTGATTACTTATTTAACATATACTTTAGGCAAAAACTCACGAAATATGATGAGATCAATCTCAGTACAACACTCACAACCAAATTTGTAGTCAGCTTATTTGCCGAAGAAATGTGAAGGATGTCAGAAGGGTTGAGGGGGAAGGGGAGCTCACTTCCACCTATCATCTTCTTTTCATCGTCCCCCCATACCTTTCCAGAAAACTCCCTGAGGGCTGAGAAGCTTTCCTATGCTCAATCCCATCTCGATCCAGCCATGGATGAGTAAGCAGGTGTCACGAGGGATGGGTGGGAATGAAGAGGCCGGGTTGAAAAGGCTGGATGTAAACATGTATTCTGGACCAGTCTGAACAAGCCAAAGCTGGGCAGAGCAATGCAGGGCTGGCACATGCTCGTCTTCACACATTTAAAGCTGCCTAGGACTTCTCATTCTCGCAGAACACTTCATTATCTGAACAATTACAGCAAATAGCATTTTCTTAAACCTTATTTGTTCTCAAAAATCAGAACATTACGTTTTCAGAATTTAAGTAGTCAGCGTAAGAGTACTTAAGCTCACTGTAAAAAGATTTTTTTATAGTGAAGGTTAAGATTTTTTTATGAAGTAATGCCTTTATAATAAAAAATGATGTTTTTTACATGTTTGGCTGACTTTTAAACAGTTTTAATTACTAAATTATCAGTTCGACCAATCCCCCCCCCCCCCCCATAAATCTTATTTACCATCTTTATAATTCAAGTATTTAATTAACATCAGAATTCACTGATATTCAAAAACAAAAGTAGTTGTCAAAGCAGCAAGGGAAAACTACATTACCCATAAGTCAAATTGCAATGTAAGAGCTGAAGAGAGCAAGTGCCAAAGCTCTGATGTATTTATGTCTTTACAATACATGCAAAAATATGTAAACGGATAAGAATTTATTTTTCATGACTTTAACGATATGCAAAAATCAGTTTGCTAAATAAAGCCTTTTGACAGTTGTATTTGATAGCAGTTGGTTTTGTTTTTCGATGTAGATTTCTGACTTCGGTCTCGCGAGGTGGAACGGCTTTGCCAGAGATGATGATATTAGCCGTGATGGCTTTTGTGGCACCATCGCGTACCTCCCCCCAGAAAGAATCATTGAGAAAGATCGAATCTCTGACACCAAACACGACGTGTACAGGTCCGTCACTAACAACTGTGCTTGAATGTTTATTTGCTGGGTTCTTTTTATACAGTGACTTACACCTTCTTCTTTTTTATACAGCTTCTCTGTTGTTATCTGGGGGATCCTTACACAGAAGAAACCATATCAAGGTAATAACAGAAGGTCACGAAAGTCTTTCAAAAAACATCTGGAACACATGACTTTGTTGTGAGCACATGACTTTGTTGTGAGGCCATGAGGAACATCGTAAATAAGGGTTTTTGGCACTCGTTTCAAACTAACTGGCTCTCTGTGAAGGACTGTCTGCTTGTAAACTAAATCTGTAATGGTAAAAAAATGTTGTTCCTGGTTACTGAAATATGAATCATGAAACTTTTAGTTCTGTAGCTAGGTATTAAAACGATCTATAGTGAACAAATTAAAAATCATCAAATTCATTGATTCCTTCAAAACCAAGGAATAAACAATTGTGAAGATATGGAAATTGATTACATGGATATGAAACCTTAGGTATGTTAACAACATTTGTGTTTAACATAATTTAGTTTTTAGTTAGTTCATTTTTTGAAGAGATTGGCTGTGTTAGACTGAAAGGGGGGGGTTTGGTTTTTGACATGCGTTTATTTGAATATTTTAATGTCTTTGTTTGTTTTGCGACTGCGTTATGGCACTCAAAAAGTGCGTGATGGAAATATGATTTTTTATTAAGCAAGCAATAAAACTTTTTTTTACTTCCAGCAACTTCAGTTAAAAATGTCGGTTTTTTATTTATTAATAAACTCTAAAATAGTTGTTTATAGTTAACATTTTGGGTCAGAAAACATCTTATTGAAAAAAAAGCTTGTGATTTAGTACAAGTTACTAAAATAGTTCCAAAATACAAATTGTATGGTGGTGAACTATTGTTAAATATAAATATTAATGACCACTTAAAAAGTTCAACATTAACACCAAGTTATGTGCTTAAACCTGAAAGCAGTGAAATGCTCGTGCGCAGAACAGATCGTGTACTGAGACCTTAATTCATTTAGGATAGCAGAGACAACTAAAGTCCTGCTTGCTAACCACCAAACCGGGCAACAGGACTTTTTGCAGTTTAAAAATAATGTTCTTTATGTGCACACAAGCTGTTTGTTTGTATTAAGTTTTGTTGACTCTATTATTAAAAATTGTCATGATTAATGTGTTAAAGAGTCTTTAATAAAAAGTTTTCTTCTGGTAAACAGATGTTAATCAATGATTTTTGTTACCAGGAGAGAACAACATCCTGCACATCATGGTGAAGGTGGTGAAAGGTGTTCGTCCGGATCTCAATCTGGTCCCTCGCAGTCGTCCTCAGTCCTGCTCCGGGTTCCTCGGGCTCATGCAGAAATGCTGGGCTACCTCTCCTGAAGCCAGACCCAGCTTTCAAGGTGAGCAGCACCAGCGAGTTTGTGGCTTCAGTCGTGTCAAAAATGTGTTTTCTCGCTCATTACAGTTCCACAGAAGAACAGAAGATGTACCTTCATAAATCCTGCCGACGTTTGTAGTTTGAGTTCTGAGATATCCATTGTACTCCTATTTCCTACTTGTTTCATATAGCAGCATGTTTAAAGGAACAGTAATTGACAAACCGATGACAAATTGTTAAAATGTATAATAAATAATAACTATTTACTGTAAGACAACAAATAGGATATTGTGTGATAAAGTCTGTCATGCTACATGATGTTTAAGAAGTTTAAGCTATTCAAGTTATAGATTTCAGTTGAATAGTTGTTCTAAATTTAAAGCTACTGGTCAAATGCATCGGACAATAGATCCTGTGTACCAGGAGTCCCCTGTGTCCCTAAACATTTTTCAGAATATATGGTATATGTACAAAAATGGGAAACCATGAGGAAAATAACTTATAAGAAAATTAAATGGAAGGAAATGAAACGTGGTAAAAAACAAGTAGTCAGAATTAAATGAGCTTGTGTATGGTTTAATCAAGAAACATATTGAGGAAATTGTGTGTTCATTTCTTTTTATTTCTTTCAGTCTGTACTTTGTCTCATGTTAAGTGGAAGAGCAGTGCCTAATCATGTGATCAAATATTTCTTTAGCTAAATCTAGGTTTCCAAGGGGCTTAAAAAGTCTAACATTTAACAGCCCAAATCTTAGGGCTTAAAAAGTCTTAAATTCACTGTTCTAAGTAATTAATAATTTTTCACAGGAGTTGTTTTTCTGATGTACATATAAAACTCATTTGAAATGTGTTTTTGTTGTTCCTTTGAAAATGCCAGAAATTCTATATGCTACAAAACAATTAAAATTAGGATTGGGTTTGCCATAAAATGGGCATAAATTAGCGGTTGCTATAGTTTGAGAAAAGACAAGTTTACGAATGCTCAAGATCTTAAAAAGCAATTGCTATAGTTGCCAGACATTGACATAAGACTGTTAATGTTAAAATATGTAAAAGTGATTATTGAGGTTGACAGGGAATGAGAAAATGAGAAAATGCTTCTAAATGTAAAAAGAAAAAAAATGTAACAATCACAGTTAGTGTTGCAAGAGTGTGAGAAAATGCTCTTAAACAATGTATTTGAAGCATACTGTTTATTATGCAAATCTTTTGTAGATTTTTTATGCTATGATCTAGATCTCAAATCTGACCTTATGGAACCTTTAGAAACCTTGTAACAACATTTGTGAATATAAATTTGATTTCCTTGTTACAATAGAGTACACTCATAAGAGTAATTTTACCCTATTACACTATGCACTAAAGCACATTTCCATATGTATTTCATGTTCTAGAGATCACGTCGGAGGCTGAAGAGCTCTGTAGCAAACCTCATGAAGAGTCCAGAGCGTCTCTTTCCTCAGACCCGGACCCTGCTCCATGTCCAGCCCCGCCTTCCCCTCAACAGGTAACACTCGCATTTCATTTTCCATTCTTGCAACACTGTTCCCTTCTAGATCAGATGGAGATATGAGCTGGTAAGATTGATCTCTGTCATTCTTGCGTCTCTGTCGTACATGGTGCAGATGTTCCATTGGCTGTATTTCATCAGAGGCAGAGAATGCTACCAAACTGCATTGCTTGAACAGAGCCCTTTGCTCTTTTCTGAATGAGCAAATGAAAGAGTTTATCTAAAGATGAATGAATGGCAAGCTCTTTTGTTTGAAATCCACTGTCTGTATCTAATCAATCAAGTCAAAGTAAACGCTATTACAAGGTGTTGTCATACTGACATTGTAGGTTCTACTGAGGGCCTTTCTGGAAGATAAACACGGTTTAGCCGTCATTTAAATAATCAAGTGACTGTTTGTTTATTCATTCATTTATTTAGACACTTTGTTTTGTTAGTTTTTATGTGAAGACTCCTTCAAGCTTCATTTAGTTTTGTTGTATATTTAGTTTGTTGTGTTGTGTATATATACATAAATTTTTTTGTATTATTGTACTGGTTTTATGTGTTACTTACCTTACATGTAATGTTTTAAGGCATCTTTCACTTTTTTTTGTTTCTGCACCAGACACTTGAGTTTTTTCCATACAAATCGTATTTTTAAGCATTGCATATGTGTATATTTGACAAGATCTTCACGATCAGATGACCAGACAAAAGTGCTATGGTTAAATCCAAGTTATAATTAAGGATAATCTGAGCAATTTTGTAAAAAGTGCATTTAAACAACATTAAAGATGATCAGATACTAACACAGTGCTCTCACTGTGTAGTGCATTGAAGTATCATGTTAACAACTGGAGTCACTGGAAAAACAATAAAAAAAGAGTCACCGTGTGTGCTTTGTTTGTTTTGCTCTAAGGCTGAAATCCAGAAGCCAACGAGGCCGAAGTCAGCCATGCTACCTGAGAAAGACTGCAGCCTGTCTGAGCTGCTGTGTCAGATCAACCCCGGCCTGTCCGGCAGCTTCAGTAACGTCAAAGAGGAGTCTCTGGAGAGCAAAGACAACACCAGCAAGAGGCTGTCGGGAATCTCCTCAGTCGACTCTGCTTTCTCCTCTCAAGGCTCCATTACACTCTCCTTTGAGAAGGAAAATTCAGTCAACGGTAAGAGCAAACTGACTGCAAAACTGGAGAAAGGAGCCTGGTTTGGTTTAAGTTTTCATTAGGCTTATTAGTATTTTTACCTTTGCTTTTATTTCAGTTTTAATTATTTATTATTAATTAAATTGGTTGAATATGTGTAGGATAGTCATGGTTCTACATTTTTTTTCTACATGTAGTTTCTTATTTGTTCAAACTGTAACTTTTTTTGTTTTTTTTTAAGATCTACAATATTTCATCAGTATTTCATATCTTCTTTTTTCTTATTTAAAAGTCTCTTCACTTTTCATTGATCAATTAGTTGTTTTTCTTCTCTGTCAGATTTGTGGTAGAGACAGGTTTCAGATGCAAGAGATCAGAACACTGTTAATTGTTAAGAGTAGAAAAACAGAATAAACTTAAGGAAAAACTTCCCAAGAGATTTAAAATGTATAGATATAAATAAATGATCCACAAAATAAAGGTTCCCTCTGTAAGGGAGAAGCAGACTTAAACCAGCTGATGATCTAAGCCCTCACCACAGAACACCATAGTTTCTGTGAAATAGAGTCGAAATTAATGGGTCATATCATGCTCTTTTAAATCATTTGTAATAAATATTTGACCCCTCTAGACTATCACTATAATCTTAATTTATTGTAAGCAATGTTTTTGAACAACAAACAGGAATGGAGACAACAAATAGCTCTATATACTCTTGCCAGGATGACAATCTCAAATTCACTTGTTTCACCCGCAACAGAAATGTAGCTTGAGTCGCATGGAGACTACCTTCTTGCAGAGAGAGTTTTTGTTCTTTATTTATGTTAATAAGTTAAAAACAGTATTGGCATGGTCCGTATCGTTCTACCAGAGCTTCCAGAGATGCAAGCATCTTGGTGAGTTTATTGTTTAAACTTACCAGGTTCTTCAACATCCTCAGTCTCTGACTTCCAAATTAGATCCTTCTTGTTCCTGCCTTCATAGAAAATAATCCATAGTCGTAAATCACTAGATCACCACACACAGCAGCGATCAGTTTGTCCATAGGTTTTTTCACTCTAACAAAAAAAAATTCACTACAAGAGAGAGCTCCTGATTGGTAGACATGGCATGTATGCTAGTCAGTTCAAATTTTTTTTATCTTGAGCAAGCACTTTAAAGTTGTTCCATTTGTGACAATTATTGACCTTCATGCAACATCGGTCTCATCATTTGAGGGGTGCCACTTTGCATGAGATTGTGTCTTCACATTGACTTGTGATCTAAATAACTCCTGCCTTCCGAATTCTGAACGCACAGTAACACTGATAAAAAAAGAATTCATCCTGATTAGTTTGTGGTAGAATTACGCCAAGGAACCAGGAAGTCATTGCTCCAAAAATGCTGAGTTACAATTACAGCACTTAAACCCTTCTCTCCTTTAATGCCTAAATGTATTTTATGTCCTGCTGTAGACGTGAGTGAGCTGCAGAAGAAGAAACTCTGTGAAGCCATTCGCACCGAGGACATCCCCAAGCTGATGAAGATCCTCCAACCCCAGGACGTGGATCTGCTCCTGGAAGGAGGTAATAACCTCCTCCACTTCGCTGTCCGTGTGGCCAATGAGGAGGCGGTCAAATTTCTGCTTCTTAACAACTGCAACCCCAACTTACTCAATGCCCTCGGAGCCACACCTCTCCACCTGGCTGCTGAGAAGAGGCTGAAGGGAGTCTCTGAGATTCTCCTAAGCCGAAAAACCACCAACATTAATGCCAAGGATGAGGATCAGTACACTCCTCTACACTTTGCTGCACAAAACGGTGACGAAGCCCTGACTCGTTTACTCCTAGACCGCAGCGCTAGCATCAATGAAACCGATGCGCAGGGCCGCACGCCAACGCATATCGCCTGCCATCATGGACAAGAGAACGTGGTTAGGGTGCTATTGAGTCGAGGAGCAGATGTCAATGTGAAGGGAAAAGATGACTGGACGGCACTACACCTAGCAGCTTGGAATGGGCACCTGGGTATCGCAAAGCTCCTAGTGAAGCAGGCTGGCGCTGATGTGGATGGCCAGACTTCAGATGGGCGCACTCCGCTTCACCTGGCATCACAGAGGGGTCAGTACAGAGTTGCACGTATCCTAGTGGAACTCGGTGCTAATTTGCATTTGACCTCTGATGGGCTCCATACGCCACTTCATGTGGCAGCAGAAACCGGGCACACCAGCACCTCCAGGCTGCTGGTCAAACATGGCGCTGATTTTAGCAGCCGGACAACCAACGGCTGCACCCCCATGCATCTGGCTTCTCAAAAAGGCCATCTACCCACAGTTAAAATGCTTCTGAGTGAGGGAGCAGACCCTGATAGTGCCAACCACGAACTTCGCACTCCTTGCCACCTTGCAGCTGAGAGCGGCCACTGCGAGGTGCTCAAAGAGCTTCTAAGAAGCTGTTCTGAAGTTGCAAATGCCCAGGATAGAAACGGACTCACCCCACTTCACTTGGCAGTGCAGGGTGGCAACAAAGATGCCATTTGCATCTTGCTAGAATGTGGCGCAGATGCAGCACCGCTTTCTCCTCTGCCTTCTGGAGAGGGCATTGTCGACTACACGTCCGAGTCAGAGCCGGAGAGTCCCGTTCCTCTCACCCAGACCAGGAAAGTACTCGTTCTGAAGCTCACCAGCCACAGAAACTCTGAAGCAACACTTAACTCTGCTGATAATTGGTGCCAATCTGCACCTTGTTGAGGAACTTGTGTCAACGTGGACAGGCTGTTTTCTAGATCTCTCATCCTTCTTAAAGACAGAAAAGAAGCAATTGTTATGTAAGATTTAATGTATATAGTGTAAAGTAATTACTCATTTTCTCCTGGGCGGGTGGCTTCTTGCTGACTATTTTAATGTATATGTATTGTATTCCTGTCTGTAGATAGTCCCTTAAATCCAGCAGTACACTTCCCATACTCATGTTTTGTGTATTATCTTCTGATTTTATTTTCTTATTATTTTCTTTTAACTTTAAACCTTTTGTAGCAAATCAGAATAAGCTTGCTGTCTCCTGCACTTCAAAACACTTCAGAGTATTAAAGAGAAGTGGTCAATTATACAATTATACGAGCTCACTCGCATCTAGAAGTGTTTACAGACACGTTTGGCTTGAAACATGGGAACCTGGCCTCAGGGGGCTCACAGGTATGAGTAGACCATGTAGGAGGAGAACTGAATACCATGTACCCTCATGTTCAGGCCATTGGCTCATTCCTTAAACCACGTTATCGTTTCATCACTCTGTAAAAACCATTGTGCCGTGGTGTTTCATGCCAAGGGGGGCGGCCATCATTACCTTTCAATGTTTGAAACAGACATCTTAATTGCTAGTTCCTCTGTTGAACTCCTAGTCCTCTGGATCTGTTTTGTGTTCGTAATCTTAACGCTGTGTATGTATGAAGTAAATTCCCCTGTTTATTAATGCAAAGCTGACTCCTACTTCAGATTTTTGGTTGTATTTTGTTGATAAAGCTGCCTTCTCATGAACCTTTGGTACACAGAACAGTCATAAATCCATAATGTTTGCACTGTTTTATAATTGCACACTTTTGTATTTGATGGAAAATTAAAGTACATCTTGAACCGGAAGTGTTTCTTAATTAATTTTAGTAACAAATCCAGAGTGAACTTAACAATGTTTTATTCAAATTTGCAATATTATCAATCCCTGCTTCTTTCTTTCTAAAAAGAACTGTTTTCCTAGGTAAATGGCACAAAGAGAAAAGTTTAAACTAATAAATTGAGCAAACATCAGCTAACAGGTTGTTCATGTTTAAATGTAGTAATGTGAAATACAGATTATTTTAAAATGGTTAAAAATGTTTATATTATATTAATAATCTAGCCACAGGGGTTTCTAGCCAGTGACTTCTGTGCCGGTCCCAAGCCCGGATAAATAGAGAGGGTTGCGTCAGGAAGGGCATCCGCCGTAAAACATGCCAAAACCAAATATGCAAGTCATCAATTCGATTTCTATACTGGATCGGTCGAGGCCCAGGTTATCAACGACCGCCACCGGTGCTGTTGACCTACAGGGTGCCGGTGGAAATTGGACTACTGTTGGTCAAAGAAGGAGAGGAGGGAGAAGGATTCGTAGGCAGAGAGAGAAGAGGAAAAGCAAGAGTATAGGTCTGAGATTAGGGACTCTCAACGTTGGTACAATGACCGGGAAAGGTAGAGAGCTGGCGGACATGATGGAGAGAAGGAAGGTAGATATTCTGTGTGTGCAGGAGACCAGGTGGAAGGGTAGCAAAGCGCGTAGTATTGGAGGGGGATACAAACTGTTTTACTATGGTGAGGATAGGAAGAGAAATGGGGTAGGAGTGATCCTGAAGGAGGAGTTTGTGAGGAATGTTTTAGAGGTGAAAAGAGTGTCTGACAGGGTGATCAGTTTGAAGTTAGAGATTGAAGGGGGGATGTTGAATGTAGTGAGTGGTTATGCTCCACAAGTAGGCTGTAAGCTGGAAGAAAAGAAGAGATTCTGGAGTGAGTTAGATGAGGTGATGGAGAGTATTCCCAGAGGGGAGAGAGTAGTGATGGGAGCAGATTTCAACGGTCATGTTGGCGAGAACAACAGAGGTGATGAGGAAGTGATGGGCAGGTTTGGTGTTAAGGAAAGGAATCCAGAAGGACAGATGGTGGTGGACTTTGCCAAGAGGATGGAAATGGCTGTAGTTAACACTTATTTCCAGAAGAGGGAGGAACATAGAATTACCTACAAGAGTGGTGGTAGGAGTACGCAGGTGGACTACATCCTAAGTAGACGAGGCAATCTGAGAGAGATCACTGACTGCAAAGTAGTGGTAGGAGAGAGTGTAGCCAGACAGCATCGGATGGTGATGTGTAGGATGTTTCTGGTGGTCAGGAAGAAGAGGGGAGGAAAGATGGAAAAGAAGACCAAGTGGTGGAAGTTGAAAAAGGAAGACGGTTGTGAGGAATTCAGACAGAAGCTGAGACAGGCTTTGGGTGGTCAGGAAGAGCTTCCAGAGGACTGGGAAACTACAGCAGAAGTGATCAGGGAGACAGGTAGGAAGGTGCTAGGTGTGTCAGCAGGAAGAAGGAAAGAAGATAAGGAAACAAGGTGGTGGAATGAGGAAGTACAGGACATCATCCAGAGGAAGAGGCTAGCTAAAAAGAAGTGGGACATTGAAAGGACTGAAGAAAGTAGACAGGACTACAAGGAATCACAGTGCAGGGTGAAGAGGGAGGTGGCAAAGGCCAAACAGAAGGCATATGATGAGTTGTATGCCAGGTTAGACACGAGGGAAGGTGAGAAGGAATTGTACAGAATAGCAAGACAGAGAGACAGAGATGGGAAGGATGTGCAACAGATAAGGGTGATTAAAGATAGAGATGGAAGGGTTCTAACGAGTGAGGAGAGTGTGCAGACAAGATGGAAGGAGTATTTTGAGGAGTTGATGAATGAGGAGAATGAGAGGGAAAGAAGGGGGGAAGAGGTGAACATTGTAGAGCAGGAAGTTGAAAAGATTAAAAAGGATGAGGTGAGGAAGGCTCTGAGGAGAATGAAGAGTGGAAAGGCTGTTGGTCCAGATGACATCCCTGTGGAGGTGTGGAAGTGTCTAGAAGAGACAGCAGTGGAGTTTCTATCTAGGTTATTCAACAGGATTCTAGAGAGTGAGAAGATGCCTGAGGAATGAAGGAGAAGTGTCCTAGTGCCAATCTTTAAGAACAAGGGTGATGTGCAGAGTTGTAACAACTACAGAGGTATAAAGTTGATGAGCCACACAATGAAACTCTGGGAAAGAGTAGTGGAAGCTAGGCTAAGAAGGGAAGTGGATATTTGCGAGCAGCAGTATGGCTTCATGCCCAGGAAGAGCACTACTGATGCAATTTTTGCTCTGAGAATGCTAATGGAGAAGTACAGAGATGGTCAGAAGGAGCTGCACTGCGTCTTTGTGGATTTAGAGAAAGCGTATGACAGGGTGCCGAGAGAGGAGCTATGGTCCTGTATGAGGATGTCAGGAGTGGCAGAGAAGCACGTCAGAGTAGATCAGGATATGTATGAGAGGAGTATGACAACAGTGAGATGTGCTGCAGGTCAGACGGAGGAGTTCAAGGTGTAGGTGGGGCTACATCAAGGATCGGCTTTGAGTCCCTTCTTGTTTGCTATGGTGATGGACAGGTTGACAGATGAGGTCAGACAGGAATCTCCATGGACAATGATGTTTGCAGATGACATTGTAATCTGTAGTGAGAGTAGAGAGCCGGTGGAGGGACACCTGGAAAGTTGGAGGTTTGCTCTAGAAAGAAGTGGAATGAAAGTCAGTCGTAGTAAGACAGAATACATGTGTTTGAACGAGAGGGAGGGAAGTAGAACAATGAGGTTACAGGGGGCTGAGGTCAAGAAGGTGGAGGAGTTTAGGTATTTGGGGTCAACAGTCCAGTGTGACGGGGAGTGTGGAAAAGAGGTGAAGAGGTGAGTGCAGGCAGGTTGGAGTGGGTGGAGAAAAGTGTCAGGGGTGTTGTGTGACAGAAGAGTGTCAGCAAGAATCAAAGGAAAGGTGTACAGAACAGTAGTGAGACCAGCTATGATGTATGGGTTAGAGACTGTAGCAGTGAGGAAGAGACACGAGGCAGAGATGGAAGTAGCAGAAATGAGGATGTTGAGGTTCAGTTTAGGAGTCACAAGGATGGACAAGATTAGGAACGAGCACATCAGAGGAACAGCTCAGGTTGGTTGTTTTGGAGACAAAGTCAGAGAAGCCAGATTGAGATGGTTTGGACATGTGCAGAGAAGGGATAGTAGTTATATTGGTAGAAGGATGTTGGAGATGGAGCTGCCAGGCAAGAGGGCGAGAGGAAGGCCAAAGACAAGTTATATGGGGGTGCTGAAGGAGGACATAAAGGTAATTGGTGCAAGAGTAGAGGATACTGAGGCCAGAGTTAGGTGGAAACAGATGATTTGCTGTGGCGACCCCTAAACTGGGAACAGCCGAAAGAAGAAGATGAAGATATTATATTATTAATATATTTGTTGCTTTAGTTTAAGGCCAACAAAAAGTTTTATGACATTTTTCTATGGTAGTTGGAACTTAAAGCAACATAATGTCATCTGATATTTTATTGTATCTTTTTTAAATTCCAGCACTGTGACAGGTAAAAATTTAAATAGACTTCTTTGAAGAACATACACCTCATTAAGTAAACACACAACAAGTTTTTTATTAATAAAGAAGGTATGGCTAAATAACAGATTTACCTCCAATAAGGAAAGTAATGTCAATTGATTCTGAATGGAGAAATTGTATTGCTGTACATTGGAAAAAATTATGTAGTGTAGTGTTGATCTGCGCTTTCGCATAACGCAGCGGTAGGAGAAATTCACAGGTAAGAAAACTATGCTATTAATCGCTAGTACAGCCCCGCTCTACGGTGAACAGGAAACGTGGTTTGACCCGGAAGTGTGAGAGCAGCAGACCGGTGCTGGATAAACAATGCCAGAGAAGTGCTTTTTCGGATATCAAGAGCCTAACCTTTGGATTACCAAAGAATGAGTTTATTCATCACGAATGGCTCGATTTTGAGTCTGCCATCAGAGAAAACTTAGAAAGAAAACCGTTGCCTGTGACCAGCACTTAACATTTACCTGATTCATCAACAAAGAACAGTTTAATAAAGGGTTTATGACGAGGCGTAAGTGTTTTTATTTTAACTTGTGCTAGCCTTAAATATATTAATGAAATATGCAATTTTAACTCTTCATACATCAAGCCGTGCGCACACTTCATGGCTTTTATAACCCTATAGGGAAATTGGTTTCAGCACACACAGAGACTCTTCGCATTTTATCTTCCCTAAAATCCTAAACATGCCACACTACAAGAGTCAATATTGTGGAACACACACTACAGGGATGTTACTAACGTTACACGCTTATGTGCAAAGCTCGCGCACCAAAAACTAAAGATCACGACCAGATCTTGCGTTGGCATTTTACACAAGTACGCCTATAACAAAATAAATAATTCGTAAAACAGTACGCCTACATTAGAAATCATACAGTGTAAGAGAATCCCATCTGATTAACCTGTAAACACGCGCCTGAGGAGCCTTTTTCTTGTAGTTTCTGGTTCATTCTGTGGAGTCAAACTCCGTGTCAGACTCTGGTTCACACATATAAGGTGCTTTTACATCCCGCATAGCTGTTTCCTGTCGACTATAATGTTTTAAAACAATAACACCTTTTTAAAGCGTCGCTAGTTGTGTCTGTTTTTGCTCAAACCAGACTAACTTGAGACCACGGTCAGTAGGGGGCGTGCCGAAAGCTCGTCTGTGGGAGGGGCCGCTGTGAGTACAGCGTGCTTTTGATGGGCCAAAAATACAAGACGTTGTTTATGAAAAATATTGTGCTTTGAACGTCATTAACAGTGCAGCGCTGGTAGAGGCCTCAAGTATTGATTCTAAGTGCTATAACAAGGGCATAACTTTGGACCTTTAATATGATAGTGTTGAGTAAATTAAACTTCATTCAAGTAAATATCCACCACAGGTCACCGTTTTAAAGTGTGTTCCACTACACCAATCCACAAACCTAAAACAATAATTGTTGGATCACAAAAGGTGAATGGCATCCACCCAACACCCCATTACCATTAAAAGACAATCTTGAATCAAGAAATTCATCATAACAGGAAGGACTAGCTTGTCAGGTCGTGTCATGATGGCGGAGGCATGCTGAAACGCGCACGAGCACACGTGGACAAGGCACAAGCTCAAACCTCGATGGAGGACCGTAAAGCCTCTGCTGATAGCAACAAACCCTCTTGATTTATTAGCTTCTGTCTGGTGTTTAGCACAGACTACTCAGCTCGTGAAAAGTTACATATTTACTAGCTCAGCCAGTGGGAAAGAGCTGTTTCAATCATTGTTGTGTTTTCTTATCTATCTTACTGCTCTGTCTGTGGCCCAGTCTGAGGACAGGAGACCTTGACTTCATTTCAAAGTCGAGATGTTTTCAGGCATAGGCTGAGATATTGCCACCACAACATTAAGGCATAATCAACTTTTACTCCCCATAAATGAGTTGTAATTTTGTCTGTTTGTCTGAAGGCACTATTGTAGTCAACAATGTTGTGCAAGTTACTTGCAAACTGTATATACCATACGACTTATAACTGTAGTTAAATAGTAATTATGGGTAGCATAATTACTCTAGTGCTATAGTACACTTGTAATGAAAACATAATAAATCAAAATAATTCTCACCCATAATTTTATTTGGTCCACGATTCTGCATTTTAATCCAATATAAAAATGTTTGTACGGTATATTAAAGGAATTTATTATATTTTGCTTGTGCTAAAGTAAAGAAGTAGGATCATGCTTCAGGGTCTCCTGTTCTGACTCGTTTATATATTCTCTACATTGAATTCAAGAGGTTCAGATCAAACTAATTGATGGATGACCAAAATAAAATTTTTATGGCTTTGTCTTCTCCCTCTCCTCTGTTTTCTTTTTCTTCCTGTGGTGTTTATTGTGTTCTTTCAGTTGCTTGTGATATTTTTTAGTGTGAATACTTCTTTAGGATTTGAAGAGATATAGCACTTGATCTCTTTCTTCTCGTCATTATCTCAGATAAACTTAAAATAATGTGAGAAATAATGGGCAGGGCCTAATCTTTTTATTTATTTATTTTTTTATTAATTAATGTTATTACTCCTTTTAACATGTTTTATCATTGCATAGTATCTTTGGAAAATAATATTTTTTTTAAATAAATATTGCAATTGCGATTTACAATGTGATTTGTTTTAAAATCCTTTACTCCTCTGTATTTTTCAAAAGTAGTGAATAATGGGGAAAAATATATTTAGACACAGAAATTTAAAGCAAGAATTAAAACAATTGTACAACAAAAATAAACGAACATAACCTTGTAGTACATTAATTATCAAAGTTGTAAGAAGACACAAAAACTTAAGTGTAGATGCACATAAAGATGACTGGCATTATCATCATGATAACTGACATGCATTGCACTGGGTAAAATCAGGGTCTATGTTTACAGACCGACAAAAGAAATAATAAATATTAATATTATAAAAAATAATACAATATTTTTTCATGTCTTGTTTTTATCCATAACAAAGTACAAAAGTGATATGCTAGTATTGTCGTCCTGCTATATGTTCTCAGTTAGTTGCCACTTTTTTTTGCGAGGAAAACCATATTCACTTTTGCTGGCTATAAAGAGAAGCGAGTGCAAGTAACTAAAATGCCTTCAGTGATCATCTATGAAGTAACCAGGCTGAAGGCAGTCAGCCTCGAGCTCAAGCTTCTCCACGATGAAATGTACAGTGAGACTTTGGTGGGGCTCCGCTGTACGGCTACCATTGTCTGTGATAACAGAGAAAAACTCTGCTGTTTTCACCTCAGCAAAGACTCTCTGTATGGGCTGTGGTATGGTGACGCTCACCTTGTGAGTTTATCAAAGCAGTGAACCCAGGTGTGCTGCATTGCACTGTATATAACAGGTTTGGTGACTGTACTAAATAAGGGGGGATCTTTTGATCTTTTGCGAGGCACTCCGGTACCTTGAGTTGTTTCCATGTGCTGCTTGGAAGTGCGCTCATATGGAATAACACTTTCGAACATTTCAGCAAGTGATCTTCATCTGTTGGTGTTTGGCTTATTATTTGACACTTGAATTGGTGGTATATATTTTTCCACGCGTGCGTCATACAGCATATTGTCGTGTTTTTGTATATGCTGGATCAGGTTCATTTTAATATCTGGTGACGTAACTTTAGCAACTTACGCTGCACAGTATCTTCACTTTAAAGAAGAAATAATTCAATATAAGGAGTTACTGCTCTTCTTTGGCACCAAAGCATTTTCTCAAATGTCAGGTTCTGTAGGATCCGAATGGCTTTCATGTTGAGACATGTGGATAAACACGCGTCACACAACTTTCTTCTATCTTCTGTGAAACTTTCCGATGTACCTCACGTGACGGATCATAAATGCAGTCTCTGCGATTTGGTAATCGCATTTGGTCAAATCATAATTAATAGTTCAGCCCTAATTTCACCTGTGGAAAGTTTAGATTTTCTAGCATGATTTAAGGATGTTCCGCCATTTTTGGTTGTGACCACCACTTTAGACTCCTGACACAAAGTTTTTGGTAGTCTAAATTTTGGAACACACTTACGGATATAAACCTGGAATTATGATTAATACTTGGTTTCATCACTCAGGTTTTAACGGTTTAATGAGTCAGCATGACTTGTGGCAGTGTCTATTTCTAACTAAAGATGAGTACAAACAGGAGTAGATGAAGATGATTCTGTGGCTGTCAAAAGCTACCAGTCTCAACATTTTACAGATCCCATTTTGTTCCTAAATGTAAAAGTACGTAAAAGTACAAAATCTCCACTCGACATCTTGTTTTGGAATGCAATTAGAATTTTTTGGTTTTGGATTTGAAATGATTTATTTTTACAGTTTTGGGTGAACTGAGACAAGACCATTTGCTACATTTGCTACTCTTTGGTTCTTTAAATAGACAAGAGTAATGTACAGTTGAGATGAATAAAGTTAACAGTTAAATCTAGAGATGGTGACATCAGGATGAATAACACACTTGGGCGCCTTAAACATACAGGTGTCTCCTTCAGGCCGTCTAGGAGCTACAGGATCAAACATGACCTGCATTCTTCAATTCTTCATCCTTGGGTACACAAATAAATGTCTACCACTTTTTAAGGGAGGGTGGGGGTAGATTTAAAACAAATAGATTTATGAACCAACTGGAGATCTCTAGTTCACTTTAAGAGACATGTGATATATGTAGAACTCCCTGGGCTTGTTTTTGACTCCTGCCTCTCTAGCTTTCTCTCCAAGTTCTGTAGCGTGCATGATAGTCCAGTTAATACTTGTCTTTGTAGTGAAAGTTATTAGGAACCTGCAAGGTTTAGTTAATCTTTACTTCAATTTGAGGCCAAACCAAAATGTAAAAATAAATTCCCCATAAACTCATCCTCGCCACCTAGTGGAAGACTAAAAAAAGCAGTCATTTACGTTTTTATTGATTAAATGGTTTAAATTGTCTAAAAAAACACTGGATGGAAAAACGAATGGATGGACCGTTACAATTAAATCTAAGTGTTTTTCATTCCATTTTTCCCTTAACGATGCCATACCATGCCCCTTTTAAATAACTCATAATAAATATTTGACCCCTCTAGACTATAACTGCACCCTTGATAACCTTTGAATCTCAACCTTCATGTCTTTGAATAATCTCAATGGCCGTGTACCACAAAACAAGACGTCTACTTTCTGTTTTGCTTGTCGGCAGACCGAAAATCTTCCCATTTCCAACAATGATAATATGACAAAAAACATATTTGGCCCCGGACATCTAAAAAAACTTTCTTTCATTTTTCATCGGAAAGGTCCTGCTACGGTTCACTTTCGGATCAGTCAGAGCATTGAGATGAGATGAGCTGCATTAGTGCTTCAACTGATTGGTTAGTGGGGAAATTTTTTTTGAAAAGTCAAGTTTACTTGATACGTGATGGAACCTTTAACCAATTACATTTTTTAAAAGCCAACATGTCTTGGGTGCAACCCAGGGGTCTCAAGATCAATTCCTGGAGGACTGCAACACATGCAACACACCTGTTTCCACTAATGAAACTCTCGTTGGGTTGTGTGAAGCTACTGATGTGGTTCTTTTAACAGGATTGGAGCAAAAACCAGCAGGGGCTGCTGACATTTTGAGACCTCTGGTGTACCATGACTAAATAATCTGTGATTAGCACCAAAACTCTGTGCCCTAAACCAGAACATGGAACTTTTTTGCTTGAATGCAAACTATGATGTTTTTACCATGTGTACTTGTGTTTGAACGCCTAGTGCTGTGTTGGTTCAGTCACTCTAGCTAGCCATTTAAGTGCTATTTTGAATAAGTTTTTTTACAATTAAAAAATGTTCTTTTCTACATTAAACAGTTTGCAAATGGGGCAACGTAAGATCATTTAATTGAAGTAATTATAAAACGACTCTCAAAAGATGTTGCGTTTTAACACTAACATCACTGACAGTATTCATCCGACCAGAATTTATCTTTAGCTTCTAAACAATGTTTTGTTTAAATGTTCTAATTTGGTCTGACACACCGCTGATCACTTATCTACCAATCATGAAGTCAGATGAAAATATTATTATTCAGGTCGCCAGTTCCCACTGTGTTCCTCCGTAGAATTTGAAAGTGATTGCAGCACTGATAGTCATAAAGGAACTGCCTTTTTAAAACCTTTTTGTTTTTGTTTGGAATATTGATCTAATTCAGTGATGATGATGATGATGATAATGATGATGATGATGATGATGATGATGATGATGATGGTGATGATTCTAATTGAAGAAGGAGATATTGTTTATGAAATCCTGGATGAATTATCTTTAGAACAGTTCAATTCTGCTTTAATCTCTTCAGATCATGTGTCCATTCCAATGAACGCCAAATTTCATCGGTTATTTGCTGCTTTTAGAAATTTCCCTTAAAACAAAATAGTTTTTGATGTATTTTTAATGCAGTAAAACATAAGGAAAGCTCAGCCTGTTGTAATAGGAAGGGTATGTAACATAAAAAAAATTATGTAAATTTTAAATAAAGTCATATACCTCAAGTTGAACAACATCTTTGTAAATGTTCTTTACATACATTTTTTCTGATCTTCACTGGAATGAAAAAATAGCTAAAGATGTCTGACTTAAGACAAACATTTTACTTTTTGTGGTTTTTGAGACTTGGTAAATAATTCATTGTTTTAAATGCTAAATGTTAAATCAAAATAAGGTCATTGCTTATAAAATCCTGAATAAATTATCTTGATTTCGTAAAACACTGGAAAAAGCGGATTATTAGGTCCGAAGGGGCAGAACTAAATCCTGCGAGGCGGTTTCCCCGACAGGAGGCGCTGTTTGATAGACCCCTCACATTTTCTCCTGTGGTAGAGGAGCCTATTATTGCTGACCAGTTTCCAAAAGTCTGTGTGATCGAAGGAAGCTTCTCAACGAGTTTAAAAACAAATGGTGTCATTATAAATAGATTAACCCATTTTTAAAATATTAACACACACCTCATTTTCTTTAAAGGGAAGTTATTAAATAAAGTATCATATTATTTAAAACGGCGATTTAAAAATCGATTTGGGTTCTTATGGGTTAAACTGGGTAATACTGACTATATCTGAATGAAAATGAATAAACTCTACATCTCCAGATCAACTTTAATAAATGTAGGTAAATGTTGGACTATCTTTTCTGGCCAGAGGGTGGCACTCGTGCTCTGTTTACGATACATCTCTTTTTCAGGAGAGAGCGAGATCCCATATAGGCCTGTAAACAAGAAAAACAGTATTTACATAATATTAACAGATTACTCACACATTTACAAAAAAAACTAAATGAAACAAATTAGAAGGATTTTCCAAACTAATGTAATGTAGCCCAAATAAAACTAGTGGTGGCGTCTGGTCTTTGGACGAACAGGTGAGAAAGGAAGGTGAAACACGAGGTGAAAGCTGTTCTTAAATCTTGTGTTGCTGGGAACTGTGACATGTTTGCTCTCTGAAAGAGTAGTCTAGGGAGAAGGCTTCTTGATTCATCACTGCCATACTTTTCACTGAAAAGAAGCCCCTCTCTTGTTCTGAAACCTGCGGCGAGGTTTGTAAGAGACTCTGAATGCAGGAGGGTTTTGGCACAAAGATAAGATGTAAGTACAGTCTGTGAGGATGGCAGACATGCCAAATGAGGCCCATAAACTGGAAAACATTGTCTTTTTATCAACTAAAAGAACAACGGTTAGATTAATAAAAGCACGTGTAGCACGTTACGTAAGGGAGAAGGAGCCCGAGGATTCGGGAGAGATATTCCCTCTTGGAATTCCCCGCATGCGCAGAACGCCACACGTGCTGTGACGTAGACGCTTTTCATTTCCGTCTGCCAGGTTTGTTTTGAAAAACAAAAGGGTTGTTTTGTGTTTACAGAATGGTTATTCTTTATTTCTTTCTCTGACGGTATATGCTAAATTTGACAACAAATTGTCATATTCAAAATTACACAATAAAAAAAAGACATTTTCTTGTATTTTTTTGTATTATAAGAGTACGAAACTGGAACAAGACTTGATTATTAATATAACTATTTAAATGGGAAATATCGTTTACACAAACCTAATTTAAATGCACCTAATTTAAAGTATAATTTTATGAAATGCACTTAATTTAAACTCTTAAATATGTTAAAAATATGAACGTAACAAGATTGTATCCATTTTTGGAAACTTTTTTTCTTGTGAAATATGTGTAACTTCTCCTCTGTGGTCATTTATTTTTCTCTCTCTCTCTCTCTCTCTCTCTCTCTCTCTGGTTTCAGGAAAGGCTGTCACATTTCTAACAATATTAGATTAGTACTGGATTTATTGGATTACTCTAGTTTAATTAATTTGGATGGACTTCTCTTAAAACCGACATAACGCGTTAATTGAAAAGGAATAACTGTACTTGTTGAGAAAAATAAAGTTGTACAGCTTGCTAATGATACTAAAAAAACAAGCCTTTTGTTCTTGAAGTAGTTGAACAATTTTCGTCAGCCTCAGATTTAAAACTAAACACCTCTAAATGTGATTTCATGTTTATACGTGATACAAACGAACTGTATCACAGTTAAAGACTGTTAAATATCTGGGTATTCTTATTTCTAAAAATTCAATTAGCAGACTTAATTAAAAAATGTGACAAAATGGTAAAAAAACAAAGAAACACATACTTAATACTTGCTTCAGAGATATTTCGCTCCATTAGGAGACTTTTTAACTAAACCGGAAGGCCGCTCTAACTTTGTATTTCCAACGCTTCCTTTATTACAAGGCAATAAGATAAATAATAAAATAGTTTTGGAATTAATTAGGAAAACAGTGTAAAGATTAAAGAAAGAAGTGCTTTCAAATTCTAAAGGTGATGGTGGGTTTGAATTATTAGGATCTTACTGACACTGGGAATACTTTTAATGTAAATTTGTTGAAAATATGCTTGCTAATCTTTTATCATTGTGCTTCTTCATCCCATATAAGGTTGATCATTTTTGCTGGAATGCAACTCTTTGCCCTGTAAACTACTGCAAACTACCAGTCTCTTTATCTAACTTTCATCGGCAATGTCTTCTTTCATGGAAACTTTGATTTATTTATTGCTTTTCCCTTCACAAAATCCTTCTCTGGAATTACACCTCAAAACTGGTCATGGATGGGTTAACCACCATTTGATCTGTTTTTATGAATGTGGTATTAATCTATTAAGCTATGAACAATTTGTGAATCTCCATAACGTTCTAATTCCATCAACTCTTTGATACCTCATTTTGATAATATCAACTGATTTAAAACAGCTGGTAAAAAAAAGCTACCTCATGTTTAACAACAATAATATTGTTTATCCAACATTATCTCTGGGTGGTGTTGATATTTCACACAGGAAGTGCAATAATGATCACATTTATAAAATAATCCAGCTAAAGAGAAAGATCACTCCTCGAGGGTCTCCCTTGTACCTGAATAATTTGAAGGAAAGTATAGCTTTTGCCAAAAAAGTTTGTATGTCAAACAAAGATAAGTAGATTCATTACAAACGTATACACAGAATATATATTATGTGTTTATTTAGTTCTAGATGTTGATGATTCTTGTCCTTTTTGTGGATTCATATCAGACACAGTTCCACACTTATTTTTTTGAATACAGTATAACCAACAACTAAGAGCACTTCTAGATTTACAAAAGTGTCCCATACTTTTTTTCCTAAAAATGTTGTATTATTTTATTGAGTATAGTGTAAATATTCTCCTGAATGTCACATTTTTTATTCACAAACGAAAATGGCTGAAATCCTCTTCTGTGCTGAATCTCTCAGAACAAGATCAAGGAAAAGATTAGTCTTCTCTTTTTAGGCTTTTATATGCTGTATTGTGCAAACCAAAAATGATTTATACACCTTATTTAAAAACAAAAGTATGCTCACTATGGCAATAAAAAAGGTGTTTGAAATAATAATTTAACGATAATTGCTTATTTTATTATGCGATTTCAAAGAGCAATTGTTGTTTGTAAACACTAACCACCAAAAGACACATGCCCCTAGACCAATAGCGCCTCGGCCCTATTGTAATCGCTCCTGCTGATTGGTAAGAAAGTTTGCTTTCTTACTTACAGACTTCAGCCTAACTAGACCATACGCTTTTACATGTAAAATAACAAACTACATTTAAATTAGTTTAACCAATTGCGAAAAAACACCACTATTCATGGAAATAAAATAATTTAGTAACATTTTCCATTTTAATTTTTAAATAACATTTATATGATTCGTTTAAAACATATTATTATATATATATTTCTCGCCATAAGAAAGAGCACAAGTCAAATTGCGAGGACACTCGAGTACAGTTGAACTGCACAAACCGCCTAGCCATACCACTCTGTGTCGGTCCTGTACAGTCAAGGTTCCGCCCAGAGAAACCCCTCTAGACCAATGACAGCCTGGGGAACATACCACGTGACCGAACGCTGCGGGCCCGTGAGGTGGATGCAGTCGCTGCTGTTCGCGCGTTCTTTGTGGTGGTTGCTGTTACTTGTAGCTGCTCGCAGTCGCCATCCGCTCAATAACAACAGCCGCTGCTCTACAGCGTGGCTCTCCTCTAAGGTCAGCCATTCTACTCTTTCCCCTCTTAACCGGGGACACATTTCTCCTGGCAGCGTAACGAAAAAAGTAAGAGATTTCGACAATATCTGAAGGTGATGTTTTGATGGGAGTCGTTATTGTGGGAAATAGATACTGAGCTAGATAACGGGTCTGCGCTAACGTGACTGTTTCAGTTGATGCTAACTCAATGATATAACACAAAACCAGCTTATGAACACTATCTGGAGATTTCTAGCTTGTTATTATGGGTTTTTGTGTCTTTTGGTCAACAGGTTAGATAAAATATGTCTTACATTTCGGGCATTACATTTCTTACACTTCATGCGTTGTGATTGGCTAGCTAAAATGTTAATCTGATTAAGCTGTGCTTGCAATATTGTCGCATAGAGTTTCATTTTTAAACTTTGCTTTAAACAGAGGTGGAAAGAAACTGAGATGGCTTTACTTTGTAATGGTTTACTAAGTTATTTCAGTTTAAACATCTTGTTGAGGCAATTAAGTTTTCATTTTAAATTTGTCACCTTCAGCAGTGTTTGTTAGTTTGTTTATTTAACCCAATAATGGCATAAAATGTCTTCTAGACAGTTTTTAACAATTGATTCTTGAAGGTTCTACTCTGATGTAGTTTGGTGTTCAAGTAGACCTTTTCTTAGATTAGATTTATTTCAATCAAAAAAACGTCCAGTTATAACAGGTCCATCTCTGCAGGGAACTAATAACATGAAATACATGTATGACTTGAAGATGGATTAAAGAGGAATCTTCTGTCAACTTTGCTTGTTTGAACTTGCCTAAACATTTGTTTCTACATAGTTCCCACACGGATGTATGACTCTGTTAACATTTCAAGACCCTTTACCATATTTGAGAGTAAGCGTTGTGTAGCTATAATAAAATGAGAAAAATGACCACAAAATACACAAACTACTCAGCTTTGCTTCACCAAGGAGCAAAGAGGAAATTGCTATTTTGGAGGGACATGCAAAAGCTTCTTACGTCATGATGTGAATTATGTTTATTAAATTAACAGTAAAGGTGCCATTTCATGACCTCTTAAATAATTTATGATCAATATTTGACCCCTCTATGCTCTCACTGTACACTTAATAACCTTCAAAAGGGAGTATTTATCATAAACAATGTCTTTGAATAACCTCAAATGGTTATGCTCCGCAAAACAAGCAATGTACCTCCTGTTTCTCACACTGCCATGCTTTGCCCTGCTGGGTTGTGCTTGTTAACAAACAGAACATTCACCCATTTGCAACAAATAGATGGCCCAAAAGATTTACTTTTGGGTCTTTCGGCCTGTACGTTTTTTATTGAGATGATCTGCATTAGTGGCTCATCTGATTAGTTGTTGGGTGATACTATAGCCATTGAGCCATTTTGCACTCACTGAAAAATAAAACCGGATTGAACCAACATGTATGAACTAATCTGAATGTGACTTGAGGTATGTTTAATGGGAGAACAATATTAAAACATGCAAGAAATGTCAGAAAAGTCAAGTTTACAAGATGCAGCACTCTAATGCTGTAATACTTACCTACCAATATCACAGTAAACCTGTTATAGCAACATATGGTTCTTCTATTCTGAATTCAGTTTGTAAAATGTTTACCGCTAGTGTAGATTCACCTGATGGTGAAAGCAATGATCAAATCCTCTGCAGCCTCTATTTATGAAGAAACTTTTCCCTTTGCTCATTGAATTCCATCATTGTGCTTTTTTACTGGTATTCTAGGATTTGGGAATTAAGTCACTTAACAGTATGCCTTATTTTATATGTTCCTACTGCTTCGATTCATGATAGGACCTCACAGACACTTGCAACAAAGAAGTAATGGCGACAAAGAGTATTTTCTTTTTTACATGATTCTGAAAATGGCCATTTTAACTGAAACTTTGGTATTGTAAAATATTGATATTAATTTCATTAATATCTCAACAAATATAGTCAACAAATTGTGCAACTAACTTTTCCAGATCTTTCCTGTTAAAACCTCTCTTTTATCAAAATAAAAGCATAAAAACCCAAAATTGCATTATAATTTTCAAACAGTCTGTGCACTGGTGCATCTCTTTTAGCTGTCAAATCTCTGGGTTCTGAATTATTTTACGCAGCAACGATGGTTAGGCTGTTATGTACTTCTGAGAGTTCTGATTATCTCTAGAGTTAAGGTCATTGCAGCATTTGGCCACTCGACACATTGTGCCATTCGTGTTGGGAGCTTTACGTAAGGCTGGAGCAAAGGTAATTTAGTTGTGTAAACGCTGGACACTGAAGTCCTTTGCTTCCACTGGCGTCCAAATGGCTTCCATGAAAGAGTGAACTGTGGCAAAACTGAACCAGAAGCTCTGCTGCTTCCATCCCCTGCTGTGCGCTGAATGTTTTCTCATTCGTCTCCTCAATTCAATTTGTCTGTTGCTGTGTTTTTTTGCCCGTCTTGCTAATGTGAGGAGTTAAAATAGGGCAAACAAAAATTACATCTCGATTGCAGACAGAAAGAATACTTTTTGATATCTAGGTGACATTTCTGAAAAGTGTGTAACATTAGGGTATTCCAGGGGCTTTTTTTAATGTTAAAAGAAAAAAACAATTGTGTCCTAAGTTAGTTTTTTTTTGGCCTGACTAAGTAGTAATGCCTTGTCTTAGAAAGCCTCCTGAACGACAAGAGTACTCTATGCTTGAAATGTTGCTCTTTGCTGCAAGACTAAAGCCTGATTTATACTTTATTTCATTAACTCGACTGTTTATTTCATTAACTCGACGAATTGTCCTCAATGCTTCGCAGACCTAAGGAGACCACAAGATCTGTGATTGGGCTGCTCTTGTTCTGTGTTTGAGCTCCAAGTGAACCGCTGGATTATGAAATAAAACTGTGGCGACAAAGTAAATAACCTTCCTTTGTTATCTGTGCTGAGTTAAGCTAGGTAGAATTTAGCATTGTCATCACGCCATGCTGTGATATTGATCAGTTTAGACGCAGTGCTTCTACAGCAGCAGCGGATGTTTGTAAGAACTTATATTGAAACGATTTATGGTAAGGTAAATAAACCTGTCTTTTGTTCATATCGATGTTTTGGTTTGCTAGCAGTTGTCTTTGGACCGCACAACTATAATTGCTTTATTTATGGATGCGTGTGGAGCTTCCGCAGAGAGCAATTCGTAAAGTATAAATCAGGCTTAACAGTATTAGCAGTCCTGTCTCTCTAAAAACGGTTAATTCCTAGGTGTAGGCAGTCATGCTAGTTGTCCAAGGAGTGGAAATTTGAAAGAGAGACACATGTAGCTGTCGTTACAGGGTTAGTTTTCCTTTAAACCAGGGTAGCTGCCTCAGCCCCACTTGTTCCTCACTGTGATTGGGTTGTGAGTATTATACTGTACATCTGCAGAATGGGTCACTCTAGGCTCACACAAAGTTTTTTATTGCAGGAAGATAACCTTCCGCTATGTCAGTTCTTTAAATGCTCTCAATCCATTAAACACATTTAAGTTACTTATACCGTGATCAGTTAAATTAAAATGTCCTTTTATACCGATAAGTCTTCAACTGAAATTAAACCTGAGAGCACTTTAGAATAAAACAGTATATATAAATAAAATAATAGTTTTATCTTATTTAAAAATGGTTTTAAATACCTGCATTTGAAGTGAACCATATCAACTTGAAAACTATCTAGTCATGATATAGCCTAAAATACTTACGTGGCTCTAAAATTAAAAAAGGCATCAGAACCTGGCTTTTCACAAATGTAAATGTTTCTTGTGGATATCTATGAAAAGTATGTAGTAGGGGTTGTTTGCAACAATCATCCACATGTATTAAACATAAAAAAAACCTCCTGCTTTGATTGACAATAGTCTCCTTTTTTTACTTCAGGAGCTACCAACAATTTTAATTAATGGCTTAGCTTATATAAAGTTAAGACTTTCTTTGTCTCAGTGTGTGATAACTGGTTGTGGTTTAATTCAGAGGTTAGATCCAAACTTTTCCTCAAGATAATAATGCAAGTGTAATATTCCATAGCAATCACATCTGTTGAAGCAAATGGGGGAAAAACGATTTGACTTCTCAATTTGACTTGAAGTGAAGTTTTACTTGCAGCTCTCTTGAATATTCATTGACTGTTGTTTTTTTTTCTGGGAACTTTAAATGCTCCCTGCCTTGCCTTTCTACCCACAAATCCTAAAACTCTACCTAATCAGGTTAACTCTACCCAATCTCCGCCCGTGTTATGCTATAGTGGAGTCCATAGAAATAAAGGTATTCTGGATGCACTAAACCTTGCAGCGCCGGACCAGTGGCATTCAATTAAATGCTAATCAATTATGTATTCACCATTCCAAACTTTACTGACAACCTGGATAATTCAGTTATATGTCTTATAACACAGGCACAAAAATGATGGTGTATTTTTGACGTATTATATGTTCAATTCAGTTCTGTTTCTATTATTCCTGTTTACATCTGCTCTACAGCAATTTTGTTAGATCAGTCAACTCTAGGCTCTGTGTAATGGTTGGTTTGAAGTTATTTCCTGCAAACAGTGTCCCTCAAGGACTGGACCAAAGCAGACACATTTTCACTGAAGGAGGCATGGCATTGCCATGAGGGGGGTAATTTTAAATATGTTAAAAATAAGAGGTAATTAAAAAAAGCTATTTTGGATGGATGTTCTGTAGTTTTCGCACAACAATATTCCAAAGGTGTTGAAAAAGGCATAATAGTGCCCCTTACATACAGTTATTCCTGTATTTTTAACCAAAATGGATTTTTAAAGCAACAAAAACTGTCATGATTATGTGAAGCATTTTATGAACTCTTTTAGACTTGAAACCTACTATGTGTTCATGAAATTGATTGGGACTGTAGTTTTTACTACTATGATGATACTAGAACTTTTTTCTTTTTATCCTGCAGGGTCGCCATCATGGAGGAAGAAGAGCAATTTGTGAACATAGACCTGAATGACGACAACATCTGCAGCATCTGTAAACTAGAGACAGACACAGGAACTCTTTCCTTCTGCCATGTGTGCTTCGAACTGAGCATAGAGGGTAGGAATTGAAGCGAATCTCTTTTAACATCCTTTACTTGCTTGTACTGTTTGAGATTAGGCTAATTATAAAGCTGCACACTCATCTGTACCCCTTCATTCAGCTATTAGTGAGCCCTCTGTTCTTCGCTCCATGGCCTGCTCAAAGCTGAAACGGGCGTTTGAAGTGCCACTTTAGCTTCTAATTAATGTTCAGCTTATTAAGTGTGAACTAGCGTTTCCTGATGGGCCACCGTTGTTGCTTGTTTGCAGCTGTTATAAGTTGAAGCCTTGTGAAAGAGTACACAATGTTTCAGATGGTTTTGTAAACAGCAGTGAGGAGCTAGCATTGCGGGAATTAATATCTTTCTCTGGAATGTTATCTGGTGTCAGTTTGAGGAGTCGGATGCCGATTGTACTTATGTGTAAAGATAAATAGCAAGGATTCTGTAGCGAAGGTTAAACAGATAGATTCTTCTGGTTTATTGACAAAAGTAGAAAAAGCAGACAAAACACAGTTACTCATGACTAAACAAAAACCACAAATGTGATGTTTATGTGCTTTAAAAAAAAAAACTGCACTAATAAATTCTGGTCAACCATGGAAGGTCTGGAGTTTGTGGCAGCTTTCTTTGGCTAAGACCCACCCATGACATTGTTTGACCGACATGTCAAACAACCAATCCCATAGCATTTTGCACAGCGTCATGTTTCTGTGCACATCAATAACTGATAAACAAGCCAAATAAAGTCACAGAAGTCGAGGGATGTCACAAAAGTTAAAACAATAAAACAACAATCTTTCATTATGCACACAACTCGTAAAACCAGATCTGCAGAGAATCCTTCCAAATCCTGATGTTGTTCTTTGTGATCGCTCATTTTCAGAAAACAATTGATTTTTTTTTCTCAACCGCATGGCTGAACTTAGTTTGTCAACGATTTTGGATGAATGAAACAAATCAGATCATGACGTCAACAATCTTGATGTGTTTTCTTGTAAATGTACCAAATTCATTAGACGTTTAAGTACATGCACATCTAGATTAATAGAAATTTGTGGATTCACAATGTAGGCAAGTTTTGAAAAAAATATTTTGTATCTGATATTTTTAGAACAGCTTAATTCAAATTTTTTTCAAATCCGATCCAGGTTGCTTTCATTGTGATTAGAACTTACCTGACTTTTACGTCATTGTTTGGGAACAGACATTTCTGGGCTTCGGTGGAAAGTTTAATGATAATCATGGCTGAAAGCCGTAAATAGAAGGAAAAGGAAGTCATAGAATGAATTAATATTTCTTCTTTGTCTTCTTCTTGATATTATTTAGTTGAAATGATGGCAGCTCCAATTTTTTTCACGCCTCATGCCAGCTGTATTGCATTCATACTCAGTACAGACACAAGTCACATATTGTGTGTAATGTGAAAAAGCACGCAATAAACCCAGGTTTCAGTAAAAAAAAATCTGAATTGACCATTAAGACCTGCAGTCTGAACATAGCTTAAGTATTGTAAAACCAGTCAAATGCTTGATGAAAAAGTTCTTTGTACACGAATAGCATTTACTCATCATAGATGGAACAAAAAAAAACAAATTATATATAAAGACATTTGCAAAAAATAGATGGTTTTACTTATTTCACTTGTTATAAGCAGTATTGTTGATATTATTTCTGCTAAAATGTAAAAACAAAAATATTTTGAAAATGTAAACCATAAAAGTAAAAAACATGCTTTGACTATTTAATTTATGCATTTTATAATGATTTATATTTGACAAAAATAAGTGGCAGCCTTCATTCAAGCATCCAAGAGTATCCTTATAATTTGACTTCAGCCAGGATTTTTATTTTCTCTGCTTAACTTACCTGCATATCTGTAAAAATCACTACAAATTCATTTTTTGCTTTTGGAATTGAGTTCTAGAATCGATTGTTTCGCTTCCTTCCTGTTTGGGGTTGTTTTTTCCATCCTGTGCTGGATCAATGGCAAATCTAGGTCAGGTTTTCAAAGCATGCATGCATACTGGGAAATTGCAAAGACTTCTGCATTTCTAACATCTCTTCTGGAAGCCTGATGAGCTGTACTGAATTATTCTGTTCTCTGAGGATGCTCTCTGAGTTAAACTCCGTTATATCGGAGATGGTTCTTTGTTATTTCATTGTTGATTCATGACATTCTTTATCTGCTTATCTGTAACACGCTTGCAATCTCAGGTTATAAAGTGGCTGGATTTGATCTGAAGAAGACTGCATGCGTGACTGTCATGAAAAGCTTGCTTTCCTTGTGAATTAGACACACTGAATATTCATATCTCCAACAGAATGTTACCTCTCTTGAATATTTAAGAGAAGAGCATATGTGAGGCGCCACACAAGCCCCGTGGGTGCAACTACAAGTTATTTACTGCAGAAATTCCACTTCATGTTGCAAAATACCTCTTGTGGCTGCAAGCACTTGCTCTCGTTTTTTTGACCACCGAAACACATTTTCTTCCCACTGTTGAAACACTCCAGCAATGATGGCGTGGGTAAAGAAGCACAAGCTGACTTTGCATGTTCAGACCTGAATGCTAACCTACTCACACCGACTCACACACCTGGGATCCTCCTCCTCCTCAAGTCATTGACTGTCCTTTGTGTTTATTGTTAACTCTTCCATTAGATTTTTTTCTTTTCTGACATTGGGATAGATCAGCCCAACAGTTTGGTGTTGTTAGTAGGATGAATATTATTCGGGTTGCCACCCATGCCTTAAAGCAGTGTTTCTCAATTAATTTCTGTTGCACCACCCTAGGAAGAAAAAAACATCTTGCGTTTATAAAACATTAAAATATTTATTAGGCTTCATGCAAGCACACCTGTCTCTCACCGCAGTCGCAGTGAAGCCAAGCGATATATACGCGTCATCATATTTCCTCGTCTTAGCTTTCAGGAGACTTTTGTTTGTCTCTTTACCTCCTTCTCTCTCCGCCTGTCTTCTGCACTTCGTACTCTGCCAATGAGAGCGCCACTGCCCCATAATAACGTGCCCCCCTTGACAGAGCCTCGTGCCCCCCTTTTTGAGAAGCACTTCCTTAAAGTATGGTATCATCTCATATTTGAACTAAAACTGAAGAAATCTGTTTTAAATCAGAAGGGGGTACAATTCTGAGCCTAAATGCAGCATATTTCAACCTTTGAAGGAAACTCATTGTTTGAGTAAGAAGCACGAACTAGTGTGTTTACATGCACTTAATAAATGGGTTATGCTCGACAAGCTGATTGGCAAGTAAATGAGCAAAAATGATTTATTGAGTAAAGTTTTCCAAAGTTTTTTTTTCCCCGCAGACTCAACTTTTCCCTGATTTCTCATAGGATGTAACATCACGTGAAAAACAATACAGAATCATATCCAAAAATATCGACAAACCATGTGCACAAAGCTGTTTTGTCTTACCTTATCTTTTGCCTACACTCTCTTTCTTTCTTTTGATGATTGTGCTAGATGATGGTGGAATGAACCGCCAACTCTTCTGGCATATGTTTTACGCAGCGGATGCCCTTCCAGCGGCAACCAATCGCCGAGAAACATTCACACATACTCACATTCATACACTATGGAAAATTGTGTTTACCCAATTCATTGCATGTTTTGGACTTGTGGGGGAAACCGGAGCACCTGGAGTAAACCCAATCGATCATGGAGAGAACATGCAAACTCCATACAGAAATGCCAACCAAGGCTCACACTTTCTTGCTGTGAGACGACCGTGCTGCCCACTGCGCCACCGTGACGCCCTTCACTGAAACCCATTTTGCCAGTTCACATGACAGCTGAGAAATCAGCTTAATGAGCATAACCCATTTATTGAAGTGCATGTCAACACACCAAATGAATGTTCTTCAAAAAAAATCCCACTTTCCAAAGGCCTTCCAAAAGAAACACAGGGAATATTACCCTCCTGTTCTCCGGAATGCCGAACAATTTTAAGAATTAAACTGTACCAAGAACAGTTTCAGAGACACAAAATACCGGGAGATGTTCAATCTGTGGTTGATGAGTTTAAGATGATTACTTCAAAATAGTCCTCAGGTTCAGAGATGAGGACCCAGGCTGCAGTGCAGTCGTTTGGGTGAGCATCTTCTGAGGCTGAAATGGGGATTTCGAGCCTGCAATCTCTGATTGTAATAATAATTTCATTAAAAATATCAATGCATGTAAAATAATGACATCGTATTCGTGTCCCCAAAACTTGATGTTTTTTGCATTTATTATGTTTTTTGACTGCTACTAAAATTCACAATGTATTCTCACAAGGCTCCAATAACAAGTAAGTGTTTTATTTAAAATGCCACACAATTTTCGACATTTCCAGGAGGTTATGATCCAGGATCCACCATTTTGCTGATTCAATTAATCAAAAGCAGCGTTAAAGTGAAAATTCTCAGAATTTTTTTAGGCAGGAAGTTTCACTATATTTTTCACCAAACTCGAGTACTTTTTAAATCGACAATTCACAAGATTTTCAGTAGATTATGCTTTAGAAGCCAACATTTTGTTCTACAAACTCACCAAATTTGAGCGTTTAACTTAAAAATGTTTCCAAATTCCCCTACAGGCCTTTATACATGAACATTCGGCCCTGATATGTTTCTTCTCCCTACACCAACCTGGCATTCCTTATTTAGCAATAAAAAAGTGGCATCCCTAAGCATGATATATGGCCAGTCTTTAGTGGTTTAGCTTTTGTTTCCTCTAAAACAGTGGCAGTTGTGTCATTTCTCTGCACACATACCCAAATAGGAAGTCACCTTTATTGTACATTGTCAGCCAAGTCCCTCAGCACTTAAAGACTCACACGAAAGATAATTGTAGAGGTGGTTGCCTCTCAGAATGTTGAATTTGAGTTTGCTTCTGGATTGAATGGACTTTCAAGGCTCTTGAGTTTAGAAAGATTTGCCTGTGGGTCTTTTTTTCAAAATGCAGAAATAACTGCAGCAGCCAGGTTTCTTATTTTAGCTACACTTTGAGTCATGCTGTCCAGAGCTGATAGAATAGCATGGAAACAAGTTGCGTTAGTTTTGAGAATTGTAATTTTTGGCACTTGATTGAAACATAGTTAAGCACAGCAATGTTTTTAATTTTCAAGTTTCATGATTACAGTTGATGAGCACTTATTCAAGGAGTGGATTCATGTTTTTTCTGGGTGTGCTTGAAAAGTACTTTATTGTGCCTGTTAACCAGGGTTTACAAAAGTATGGACCGTTAGATCCAAACCATCAGGCAAGGCCATCCGGACCGAGTTGCCTGTTTGAGAAAACACCAATACAGTATAAGCAAGCAAGTAAGATGATGCACTGAAAAATGTTGGTTAAAAGCCTATTAGCAGACTATAATAACCTGAGCAGAGATAGCATGCATGTCCCAGAAGCATGATTATCATGTTGACGTATTCGACAAGTACAAGCATGTTTTATCAAACAGCCTAGCATGCAAACTACTTGCTCGTCATTCCACTTACACACAGGTATCATCCATTTCAGAGACAAGCGCATGTGAAAAGTGGGAATGTTAAATTCCCATGCCCTACAATCAAGCATTATTTGTCTCGTCAACGTATTAGTCTGAAACTGTGGTGCTCATTCTGTCTCTGTGTCTCTCTTACTGACAGTTGAATCATCTTATAAAATAGTGAACAGTTACATTTATTTTTTACCAAGAATATCACATATAATATATATTAGAATTTTAGTATAATTAAATGTTTTCTACGAAAAAAGAAAACAATTCAAATCATAGCTGAAAATGTTGCCAATAGTTGTATTTTTCATACAGGAAGCAACATGTTTTCTGAAGCTCTTATTACCCAAATATATCTATTTAACTTGGGCTGTACAATTTTGGAAATAAATGTAATTGCTATTTCTGTTATCATTAAGACAATTTTTTTTAAAATTCTTTTCTGTATTTTTTGACAATACGGAGCAAAACTATGAGCAAAACAATATTTAGATAAAATAAACCTAAATGTTCTGTTTTGAAGACCTAGCCTACAGTATATGTTGCAATGAAACCTGATTACTGATAACTACGAACTGAGTACAGCTACAGTGTAAAAGACTAGCCAGCTTGAACTTCCAGCCTTGTATATAATCTCTTAATACTAGTTTCCTACTGTACACAACTTAATTCTTCTACCATTGAGTTTAATTAGGTGCCAATGTAATTGTAGCCACTGTTATTGAAAAACTGCAATTAAATCGCAAATTAATTAAACACAAATTCAATGAATAGTTCAGCCCTATATTTAACTGAAACATTCATACCTCAGGATTAAACTTTTTAACTATTATGGCCAAAAATTTAACTTTTATGGCCAGCTAACTGGAGTAGCATGTGGAGCTTCTTTAGAAAATATGATTTATTTATTTTTAAAATATATTTATTTTGTTTGCTTGATCATACTAGTAATGAAGATTTGGCTAAAATTATAGTTATCCTTTCATTTATTTGGGCATTTACATCCAAAACATCTGGTATAAATCTGAGTTTTTCTGAGTTTGTCAGAAAAGCCATCTCATGTCTCCATTAGTGCTTCCAGAATTTGACAGGAGCCCCACAATCAACAGGATTCCATTCTTGTGAGATTATTGAAGACCGTGTCTAGTTAATTGCGTTGTGTTCATCCAAGCGTTGTTTAATGGGTTAATTTCTATCACAAAGGACTTGGATTGCACTTGGTTCACTCTTCTTTTTTTTTTTCTCCCCTCCGGCCTTGAAAGACCCCCGATCATCTTCTGTTTTCTTGCTCTGTCGATTACTGTCGGTCAAGACTAGCAGTTTCCCTGCAGCAGACACTGTCCGCCTCTCATCCTCTTACATAAGAGCAGAGGAATGTGAGCTTAGTCTGGATGGCAGCACAGCAGAATATTCCAGCATGAGAACAAGCCATTGTTTAGTTCTCGTCGGTTCACTGTGCTTTTTCCTGTGTTCATATTATGTTATCTATTTAACAGCAAATAGCCCACTACTGTGACCTATTGACCCTGGAATTACGCAGCTGTCTGATAATCAGAGAATGTTGTTTGTGTGGTGGATTTGCTGACTGCACTGCTCTTTCCATTTCAGTAATGCTTCGGTGCAATGAGAGGCTTTCAGCAGTGTTTCTGTCCTTTGAAATGGAGGCATTAGGGAAATGATAGCCGCACAGGTAATGTGGGATGCCAGAATTATGCAGCATTATGGTCATAAAATACCTCACCGCAGGTTTATTTCTGGAAAAGCACAGGGGAGAACTCTCTTCAATGTGTTATTTGAGTTATATGTTTGCCAAAAATATTAAATCGGTGTATTGTTTAATGAGCTTTATTTCTTAAATCTTTTTTTTATTTTAAACATGTGCCTTGTGAAGGATGTTTTTTTTTTTCCTTTAATGGTAGTTTTTTTTTTACTTGACTTTCAGTGATTCAGAACAAATAACACATGTTTATGACCTCAAAGTGATGTACTGCTTGTTAATATCAATATGTGGGGTGATGTGCGGATGTAAATTCGATTTAGAAAAAAAGTGTCTAGCTTACCTTTAATAACATGTGGAAAAATGTATAAATCACAAAAATCATGAAACATTTTTAAAAATAATTGCATTTAAAAGGTTTATTCATGCATTAAAACTATGTCATGTCAACAAGATTTTAAAGATGTAATATATTATTTCTCTAAATTAATAAAAATGTCTATGACCTCGCTCACTGGTTTTAGCAGAATGCAATTGAGTCTTGGAGCTTGGGTAATCAGCCGCTTCCTTCTTGACAAACTGCAACTGCCAGAGTAAAAATGGGAACAAAGACACAATACAATACATTGGAAATGGTGAAACTAAACTGTCATTGCAAACCAGACCACTTCTGGAGTCAGCCTCAAGGGGCAGATGACTTCCTATGGTTCGGTTCAGAGTTTGCCCCTCACTCTAAACAGACTTGTTTTTTCGATGTTTCCACTCCACTTTGACAATACTGGTTAACTAGCACATTTTTATCTTTTCAACTAGTTGTGAGCTCTATTAGTAACACAATAGTATGATGGAATATTTCTTGTTCTGATTGAATTGGTTAACAAACACAAGCTAATCAATGCTTGAACGAAACACTATATCAAACAGTAATGTTAATCACAGACATTCTTCTTATTCAAAACTATTTCATAATGAATAGCATAAGCATATATACAGATACATCATACATATATCATCCAATCGCTTGAAAGAAGCTTGTTCTCCTCAGCCAGAGGATCCAGCTGAGGTGTCTCAGGCATCTGTTTGGGATGCTTTCCTATGACAATTTATTTATAAAGCATAAATTTAAAACAACTTCTGTTGACCAAAGTGCTGAAAAGGAGTGAGAAAACACAGGGACAAACCAAGGTTAAGGCAAATAGACATGGTTGTTATAAAACAAAGTATAACCTTTGTGGAGTAGTTAAAACATACAAAAACCAATAGAAATTGTAAAATGAGGCTGAATAAAATCCTTGATAAAAGAAATAAGATTTACAGACCATAGGCTTGGGAGAACAGCAGAGTGGAGCTAAGCCATTAAAAGATTTTAGACCAGCATAAAAAAAATTCCATTCTGCAGCACGCTGGAAGCCAATGAAGGATTTTAAAACTGGAGAAATGTGATCACGCTTGTGTGATCCTGTTAAAACAATGCTGCTGCATTCCAGACTAATTGCAGGTGAGATAAAGCTAATTGACATGTCTGACCAGCATATATATATATATATATATATATATATATATATATATATATATATATATATATATATATATATGCTGGTCAGACATGCCAATTAGGTTTATCTCATCTATATGGTTTATCTATATAAAAACACATGCCCTCACTTGAGTGGAGCTTGTACTTTCCAGCTAGATCGGTTTCCAGGCATGTCTGACCAGTAGAATACCTAAAACACCTGGGAGAGATTGTGTCTGCAGATTGCCCTGGAAATACAGATTGCCTGTAACTATTTACCTTGTGGTCTAGTGTATAAAGAGATGACTTGTGATCGGAAGGTCACCGGTTCGATCCCCAGATCCACTGAGTTGAAGGTGGTGTGAGTTATGAAACACTTGCTCTCCATCTTCAACAATCATAGGTTGGAGCCCTCGAGCAAGCTCCAGTTTCCCGACTGCTCCCTGGGGCCACAGCCATGGCTGCCCACTGCTCCGGGTGTGTGTTCACAGTGTGTTTGTTCACTGCTGTGTGTACACTGGGATGGGCTACATGCAGAGCACAAATTCCGGGTATGAGTCGCTCCCTATCTGGAGCAATAATTGTATTGTTGTAGCAACGCTGGAGGAAGTGTCTTTGGCGAAAGAGGTTCAGGGTGAAAACATGCTTGCTGAAAACTCTGAAGACTGGTAGAAATATGCCAAAATAAAATGTCATTATCTCCAAACATTTTAACCGTTTTGGGCAGTTTTGATGTCATTGTAATTGGACCTCCATCAAGGGTGGAAAGTAAAAATGTACCCCGGGTTTGACCTTTTTAAATGTGAAATGATTCACTATTTGGTTTAACAAAATAAACGGTGAAAGTTCTTGGATGGGATCTCAAATCTAAGACATTGTTGTTGTTTTCAGATTAGTGTAGGTACATATATAGTTTGTTAAAGTTAATTGGTAGATGTTAAATCTTTGTCTAAAAACAGACTCAGCACAGGGTTAAATCCTTCCTTCTCTCACTATAGCCTCAAGTGGATTCTATGTGTTTTGTATTATTTAATAAAAAAAAAATTATATATTCTGTAACAAAAGTTTTTCAGATTGCTTCTAAAGAACTTTTCTTCTATTCAATTATTAGTGTACTTTAACGCTAGAACTGTGAGTCTGAAACTTGATCAGCTCAGTTTATTATTTTCTTTTGCTGACTGCGCCTGACTGTCTTATTCATTCATTACAGCTGTCGGCGAGTTCCAGTTTTAACCTCAAGGTACTGTTTTGAGCTCAGGGGTTCACTGTAAACACACACATGCAGAAGTGTGTCATGCAGAAACATTCTTCTTTCATGTAAGGAAGCACACAAGCAGAAGCTGCCCACACTGTTGTGTAAAAACCCACACGAGTCAGAAGGAGCAAGCTGCTTCAGGGGTTCAATCATTGTTTTTCCTAATAAATAGAGAACTTTCTTGAAAAGTTATGCACTGTTGGCATCTGTTTTTGTGGAAAGGTTGGTCTTGATGTCAGAGTCTATGTTGATTAGTTATGTGGAAAGATGATTTAATGGACCAGTGAAAAAGCAAATGACATAGATTGCCCTTGATAAGATTACTGTATCCATGACTGCGACCCCCACCTTTACCTCTAGTAAGTCGGCTAATCTCTGGTGCTGCTAACATGGATTACACAGATGTCTTTCTTTTCCTCCTGTCTCCATTCTTGTTGTTCTTCTGTCACTTGTTGTTGAGGTCACAGTGTTACACAAGCAGTTTCATGAGTGTAGGCTTTGATTGAGCTCGCTCGCAGAGAAAGATGTGGAGATGAGCTGTTTGTTGGTTCGTTGACTGTTTTTTGGCGGCTGATTAAATGGCTGATATTTCTAGTTTTGTTTTTGGCTTGCAAAGTATGTGTTCATTTTTAGAACCATTGCAAATGCGTCTTCTTGATCAGACCTAACTAATACTTGCTTTAGATTAAAAAAAAATGTTTAAATGTATATGTGTGTATGTTTTGCGTTATTCCTGTTAATTAACCTCATGATTCTGCTGGGAAAGTTTTTCAATCATGAGGCACATTTTTTTAAAACATCTCCAAACTTTCACACCCTTAAGAAAAAACATTTATATTTTGTTGATGCTTTGAAAACTGGAGAAAAATGTCTATGGCTTTGTTAAATTTTTCACGTGTAAATGACATTTAAAAAAATAAATAAATACATTGTTAAATTAACAAAATGACTTGCCATAAAGCGTTTCATCACACCCATGATATCACATGGTGCACAGAAATCATGACATTTTTTGACTATGTAGATCTACTGACAAGGAGTTTTGAATTGTGGGGGTTAAATATTGTATAGTTGCTTGATTTTTTTTTTTTTTACTGTGGTTGTCTTCTTATACTCCCTGTGCTCTCTTTGTGCTACTCTACCCTTCGGGGCTTCCGACTCTGTTCTTCCCTGTCGATCAGAACTTGCTGTGAAGTGCAGGAAATGGGCTTATCATAAGAGGTTGAATGATTTTAGCCTATGCTTTGCTGTGTTTTAAGACGAGAAAAGTAAAGCTCAAGGAAGCCCTTGAAGTTCTTAAGTCGGGAGGAACTGAGCAAGCATTTTTTGAAGCCAAGATTGTATGTGGGTTGAGACCATTTGAAAGAAATCTAAACCACTAATAATCATTTCACTCCTTATATCTTTTATCTAAGCTTTAAGGTTTTATACGAAAGTTACCACCCACATACAGATGGTTTTAGAAACATTTAGTTTTTAACTAATTATTTTGACTCTTTGCCCCATCTAAATATAATTCATCCAAGCAGCAACAGGATTCACTGTAATGTATTTCCCAATAACACTGAAGTTCTAAAAAATAAAATCTTATTTTGAAATGAGATTTGTTAGTGTGTGTTCGGCTTCATAGATGCAAACTTAAACTTGTATGCTAAGCATAGTACTTACTGTGTGGACCTCCAAATCAATGAACAGTTGCTAAAGCGCCCGTTTTCAAAGCCAGCCTTGTTTACAATTACCTTGTCAACCTCTTCTTTGTTGACAAACCAGTTGAACGTGAAGTGCTGCTTACAAGCAAAAGTGATCTTTCCAAGTTTCCAATACAAAATCGAGTCATTTTTGACAGATAAGCTCGTTCTTTGGTAATCCGAACAAACTTTAGGCTCCAGACATCTGAAAATGCACTTTTTCTGCATCGTTTTTGCAGCAAGTCTACTACTCTCACACTTCCAGGTCAAACTGCATTTCTGTACTAGCGATTCATTTGTTTGGTCAGTGGGTGGGTTTAAGAATTTGGGCATGGTTAAGAGTAACAAGCCGTTTTCAGCTAACAAAATAGGAATAAAGGATTACTCAAACATGCGTGAAATAAACTTGAGGCATGTTTTTGATGAGATAACAACACTTCAAGCTGCCAGGAATGTCAGAAAAGTCAAGTTTTTTTAATCATATGGCATCATTAAGCTTGCTTGTCTAAGTTTGAGGCATTGTATTACCGTCTTGAATAACTTCAGTTAAGAATACAATCATGACAATATTTTTCTTCTCTCTACAAACTTTCATTTTGATTGGAAATTTTTGATTGTTTATTTTTCGCTAAAAATGGTTTATGTGCAATACATTAGACTTAGACTCGGAGGAAGGAATTAAATTTGTTTGCTTTGTTTATTGTTGTATTGCAAAACTAATTTTGTGTGTTTAATTAAATGTTTTATTATTATGAGGCGGCGTCACGGTGGCGCAGTGGGAAGCACGGTCGTCTCACAGCAAGAAGGTTGCTGGTTCTAGACTCGGCTGGGGCAGGTTGGCATTTCTGTGTGGAGTTCTCATGTTCTCCCCGTGATCGCGTGGGTTTTCTCCGGGTGCTCCGGTTTCCCCACAAGAACAAAGACATGCGGTATAAGTGAATTGAGTAAGAACGATTGCCCATAGTGTTAAAGTGAGAATGAGTGTGTGTGAATGTTTCCCAGCGATAAGTTGCGGCTGGAAGGGCATCCACCGCGTAAAACATATGCCAAAGAGTTGGCGGTGTATTCCGCTGTGGTGACCCCGAAAGGGAAGAAAGCCGACATGAAGATGAATGAATGAATTATTATGAGGAAGTTCAAACAAATCAACTGATAAGTTAAGTTTCTTCTTTGTTTTGAGGTCACTTTCAGAACAGCTAAAGCTTGCACAATTTGATGTAAAATGATACTTTTTAAATTTTTGAACCAATCTTTGTCATTTAGTATGCATACTTTTGTACTGTTCCTAAGTCATAGCTTGGCTTCACTTGATCAGTTAGAGTTTTTCTGGTAAATGTGACTTTTTGTTAAATGTTTTGCTCTTGAATCACACTGTAGGGACTTTAAGCTCTGTTTAATGTACATTAAAGTAGGTTTCCACAGTAGAGGGAGGGAATTGCAATGTCTTGAGTCTGCATGTGTTGCTGCAGTCGCTAATCCCATCTGTTGTGGGGCTTGATTAAAACTACAAACATGTTTGAACAAATCTTTGACTCCAATGGTGTATCCTGACACAAAACCAACTCACAAAGGACTCCAGCTGTTTTTGATCTGAGCCTGTGTATTTTATTTGTTCTTGGTCTACTTCAAGCTACAGGCAGACAAGGACTTTTTTTCCAGCCACCAGCAACAGAAACAGGAAGTGATGTTGCTTTCAGATGTGCTTTTGTTGAAGTCATTTTTTCCTTTTTTTTTATATCAAAGAAGATATTTTGAATATTGTTGCGAACTGGAAACCGTCATTTCAGCATTACTCTGCCATGGAAAGGCTAAAGATGGTAACTTTTTACAACTTTTTGCAATAACTTAGAACCTTGAATGCTAGCTGAAAATTGATTTAACTATTTGTTCTTTATTCTATCACGGCACATTTATCAACCTTTAAAAAGCAGTAATTTTTGTAAACAATGTCTTTGAATAACCTCAAATTGTTATTGTTAGGATGTACCGGCAGTTATATGCAAAAGAATAATCTTGATGTGAGAGCGGCAAGTACAAGTTTTATTTATGGCACTGAACACCAGTGAAAGACAAAAATCCAAATCTAAAAATTGTAACAATCTGGTAATAACAAAAAGTTGATCCAAAAAAAAACAACTCCACTTTATCTTATATAGCTAACTCAGACTTAACCATTCATTTAACAAGCAGAGTACTTCTGGGTTGACTCCTTGCCATCTGGTGGACAATCAGAGTCGTCAGACTGGGTGAGGGATGCCAGACTGTGAGTTTTAAATATGCTGCTGGAAAAACTCATTCAGTTCATTCACCAAAGTTTGATTACCCATAGAGAAGTCTTGTAGTTAGTGATGGTCTTCAGTCCACTCCACACTGAAGCAGTCATTTGCCGAAAACAGCTTTTCCAGCTTCATGGAGAACCTTCTTTTAGCTGGTCTGATCTCCTTATTCAGCGTGTTCCTGGCTTGCTTGTACAGAACACGATTTCCACTCCTGAAGGCATCTCCTTTGGACAGCTTCGCCATGCCAGAGAACCATGGTTTATCATTGTTCAATGTTAAAAAAGACTGGGTGGGAATGCACATGTCCTCACAGAAACTGACTTATGATGAGACAAAGTCAGGGAACTCGTCCAGGTCTGAGGCGGCAGTTTCAAAAACACTCCAGTCTGTGCAGTCGAAGCAGGCTTGTAGATCCTGCTCTGCTTAAGTGGTCCATCTTTTAACAGTTCTCACTACAGGTTTAGCTGCTTTGAGCTGTTGCTTATAAGATGGATAAGGTGCATCAGGCAGTGGTCAGAGAGTCCTAAAGCTGCGCGGGGGACGGCTTGGTAAGCTTTCTTTATACAAGAGTAGCAGTGGTCCAGAGTATTCCCTCTCTGAGGGAGCACTTGATGTGCTGCTTGAATTTAGGCAGTTCGTGGTTCAAATGTGCTTTATTGAAGTCCCCAAGAGTAATACAATCCCTACACTCCTAGGTGTTCTAGCTTTTTTTTTTCTAAACAATTTTTTGTGTTTAGTAGAAACAAACAACACATGGAATCACTAGATTTGTAATTTAAATAAATAGCTATGTTTTGGCCCTTTCTAACCCAAATCTAAGCATCTCTGCTTCTGTGTTTCTCACAGGCATTTCAACTGCCACCCTGCTGCACTCCAAATCTCTCCGTGGGCATCGAGACTGCTTTGAAAAGTACCATCTCATTGCCAACCAGAAGTTCTCTCGCGCCAAAGCCTCAAACAGCACATACGAGGGCATGAAACGGGCTCTGAGCCAGCGAATCAACCGTATCATACAGTACGCCCAAAACAGAGACTCTGTGAGCACCGAGACGCCTGGACACTGGGCAGCCAAGCAGATCCTGTGCCACACACAGCAGGCCGGTAGGAAGCTGGTACCCCAGTCTGATGCACAGGTACCACGTTATTCCCCTCGGTGGGTGGAGGAGACGTCGATGGTGGATTCGGAGTTTGGGAAATCCATGCTGGACTGCCACTCTGCTGAGGAGCTCAGCCTGGGACTCTGGGGAGGAGGAAGATGCCATCCGCATGAGCAGAACCGAGAGATGAGAGAGGCTGCCAGGCAGAGGAGGCAGTCAGGACACACTCGAGAAGAGCGTAAGCACTAATTATATTCCTTTGTTTGAGTTTGATTTAGGTGTAGACTGACTTAATTGTGTGATGATTAAGTTTTATTGTAGATCAAATTAGAGTACATATCCAAATAAAATTAACATTTCAAACAATTTACACTACTTAAAATGTTCCTGAAAGCCTGAAAGTTTTACTATTTAACTATTAAGGGCTTCTGAATTATTGTAAAGTCATGCTTAATTCCTACATAAATGAAAGTTTTTAACCGCCCCTGTTATGATTTTTAAAAAGGTTAGTCGTTTGGTTTTGGGAGTTTCCACCAGCAAGTTAATACATATGCAAGGTCAAAAACTATTTCATTCTCATTATATGAATTTATTTCTGTCTGTTTTCCCAACAACTCCCAAATGATTTGTTGCAGAGAATATCTTTGTTGAAAACCTTTCGTTTACCGGATGCTCCTCCAGGTGATTAAGAGTTAGCTCCAAGTCTGTTGTGATTAGCTTCTTCCTGTTCGCTCATCGCCCAATCAAATGTGATCCAGAGGATACAATATGGCTGTATTCTTTGAACTCCTCTTGAGCTTTACTGCAGTTTTCAGTTAAAAGATGAAAAAACAAACCCCAGGTGTGATTGCACAACAAGTGGTATTCATTTTGGGTTTGATTCAACTTTATGATCGAGAATAAAAAATTGTTGCGTTTATTATTTACTTAATAGACTTCAAAACCAATTTTCTCAGCGTCACCGCATCACGAGTGCATAAATTCATTAATAGATTCTTTTTCTACACAAGTCTGGTTCTGAAAAAAAACATTATTGTGTTTATTATGAACTTAATGCCTGCGGATGCGCATTAACTCACTCCTGAAGCTCATTTAGGTGCTCCCAGTCTCGACCAGGGTTTTATAGCGACAGTATTTCCACCTACATTATTCCCTGCAGCAGCAGATAGATGTATCTATTCTATGTATTCTACTCGTTCTTCGGTTATAGATTACCGAACACAGTAATGTGGATAATAGCGGAGAGTATCACTCCATACAGGGCATAAACGGGACTATACTCAGCATGTTCACAAGTATAGACTATTTTTAATGCTATGCCCTTCATTGAAATAAACTCTTCTTTCTGCATAACACAAGTTTGAGAAGTGGAGATATGATGCACAAAACTGACAGGCTCGAGTTCTGTTATGATTATGGGTCTGCGGTGAGGGAACTTATGAGTGGAATAAAATCTCTGGTTTTAATGATAAAAGAATATTCTTGTTGTGAAAATGTTTTTATTATTTATTCCAGCTCTTGAACTTCATCTATGTATTTGTTTTATATACTTTTTATTTTAATTGCATTTCAATTAAATAAAAACCATTAAAAACTAAATGTTTTTTTCACTTGAAAGCGCTCCTTTTTTATGTTGTGTCTTGCTTATATAGATACATTAATAAAGTAAACAGTAGATTAAGTTAGATCAGTTATTTTTTAAATGGTATTGCACTATATTCATCCTTCATTGATTAAAATGAATCATTTAAATGAATCGTGACTGTAATTATTATCATGATTATAATTTTTCACAGCTCTAATTTCGCGTGGTCTGTGCTAACTGATAGAAACTACATCACATAGCAATCACTCACGAATCCTTGCAATAGTGGGATCCAACCCCTGTATTATAAATCTCACTAATTATAGCAGTGTGGTGTAGATATGCCATTAAATAGTATAAATGATTTGATTAACATTATTTTAAATAATGATCAGAAGGCACTTTGGGCATCAAAGAGGCGGATGCTAGAGTACCCCTCCCCCACACCTCTCTGCCCTATTTAATATATGTGGGTTTTCATCTCTGTGAATAAAAAAAGAGCTGTATAAAAAACGAAAATGTCATCAGGGTAAAACTCTTCATCTGCTCAAGAATAATCTCAAGGACAGAATTATTCTCCTGGCAGCTCTTATGCAGTACAGAAGAAGCAGGAGAGTGTTTTTTTCACAGCTATTTTAAGACTTTTATTGTTGATGTTTATCTTTCAGTGATGAGGAAGAGCGTGGAGGAGCTTCAGCAGATGAATGAGCAGCTGCTACTACAGATAAAAAGTGAGTCAAATCTTTCCCCCATCCTCACAAATAAGACTAATCTGTTTTGCGGTGAGCAGATTCTGGTATGTTTCTGAAAGTCTGATATAAAATATCACAGTGGTTTAGTGGGAAATGATTCATTATCTTTTGAAAAGGTGAATCGATACAGAATAATGCTTTTTCATTTGAAAATCTAGTGTGCGTTTAGCATCTTCTGTTTTTCTTTTCTTTTTTGATATATGTGAAGCAAGAGTGAAAATATATTCTGATATTAGAGAACACAAAATTCCCTTTGCAACCCAAAGCGACATCAAGCTGATTTTAAATGTAGAAGTAAAATAGAACTTTATGTAGTACTTTAACTTTTAATTGTGTAGATTTAAATTTACATTTATTTGAAGTAAAGTAAACCTCTTAAAAGTACTGAAGTTGCCGAAGTGCACATAAAACGACTCCGTAAGAGTAGTGTGAGTAATTCTCTACTCTCCACCTCTGCTAATGACCTCATGCTCTAATAAAAGGTGGAAAAAGCACAACAGTTTTGTACTAATTTGGTTCCTTTAGTGAAAATAAACCCCAGTGCAAATAAAGTTGCTAAAATTCTGAAGACCTAAAAATCTACTCATTTAAAAGTAATAAGTATTTAATGACAAATGTACTCTGAGTGCCGAGTAGTGGCTACTGATGGATATTTTTCAAGGTAGGGCTGCACAAAGATATGTGCATAAGTATAAAATGTTGTAAATAATTAAAAGACTGGGGTGAAAGACAACTGGGTGCTCGGGATGAGAAACTGCCCAAAACATTTGTCTGCTTGTTCATAATAAGCACTCACAGAGGGTAATTTAAAGAGGCAGTGCGGTGCTATTTCATGCCTTCAAAGCTGTTTACTTTAAAGTTTAACAAGGTGGTGTTCTCATGAACAAGCACAGCCCAAGTGTAAAAATGATTTGGTCCTTTTTATGGAGTATTTTTGTTTTATTTCTGAAAGTTTTTTCAAGCCTGGCTCTCTATGACGAAATGAGGATCGTAACTCTATTAGAGCTGCGCGAACATGAGCAGCTTTTAACATACTCAAGTACAGAAAATCATGAACGATTTCTTTAAAGGTTCAGTGACATTGTTATTTTCAAAAATATGTTGTTCACATTGGTATAATTGTGTGGGAGATGTGATTCTTTTACTTATAAAGTCTCTATTCTTAATTAAAATCGCATTAAATCTCCTCGTTTTCTAGCCCGGGTTTATTCCGGAAATGAGCTGACATTTTCATTCTGCAAACTTCGTAACCACTCCCTCATTAATCACCTATTGGTTAGTGATTTGCATATTCATGAAGTTCATGCAACGTTACTGTCTGATAGTCAACGTAGATTCGAGAGATATTAGAAGGATTAATTACGAGCAAATTCATGAACCCTAAAACAGAACTAACAACATTGATAGTCACTATAATAGAGTTTGGAGGGAACACTATTGTACTCTTTGATATCCGGCCATGACGTTACAATGAGACTCGTGTGACATCATCAATGATCCGAATAAAACCAAATTTTTAAAAGAAACTAATTCGATTTTGTTTGGGAACGTCCATGGTTCTATTGTTGAGTAAATCTACTCTTAAAAATCACTATAAAAGCAACAAAAAGGCTCACCACGGCATGACTTTAGGTTACAGCCGTTAAGCAGCAAACACTGAATTGAGACAAAACCCTCAATTGAGACTCAGGGTCATAATCCTATTTTTTTAATTGCACATTAGCAGCAATTTGTTTTGTCTTGGGTCCGCTCACATGTACACCACTATTAGCTTGGAAAAACTTCAAAAACTTGTATTTTTTTTTTTAAATATCCCAAATTTAAGACTTTTGGACAGACATCTGTGATTATACAGTTACTTCAGTGTAATTGAGCAAAATATGGTTTGTTATTGGATTTTTATGAGACTCATTCATTCATTCATTCATCTTCATGTCGGCTTTCTTCCCTTTCGGGGTCGCCACAGCGGAATGAACCGCCAACTCTCTGGCATATGTTTTACGCGGCGGATGCCCTTCCAGTCGCAACCCATCGCTGGGAAACATTCACACACACTCATTCTCACTTTAACACTATGGAAAATCATTCTTACTCAATTCACTTATACCGCATGTCTTTGGATTTGTGGGGAAACCGGAGCACCCGGAAAAAACCCACGCGATCACGGGGAGAACATGCAAACTCCACACAGAAATGCCACCTGCCCCAGCCGAGGCTCGAACCAGCGACCTTCTTGCTGTGAGACGACCGTGCTACTCACTGCACCACCGTGATGCTTTATGAGACTCAAATTCCTGAGAATGTTTTCTCGAACTTCCTCATGCATGAAAGAAGAATGACATTGGTGCTGGTTCGGTTATCTATTCAAGTACATTCGGCGCAGGGTGTTACAAACCTGTTCTCATTGAAACGCTGCACATGTGCGAGTAAGATGGTAAAGAACACTTTTTCCATAAGAGCCTTACTTGATAACTGAGATATTTATATTGCCTAAATACATACATATAAATGACTTCTGCCACAATTTGTTAAGACATTTGGGCATCCAAGTCACGTATTGGTCAGGAAGTCCTTGTGGTGGGTGGTGGCCTTGCACCCTCTATTAACCGACCACCACTGGTAAGTACTATTTCTCTTAAGACGCCATTTGCCTCAGCCTGGCTGCAGGGTTTGTGATAGTATTAAAAGGTAAACATAAAAGTTCTTGCATTGTAAGTAAAGTCCCATTGCATAGAGCTTAAGGACTGTCATAATGTGTTTTTCAGTCTAATTAACAATCTGAAACCTGTTTTATAGTTCTCAACTGGAATGAGAGCAGCTCAGGGTAGAACCTAACAGTCTGTCAGCATCTATATGTTTACCCAAGTTAATGATCTGATTTTAAATGCAAAGAAAAACCAACTTAATTTAAGAGGCACAAACAAATCTACTCAATTACACTAGTGCGAGTCAATAAATCAAAAGGTTTTTGTATAGCATTTTTTTAGCAGTTGCTTCAAAGCAGATTGTCAAAGGCCTAGTGTGGATTAAGAGTTACATAGGAATAATACTATAGGGTAGAAATAGAAACTTACGGTTTGTTAATTTTATGGAAAGTTTAGGAAATTGTTGATTTAAATTGACCAGTAATCACTAACTTATTATTTAAGTCCAGTTTAAGCCAATTTTAAGGTAAAATAAAACAATCAAGACGCTATTGATTTAGGGGGAAAAAATCAGAGAACCCGTATTAAAAACACACACACACACACACACACACACACATGCAGAGAAAAGTCAAGTTGAAATCCTCTGCGGTTTACACTGGCTGTGTGTTTTGATCTGACACGCACTCTTTCTTGTGTCCTTTAGGTGTGTTTGAGGAGCTGTCGGTCGCTGTGCAGGAGAAGGACTCCCTCGCATCCGAGCTTCACGTTCGTCATATAGCCATCGAGCAGCTTTTCAAAAACTGTGCCAAGCTGCCCTGGCTGCAGATCGGACGAGCCGGCGTCAAAACTCTCAACAACCCTGTGGAATGAATTCCGGACAATTTCGAACGAGATGGACGAAACGGGAAGTCTCACAGAATCTGAAGTTCAGTGAGATGTGATGGCAGAAGGGAATACGATCAGTTCTCAGTAGTAAAGAGCCGGACCTGTTTAAAACGTTTCTATGCAGACTGTTTATCGCTTGTTTACCCTCAACTCTTGAACCGAGAGGAGTCTGACAGAGTTCCTCCTGCAGGTTTGGTGCTGGAGATGCTGTTGCTATAACGGTCGTCTGGTCATTGCAGTCATGAGGACTCTGGATCCTTAAATATTCCTTGATTTCCTCACAAAAGCTTTAGTTGACGTTTACATTTCTTTTCCAACTCACTTCAAAGTCCTTTTTCACACCTTATGATTGAAACTCGTTGATTTTGCTGATCTGTTTGATGGAAGTGAATGGGAACCAGCGCTTTAAACAGTCCAGAAGCATCTCAAGTGATCTCAAAGATCAGTTTGATGTAAAAGATCTGATTTTTTTTAAGTATCTTTTAATGTTCAAACTTATTCTGAACATGCTTTGTTTGGAGTTTGTTGAAGGGAAGAACGAAGGATGCAGAGCACCAGCGCCACACTCTGGATTGGGAGTTTTACAGGGTTGTTATTTAAAAATATTAAATTTGTGAATACGTTTCTTGAAAATGCTAAGCACAGCCCTACATTTGATTCATTTGGTGCTTTAGGAGTAAAATGTGAAGGCTTCACCAAAGTCTTTTGGTGTTACCTGAGTCTATTCAATGATTTCAAGCCAATTTAGCAGTATTTTCCCAATTGTATTCCTCTTCCTTTATTCTTATGCTTTTACTTTTTGCATTGTTTTAAACACTTTTCTTGATGTTTGTTTTTAACTGAGAGAATGTTTGGAGCAAGAAGCTGCCTTGATTTAAGATCAGACTGTTTCGCCATCTAGTGGCGGCTCAAAAACTCCTGCCCAGTCTCTGCCCAGATGTTTTGCATGATGGGCTTGTTACTAGTTTTAAACATTGAAAAATGCAATATGGTTTTTAAACGTTTGCTAGGTATTTGGAATGATCTGTTCTCTTTATAAGAGATGCATAAGAGACTGACTCCACTGGGGTTGCGAATCATATTTTAATAGTGCTTTATGCTGTCATTCTGGTCAAATCTGCAATCTAGCTGTGAGTGATGGTGAGAAAAGTGGTAAAGAAGCAATATGTGTGAAGAGTGGTTTGCTTTGTGTTTGTTTTTCTGAGTTTTGATGATCAGCAGGCTGGAGTTACTGAAATAAAGAGAAGCACTGCCCAATGTTTGCTTGCTGTGGAGTTTCATGTTCGTCTCGAGTGTGTTGCACGGGTAAGTTGTGTGTTTAGGGGTAAATTTGAGTTCTGTGTTGACATTTTAATCATTTTCTTGTTTGTAATTGTTACGTGTGCTATTATAATTTCTCTTGATTGCTTCTGCTGCGTATGGATTCCATTTCTTCCACAGGATTGCTTAAATCTTTAAAGGTAACACTTAATAACACCAAATACAAGTAGAATTTTTTTTAAGTTTGCGCTGTTATGAAACTCCACCACTGTCAATATAGTGTCACCATAAAATATTTCCTCAAAAATGTGTAATTTAATTATAAAATACTGTTAGTTTATTGATATCATTACCTTTTAAAGTTTTGATTCTGTGGAAGAAACTATATTTTTAAGTGAAGATAGTGTTTATGCAATATTATTGTGTTAGCTAGTGGATCTTCCGTCAATGTAAAGATTGCTGAATGCATTCGATTTGAGTGCTGTGCGCTTTTTCTGTAAAGAAATGAAATTAAAAAATCATATTTTCTGTAACTTTGTTTGATTTTTTTTTTATTATTTAAAACCTGTTGTCTGTGGCTATAATTCTTCTCTGTAAAGTTGCATAGAATTTAGCATATTGGCTTTGTCAATTTCAGTGAAACATTTGCAGACAATTAAAACTGTGACAGAAAATTCTGTATTTAGTTTTGTAAAATGATATGTTATAAAAGACAACACGAAGCCAATTAAAGATCATTTTACAGATTAATTTTGTTACCTACTTTTTTTAAATCAAGGAGATGAGAGCATATGGAGACAGAACTCTTCATAGAAATAGAAAAGAGAAAAGTGCTCCCAAATAAGTCCCACAATTAAAAAACAAACCAAAAAAACATGAGACGTTTTACAGGAACACCTCAAGCCCTCCCACCGTGTCAGGCTTCTGAATATGGGTGCCAGATCTTTTAGTTCCGCTCCCACAGTTGTTCGCGACGGCAATAGTCTGCTTACCTAAAACTTTCTCAGGGTGATGTTTGTACTTGTTTTATTAATCTTGACATACTTTGCATTTGTGTTCAATAGTGTCACATTTTTTCTCGTTTTTTTTCTTTTTTTTGTTATATTTTTGACTTGACTGTAAGTTGGTCTTTGGCATTTGAAAGACACCAGCAAGTGGAATTTTATGAATATATAAGTATTTCCTTATAAATCCACAAATGTCTGCTTCTGGATATGTTTACATGAAACTAAATGCATGGTTTCTGCAGTTTTGAAGGGAGGGACTGGGGGTAAAACCTTCTAAAACAATTATGACTGTTCAATAATCATGTGAACTATATGAGGACTTTTTATCTTTATATTTACAGGTAATAAACTTTTGTTCAGAGCCGGATAGACAATGTAGGTGGATTTGTATTTCAGCATGAGAATGTACCAAAACTACACAGTGAAGGCAACAAACGAAGCACTTGATGGTCCAGCAGTCTTTAGGCCTGAATCCCATAAGACATCTGTTGAAGGACTTCGACTAGAGTTTGATTGAAAAACCTAAGTTATTTGGAAGGGTTCTGTGAAGATGAGGAACAACTCCAAAAATCTGTGCCACCTCTGTGCCACCCAGGGTTAAATTACCAATACATTTATTTCATCAAAAGTATTTTGCCTAGTGCTAGCACAGATTAAATAAATTTTAGACTTTTGTCATTTGTATTTCCAATGTTTTTGTTGTTCTGTCTGTCATGGTTGAAATAAAACATTTTTACCTGAGAGCAATGATAAAAATCATTAGGTGATCAAATAATTTTCCCGTGCCCTACAAACACTCATGGGTATAAAACTATATGTGTATTGTGTTTTGTGTTAATAACGAGTTAACAACATTAATTTCGGTAACGTTATGTGCTTATTACCTTTAAATCTGTGTTACATCTAACTTTTTCAAAAGTTTGGTGCACATTTCATGGACAGAAAATAAATAGCCGTTAAATGTGTTTTAACTTGAATTTAATTGCAATCGAAAAGAAATATAAAGATACGTGTCGTTGTTCCTCGTTGATAACGGACAACGTTTTGCGAGGGATTTTTGGTTCCGCCTCCAGCACGCGCGCACACCGGAAGTTTGGATTTTGTTGTTACACTGGAACAAAATGGCTGCTGTGAGTTTTTTTCATTGAAGGCACTGGAACATTTATTCCGCTTCTTGCTTTGGATTTCCCTGCAGTAGTGATGCAACTCGATTGGCAAGTCGGTTTTAATGTTTATCCCCACTGGGCTGCTAAGACCTGCTCTGCCAGACATATATATCGTGTGGTTTTGTGGATTTTAAGTGAGCTGTTAGCAGAGGTTAGCCAGCCTGTCGTGAAGTTTGCATTCATCTACTGTAAACACAGCCCCCTCCTTTTCACGTATAAACACTTTGTATGGCTATTGCAGCCTTTTACATACTCTTTATCATCTTTCGGTTGTAGTTGTGCATGTTTGTTGACCACATGTTGAGGTTGAGAAGAAACTCAGATGCAGAAGTGTCTCTTGGACAGACTTCAAGGATGCTACTTTGTTTTTGTACTCTTATTTAGTTGTCATGGACTTGCTTTCTGGATGGAAATGGTCCGCTTGGGTTCTGAACGGTCTCTTTCTGATCTCAGGGCTTGAATGGTGTGTTTGTGGAGGTGACAGTGCTGGTGTAACACAACATCGCCTCCTGTCACAGAGCAAGCATAATGGTAAGTCCACGTTTGCTTCAAGAATACAACATCTACAAGATGTGTTTTTGATTAACATTTTGAGACTGGTTGGACATTCTTTAATTTATAGACTGGGGACTATGGTAGAGCCCTATTTGAGAATTAGGGCATTGAAGTAAAGTCCCAGTCTCCATATTTTGAGCATTATTTTGCTACTTCTTGTTTATATATTATACTTTAAAGTACTGAAACGTTCTGATTTAAACAGAAAATAATCCTTCCTTTACTTCTGTACATGGGTTAAATAAAAGCACTAACTGGAATGAGTTTCCTGGTTTGAGTCGTAATATGTAGTGCAGAAACTCTGCACTCAAAGTCAGAAAAGCTGTACATGTCCGACATCGAGTCTGCTGTTTATAAACAATAACCATTAACAATGAACTAATTACAACAAATAAATTGTTATAATGATTGAACTGAAATGTTGTATTTTTAATGTTTGGCAAATACTTGAATTTGAAAGAAAGTGCTTAAAAGTTCTTGAAATTGTTGCTTTATGATAAATGTGAATAAACAAACCCAAGTGGGAGAGTGTAAACTAAAAACGGGATTCTGTGGTAGTTTTCAGATCATTGATACAATAGCTTCGCCTGTAAAGGACATCAAACTGTTCAGATTGTTAGAAAGTTAGGAAATGTTGGTCATTGCTGGAAATTGTGTAGGATTGATCTAAAAACCTTCCAAAATGCAGCATGCGATTGGTAAAATTTCATGAATGTTTTATTGATGATATTCATTTATGTACTCTGATATTATTTTCCCTCCTGGGATAACCATTGCGTTGATGTTTGATTTTTTTTCTTTATGATTTTTCTTCTGCCAAAATTTTAAAAGAGTCCGTTTGTGTAGTTTATTTTTAATGCTTTAAGTTGTTTGAAAAAGCTTGTAAAACGCAACATTGAGAGAAACTGCAGTACTGTAGAGTAACAAAGTAATGTATATTATATTTTTACCATCAAGATAAAGTAAAGAAATAATAAAGTTATCAGGTTATGTATATTATTTTTAGTGCTGTTGTTTTTTGGGATTCATTTGTATTATCTCTATCTTTTTATTTACTTATATGTTTGTTTAAAATAAACTCAAATGTCTCATGATTTAAATAGCTGCTGATTAATTTGATCTGTTGGAATAGCAAGCTATGTGCTTTAAAGTGATGGCCTATTTTTAGGAACTTTTGAGGATTTTAAGGGCTGGAACCCTTGCTGATTGATTGATTGAACCATTTGGGTTTGAGACTCCTGATTTATTGGTTTTTAATCAAATCGGCTGAATGTTGATCAAGAAGATAGAAATGCATCAGCTCATTGTCAACAGCCCTACAGAGCAGATGCCAAAACAGATTGTTACCAGTCAGTGGAAGCCATCAGTATATTGACAGCCAGCTAGTCGCCTGGTGACATGTTTGTTTCGGTGATTTCAGATAAAAATGTTGGCTTCCAAAGATCGCATACATCACCTTTACCACTACAGTAAAACGAGTTTATGTTAAATGTAAACAGTCCATAGTCAACAAACTAATTTGATGGCAAAGTATTTGTTTGAGAGCTAAGTTTAATTTAAATATGAAGACGATTAACGTCCATGTTTTTTTACCCACAGCAACAAGTCCTAGAATCTGCATTGGATCGGGCAGAGGTATTTATGTCTTCTGTTGCTACCAGTAAAAAGTATGGAGTCACTTTTGCTAGTTTTAAACTCGGTGTCAGCAAATTAGTGTTCGGTCTCTGCATTGGAACCATAGAAAACCATTTTATCTTTGTAGGAATGCTCCTGGAACATAGGGGAAAGTTTCACAAGATTATTTTGAGAATTAGTCAGCTAGAAGTGGCAGATTGCAACAAAGAGGGGGCCTGTTTTTTTAATAAAGAAAAAAAAATAGCTTTAAACTCACTCCTAACTCTTAACAGCCCTCCTCTTTTGATATATTTACTAACTAGACTATTCTGAGCTGTGTTTCATTGAACAACAGTTACATTTTCATCACTCAAATTGACTTCAAACTTTTGTCTGGCACTCTATTCCTGAATAAAGTTTTTATCGCTGTTTTTTAACTTGCAATGTGTTTTTTAGTACCTAGTTGAGAGTGCTCGTCAACGGCCGGTGAAGAAGCGAGTGTCTTCGAGCGGGAAGAAATCTTTATATCAGAAACTTTATGAATTATATATTGAAGAGTGTGAAAAAGAACCAGAGCTGAAGGTAAGTCTCACTTGTTATTACTAAACAATCTGCTACGTGTACATATTCAGTTATAAGGTTCTGCGGGGCCTTAAAAAGGTTACAATTTAACATCCCAAATTTTAGACCTTAAAAAGTCTAAATTCACTCTTCTAGGTCTTCAAATAATTTTTCACATGTCAAATTTTTCTGATATCCATGTGAAGCTCATTTGATATGTGTTTTTGTTGTGGCATGGGGTTGCCAGAGATAATACTGCAAAATAAAAAGAAGCAAATATGTTAGTTAATGGTTACCAAAGAGAAAATGTGCATAAATGCTCAAAATCACAAGTCATGGTTAGGGTTGCCAGATTTTAAGAAAATGTGCATACATGCTCAAAAACATAAAAGTGAGATTGAATGGTGTTATAGTTTGAGAAATTACTCATATACACTTAAAATCTTAAAGTGATAGTTAGGGTTGCCAGATATTGACATAATACTCATAAATGTAAAAAATTGTAATTGTAAGGGTTTCCAGAGATTGAGAAATTGTGCTTAAATGCTCAAAAGCATAAAAGTGATTGTAAGGGTTGCCAGAGATTGAGAAAATACATATAAATGTTAATAAATGATTGTTGAGGTTGCTACTGTTTGAGAAAATGTTCATAAACACTCAACTTTGTAAAAGGCAACCTCACAGTAGCCAGATTTTGAGAAAATCTTTATTAATGTTCAAAAAAGTAAAAATGATGGTTCGGGTTTCAAACAATGTTTTTGAAGTATGTTGTTTATTGTGCAAAAACATTTTTGTTTTGTTTTTTATGTTATAATATAGGTCTTAAAAAGCTATTAAAACCTGCAGAAAGCTTGTGGTTATGCTAACCATCGCACAACAAGTTTGATTTCTGATTAGGCAGACTTTAGATGGTTTAAGCATGAGAGAAAAGTGTGAAAGCGAGGAGTTTAAACGACCTTAAAACATCTAGAACGGTACTTAATAAAGATGTCTTCTTTGAAGATTTTTTGTGGAGTTGTTTTTAAGTGAACAGAGTAAATTTCCACCAAACATCTGTGAAGTTTGATGTCTACTATTACACAGATGAAGCCCCAGGTGTGGCCCAAATAGGTTAGATAATAAACAAGCTATTGTTTAAACAACTTTCTCTTCAGTTAAAACTGAGATTCCTTCCATTAAGAGTGAAAAAAAGTTTAAGTTGCTTTAGTACTCATTCTGACATTTATTTTAAGCAATATCATTGTAAAAATAAGGGCACTTGCACATGTTTGATTAAAATGAAATGACCTGTTTGCTTGTTTTGATTCTTGTTAAATCTTCAATATGTCTCCCCTTCGTCTTCCTGCAGAAACTAAGAAGAAATGTGAATCTGCTAGAGAAGCTGGTCTCGCAGGAGTCGCTCTCGTGTCTGGTGGTCAATCTCTACCCTGGAAATGAAGGATACTCGCTCATGCTTCGAGGGAAAAATGGATCTGGTATCAACTTTCTTCCATATTTCTTTTTTCCTTTTTAATAACAAAACCAAAAAGAGGAAAGACTGCTGATAGCTGAGAAACTGATGATGGAACTGTATATGTTAATTTCTCCATGAAAGAAAATGTAGGTAGAATTTGTTACATTAGGTTTTTTTTGTTGCTAAAGCTAGTTTTCAAATTAAGCTGTCACCTTCACGATTTTTTCCTCTTAACATCAGATTCTGAAACAATCCGACTTCGATATGAAGAGGGAGAGTTACTGGAGTACCTGGATGCCGAAGAGCTTCCACCCATCCTCGTAGACCTTCTAGAAAAATCACAGGTAGGTTGCACTAAAAACGCTAAATTCAATCTAAATTAATATGACTTAAACCTTATGTAGAAGGAACATACAATAAATGCTCACACTTAGTTACATTTTTCCTCTTTTCAATTAGTTCGAATTATTTAATAAATTCTTACTTGATTAATTTAAAAACAAAAAAGTATATAGTATTATTGGCAGCCGTTCAGCGTCACGGTGGCGCAGTGGGTAGCACGGTCGTCTCACAGCAAGAAGGTCGCTGGTTCTAGGCTCGGCTGGGGCAGGTGGCATTTCTGTGTGGAGTTCTCATGTTCTCCCCGTGATCACGTGGGTTTTCTCCGGGTGCTCCGGTTTCCCCACAAGTCCAAAAACATGCGGAATAAGAGAATTGGTTAAAAAAGATTGTTCGTAGTGAATGAGTGTGTGTGGATGTTTCCCAGTGATGGGTTGCAGCTGGAAGGGCATCCGCTGCGTAAAACATATGCCAGAGAGTTGGCGGTGTATTCCGCTGTGGCGACCCCGAAAGGGAGAAAGCCGACATGAAGATGAATGAATGGCAGCCGTTCAGTAAGCCTGCTTGTTGAAAGGATTTGGCAACTTATATAGAGAAAACAAACTGAAGTTTACTCAAGCTTTCCTTTTCCATAAATCCATATTCTAATTATATACGACAAGCACATGTAGATAAAAAATAAACAAAAAGAGTCGCCAATCATAGGCTCCTCCACATGTGGGGCTACTATGAATCCTTTTATTTTTCCTGAAAGTTTATAGCAGCATGTAATGATTTATTTATTACAGAAAAGAGGAAAAGTAATTCCATACACTACTGTGTTTGTGAGAAAAGTAGCAGGGTAAAAATATTTCTCCCAGCACTGCTTTCTTTTAGACTTTTCTTTTTGCCAGCTGTTGATTCGTTCTCTCTTCTGTTTTGTCAGGTTAACATTTTCCACTGTGGCTGTGTGATAGCCGAGGTCAGGGACTACAGACAGTCTGGAAACGCCAAGGTGCCCTCTTACCAGAGCCGGCACATCCTGCTCAGACCCACTATGCAGGTTGGTTCTGCATGGTTCTGTTCTTTCTAGCATCGGTGCCTGAATGTTGCTGTCAACGCTTTCTCTCTTCCACCTCAGACGCTGATCTGTGACGTTCATGCCATGACCAGCGATCACAAGTGGACACAGGTGAGGAACTTTGAATATTACCTTCCAAAATGTTGAGTTTGGTAACAGTTCCTGTTTGTATTTAAAAAAAACGTTTTTTCTGTTTTGTTCCACAAATGTGATTTATTATTTATTTGATACTGTTGTTATGCAGAAAAACATTTCAAATATTTTTAAAATGTGATCAAGGCTTCTAGCCATGAATATAGTATTGTAGTTTTGAAAAAATGTCGTTTCCATCCCAAATATGTCCTTGACCTTTGAGTTGATTTTTTGCCTTATCATTTTAAGCAGCTTATCTCCTTTAACTTTGATTACTTTTAGTTCTTTAAAAGGTTGAGTGAAATTTATATTGAATTCATTGGCTACTAGTTTCAACCATTTATTTGAAACTAATTATTGTCTATTTGATTTACTTTCTCTGTTGGACAGTTTATTGATACGTTTTTATGAAGGTAAAATCGCGCCAAAAGTTGAGCAGGTAAACATGATATTTGTGCAAAAACATAAAAATACAAATCCCAAGTGCGTCACAGCATCAGAGAGACCACTTTCACACTCTCATGATTCCTCTCTCTCACAAAAACTCTTCTCTCTCTCCTCTCTTCCTCCATTCCTGCGACCCTCCTCACGGAACACAGCTGTGATTGGACGGCTGTTTGTCAGTTAGTTCAGTAGCTTTAACTTCAGAGATTCGAATCTATTCCAACAAATATAGAACCCTACTTATAAGATGAAACTTTATCCAAACAATAATGTCAAGCCAGTGAGATTTACAAATATTATAACAAAAACAATGGAGATGACTAAAATAGCAATATAAATCTGACAAAATATGAATCAAATCAGAAATACAAGCTCTTTTAAAGGCACCGATTTGTCATATTTTATGCTTTTTAGATCTTCTTTTTTTCCACTGTTTGCAAATAATAATAATTCTTGTTTCCAAAAAGGAAAACATTATATACTGTTTAAAGGATGGCTCCAAAACATTTAATATAAAAACAAAGTGTTGATATTATTAAACACAGCTTTTTAAAAATGTGCATTTACACAACCGTCTCTGATGAAAGTCGTTTCAAATAATTTTGAGTTCTGAATCTGTTGTTGTTTCAACAGCTTGTTTTTTTATACAGCAACTTTTGCATTTCTCAGCTCACTAACAATTTAACATGAAAGAAATTCCTTAGATAAATTACCGTTTGTGCATTATTTTCATTTTTGTTTGTATGTTTTGACTCATATAGAACATAAATGTTTAAAAAGCTGTAAAACCAACCTATAGTTGAAATAAGTCAAAAGTTTTATAACTTTATAAGTTAATAATGTAAGTTAAAAATATATTTATTAATAAAAAAAGTAAACCTTTCAGTCAGTGTTTTACAGCTGCTTTAATTCTTTAATTCTAAATGTTGGAGTATTACTGTGTTTAAAAATTGTTTAGATTAGATTAGATTAGAGTCAAGATTAAATCGTTAATCGTTCAGCAAAATGTGTTATCGTTACAGACATAATGGTTAGACTACTTATAAACTTCATGGGAAATAGAGTTTGACGCTTTGTAATTTGTTAATGAAATTGTTATGAAATTAGTGTAATTAATCCTATCAGTGTTGAGCACAGCACTCATGAATGTTTTACGTGTTCTATCAGGAATCAAACTGTTTTTTTGCCAGCGTGAGTTCTTCAGGATGCAGGGATTCTGATGCTGTGAGTGTATTTACAGGATGATAAACTTCAGCTGGAGAGTCAGCTGATTCTGGCCACAGCAGAGCCTCTGTGTCTGGATCCCTCCATCTCAGTCAGCTGCACCACCAACCGACTGCTCTACAACAAACACAAATTGAACACGCGATCCATGAAACGGTAACAGTCCCTTCTGAGAGAGCTTTAACTTTCAGAGTTGAGATTTCAATGAGGTTACAATTGTACAAAATGTTAATTGCATATCAGATTCTTCTGTTTCCCTTATGTACTGGTACGCAGTGTCCGGTGTATCAGCATGTTCTAAAAAGTCTGATGAAGTCTGTAATTAACATCAAAATTCTTTAAATATGTTTGTTAAAGTTCTTACAGGAGAAAATCGTGAATAGTGCATTTGATGTCCACGTAAAGCTCTTTTCAAGCCGGCTCTTTAAAGTCTCACTAACTTTAAATGCTTTTGTTAACTAGTGCCATTTTTTGGCACTCCATGTTTTGTGAGAGTATGCTTTTTCTGGTTTATTTATATGAAAATAAGCTTTCAACCCTATTGCTTTGGTTGGCAGATTGATTTTTTTTTAAATAGCCACAGATATGTAAGTAGTTGCCAAAGCTTGAGAATATACCGAATTTTAATTTTTATTCTACTTACCATTTCATTAAACTCTTTCAATTTTCTCTCTTGATTGCTTTGTTGTTTAAACCAGGGCACTCTTTGTCATGTGCAAAAATGTCAGTAATAACATCCAGATACCAGTCAAAATTGATGGTAAATTTGTGAATTGTAATATTTGATTTTGATAAACAGAAGCTATAATGAGTTATATTTCTTAGTTGAAATAGTTTCAGATCTCAATCATTCAATCTGACAGGTATAAATGCTAACGTGCGATGCGGTTTGCTCTCTCCTCAGGTGTTTCCGGAGGCATTCGAGAGCGGCTCTGAACCGACAGCAGGAGATCATGAGCCACTGTCCCCCGCTGCCGCAGCTTCGACTGCTGGATTACCTTCAGAGGAGGAAAGAGAGGAAACCTGCCAACTCCATAGACCTCAAGATCTCCAAAGCTGGCAACGTGAGTCTGAGCCTGCACCTCTGCTTTAACTGCTCTTCTGCTGGGGAGAATTATACATAGAAAAGAGTTTTTTGTATGAATTTATTTCTTCAGAAAGAAGAATTAATTAATTCTGAATAAAATAAAACAAAATGCATGACATCATAATCAATGACCTTTTAAAGAAATTATAACACACTTGTAGAGAGTATGATAAACGATCATTGTAGTCATCGCTGTAAAGTTAAATATTAGAGCTAATCTGTTGTGGTGTTGATTTGATCTTTGTTCTGTCTTGGTCTTGTCATGGTCTTCCTGGGCGAGTCTTAACCAAAGAAAGCTGTCAAACACACTGTAAAACTACACTTAGACTAAAGTAACATTTTCCGCAAATGAATTGAATGTATCTTGTATGAGATGAAGATATACCTTCCAAAATTATATTAGTAGTGAAATCAGCTAATCTGTTGAGAACAGGCTACAGTTGCGTATACGTGTCCATGTTAGTAATTTTAAACCAGCTGTTGTCTCTCTTCTAGTGTGTGGACATGTGGAAGCAGAACAGTTGTCAGCTGACCACTCCAACTGAAATAGATGTAAGTATTTCAGTCTTCACCAACAATGATCATTGTATTAAAGCAACATTAAACATTAAAACTCTAATATTTTAGGCTTTTCTTGCACACCACTGGTAATTTTGCCCTGCTGTGATTGGCTTACAATTTGTATTCTTGGAAATAGCGTGTGTTGAAGAGCTACATAGAACTTTTGTTTTTTTGCTAGCTTTGCTCCTTAAAACAACTGAAACCTGCATTTTCTTTTTCCAGGTGAAAAAATATGCCGTGGAAGAGGTTGCTGTTAAACTAGATGACAACCAGCCTACTGTTTGGCCCGCACAGGTAAGTGACCGACTCTATGAACATAATAATATTTTATGAGCATAAATAAATATTTTTTGAGAGAATAACCTTTTATTTTATGGAAGCATGACATTGATTTTGAAATGGAATATGTTTTCTGTTGCAACATTAAAGCATAGAAATTACAGTTAAAATGTACAATATTTAATTTAGTACGCAAGTAAGTGTCCATAAAAGGGAACACTAAGTAAGCGTTCTTAAAGCTCTTACTACTTTTTAGGTCACAAAATGTAATTAAAAAGCATTCCCTAAACGGAATGATTTCTGTAACACTCACACAGCAATGTTAGCATAAGAACTTGTTTGTCCTGAATGCATTTAGACTTGCAATGCATTTTCATCATGAAGCCATGGGATATTTGTCAATATTTGTGTTGTTTCAAAACACATTCTCGGCTTAGCTTATAGCAAAGAGCGCAGCAAAAATTGCTATTTAAATCCATTGGTCCTTTTCATTTAATACATCATTAAGAACTCTCAGCTACATTTTGAGAATGCATTCTGGGTGACCACACACCCCTGCGTCAGTCATTGCGTCAGGACAGGGAAGTTGCATTATTCTGGGTGCAAATCACAGCAAAAAGCAGTAACTTCAAGTGAACAAACATGATTAAGTTCATCACACAGGCTTTCGGAGAAGCTGCTCAAGCTCTGGAGCTGCAACCTGGTCCTTCTGAAAAACCTCTGAATCGATAAACAACCCTTTAAGACAAACCTTATTTTTACCTCTGTGTCCCACTCCTTGGATCTTGTTTTTGCCACAATAAGCCCGTTTCAAAGTACATGGGTACATTATGGAAGTAGAAACCATGGCTTGTGTAAATAAATAAATACATAAATGAAAGTAGAAATTAAGTTTAACCCTTATATTGCCGTCTGTGATTTCTCCTGAACAGGACGTAAGGGATGACTACATTTTTGAGTGTGAAACGGGAGGCCAGCCTCAGCGAACAAAAGTCACGATCTTCCAGACGATGGGTGATCCGCTGGTGTACGGAAAAATCTACAGCACAAAAGACTCCAAATCAGAGGAGGACGCTGCAGACCTGAACCTCATTCACCCCCCGTAAGCAGCAATCAACAACTGAGAATATGTGCTTGTTTTACTGTTTGTTCCTGATTGTTTAAAACCCTTGCTCTCTTTTATAGATTCCTCATAGGCACAAAGATGGATGCTGATCGGTGAGTCCAGAGCTCTGTTTGTTTGTCATTCTGTCATTCAAGTTTGGGGAGAAAAACCGAAATGAATCCTCCTGTGCTGCAGGTTTCTGGCGCAGTATAAAGAGGTGTATGAACAGGATGTAAAGTGTCCGGTGAAGATGTTGCACAATGTGGGGAGCACTGGATCCCAGCTCTCGCCCACCAGAGAGAACGAGGTAATTGTACAGGAAATTGTGAAAGAAAATAAAATTATATCTTACTTCAATAAGGTTTAGGTTCATCAAATTACTTTGATTTGCAGTTCAGAGAACTTTTTGTTTAATGTTTCTCAAACTTTTTCATGTCTGAGTGTTTATCGAAGCATTTTTAATGAGGGGGCTTGGATTTTGTGTGTTTTGGTGCAGAAGAAACATTGGATGTCATGTTGTAAACCATGAATATTTTGAATTGCTTTAAAAGTTGACTTGAGATCTTTAAAGGACTGCTATTATAGAAAATGAACATTTACATTGTAGCGGTAAATGTGTGAATACATGTGTGCACAAACGAGTTAAAGAGATTTTTAATTCAATCATTCTTGCACAGTTGATAAAAGTTAAATGGCAACAAAAATACCAAGCTGTTTTCAGATGTGTGCCTGTAATAATGGACAGTCAGTTTAAAATTCCCAGGTAGTTGAAGCAATGCACCAAGCATTCAAATTACATGCATAAAATAAGCAAACCACTCTAAAAAAATCTGATTATTTTTTTAATTCAGTATGGAAAATACAAATAAGTCTTCACTGAAAAGTGTAAGGGTTGTACTTTTTTTTTCAATTTACCAGCAAAATCTGAATGTTTTTGGGGAAAAAAAAGAGTTTTTGCTCGTAAATATTGTACGGAGTAAAGAAACATTGAGTATATTCTGACACATTTCCCAAACACTTGATTTTGATAGTTGGGTTTAAGCTTGTGAAGCATTTTTCTGTGCACGGTTCAATTTGAATATCTTTTTTTCTGAAGAGGTTTTGAGTTGATCTGATGTAAGTGAAAAGTTTTAAAACACTTAATGAAATCTCATGCTACATCAATCAATCAATAAAAAAGTTTTTAAATAGCACTTTTTTGCCAGTTGCTTTAAAGCAGCTTTGCAAAAGCCTGACATGGATTAAGAGTTAAATAGGAATTTCTCTTGTATAATTATATGAAATAGGAGCTGCCACCTTAGGGGTTGTAAAGTTTATTAGTATGAGGAAAGAGTTGATTTAAACTCACCAATAATCTCTTAAGTTGTTATAAAAGCCTGGATGAAACAATTTTTTGTGGTAAAGTAAAGCATCCAAAACACTTTTTGATTGATGTGGGAAAAAAATCAGAGAACAAACCCACACACATACACAGAAAAGATCTCCCCCAGAGATTGAGATGAATCCCTCTATGAGGCCTCTCTGAGTAAGGCAGGTTCTAATCACCTCTCTAGCATAAAGCCTATTTGAACTTAAGATCCATCAATGAACAGATTGCTGGTAACACCTGAAAAACAAAAAATAAACCAGTGGTTAGAACAGTGGAACACAAACATCAAACAGGGGATCAGCATCAGTTGCAGGTTGATACATTAGGAGTAAAGAATAGATAAGCACATTGAATTACATTTTTTTCAGCAGTTTGTATATTTATAGCACACAGATACTAGACCGGTTTGGACACATACAGGAGCAGTAGAAGCAGCGTCTTATAGTCGATGTAAAAATTTACAGGAAGCCAATGAAGAGACGATCCATTGTGAATATTATGATGCATTAGTGGGATCACTGAGGATATCATTATTTAATGGCTGTTGCTCTTGCAGACTGATGCTTTCTCAGCACTGGTCCAGACTTCGGTTTTAGGAAAGGGTATCAAACACAGACCTCCTCCAATCAAACTACCACCTGGCTCAACCTGCGCCTCCTCAGGTGAGAACAAAAGGAGATCTCTGAGTACCCCTTCTACTACCTATGGTAAAATAGTTAATCCTCAACTGCCTTAACACTTGAGGCTTGTCTCAAAATAAAGTCTAATAAATGTTTATTAATAGATTTACAGCATAATATGGATGATTATAGCTCATTGCAATCTCATCCAGGAGACACACTGATAACATGACATTGGCTAGCTATGCCTACGTTTAGCCCCAAGTTGCCTAAAAATATGGCAGGTGAAAAAAGTCTGTATATCACTAGAGCTGACCCAATTTAATTACAGTATGTTCACCAACACATACTTGTACACAAATCAAAAATCCCTTTAAAAAAAGGGCTTAACAATATAATGTAGTTTATTTCAGTTGATGTGTTTCTGAATCGCTTCACAGTTCATTTAAAAACCCTTCTTGCTTGTTTCAGGTAACCCATATAGTACACAGGCCTCCACAGGCCACCTCAAGTGCCCAACACCTCCACCCACGAAGAATCAGTCGCTCTCTCGGAAACAGTCAATAGAGCTCGGCCTGCTATCCCCGGCTGCACTCTCGCCCATGCAAAGTGAGTTTAAAAAGAATGCTAAAAAAGGTTATCTTGCTTTCAGATAACTTTCAGGAACACCTATTGAATATGTGCCTACTATAAGCGTCTTGTATGTTTAAACAAGTTTTAATGCTCTATTAATTTTTTTTTTTGGTTGTTGGTTGAAAAATGGTTGTTATGCAGGACGCATTCTCATTCTACTTTGTGATGTCGCTCAAAGGTTTATCACTGTTGTTTCCTAGCAGCTGGATGACCGGTGCACCTTGAAAAGCGTATATTTAAGTTCTTTGGAGAGTTTAGATGTGATGGTTGATTTTTAAATAAAAACTGTTTCATGTATAGATAATGTCTTCAACATCAACTCCAAGTTTTTTTTACAGGAACTTTTCAATCTAATGATTGAGCCAGTTAAAAAATTATTTGCGAATTTGGCCCCTTAGTCAATCTACTATAAAAGTGGGAATTCAGCTTCAATGTTCATTGCAGAATTGTTTTGGTCTGCTTTTGCATGTCACGGTCAGTGGTGTTGTTATGTTTTTACTCCCAGAGTTTCATTTTCCTGCATGTAGAAGGACGGTGTTTGATTGGTTAGAGGATGGGGTTATGTCCCATTGGTGAACATAAGTTTTGTGAGCTTTTTTGCGCACATAAGAAAGGAGTAAACAATTGCACCAATGTGAATACACCTTTAGGTATGTATTTGATGAGGGAAGATTAAATCATGATAGAATTCTCAAACATTTAATTTGCTTAATAGACCCCCTATAATTCTGATCAGCTTAATTGTTAGTTTGTCTCGGTTATAACTGGCACATGGTCATGATTTATTATTTACTCCAAGCTTTGATTGATCACATATTCCGATTGTTCATTTGTTTCCACATTTCACTGCATTTGTTGAATTTTGATTTTGCCTTTTTCTTCATAGGATCAGGAACTCCCAAGCCCTCCACTCCCACACCCACCAACACGCCCTGTTCAACACCCCACCCCTCTGATATTCAGAATGCCACGCCCTCATTAACGCTCACCCCTCAGGACCCAACGCTCCCCCAGCAGTCCACTCTGCTGACTCCCTTTACCCAGCAGCAGATGGCACTGCCGGTCATGACTATTCCCCTGCCCACGTCCAGCACAACCTCCTCTCAGGTCATGACTAGTTCTGCGGGACTAAACTTCATCAACGTGGTGGGCCCAGTTTGGTAAGAGCACTTTTTGGGCAATACGAAGCGAAAAAAGTGGATTTGCACTGTCAAGAACATTGGATTCTGACCCAGAACTCTGAGCCTTTTCGTTTAAATATGCAGCAGACACTGAACCCAAAGAAATGTTTCAATAAGGCTAATTAACTGAAAAGTTTCACAAAAAAAGATGATAATGGCTGTACTTTTCATTAATACATTTAAGCTTTTTTCATATTTCAGTTTATTTATTTATTATTTCATATTATTTTTAGTTAACTGCCCCCATAATATTCTCTGCTGGTGCTTCAACCCTTTACACCTTTCATGTGGTAATCTAGGTTGATCTGTTTCTGTTCACACAGCAGTCCACAGACGCTGATGAGCAGTTCCAGCTCAATGCTGGGTTGTAGTCCTGGCATCCCACTGAGTGGACTGTTACCCTCCGGTGGCCTCATGTCTGGAGCTCTGCCTGCCATGCAGTCTGCAGCACCAGCAGGTAAACAATTCTTCCATATACTTGGTGAATGCTCCGATGTGATTTGTATTGTTTGTATTTATTTACAAGCGGTCTTATCGATTCTTGTGGCATGTTGCACTGGTGGGCACAAGGTGTGCGGTTTCATTTTAGCACTGATTTAAAAAGCAAAGACACCCTCAGTTTATAACTAGCATCATTCAGTCCATTTAGGTTTCTCTCATGTTTTGAGTTCACAAATGGACAGTTGTAATAAATCACTTAGTAGCAAAGAAGTTGATTTATTATCCACGATCATGTGAGTTACTGGTTGTTCTAGCCTTGCTCCAGTGTTTGTGTTAAATGATAAAGCTGTATTTATGATTTATAGATAAGTGCTTATGGAATGTTCAAAAATCAGTGGTCCTTAAAAAGTGTTAAATGTCACTGGAGCACAGTGTTAGTGGCACTAAAGCAGTCTCGCTCTTTGGTGAATTACAGCAGAGTGCAGAGCTTCAGAGAAAGAAAAACAGTTTCTTTCAATTGTCCGTGAGAATACACTTCATTGTCTCTCATAAAGCTCACAATGCTTCTGTAAATCTTGGTAAATACACTACAATAATTATAATCATTTTGCTGCATGAAAAAATATCTATTTACTTTTTTTATGAAGATGTGGGTTTTTAATTTGTTTTTATTTTATTACATTTTAAACAGATTAGGAATAGCTGTGTTTGTTTATTCTAATTTACTGATTCAATTTTCACATTTATAAATGGAGCAAAATTTCTTGTAAACTTATAAATGCACAAAAATGTTTAATTTATTGTTAGAGTTGCCAGGTATTGACATAAGACTTGTAAATGTTAAAATATGCAAACGTAATTGTAACGGTTCGGTCTAACTTGGGCAAATAAAATTTGCTGGCTATTTTGCATTCCTGAACAACGGGGGCTGTTCTCCCTTGCTGTGTGATAGCACCAGGGAGCAATGAAAGGTCTCCGAGCACAGGGTGGTGCTACAGAGCTAAAGGCACTTCGATGCAGTCTTAACTCACTATCCAGTGTTGCCAACCTAGCCACTTTGTTGCTAGTTTTAGTGACTTTTCAGACCGTCTAGCGACTTTTTTTTGTATCCTAGTGAATAGCGACAAATCTAGCGACTTTTCCTGCAGTTCCTGGTGACTTTTTTTCGTTCTGGCTGACGCACTTGTTGGACAGAGGAATGCGGCTGCAATGTCTGAGCTGAGCCTTTCTGTCCCTTACTGTCTTCGCCCCCATCCTGGCCTGCTCTCTGTCAATGCCTTCCATTAATCGCAATGACAAGACTGAAACTTTTTAAATCTATAAATGTAAAAAGTAAATAATGAATGTAAATAAATGACATAGAGACTATTTCAATTCAAAATATGATTGTTAATTGATTTTTTTTGTGTAACTTGTACCACAGGTTTTGTCACGTAAACAACATAGCTGCATAAATCATCAATATCCTTCAAATTAACTTTTTGCTTCTCTTCTTTGGTGGCAGTGTGTGGTCTATTTAGACTCTTTTCCAGGAATCTTCCATTGACAGCATAATTTCTTTCATCTTTGGGAATTAACTTTAGCTCTTTAAACTTTGGGTCAATTGCAGAAGCAAACTTTAGCCATGTGAGATTAGTGCTGTCCTTCTTTTTAGATCGTCTGAGGTAAAATCATGTTTGAATTTAGCTATAGGCTGATCATCCTCTGTTACTGTATTTCAATACTATATTTATTACTTCTTCAACTTTTAAAAATTATTTTACACTACTCTGAACTTATTTTTATTTTATGCAGCATACCTTGACAGTGGACACACACACACAAGCACGCACGCACGCACACACACACACACACACACACACACACACACACACACACAAAACAAGAGACGGAGCTGTTTCATTAGTTTGTGAGTTTTGGATGTAACGTTACTATTGTTAAGTTCCCCAACAATCTCGCGACATTTAGCTAGCACACTTTCAAAATTGCTAGCGTGAACAGAAACCTGACAGTTTGGTGCAGTGTGAGGGCTGTGCAGGACAGGGGTTCACATGAAAGTAACGTTAATCTAGTAGCAGCAACCATATTACGAGCACCGCAAGTGTGCTTTAACTTGTCCTAACTTTTTCCTTTCTGTCACCATTTCGAGACAGTGATCCAAAATTGACTCCGTGTTCTGCTGTTCCTCAGTTTTACACAAAGTTAGACCGAACGAATGCAATTTCAACAAAGTGCGCTGTGATTTTAAGTCGCTGTCATTGCTCATAGAAGCTCAGGGGTACCCTGTGAGGGCGATGTGTGGCGCGTGCTGTAGCGTGTTCACACTCAGTGCATGTGTTAACATGTTGATTTTGACTGCACCAATAAAACCCATTGGGTGGCGGGGAATGCATGTTACATGGTGTTATGCAAATTAGGTGATGATGTTATCTAGCAACTTTTACCAACGTTTGAGCCAGCGACTTTTCTTACTGAGGCGTTGGCAACAGTGCCACTATCTGGTAAACAAACAATTGATCGCTGGGGTAGAGTTACAAAAAGCGGTGTTCTCCCGACATGTAATTTCCAAAACCTCCCAGAAGAGATCCACAAGTTACCCCCGCTTATTCACTGAGAGTTTCTCGCGCTCTGAGATTATATAAGGACATGTGGAAGAGGTCACCGAACAAAAGATTTATTGTGCTAACTCGAGGTTTATCTGTTGTTTCAGAGAATTGGTTTAGACGAATGTGTAGATGTTGATTTATGAAGATATAAAGCTAAATATTATTATCTGTTATATATAACTTTATACTATATATATTATAACTATATAAGTTATATAGTTTAATTGATCCTTGCTTTTGTTTCTGAAATGAGGGTGCACTTCACACAAAATTGCAATTAAATTATTTAGACAAATAACATCTCTGTGAATTCTGCCATCTCTGGTCGTCTGTGAGCTGCTCCTCATCGGTGCACCTGCTGAGGGTTGTACCTGGAAACTGTTTCACTAAACTATAATATACATATACTGTCTGATTGGATCTACATACAGTTTTTTCTTACACGCTCTGCGTAAACCACTCAATTTACCATTTTCTTTCATTTTTACATGCAACTTGTTCCATTGCTCTAGTACAATTTGAAAAATAATCTATTTTATTTAAACAATTATATTGAGTCAATAGCACCATCAATTGTCTTACCACAAGATGTGACTGGATCGATTGTAAATAAATAGTAAAATATTTCCACTGCTGATATTTTATCACAGCATGCACTTAATATGAGCTGATTTTTATTATATCTATTGAATATTTCAAACCTTTCCATTTCTGGGATACATGTTGCATTTTAATAAAAGTAAACGCATATTTTTACTTATCTCTGTCAAACAGCTAAACAAAGACATTACCTTAACTAATTCAATTATATTTATTGTAATAACTAAATATTTTATAGACATGGAACATGCAAGTTTATAACAACATAGTCACATGTGCGATTACATGTAAAATTTGGACAAATTCTAGAATCTAATTCTAAATCAACATACATTTATATTAACAGGCATAATGTAGAAGAGAAGTAATAAAGTAACCAGTGCAACATTGAGTAAAAAGTTTAATAAAAAGCGTTTTCCTTCTTGGGGTCTGCTTTTGTTCTTCTGCCTCTTCTTCTTCTATGCTGTTGTGTCTAGGAAGCTCGTCGAGAGTGAGAGAATGAGTGAAGAGCACCCTCAAGTCATGCATTTATAGAAGATCATCATCTTAATAAAAGATCCTCGTTCATTGGTGGAGTGTGGAACTTCACCCGATGTCATTTCTTCATCAAACCCAAACTCTGAAACACAGAAGTAACACACAGAACTAAAGGCCGTTTGGTTAAAAGAAATAATCATATTGTGATGATCATTTTCAACTGTATTTTCCCCTTTTAAATATGAATCATATTCATTGATTCAATAAAAAGAAAATGATTGGATAATGTGATTAAACAATGTAACATTTATACCAAGACTTCATTATTGATAAATGATTTTGCTTTACTGCATAACATATAATTTCGCCACACATGAGCTGTTGTTCTTTTTTGCAAATATCCAAACATATCCAAAAGAAAATAACACATTTCTAAAGCATAATATTCAATGTTACTCTGATTTAATTGTTGAATACAGGATTTCATTTCAGAATTGATTAAAATCATAATTTTAGTCCAGTTCAGATGGTGCACAAGTAAAATATGATGAGATTTCTCTTCTCCCTCACTCAAAAACAACCTTTAGATAATTGCTCCGACCTCCACCTCGTGAATTTAGTGAAGATAAGTTAATCGTTGTAAAGAAAATGTGAAATCAGATTTCAAACGTATTCATAAAGGATTACAATATAATACTAATAATACATCTAAAAATTTCAATATAAATACTGCATAATAATACTGCAGTGGCATATTAAAAAAACATTATATTCTTACGTATCAACAGTGTGTACATGCTTAGTGAATAGATGACAGAGAAAAATATTTATGTAAAATAACGTAAATTTCTCGAAAATGTAATGTAAAATTAATCTAGATTGCGCTTTCCTCATGAATAGACCAATAGGTGATAAAATTTGTGACATTTACAAGAGATCCGAGACTAAATGCAATAACTGAAAGCTGTTCTGGTCGTTTTGTTTTTATCAGTAAGACATTTTGTTTCTTGGCGCTTTGACTGTCTACTGTGTGTTCACATGCTTCATAAACAACAAGCACACCGGGGTTGTTCATTCACATTTTTAATAATTGTAGTTTATTCATTATTTCAAAATCCACTGTGAAAGTGTGAAACTTACTTTAACTGGTGGTTCCCTTCCCATAGTATGCTCTACATATAACTTACTTGCCAAACATGACATTCATCAGAGTGAAATTAGTCACTAGAAATTATTATATTTTTTTTTTCTCAAGTATGATTAAATATGTCTTTGATCCAGTTCAGTAGAGCTCCACAAATTGTTGCTGTAAATAAATTACTGTATAACTTAAATAATACGATTGCTAGATATTAAATAGAAGTAGAAGAATAAACTTCGGATGACTGACATCTGCCTTGGAAGTGTTGGGCTGATTTTGGCAATGGCAGGAGAAAGTGAATATATTTAATGATTATGCGTGATTATGAGTTATAACGATCTTAGTCTTGGAAACCTCAACGAAACGTTTTACTGCTTTGAAAGTTTGGCTGATTTACGTCTGTTCCAGCAGGTGGGCCTTTCGGTCTGAACAGTACCCCAGGACTGCGGCCGCTCAATCTTCTTCAGGTGAGGGAGCTTTCCTCTGAAGCGTGGGGAGCTCTGATTCAGTTTTTGTCCTTACACATTTGTGCACATCTGTCTTTTAGCTTCCTACGGGACCATTGATATTCAACTCATTACAGCAGCAGCAGTTTTCCCCTCAGCAGAGCAGCCAATCAGCAACATCCAGTCCCCAGCAGCAGGGGGAGTCGGTGAGTGGCCTCTGCTTCCTTTAGGGCGCTTTGGATTGTAGTGGTACCGAGGAGCAGTTTTAAAAGTGGGAGTAATTCTTGTATTAATTGTATTAATTAACTATTTTTTATCATCTTCATCTATAGTTAACATCAACCTGCTATTGCTTAATATGAAAATTCCTGATTTTATTTGCTTTGGATTATTATATATATAAAAAAAACTTTTTAGCTAAATGTTTAACTTTATGTAGGAACACTCAACATATTGTTTCATTTGTTGGTTGAGCAACTGTTTATAAACCTAGATTTACACTTAATATGCTTTAAAATAAACGGTTCCATGGGTTCAGTTAACAAAAATGATTACCATGATTGGAGCGATTCCAAACGTTATGGTTTCTTTACTAGCAGAGGTTGGTTTGATTCAGTCAAGCTTGTCAGACAGTAACGCGGCGACGCCATGCATCTGCAGATGTCATGCACATTAGAGTGCACATGTGCAAAAGACTGAGCGTGCGCTGTTTAGATGAATGCTCCTTAAATCCATTTTAACGGAGATTGTTTCATCACTTTTTCCGATTACTGTTTATTGACATTGCAAGTTTTTCATACTTTAATTTGTATACAATGCAAAGTTTATCTTAATGAGATCTAATGAGTGTAGTTATAGGAATTTAAAGTATGCTTTTTAAGACCAAGTATTTCCGCTTGAAGAAAGTACTAATTGTAACAATCTACAGAAACCCTGGCAAAATGAAACCCTGAGGAACAGAATGAAACTTTACTAAATATTCATCTTAAGATGCATTATTCTTGAAAAGGGGGAGAAATACAACTGAATAAGCGTGTTGTAAAAAGTATTACTACAGTGGCATATTTAAAAATTGTTGCGTGTAGACGCTTCATGAATTGTTGACAGAGAAGAATATTCACTTAAAGTAAACGTCACGGAAATGTAATTTAAAATGCGCTCCACTCATGAATAGACAGCTTGATAAAATCTGTGACATTTACAAGATATCCGGAAGAAACATACATATAACTAAAACTGTGATGTTTTTTGTTTCTCACAAGACTGTCTACTGTGTGTTCACATGCTGTGTTCATTAATTTCTCCCCACTTGTGTTAGCTTTCCAGATGACAATTCAGTGACTTACAAATGTAGTATGGCATGTGTCAAAGTGACATTTTTTATTTGTCAGCATCTATGCAGCAATGTCATTGCATAGTAGACACACCAACGATTTGCTGCATTTTGTTTTTCTTTTCAACTCACTTTTTAATCTATTATTCAGTAAAATCCTTTCTGCAGTTAACTAGCTGACTACATTGTGAAAATTAAAGGATTAAAATGAACGAGAATCTGTTGATATTTTTAACCATATTATTTTTTTAATGATACGATTATTACTTACACAAGATTTGTCTGCGAGCCAACAAAAGATCCACATCTGGCTCGAGAGCCGTAGGTCCCCTACCCCTGGTCTACTACCGTGTTTGCTGTACCAAAGACCCAGACATGCTCAATTATTGTGTGCTGCCCTCTTCCAGGCTGACGGAGGTCTGACTGCGGAGCAGGGTTTGTCAGCACAACAGACAGCAGTTATCAACCTGACCGGCGTCGGAGGCTTCGTGTCCCCTCAGGCAGCAGGTAAACACAGAGCAAACACACATCTTCCACTCCTCTAACACACACTAACACAGCCAGAAAACACACTAATGGACACAGATTTGATAGTATCACAATAATCTAGGATTGATCAAAGTTAATCAGACCAGTTTTTAATCTGTATTTGTAATTCGATTAACATGATGGTGGATGCCGTTATACCTCTTTCTGCTTATTCTACCTTTGATTCCTGTTACCTCCCTCCCTCCTCTTCCTCTGTTTGTGTGTCTGTGTGTGCGTGTGTGTGTGCGTGGTAGTGCTGTCCCAGCTGGGTTGTGGTCTGGAGGGCTTCGGGCCCAACCTGCCATCCCCGAGGCTCCAGCAACAGCACCAGCCACAGATTCAAGTAATGCAGCTATTCTGACCTCGTCCATGCATAGACCACTGTAGAGCAGACTGAGCCATTTCAGTATAGATCTTAATGCAAAGATACATGACTCATCATTCAGATCTTTCTAGTCGTTCTACTTCATATCGGTACTTGTTTATATAATATATATGCACCCTTTGTTTCAGTTTAAGTCAACTCAAGAATAAAAGAACATCTGAAAATGGTGTGGATAGTAGGCTATGGGGTTGTTTTTGTAGCAATATTGTTTGTATCTGTATGTGGAAATACATGTATTTGTGACCTAATATGCAAATTGAATTGCAATCCTCTCTTGATGTGGAGTGTTTTTTGCAACTATACACAAACATAAAGATTGCAAATTGAATCACATATACATACATTTCCAGATAGGTATACAAATAATAGTGCTACAAAGGAAGGCAGCACACACGCACAAAGGTGTGCTAATAATGTATCATCAGTATCTGGATTGAAGGAGTAAAAAAAGTCAAGCAAGATGACTACTTTAGTAACTTATTTCCCACAAAAATAGATACTTGTGAATTCTAGCAACCCATACAATGTTTCCGTGGAGTCTAAATTTTAAACGCCCACAATTTAGGCCTTAAAATGTTTTAAATTCACTGTTGTAGGCCATAAATAAGTCATTTGACATGTGCTTTATCATAAATGTTAAAAGGGTGCTTGATGGGTTGTCAAAGTCTGAGAGAAATTGCATGAATGCTTAAAACAGAAAAAGGAAATGTTAAGGTTGCCAGAGATTGAGAAAACGCTCATAATTGCTTAAAATCTTAAAAGTGATTGACACAAGACTCATAAATGTAAACGCGAATAAAGCTTTGTTCTAGGCAACAGCTGGAACAAATAGGTCATAATCTTACAGTTGATCTTAAACTGAATCAAAGCCTCGTGTGCAGGGATGGGTAGAAGGTTCTACTCTAAAAGGCTTTAACTTTGCACTAGATCTCCACATCATACACTAGACTCCGCATCATACACTAGACTCCGCTTGGAGAGATGGTGTATGGGTCAGTCTGTTCTAAGAAGTCAATGCATTCCTTCTTTCATCTCACTGGTTTCTTCCTCTCATGATGCTTCACATCCATTCTTCTCTTGTTATGATTGAAATCTTCTCTTCTCAAACTAGCTTCCTGCAGTTTCGTTGCATTTGTGCTTCAACACTGACATGTAGCTTTAAAACAAGCCTGAAGGACCTAAGGGTACAGTAAGTAGTTTTTAAAAGAGTCTTGGAAGTACCAAAACTTGTAGCCAAGCTATCCATTTAGGGTGAGTTTTACAATATGTGTGTTGTTGTTGCTGTTTTTTTTTTCAATTGCCAACACAGGCAAGTTTCATTAAGGTTGCAGCTAAACTGTGTCCAGGAGTTTGGCTCATATGCTCTGAAAGAAAATATTTAGCTGTGTCCTACCAAATTATCTTTTGTTAGCTATAACACGCACTTGAGACTAAACTGCAGGAATGCTTCACTGCATGAGGGTTCACTGGTGTTGCATTTCCAAAGTTTATGAAAGTTTCCCTGTTGAGTAATTAAATGAGGTATATTTCTTTAATTCCATGGTGCAACCAACACCATTTTTTGGCTTACAACTAGATTTTTTATTTTTTCTAAATAAAGAAGCCCTGTTGTTACATTAAATGTCTTGTTTGTAGTTTTCTCAGATCCTGCAAAGTGAGCCTACGTTCAGGATTCTCTGAGCTCATTGGACCTAGTTATACCTTTTAAATTGAAAACGTTTTAAATTTAAAAATCATTAAATTATTAAGGCTGTCTTTGAAGAGAATATAGGCTCTCTTTCTGCTGATTGGTTGGACACGTGCCAATCAGGAGCTGAGATATCAATTGGGGGGCTTTTGTGATTTCCAGTTTTCAGTGTCATAATAACTCATCTCAAAGGAAACTGTGAACTGCTAATAAATGTGATAAACAAAAATATGTATATAAATATAAATATGTATATATGTAAAATATATATAAAAAACGCACCTGTTGCAGTATTTTAGTCCTCCTAGGTTTTTTGAAGCTAGTGTAGTATGAATATTTGAATAGACCTTCAGGACCACATTAATTGATCCCTGATCTAAACCCTTAGTGATGTACAACTCGCACATAAACCCTGGAATGATTTTAGTGTGCTGCTGATCAAACTTAGCACTGAACATGCTTTTCTAGAATGCTCTGTAAACTTTTATTTTGGTTCATCCTTATTTCAAATCTTTTTATTGATGATGATTGAAGACCATCTTTACATTTAGAGGTGTCATTTGTTAACCTTCAAGGCAAGCAAGTGCCTCGGGGAAGAAAGTGGTCCCAGAGCTTTCGATACTTAACAGATAACAGACTCTCTTTTACCATGAAACCTCTGCGGAGACTTCTAAAATTTGCCCCACCCCTGATTTCTGTCCTGTTTGCACGTGTTGGTAAACACTAAAATCTGAGCACCATAGCTTTAATTAAAGGAAAATTATGTTAAAACAGAAAGAGTCAGATGTGATAGAAAGCAAGATCAAGATCTGCAGTTTTTAATAAGTAAATGCATTGGAGTTGTATATCTAGTTTAAAGTAGGGGAATGTTTGGCTGAGGGTAGGTGTGGTCTGGTGGATAAGGAGATCAACTTAGGTTTAGAAGGTTTTTGGATCCACCGAGTTGAAGTTGGTGTGAGTGAAGAAACACTTGCTCTCCATCTTCAACAACCACAGCTGTGGAGCCCTTGAGCGAGCTCCAGTTCCCCAGCTTTTCCCCATGGCTGCTCACTGCTCCGGGTGTGTGTGTTCATGATATGTTTATTCACTGCTGTGTGTGTGCACTGGGATGGGCTACATGCAGAGCACAAATTCCAGGTATGGCTCACTCCATTTCTGGCCAACTGGTCACTTTCACTTCTGATGTTTGCTAGCTTTGATCTAATGAAAATTATTCTTACAATAATTATTATATCCACAAATATTCTTAAAAACTTTTCCTATGTATCCTTTTCGTCTAGAACACATAGTGTCTTTGTTTGTAAAAAATAGCTTGACTAAAGTACAGTGATCTGTGTTTACATTTAATTTTATTTAGCAGACACTTTTATCCAAAACGACTCACACCAGGAAGAGAGACGATATACCCTTTATTACCAAGGCAAAGTTGAACTCGGAAAACAAAGAACAAAATCAGAAGAAAAGAAAAGTTATTGTAATATTAAGCTTTCAAGTGTTCCCAGAAGACAAGTTTTTAGTTCATATAAAAAAAGAGGAAATAAAACAATGTTATTTAACTCACTGGGGTAAAATTTAGTAGCGTTTTCTGTCACTGAAAACTTTTTTTTTTATTCCTTAAATGAGTGTAAATAGTAAATAATGAGAAAAACTGCTTAAGGACTCTTAAAAAGTTACATTTGAGGAAATGAATGAAATAATAGTGACATGTTTTAAAATGTCATTATTATATTTCAAATATTATTTGTTCACAGCGCATTATTTTATGCAAGGTGGAATATAAATCATAGTGTTTCATGGTGGATGTGTAGAGGATGCAGAGCCCACTCTGAATGTTTAGAGACTCTAAAATCATCTGTTATTAGTTTATCTGTTATTTGTCATTCTCACAGTGCACAAGGAGTAATCTTTCTCTTGTAATGCTGCTAAACACTTCTTCTGCTTTAAAAAATGTTTTTGGCTTCATGTGATGTTCATTTAAAGAACTCAAAGTATACTCTAGTTTACCAGTGCAAAACATTACCCTGAGATGTGAAGATGTCGCTTTACTTACCTCAAGCTGCATTTCTACTTATTCTTCTTTCCACAATTACTGCTTAATCCTTTCCTATTTCCTGAACCCTCCATTCCTCACTCTTCCACTCTCATGACATCCATGTTCGCTCCAGTGTTCACTTCAGCAGTTGTGCATTAATTCCTACCCTTCCATTACAGGAAACTGAAAAGTGAAGAGGCTTCAAGGAAAGGAAGTGCAGTATTTTAGCTGTATTTTCATCCTCTTGAAGGGGGTTTAGGTTAAAACTTTTTAAGATATGATACACCATAAAATTTAAAAAGCAATCTTGCTTTAGTAAACAGTTTTCTCCCTTAGTGGAAGACTTCATTTGAGGGGTTTTCAAAAAATATATAAATTGAACTCGAGCAAAAAACTAATTCAATTGGAGAGCCACTTCTCTGTCTGAAATCCTCTTGAATTGTATTCATTGTCTCAAGAAGTTCTGTTCCCTGATTATTTACAAAGTATCTAATGATTAGGTAGACTGAAGATTGTTTTGTTTAAAATGGGCGAAACAAACAAGTGGCACAAATATATTGCAGAACCTAATCGTCGCTATTTAAAATGTGTAGTTAATGGGATAAATTATCTCTTCATTTCTGGATGCATGTGAAAAAAAAATAACACAGTGCATCAGTGTGAACAAAAACCATTCTTACCACAGCAATCACAATAAATGTTGTCAGTTTGAGAATGTTTACAAAATATTAATTTAACTAGCCAGAGTTATACATACAAGGTTTTTTATGGTACCGTGGACATAATGTCACAATATTTATTGCATTGAATGTCGCGATTACTTATTGTTCCAGTCTCTTATTTGTCATACGTTTAATTAAGAAGAGCACAGAGTCAAGCATTTATGTTAAACATATCCTTTGTGCAACCTTTAGTGGGGAAATAAAAAAGTATTAAAATATGACCAGTTGGGTGGGTGAAGAATGTGACTGTGGTGCCTCTCAATAACAGGCAATCTATGCGTTATTTCATTGTCTTATATCTTCAGGGGAGATGCAGTGAAACATATTAGGTAGAGCTATTTGTTTCGCATTTGAGGCAGAATAACAATCTAATATTATTGGTGTGAACTGTTGTTTAACTAGAGGTCAGAAGCACAGCTGCTGAAAGAGCTTTGGTATTGATCTTTAACTGCACAAGCTCACCCTCCACTACTTCTCCCTCTTTCACAGTTACAATTCTTGCAGCACCAAATGCAACAGCAGCAAATGGGTTTGGCAGTGGGATCGGCCCCGGCGGCGCTGCCACGGCAACATTCCGCCAACCAGCCAAAAAGTAAGAGGAAACGCAGCACACCGCAGCCACTCTCCAAATCATGACCTCAAGCCACCGCCGGGACGCCACCCAGCTTCACACAAGCGCGGTTCCACCGGAGTGTTTTTACCTTTAAAGGGGCGTAGGGATTGCCCATCTCGGCGCAAGCCAGAGGAATAGATGTATGAGGAATTTTAGAGCAGGGGACCTTGGAGTATTACCATATTTTTAACAGACAAGCTATGAAATGTGAAGGCATGCTGGCTTTTTCTGTCCTGATTGGCTGGAGGAGGGTGGCCCCGGTGCACAGTAGTAAGGGCCCTACGGATGTGCCTCAATCACCTGTTGCTCAAATCGAGAAATGCTCTCGACCGCTGGATGTCGGAGTGATAGGCCACCTTTCCCAGCACGCAATGAATTACATGTGCGGTTTTTAATGCGGCACATTTTAAAAAGGCATTTTGTTATCCCGAGGGGGGAAGGGAATTTGATGTATATTCTTATGAAGAAAAAGAATCTAAACCATGTGAGCGAGATTTCTGAACACTGAGGCAGAGATTTTTTTGTAAATGGTGTTTGTCTGCAATTTTATTGTGATAAAAGAAAGTATATATTGACAGTGAAAATACAACTTTTAGATATAAAACAACTCTGCGGTGTTGTGTGTTTATTTTTTCGTCTTCAGGCTCTCCGTGACTTTCTTAAATAGTTTTCGAATCTCTTTGTTTCTGGTTATGGCTCGATTAATGCACTGTTGCAGTTTCTCTCCAGATAACGATGTTCCGCCTAGGGCAAATAGAAAAACAGGAACATGTAAATATTACAGTAAAACAATGGCTAGCATACATCTCCACCTTTTGCATTTGGCAGTTTGAAGCAAAAAGTAACAGCAGAAGAAGGCGCTGTATGCTTGTAAGCAAGCAGCTATTTGCATTCAGATGTGGTTTATAATGCTGCAGTGTAAAATTAGTATTTTAGTAGATTAGTAATATTACAAAAAAGTAATGAAAATGCTCCCAACATGTTGCATTTAATTTTATTAACCTTTATAGATCTCATTTCCGCTCGAAGAATGTTGAAATGTGAAAGAAGCCCACATCTTATATTGTTCGCAAAGGTGCGTTTTGTAATTGATTTAAGTCAGAGTTGCCATTTGCAACACAAATAGTTAAATAATATGATAAATTGTTCCGTAAAAATATTTGATCAATTTCAAGAATATGCATTTATAAACAATGCATTTATACTAAAATAAAACAATTTTAACACATTGCACGTAAAAAAATGATAAAAAACAAATTTCAAGTTTCACCTCAATTATTCAAATGAAGATCAAACCATTATTTTTGCTATTAAAAAACAGGTTTTTCCATCTGTGTGATTAGGATTTTAGTGGAAAAAAAACAACAATTTTACAACAGTGATATCAAGTGGAAATGTTTGATCGAGTTTTGTTTTTGTAGGTTGGTCAGTCAACGTATCTGATTACATCTCAAGTACTACAGTACCCAGAATGCTTAGTGTTAGAGCGCACATGGCAATTTACGGTGTTGGTGCTTGGTCCCAGTCAAAGACTTCAGTGAATCATAATCATACAAGCATGTGATGTGAACTAATAGATGATTATGAAGTTCACGATGACAGCGTGAAGATACTCAAAGCACTTTAACCGCTATATGTAACTTGTTTTTTTGAGTCTGGAGAAAACAACATGTCCAAATCAAAGGTATTTTGGTAATATGTTTGTGTTAATGCTCTTCTTTATCTGTTCTTTTACATATCACTGAAATCCCTCCATTTTGAGATTTAGCTGTTCCTCTGAACTTCCTAAAGCCTGTCACATTTCCACACTTTTGTATCTTCTGAACTGAGTGCGACACTAACTGCTGTGTGTGTTTCTGTGAAGCCAATGATGTCATTACATTAGCAAATCTAAATACCTCGATATGTACATTTAATACTTTATTAAAACTTGTACCGGTAGCATCATGAACAGTACCATACTCAAAATGCATTATGTAAATGCTAAGGCAACATAGCATCCTTTTAATAATAACAATACTTTTTAAAGCTGCTTCTCTAACTATTTACAGATGTTCCCTAAACCTCTCCACTCATCATCATCCCATCTGATTCTCTGAGTAGTGTAGGTGGGGTGTCGTTGACCTGGCTTGTGCACGGCGCAGAGTTGATCCTCCTCATCCGTTACTACGGTCATTAATGCCGTTGATAAGCTCTCCTCCTCCACCGTGGGATCCACTATGATGATGGAGCTGCATAACAGTTGGAGACTGCGTTAGCATTTTCTTGCAAAAATCATGTACTTTGAGTAGGTAAGTAATCACATGACATCAATGTTTAAAATGGAGCTGCCTTGAGGTGAAAACAGACAGTAAGGTAGTATATTCTATTATTCCTACCCTCAATATTCTATGCTAGCGAAGTGTTGTCTTCTTTGAACATGCTCAATGTTTGTTAGCTAGTGCTAACTTTGTAAGCACTAAGTGCTAACTTACCACAAATGCTAAAATACAGCTAGTTCTACACAAGGGGCACCTCCTGCTTTCCCCTCTCGATGCGGAACAGGAAGTGATGGACCTGTTGTTCCTTAATCAGCTGCTTGAGGCTGACTCCAAAACTGAGCAGGTTCTCATTCACTTCCATGTTAAAACTGACCAATGTTGGAGTTGAAAAAAACAAGTCGTCAACTATGGATCCTTCAGGTTTGTTCATGCAGACTGCTAGTTTTGACCTTCATGAACACTTTGAGGGAGACAAATTATTTTAAAATTTAAGATATATAAAAATGTAAACCCCAGGAACTGGCTACGTACACTCTGAGCCTTCAACTTTGCCAGAAACTTATGGGTTATGGATCACGACCTCGTCCAAGTTACATAAAGTCAGTAGTTATACAACAAGGAAGGCAATTCTTTTAAAAAGCAACAATAAATTAAATCAATAACTTTTCTTTTTTTGTCTTCTGATCCTTTTTATTAATGTTGTTCGACTAATTACAGCAATTACATTTTTTTAAATTTAAACTGTAAAATTGTCAGTTCATAACAGCTATCAGTTTGTTACAATTTAGGCAATAGCTGCAATAAAGCTTTTTAACAAAGCATAAGAAAAATGTGTACACCCTCTAAAAAAACAACGGTATGTTCAAAATTCAGTAATTTCCTTTTAAGAAATGGATAAATATTCAGTTTATTTGAAATTGTAATTAATGAACGTCTAGAGAAATAACGAAACAGCTTCAGCAGAAAATTTGCCCTCAGGTGATATTTACAGGTTTAAGCATTTGAACTCTTCTTGTGAACATACCTTTCAGTCTTGAATTGGAATATAAACAAGATTAATTTTGTTTCACTGGCCAGAACCACTTACTCATCAAACACAGCAAACGATGAGCCGACCGGGTGCCTGTTGATCTTCAAGTGCCTCATCTTCTGAATATCAACCTCTGGTGAATCTGTCTCTTTGTTGATAGTGACCGCTGGAAGTTGCACTGATGGGGGTGGGAGGGGGTCATGTTCATTACACGTTATACCAGCGGAAGAAGTGCCATGTGCAGAAAATACACTCACCGTTCTTCAAAGCTGCCAGCAGAACTACTATGCAGGAGTCGAGTAAATTTCCGTCATAATCCAAACACATTATATCACAGTAAAGCACCCAACAGAGCTGGAAAACGAGTCATATCGCAAGTTTACAAAGTTTGAAGTTCTAAATGGGTAAAAATTTTAAAATTCAATGGGCCAGTGGGTTGCATTTCATCAAAAACAATATTGTGCCCTAAAACAACTCGTAGCAAAATCAGGACAATTTTCAAACAAACAAAAAAAAAAAAAAAAAAAAAAAATCAAGCCATTTTGAGCTTCCAGAAAAAGAAAATTGAATACACAAACATGCTTGAACCAATCTGAATATGACATGAGGCACATTTTTGATGAGGGAACAATACTAAAACATTAAAAGAAGTCTAAAAAGATAAGTTTACATGATAAGGCACCTTTAAGTGTAATGCATTTCATGAAACCTTTTTTAGACCAAACAATTATGCTTACAATCAACAAGGATGCTTTTAATCAAATGATTGACAGTATTAAAGAGTACGATCCAACAAGTCTTAAAAGCATATTTTTATTATTAGAGCAAACATATTCTTACCTTAGAGCTGTCAATGCATAAATCCTCCAAATTTATTAAATCGGAACTGCAATGCAAAGAAATATGCTTATTGAACAAGAACTTATTCATTTTGGATTTATGATGTAATCCCATTTTGAAATTGACTTCTGAGAATGATCAGGCTTTACCTTTGGATGAGGTCTGCGATGAACTGGCTGGCAGCCTGAGCCTGCTCCCCAGGAGGACCGGCTCTGAATCTGGATGAGCACAGCGGAGGAAGATCTACATTTGGGACTGCAAGGCAAACAAATCAGCTAAGTGAATGGAACCGAGCTTTTAACATTTGCTTAAAACTGTAATAACTTGGTTTTTTACCTATAAATCCTTTATTTGGAGTGTCAGGGGTTGGTGTTGTTAATTCCTGCAACAATAAAAACATTTTACATGGATATTTTACATAATAACATGGTGTTTGTGTAGCATTCGGTGACATTTCTGTACAATCTATCATTTGGAGAATAAAAAGAAAATGTGCCTTACAGCTTTAATTCCACAGATCACAGTGGTGTTCCCGATCTTAACCAAAGCCGATCCATCAGCTGTAGAGATGGATCCTACAAGGGCAAAAAAAGCAACGTGTGTAACATTTTATTTTAAAATTGTGTATTAACATGTTCAATTGAACGTTACCAATATTTAAAGTTGTAGGTCTAAACTCTCCCAGATCTCTTCCATCTGGACGACAGTTTTCTTTCTGTTATATAAATGATTTGTGATTGATAAATATCAGCATCTTAAAACACTCTTCTGATCTCAAAAGAACCGTTAATGAGCTCACCAAAAAGCTCCTGTGATATTCAAGAGGCTCCGCAGTTCTGTAAAAAAAAATCACTTTTCATTAAGAATGAACGATTATCCCATTAAATAACATATACACTTCTAAAAAATTGCGTCAACGTGAAAACAATTAAAGTCATGCTCACTTGAAACCAGCCGCCATGATGTTTGGTAGCTGCACGTGAGACCAGCGTGTTGACGTAAGACGTAAGCTCGAATCCTCCAGACCAGTAGGTGGCGAACATGAATTGTGTTCACCGCGTTGCACTGTCTTCGACCACCGTGATGATGTGGTTGACAGTTTGACTTCCGCGTAGGTGTTTCTCTGTGACTGGAAGTTTACTTCAACAGCGGAAATTCAACTCTTTATTCTATAGTAATTTAATACGATACTTCATGTATGTCTCGCTTGTTTTGAGGTCGCTCCGTGGGATTCGCCTGACCACGCTGGCTTTGAACTACTGAAATCTTCAGAGCAATGTTGACTGAATCATGGATGATGGATTTCTGCTTGTATGATTTATTGCAGTATTCACTAATACTTGCTTTGGTCATCATAACTTTGGTAAAAAAAAAGTTTATTTATTATGTCTGTTTCTCGCTTGAATAACAGTTTCCCCAACGACATTATCTGTACTGTTATTATTTATGGTTTATGTAATTTTCTGTTGCTTTTAATGGAGTGCTATGTCTAACACCTCTCTACATGTCACATTTTTTACATTTTCTTCTCTCAGTGGAGTCAAGCTTCTGGAGGGTTGCAGCTTCCATAATTTAATTGTAACCACAATTCAGCACATAGTCTCTAAACTCTCAAATAAGACAGAAGTACTGCATTTATCATGAGCTGAATCAGGTGTGCTAGATTAAGGTTGGAGCTAAACTCCAAAGGATGTTGTCCTCCAGGATTTGAGTTTACCACCTTTGCTCTTTATGTAACTTAAAAATGTTTTTACTTTTAGTTCAATTTGTAATGGCTCCTATTCCAGTGTGGTTTACAATCTGTCCATTTAAGATGTAAGGAGATAATTTCACTTCATACTTTATTGATCTTCACCGATCATTCCAGTTGAGTGAGTCGACGGCTCCTCTGGAGTCACACCTGTCTGAGCGTTCTTCTGCTCTTCAGGTTGTTCTCGTGGCTCATGTCTCAGCGCAGAAGGTGGACCATACTCGCCATGAGAAGGAAAAACATTTCTTAACAGCCGAGGGTGAGGAGGAGGCTTTTCCCAGCCTGATGGACCCTTCCTCAATTGAGCTCTCTGTGGTCGTGCCTTCATACAACGAGGAGCTCAGATGTGAGTTGCTCTGTTTCAATGATCTGCTTTTCATTTCATTCATTTATCTGCTTTGTCCTGATTCTGCCGGGTGTCCAGCTCACATTGTGCAGCCAGGTAACCTGTGCTGTGTGTTCCATGTCTACTACTGAACCTAAAGTCTTGTTTTAATTAAAGTAATTCAATAAAAAAAATCAGCTAAGCAAAAAAATTAGCAGCATCTCCTACTCTCCATAAAGCTGCTGTGCTTTCTATAAACAGTTGAGTGTAAATAGTAGGTGTTTTAAAACATGTATGTAACACATCAAGATATTTTATCTTCCTAAAAGATCACACAGACGTTTAAAACCATTGAAACTGTTTATTTTCATTTGTATTTTGCAGGCCAGCCAATCCATGCGTTTTTACATAAATATTTGTATGTGTCTTTAAAAGTCTAACGTTTAGTCCTTAAAGAAATCCTAAATTCACTCTTCAGAAATAATAGTTTCACAAAAATGTGAAAATGACTGTTATGGTTGCCATAGTCTGAGAACATGTGCATAAATGCTCGAAAACATAAGTCATGGTTGCGGTTGCCAGCTTTTGAGAAAATGTTAAATTATGTAAAACAACAGTTAGGGTGGGTAGAGTTTGAGAAAACCTTTGTAAATGCTCAACAACATTAAAGTTATGGTTAGGGTTTCAAACAATGTATTTTATTATTGTAAGTTAATTATTATGTAAGTTTATTATTTTAACACATACGTTTTGTATGTGTTTTTTGATGTTATGATGTAGGTCTTAATTTAGATTTTTAGCTGTCTTAAGAAAAGAAAAAATAATGCTGTAGGTTTCATACTTCTCCAGGTCTTTTTGTCTCACTTCAGGGGCAAATTATACATGCATATTAAATGTGTTTGGTTTGTAAAACTTTTTAAAAGCAAAATAAAATATCCTGCGTATCCAACACATTTGGCATGTTTTTGTACTTTGTGTATTTTCACAGTGCCAGTTATGATGGATGAAGCCATGCTTTATCTGGAGGATCGACAGGTTTGTTTTTCCCATGCTGTTCATGTTTAGTGATGTCTGAAAGTATAAGATGAAAAAACATGGTTGAGGGATAGATGGACTGCTCTAGTCACTACCCTGAAGCAACTGCTAAAAAGGTGCTAAATAAAACCTGTTGATATGTTAATAGGTTCATGATTTAGTTTCTACCTGTGATTACATTTACAATTATAACTATTCTTCCTTATTTTAATTTGTAAAATACGGCATATATGCACAATCTGGGCAATAACAATGTCAAAAATGTCACTTTAAGTAAGGTCTGTAAACCAGTGTTGACATAGGATATCATTGAAACAAAATCATCCCTAGTCAAATAGTAAGTCGTTTCTATTTTAATAGCTCATGCTGATTGGCTGTTTGTTTTGATTTGAACAGTACTCAGAATGACCTGTGTTTTCAAAATTAATTAGCGAATGAGTTTATTTTGTGTATAATTACAGGAAATGTTACAATTTTACATCTATTACATTAATTAATTATATTATATTAAGGATTTAATGAAGTCATATATGTCCATGGTTTTCTGTTTTTGCTCAAGGGTGCTAAGAACTTCTGTAATAAATAATGCTACCTTATTGTTTGTATTCCTGGAGTGTTTACCATGATGTAGTAGAAATCAAAATGTGTGGTTGACCACAAGATGGCAGCGGTGTAGCTCTTTTCTGTTGATTGTACAGACACAGAACCCTTCCTTCACCTACGAAGTGATTGTGGTGGATGATGGCAGCAAGGACAAAACCACAGAGGTAGCTTTTCTCCTGCGTTCTGTAATGTAAAAACTGAGCATAGCAATGGCTCCTCTGTTTGTGTAAAACTGAGTGTTCGTCCTCAGGTTGCCATGAAGTACACTAAGAAATATGGAGCAAAAAAAGTCAGAGTTTTGACGCTGGTGACGAACCGTGGAAAAGGAGGCGCAGTCCGAATGGTAACAAATGGTTCTCTCCCGAAATCTATTTCTTTAGTGAATTATCACCAAATTCTTTTTGTTGCTAAATTATGTTTTACAGAGTGGAAGATTTCAACGGAGTGTGGTTTTGATCTCTTTTTCTGCCTGATATCGAGCTATAGTTTATAAAGTTATACTGTGTAGTATCTTACTAAAACATAACTAACATTTTGTTCTTACTTTTTGTAATTTGCCAAGGCATTGATCGATCCTCCATTAAAGTCAAAGTTGTGGTATTCAGCTTTTAGGATTTTTTTTCTGGAGGTAGGTATTTGTTGCTCATGAATGAGTTTTTTATTTCTGGGAGCCGTTTCGCTCTCGGGAGTAAAAACTCACGCTAAGGAAAGTGGACTGAACAAGAGAATTTATTGAACAAAACTACTCCATTTGGTAGAAACAGTTAAGGAAAGTTACTAACAGCTTTCAAAAAGTCTTCTCTTCAGGGAACACTTTCTATGAGAAAGAAATCCCTTTTTTCCTCTTTCCTCTGTTTCTTCTTACTATGCTTCAGTGATCAGGTGATAACTTCTACTACGAGCGACCTGACTTTGACTGTGTAACAAAATGCATATTGTCTCTCCTGTAAGTCGCTTTGGACAAAATCTAGATGCTAAATACGTAAATGTAAATGAAAGTGAGTACCAGTAAAATTTTCAGTGAAATATGATTTTTTTTTTCATGAAAATACATTGCGCAGGGAGCATGTTTGTTTCAAGAAGCGCAAGATCAGTTTCAAACAAGAGGAGCTTAATTAGTGCAATCAGATGTGTTGCATGAAGGATGAAGAAGCCATGGTCAATAGACTTGTTTGTTTTCGTGATTTCAAATGTCAACACTAGCTCTGAAAAATCACAAAAAGTACATTAAAACTCTAACCACTCATAAACATCATGTTTGTTTCCATTCTAAGGTGGTTTAAAGAAGTTCTCTGTTTCAGTTAAAGGTGTTGATGTTAGCATCGTAATGATGAGGCTGGTTCTTGTCTTCAGGGAACTCTGAGCTCTCGTGGACGGCTCATTTTAATGGCTGACGCTGATGGAGCCACTAAATTTGCTGACATTGAAAAAGTGGAAGAAGCTCTTGAGAGCGTCAGTGAGAAACCTGTGAGGCATTTTTTAATGAAATAAACATGACCTAAGAACATGGAGAAGTGACCTCAGATTGAAGAGATACATTTGTAACATGTAGAAATGCTCTTCTCTGTGTCCCTTCAGGATAACATGGCCATCTCCTGTGGATCCAGGGCTCATCTGGAAAAAGAATCAGTGGCTCAGGTGCGAATCGTCTACAAATATTGAAGTATTTAACCAGAAGGTTGAAACTGATAGCTGGCCACAAAAAATGTCAGTTGGTTTCATCAAATCGATCTTAAACAGTTGAACGTAAAGACTACTTCAAACTCAAAAGATGCTTTAAAACATCTTGAAGGAGCCCAACCCTGGGTGTGTCAGGTTAAACGCTTGAAGTATCTATGTTTTAAATATTTGGAATGTTTTACGTTTTTTTTTTTTTTTTTTACAAATATATTCACTGTCAGGGCTTTATTATTACACAATACACAGTGCAAAGCATATCTTCATCAGTACGAATTTTAAATAATAAATTTCACACTAAATGAACCCCCTATAATCCATCAAATGAACCTCTTCATCCACAGAAATCTGGTTCTGTGAATTTTTTGTTGTTGTTGTAAAACAATCACTTTCTCCTGACAACAGTGTCCAAGCCATTGATGCCTGGTTTTAATAAACTCAACCAATGTGTGATGGTCCAGTATCTGCAAAAAGTGTTTGATCTCTGAATGCTCGGCTGTATGTTACCCGTCACTTTAACGCATGTCGCCTTAAGGCTAATAACTCCGGTTCTGGAGGGCTACTGCACTGGTCATTTTAGTTGCACTCGTGTTCCAGTATGCCTTCTGCTCTAGCTTCAGACAAGCCAAGATGAGCTTACCAAGTGTAACAGAGGTTTCATGATGGTTGAATCAATGTGCAGGGCAGTAGCTCTCCAGGACCAGAGTTGGTGAACCCCTGCTTTAAGAGATGAGCTCAAACAATGACTTCAGCAATTAGCATGGCTTTAGTTTCTCTGGAAGCTTGATGCTGACCCCAGAAGTGAGCAGATTTCCTTTGACATTAATGTTAAAAATGTGAAAAACCTACAGCTGACATCATGCTCACTACGTCTATGTTATTTATATATATATATATATATATATATATATATATATATATATATATATATATATATATATATATATATATATATATATATATATATATATATACACATATCTTTCTTGAGAAGGATTGTCATATAGTGAATAAACACAAAACAAAATTGTAAAACATTCATTTCAAAGGGTATTTTGCACAACTTTTGGGGAATTCAGGAGAATTGTTTGAATTGGATCATAAATCCTAAAAAGTTGTAATGTTAATGTCCTCTGTGTGATAGCGTTCTATGTTCCGGACCTTCCTGATGTATGGGTTCCATTTCCTGGTCTGGTTCTTCTGCGTGAGAGGCATTAACGACACACAGTGTGGGTTTAAGCTCTTCACTCGAGAGGCGGCTTTGAAAACCTTCTCCAGTCTTCATGTGGAACGCTGGTAGGTTTGAATAGCTTTGTTCCCCCATAATTTACTCCTATTCACTTTCAAGATTTTAGTGGTCAAGATTTTTCTGATTATCCTTTTCTAAGGTAAAAAGGTGGGGCTAGTTTGAAAGCAAAAAGTCATATTAATGTTTTATTGACCACAATGTTTTTCATTGCCCACTAAAAATAATTTTAATTATAAGAATATCATATATTTCCCAGCGATGGGTTGCGGCTGGAAGGGCATCCGCCGCGTAAAACATATGCCAGAGAGTTGGCGGTTCATTCCGCTGTGGCGACCCCAAAAGGGAAGAAAGCCGACATGAAGATGAATGAATGAATGAATGAATAAGAATATCATATATCGGGGTTCAGTATTAGCACTATATTGCTATATTTTACAATAATGGCTTAGCAGCCGTGATATCAAGAAAGTGTATAAGAGGCTCCTTAGCTAATTTATTGTTAAAAGAGTCTGAATTACAGATTTAAGGGAGGTCTGTTTTGACATTAAAAGCGCAAAGTTCACATTTATCGAATATATTTTCGTCTGAGGAACTATGCTATAGATCAGGGTTCCCCAAATCCGGTCCAGGAGGACGGTAACCTTGCATATCTTAGTTGCAATCTTGCTCTAGTACGCATACCTCTCTAGCTTCAGATGATCAGAAATAACTTTAATTAGTGTTCAATTAGCAACAGGTGTGTTTCATAATGATTGAACCCAAAATCCAGGACTGGATTTAGAGATCCTGTTCAGATTGTAGTCTGTTTTACCAAAAGAAGGTAACAAACCTTCCTTTTGGAGTAAATATTTTTCCTTTTAGAGTAAAGACGTTTATACATATTTGGGACCCTCAAAAAGGGCTACAATTTTACATTTTTACAGAACGAGACGGAATGATGGAGCAGTGGTGGAGTTCTGTAACTTTCAAAGTTAACTTTCAGGTCATCCTATAACTGGAAGGTTGGCGGTTCAATCCCTGCTATGGAATCGAACCGCTGCTGTTGTGGCCTTGGGGAAGCCACTTCACCCACATTGCCCAGTATGGATGTGTGTGATTGTACGGAGGTGTGTTTGGTGGTGGGCAAGAGGCCCTAGGCGCCAAATGGCACCCACGTCCTGTCAGACTACCCCAGGGCAGCTGAGGGCTACCAAGGTAGCTTATCACCACCAGAGTGTGAATGTGGAGTGAATGATTAATGCTCTAAACATTGTAAAGCGTCTTTGAATGTCCTGAAAAGCGCTATATAAAATAAATGCATTATTATTTTACCCACATTACCCACATATTTTTTTATCTGTTTTTTGGTTCAATATATCTGTATTTAATATAGAAAATTTAATTTAATGGGAAAGAGCATAACAACTTTAAGACAAACTTATTTTCAGTGCATCAAATACATTGAAATTGATGTGGTTTACGATCATATTCTTTAGAGAGGAACTTGAAAGTTGTGGTCATTACCTTTTATTTAAATGGGTAAATAAAAAGAAGTCCTTAAATTGTGCAGTAAATGTGTAACCTTCACCAGCAGTCAAAAACTAGAGAAGGTAACAACCCTGTGTAAGAGAGTCGTTTCCTTTACAGATTAAAAGAGGGAATAGGTAAAAAAAATCAGCAGAACAGCTAATAACTAAAAATAATCTGCATGAAACATACTCAGTGATAGGAACAAACCGGACATCTCTAGGAATTAAGGGACCACATACTACAAACCAGATGCCGGATAGGACACACAAGACTTGAGGATATTCTTCTTAAAAGCTAAACCTTTATGTAAAAATTGCAGATGATTTTTTTTCCTGGATAATTGAGTATATTTTTAAATAATGATTGAGATTTTAACCGTAGTGTCAATAAAAGGTAAAATGCCACAAAAATGTCCATGTTTAAAAAGAAAGTAAAGAAGAAAAAGCAGCGGCAAAGGATTTTTTTTTTATGCCACGTTGACTGCACCTTTACCAGAAGAACATCAATCTTGCTCTCTGCAGGGCTTTCGATGTGGAGCTTCTCTTCATTGCTCAGTGTTTCGACATCCCTGTGACTGAAGTAGCTGTGAACTGGACTGAGATTGAAGGTACGGTTGTCACTTTTGAAATATAATTGCACTTAGTGTGCAGTCAATTAAACACCCTGACGCTTTATCTTTTCAAATCAGTTTTTGTCGTAAGGTTGGAGTTAATGTTGAGGATGAGGTAATGGAAGACCTGTTTTATTGCACGTTTAGGGTCAAAGTTGGTGCCATTCTGGAGTTGGCTTCAGATGGGTCGGGATCTGGTTTTCATCAGGCTGCGTTACCTCACTGGTGCCTGGCGGCTGGAGTCTGAGAGAAAAACTCAGTAGCTAGAGAAGGAACAGTGCTTTTGTGAGCCAAAGCGTTCTAATGTTAATCACAGATACGAAGCTCACTGTGGCTCAATGGGAAGAGCAGGAAGATGTTTCATTGGTTACTATGCCACAAGCACTTAAGGGGTTTTTACTTTTTGTTACTTTATTGTTTTCATTTACATGCTGTATCATATTTTGGTGTTGAATGAACTGATGGTTCTGGTCAAATAAAAACAAAACTGTCAAACTACTTGCTTTTAGGCCTGCGACAAGAAGTTATGGCACCGCTGAAGATTTTTATCATCTGTTTTTATCAAATTTATTTTAAAATATGTCTTTATTCTGAGGGTTATATGTTTGGTAGGCGGTTTAAAACATAACATCAGGATTCGCTCCGAAAACGAATTAAAATGTCCTCAACCTGTTTTTCTTTCTTTAATTAACACAAAAATATTGTTTTGAAGTATGCACTTGAATAGTTTATATTGATGGCAATGCAAATTTTGTGCAGAGTACATTATAATGAGCTGTCTGGGATAGTAATAATTAAATTATGATTTAAAAATATATCACACATCTTGCCCATAAAGCTGGTGTCTCCAGTTATTTATGATTAAAGGCAAAATTATGTCAAATTAACCAAAAGAAGCTACCCCTCCTTAAGAAATTTGCAGATTAAATAATAAGAAAAAACACAAGGCTCTTGTATTGTGTTAATATAACATGATCATTGGTTTGTTTTAGGTGGAGTTTGAATAGAATGCTCATAGTCAAAATATGCAGAAGATGGACTCTTGTTGAGCAGTTCATCCACTAACCAATAGTGAATGGTAAGTGAATGTGGCACTGTAATTAAGGGGCGATCCTAGCCAACCCTGTCTTTCTTTCAGTGTGGCTGGAGAGGGTCCAAACAAAGCCCAATCACTCTTATCTGGATTATGTAGCAGAATGAGAGCGTAAAATGAGATACAGTAATATAAGATTTTGAGGTAAAAAGTTGATGTTTTGGCTTGGAAATAAAAAAAGTGTGTAAAAAAAAGTGTGCTCAAATGGTTCCCATTAAGATATAGCATGCAGGTTGGAAAATATTTTTTTATATAAATTCAACAGTCATTGAGTACAATTTTGTATATTTTATATAGAAAAATTTAATTTGTCTCAAATTCAGTACTTTTTATCTCAAACGTTTTCCTTTTTGAGTAAAAATTTCACATTGTCATTTTTTGTTTTAAAGCCTTTTTTACCCTGCTGGAAATGGACTTCATAAACAGTAGGAGAGCCAGCGTGTCCTGGTCAGGTTCTTGAGATCTTTAAGCGAGTTCCTCAATGTGCTTCTCTGCTCTCTGGAGGAAGAGAGAGAGAGTGGCGCTTCTCCCTCTGGAAAGAAAGCGTTGTACCTGGCTGGCACTCTGAATACTGTATTTTCCTCTGCATGTATCTTGTTTTGCATAAGTGATATTCTCGCAGTGGAATACCTGAGCTACAGTATTCTTGTTGTAAGAGCCTCGGTTGGTCAGTGATTTAAATCACTGAAGAGAGTCGTTTCTCGGTGTCCTCCGGTAGAAATGAAACCCTAACCCCGCGCCCTCAACAAATTTGTTTGATCAAAGAACTCTATATGCGAGCTGTCATTATTGGGAGTATTGTTACGTTCCCAACTTACCCCTGCAGTTGTTGTAAACTGAGAAAATGTCAAACTTCTAGACTCTCTGCCGCCATCCTGAGTTACGTCATTAACTGGACAAGTCACTCGCTGCGCGCGCTATCACCGTGTATCCTTCCGCGCCGGGAGCGCAGGAAAAAAAGGTCCACCGGTAAGCCTTTGGCAACGCGCCAAAATGGAGCTTTTTGTTTGAACAAGAACTTCATTTACTTTATCAGTCGATAAGTGAATGTGTAATGGTTACTTTAAAGAGCGTGTACATCTCATCTGGACGTGATATTAATTAATTAAGTGGAGGAAAAAGTTTATGAACGTTTTGGATTTAAAAAAGGACTCGTGTATTACTTTGAGAAAAAAAGAAACGTTTAATGGCGTATTCTAACGTTAAACTATTTAACTGATCATTTGTGATAAAATGGGTTAGAATTAAATTAGTTTAGCTGGTCTGTGACCAATGGGAAGGGCTTTGCTAACTTCCACTCAAAGTGCTCTTGTTTCTAAAATGATGTACGTGATTTTAATCTGTTGAGTGATTTTCATCCTGATATGCAGTGATTTTAGTGCATCTAATCAGTGTACAGAATTACTGATTAATGATATTATTAGGGGCGCATGCTGGCCTCATTGAGCGAATTGTCATTTAACACACGAGGTGAATATGATCCATTGTGACTTTTTTTGTGGTCACAAAATGTGGAACTTAAAATATATGAGGCTAAAAGTTAAATTTGTTATTCGTATCAGAAAGACTTAAAGGTGGGGAATTGTGATGTCAGGCCTGGTAATTATCTCATTTCCCCATTATATGTCACCGATGGCCGTTGAGTTTACTTTTTTTCAGGTCTGAAGTCTGTGGAGAACTTCTTAAAACAATCTGTTAGTCGCTGAATTCTAGGGTCAGAGAGATATCGTGTCCGTGTGTGTGTGCGTGTGCGTGCGTGTGTGTGTGTGAGTGAGTTAGTATTTCTGTCTCATGTTATCCTTCAGAGCAGGGTTTGCAGTCAATGAGTCAAAATGCTAGTCAAGACGCTAAAAATTTGTAAGTATGTGTGGAATATTCCTGCACAGTTAAATACAATTTTGTTCACGTTACTTAAAAGTGAAGACAATCGCTTATGCGTACTCTCCCCTCTCTGTGCTAGACTAACAGGCTCGTGCCTGTTGTGATGCCAGGAAGATGTTCCAAATTAATAAAAAGATAATGTATCGCCAATGAATGAAAATTTCCTTATGCTAAATCCCGACAAAACAGAAATATTACTTATTGGCTCTAAAAAGCAATTACAGAATCTCTCAATTTTACATATGGAACTGGGGGGACACTGTTAATTTTTCCACTACCGTTAAAAATCTTGGCGTTATTATAAATAGTGAACTGACGTTTAAGAACAATATCTCTTATGTTACTAAGGCTGCTTTCTTTCACCTCAGGAATATTGCTAAAGTGAGGAACATGCTGTCTATCGTAGATGCAGAAAAATTAATGCATGCTTTCATGACCTCCAGAATGGATTATTGTAACGCTCTGTTAGCCGGCTGTTCGGCCACTACGCTACAAAAATTACAGTTAGTCCAGAACGCAGCAGCTAGAGTTCTCACAAGAACAAAGAAATATGATCACATTACACCGGTTCTGTGCTCTCTTCATTGGCTTCCTGTACAATATCGCATTGACTATAAGATACTGCTTCTTGCCTTTAAGGCGCTGAATGGCTTGGCTCCGTTCTACCTGAGCAGTGTCCTATTACGATATATTCCAGCTCGCTCTCTCCGATCACAAGAAGCAGGACTATTGATTATTCCGCAGATTAGTAAATCCACCAGAGGGGGAAGAGCGTTCTCATATAGAGCCCCGAAGCGCAGCGCAGCTCAGCTACGCTCACAGAGTTCAAAACTAAATTAAAAACATATCTGTTTAAACTGGCATTCGAAAAATTATCTCTTGGTATTTGTCTAAACAGACCTGGGGCCTCATGTATAAAACTTTGCGTAGATGTAATCCTTAAAGTGTGCATACGCACATAAGGCAGAATTTGCGTACGCACAAAAGTTTTCAGATTCATAAAACCGTACGTACGCCAGAACCTGCGCAAGTTTCGCTTTATAAATCAAAATGATCTGAATATTGTGAGCAGGTGCACGTGCGTATTGCTTACCCCAATCTCCTCCCGAAATAACCATATTTGGAGGTTAAGACCGCCCATTTTGAATATGTATGATCTCCCTGCATATTAATACCACCAATCATTCGATTAACAAAAGCAAATTCATTCTCAGATGGTGCCTTTAGTGCAACATGAGTGCAGTCAACAGCACCGATTACATTGGGAAAACCGGCGATTGCTGCAAATTGCATTTTGATGTTGGCCTGTTCAGCTTGCGTGTAATGAAAACGGATGTATCGGGTGCCATCCCCACTATGGCATCCCATACATTTGGCATGACACGGCTCAGGGATGACTGCGACATAGCCGATCGGTCTGCCAACTCTCGCTGGAAAGTACCAGTGGCCAGGTGGTCTAATGTGGTCAATACTTGCACAGGAACACACAGCGCATGGTTTCTCCGCGAGGGTCTTTCCAATACTGGCCGTAATTCAGAACACAATTCCAAGACGATGGCTCTTGGAAATCGAAATCGGCTCATGAGCCAATCATCATCATGAGAAAGGAAATCTTCACGGTCTCTGAAAACACGCTCCCTCCGTAGAGCGTCATTAGCAAGGTCTTCTAACAGCGCTAGAGCATCCATTATGATGATAAGTTATATACGCACTGTTACGTTTCTTTTAAGATGGGAAATGACTCTGGCCGTAACATTTATTTTGCAAAGAAAATGGAACAGTTTAATGGAGTGGAGAAACCAAAAGAGACAACAGCACAACAAATGACTAAACAGAGTGATGGATTTATTTACAACTATTTACAAACAACAAGACTAGTGTACAGACAAACATGAACAGATCAAACAAAAACCCAACCAACCTGAAGAGAGAGTCCCTCCCCTTGATGGCGCAGGTTCCCTGCAATATCCCCAGGAAAATAATATCTCTAAACTAGCACAAAGTATAAACATAAATATCAGGCAAGTACTGTTTAACTTCTAATCTACTCTAATCTTAGTTACAAGTGCGCTCATCACCTATCTAGTGTACTAACAAAAGGTTTACCTACGTGTAATGTCCCAGAATGTATATCACGTGATATCTATCTTTCTCTCCCTTCAGAGGTTTAGAAAAATAGACCGAGCCAATGTTTCTGGAGAACCAGAGTAGTCAAAACAACTGGCAGCGTGACAACAACTCAACTTATACAAAAGTACACAATTCAACAGCAAAACGCACAAGAGCCTACAATCTTGATCAGAGCTGATCAATGGTGGTGTGTCGAGACCTTTATCCAAATTAGGTCGTTTTGGAGCAACCGGATTGGGTGGTGATGTGGTGACGTCATCAGTTTAATGGTGATTGACATCCCTCACGACGTATTGCAGAGTGACTGGAGCGGTGGTGAGAGGTAATGGGTGGAACCTGGATTGGGAAACAGATAGGACAAGAACGGGCACAGAACAAACAACTCTAGAAAACAAGACATTATATGTAACACGCACATACCTTTTTATAGCCCATTCATTAAAACAAATGAGTAAATTCAAAGTATTTGCACCTGGTTAAGAATGCTAATAATGATACAATTTGATTTATTGGGTGATGTAATAGGATCATTTAGAAGTTTTTCATTTTAAATAGCTATTGCTATTTGGGACAGTTGGTGTCGCCAAAACACATACTCTTCTAAAAGAGTGCGTACGCACGGTCAAGAGCATCCGTACGGTGCGCACTTATTTACGCCAAGTTTATTTTTTATAAATCCCGATATGTCCGTGGAAAAATGCGTACGCATATTTCTATGCCCATTTTGTGCGTACGCAATGTTTATACATCAGGTGTCTGAGCACCATATACATACTAACAGTTTGAAAAAACAATGTGGTTCAATGTTCCTCTCTAACCTATCCTCATTATTTATCTCTCATCCTGCGGCTGATGCTGATCACTTGTTTGTTGTCTGTGTTACAGTTTTCTAATCGTGGTTTTTCATTTATTCGTTTCTGTTTTGTCTTTTATTTTTGTTTTTTGAGGTGCTCTCCGGTGAAATGTTCGTCGATTGATATTAAGTTTGTACATTCTTCATACTGGGAAGGTGATTAGCACCTGCCTCAGTCAGCGGGAGTCCCCTCTCAGAGGGAACTCCTATTTACTCTACCTGATCCTCACGAGGACTTTGTGAAGCTGCTGTGAAAGCAATTGCTAAAGAAGCGCTATATAAAAACTGATTAATTGAATGTCTCTAATTGGAAAGAAGAAAGAAGTTGTTGTACGTTTGTTAATAGTTTTAACCCCAAATGAACCGTTTTGACCTGATAATCAGAGTTAAAATTAGATTGATGCAATTTACAGCATGAGTTTCTGTTAAAGTTTCTCTACAGATTAACTATTAACAATTAAACAATCGAGATGAATATCTGAAAGTAGATCTGAGTTCATATAAACACAGTCTCTCTCATGCTAATTAAATCTCTTGAAAGATGTCAGGATTATTTAGAGCCTGTGAAAAATGCCAAAATGTTAATCAAATATAACATTTACTTGTTCATAATTTACACAAAGATAGATAACTAACTTTATCTTCAAAATGAATTAATTTATATGTCAAATAAATATTAGAAAATAAAAATAAGAATCAATATTTTGGATCACTCATTTTGTGATGTATCCTGCAGAGATAAAACAAATATTTATTAATACAATTCAAACTGATAACAACCGTGTATTTTATTTTTATATCAGGCCATGAGTAAATGTATAGTTTGAAATGGTGACTAATTAACTTCAAATCAGAAAGATGTTATAAAAAACCTGCATGTCCAACATGTATATGTGAAACTAATTTCATGTAGAACGTTGATTACTGATGTAAAACAATTAACTATTGTGTGTTTTGTGCCAATACCCTAAAGGAGGAAAGAAAATGCATGGCTGTAATCCTGTGTCCAGTAATCGTCGTACATGCCATCGCACATCTAGTTAAAATTCATGGAGGGCCGCCGTGGTCGAAAATGCCAAGGTCTTTTTTTGGTCCCAGTCCAGCACTGCTTCAGAGGACGCAGCCTCCGGAGGCTACGGCTCCGGAGGATCCTCCAAAGGCTGCATCAGTCCTTGGTAAATGGGACGGTGGAGCACTTCTGTAGTGCGGATTTGCAAAGCATCTTGGTATGTGTGAGGCTACAAAGGATGGTAGTGATTCATCCTCGAAATTCCGGGAAAAGGAGGACGCATTTTAAGGACCCGTCAATTTTTGCCAAAATGGGACAGCCTTTGCGCAGCGTTGTGACGCAAGTACCCTTGAAATGTGCACTCGGAAGGATGCAGAACCTGGAATGAGACATAGCTAGTTTCTGCAAACGGAGTTATGTCAGCTCCTTGGATTATGTTTTCCTCATTTTTTCTAGCCTGTTCCTTCTAATTGTTGTCAGATGCAGTGAAGCATGCTGCCATCCAGTGCAGCTTTTCCATGGTGACAGTTATTAGTACATTAGACTCGGCGGCACACTACTCCCAAGTGTTGCCAGTGTGTGACAGAGAAGCAGGTTGACAGAAGATGAGAAAGGGGCGAGTGATTTACCTGTGAGTGATTTACACCTGTACCCAACCCAACTAGATATGCAATAATCTATTCACGTTGCCATGCAGGTGCCAAACCAGTGTTGGCCGATGAAGTGAAAGAATTAGAAACCACCTTGTTACCTGGTTTGTGATGCAAGTATATATTTCCTGGAATGTCCACCTTCTCCTTTTCCACACTGGCATATCTGGTCTCTGCAGACGATTTTCCTGCTAATGAAAATCCAATCTGGATCAGATGGAGAACCATTCCCAGCATGATGTCTGACCCATCTGTCTGCAGCATGAAGGAGCAGCCACAGTTAAGGCCATAGAGACTGGGTAAGAGGTGAGTACCCTATTCTAGCTCCTGGAAATCTGCTTCCATGTCCTTCACTCAGAATCCAGATGATCTTTTCAGGCTGTCCCTTCTTTGTCAACTTCAAGTTTCAGTCTGTCTTCCGGAGGATTCTATCCAGTTTTAGAAATAAATTTCCTTGATAACTTGCTAAAGCCCATAAGCATAGAATGAAGTGTGTGGTGCACTGCACTCCAAAAGCCATTCATTTCTATGTGTTGCGTGGTACCAGAGTAATTTTCACGCACCACCAAGCAAAGCAGATCACAAACACAACTCGCAAGGTTTCGTGCACAGAGAGGTTAAAGATCACTCATGTTTCACTTTACTATCTGTGCATTGTGACACACAGCTGCACAGCCAATAGAAAGACAAGACAAGTTATCTTGGCAAGATGGAGGACCAGGTAATTTTGTGATATTGTGTGGGTCTGAAATCCTGGAGGTCCTCAATATTGAGCTGTTTGTTGAGCATTGTAAAATATCAATTATGTATCAGTTCCAGGACCACATACGAAAGTAACTGGCAGCTGAGCTGTATACTCTAAAAACGGCTGGCTTAAAATAATCTAATTTGGGTTATTTTAGTAACCCAGCGCTGGGTCAAATATGGAGCAACCTAGCTAGCATTGGGTTATTTTAACCCAGCACCGGGTTAAGTTATTTTTGACCCAGCACTGGGTTACTTTAACCAAACACATTGGGTTACATTTTTGATCCAACATGCTGAGTTATTAGATTTTTTACATTTCTGATTCAGAACTATTAAATCAGTTAAAAATAGTTTCAATAATAACAAGAATGATCCTATTAAAAGTCATACTAACAATAATTAAACACGAATGGTCAAAAGATGAAGATTTATTATTAACAAAATACTATTATTTATATATTTTTTTTAACCCAGTTGCTGGGATACTGTAAAAGTGATTGTTGAAATCACTCGCACCTGGACATCTACGACGAGGAGCGTGAGAAATCGTGTTTGGAAGAAAAAAAAGGTGTGTAATATTGCTTTGTTTTCTCTAAAAAACTACGTCATGGTAAATCAAGTAGTTCTCATGCGATTATTGTTATTTTCTACTTTTCTTTTATTTACTATTGTTTTAAAAGCGATTGTATTGTCGCTGAACGCTAATTGAGAAAGATGCAGGCATAACATTGACGTTCACGCAAACGTTCTTTGCTAACACTTCCTTGAAAATATGGGCATTTCACGTCACGTCTAACGTTACTAATGAGGCATGGCGAGGGGGCAGGGAGGCGGGAAGTGTCCGAGGCGCGAGCCTGCGGTCCGGGCATGCGGCGAAACTAGTGACGGTGTCATGATGTGCGCATGCGCACAATGACGCGGCAGTTAAAATTTACGGGTGGAAGAAACTGATGGAACACCGGGAGGGCGCGAAAAAAGGGAACTGTTAATAAATAAAAAAATGTTTTTATAAAAACAATCACATGATAACTACTTGATTTAGCATCATGTAATTTTTTTTTTTGAGAAAACAAAAAAATTTCCTCCCGCCACTCATCGTTCGTCTATTTAGGGAGAAGATGTCCAGGTGCGGGTGATTTCAACCTCACTTTTACAGTATCCCAGCGGTTGAGTTAAAAAAATAACCCAGCGTGTTTAAGAGTGTTCAGACTATCATGAAAATATCACATACAGATGATATGCATCAAAGGGCCACTTCGAGCTTCTATTTGAACATTGCTCAATAGAACAAAATCTCAAAAAAGAACCTTAATATGTGCACCTTTTAAAAATATAAATTTTATCTTTGTGCTCATACTGAGACTTTTTCACTTCATACGTTGCGTCAGAATCGGATGAAAAAAATGATCCATCATTAAATGTGTTCTCAAAGCTCAGTGTTGCTGAGGATTTAGGAACGATGAAGATCTGTGCGTGTCTGATGCTGGGACAGTTCCAGGAGCGGCGGATGAATATCAGAGCGAGGCGCTGAGGCTCCAGTCAGACTGACGCCGCGGCGGGCTCTCTCTCTCTCTCTCTCTCTCGCTCCTCTTTCTCTCTCTCTCGCTCTCTCTCTCTCTCTCTCTCTCTCTCCCTCTCTCTCTCTCTCTCTCTCTCCCCCTCTCTCGCTCTCTCGTTCCGTCTCAACAGAAACACGCGCACCGAATCACCTCCGGTCCCGGTCAGCACGGCGGTGCTGCGGAAGCTCCTCGGAACCGAACGGCGGCGACCTCCCTTTCTTCACCTTTTCATCTTCAGGTAACATGTGTCTTGTAGCGTAAATCTAAAACCAACCTATTTATTTTACAAATTTCTACTAAATGTAACCAATTTATTTAACACACGTTTAGACCACTGTATTTATTGATGGCAAAAAGTTTTGACAGAATCGCATTTTAAACTTCTGTTTTCATCAGAGACCCTAAGCATATCCACTCAACACTAAGACTGTTTGTTTCTTTCTAATTGTGATGTGAAGGAATTTAGTCACTGTTTTCTCTTCCACTTGCTGATGTCCTCTCATTGGACGGACAGGGAATGGGTTTGTTCACATCACATATTTGTTCCCTCTTGAAACAAAAAGTATAGCAGCAAGAGGTGGACGGAGAGGATGCGTCAGCTAGCTTGCGGGGAGAGAGGTGATTAAGCCTATCTCAGCACTCAGACAGCTCGACGCCAGCTTCACGAGGACACAGCAGAGCAGATGTGAGCAGCTTTCCTTCATCCCATTGATCCACTGGAGCTGGTTCAAACTCCAGAGAGATTTAATCCACGGGGTTTAGTCCTGGACGAGCTCGTGTGATTGTTTGATCAGGTTTAGTTCTGAGCTGGCCGTTCAGGTATCACCTGAAGCCACCCTTTTTCAGAGGCTAAAGCGTTTGCTTGCTCTGCTGAGATGGACGAGAGCATCTCTGGTTTCAGATGATCAAGGGGCATTGATTTTTTTGAGATGGTTTTACTGCACCAGAGCAGCTTTGAGGGGAAAGCGAGAGGATGGATGATGGAGAGAAAGAAACATGGCAGCAATCCCAGCATCTTGGAAGGTTGATTGAAATCAAACCTTGATTTCTGAACAGGAGAAATCAGAGACATTTTTCTAACACATAAGCTTAAATCTGAAGGAGCTTCTTCCCTTGGTTCTCATTGGTGGGAATTACACAATGTTTCAAATGTATTGCAAATAATTATGGTTGTCTTGGTCAGGTTTTTTGCTCCTGATGCGATCCCGATAAATACAATTTGAATATTTGCAGATAAAAAAAAAATTCTTTGTTGTTGCTCCCACAACAATTACAATAATTCTTCTTGCTTAGAAACAGTTTGGTGATGCATTAGGAGTAAAAGAGGACTAAATAGTTGTTAAGTGATTTTTATTATTATATTATTTTATTCATTTGTTTGTTTTATTTTATGTATTTGGATTGTTAGGTAGTTTTTTTATTTGTTTACTTTTATTTGATTTGTTACTGTTTAGGTTATTTATGCACTGTTTGTTTTTATTCATTTCCATTCCTTGGAAGACGGCTCCATAGACTATTTTGTGTTTTATAAATATTTCAAAACACATTTTGTGATTTTATTAAAGGTTTTTCCACTTAAATAGACACTATATTTCATCTGTTATTTACAGTGTTTGGAAAATTTCCCTTAAATAATAGACATTGGAAATTGTTTTATAAAGTAAAACGTGAGGAAAAATCAGCTTAAAAGAATTTTTTTTTACAAACCTTTCTGCACAAGTGAACAAAAAGGTGTACTCCTCAAGATTTTTTAACACCTATATTACACTCATTTATGCACTAGAGTGTTCCAAAAAGAATTTGACTTTATAATTAATATCAGTAAGCCTTGACATAAGAATAATAATTTAATGTATTTTTTTAAACCATGAAAAAATGTATGTCTGAAGGGGTTAACAATTGTTTTTTTGTGTGTGATTGTTGGCTTTTTTGCTATGTGTGCTTAATTAAATGCAATTGCTCAAAAGTACAGATTTAGAACAGGGAATCATGTATGAAGGCAATGATGTTTAAATTATAGTTATTTTATTCTGTCAGTTTAGTATAAAGTAGTTTGGATTTCTGACATATTTCTTTGTTTCTTTCTCTAGGTGACATATTTAATGTATTACTGCAGTAAATCCCAGTCGCATCAAGTGTTTTATTCCACGAACGAGCAATCTCAAACTCTATCAACACACTCTTACTCCGAAGTGATTTTAAAACAGTCTTCTCTGGTGCCCCCAGCCTCCCCAAACATTCCTTCCCACCATGCACTCGTCCACATCCATCACATCCCTTTTCTCCTTCACCAGCCCTGCTGTGAAGCGCCTCCTGGGTTGGAAGCAGGGAGATGAAGAGGAGAAGTGGGCCGAAAAGGCTGTGGATTCTCTCGTAAAGAAGCTGAAGAAGAAGAAAGGAGCCATGGAGGAGTTGGAAAAGGCATTGAGTAGCCCCGGCCATCCCAGCAAATGTGTCACCATCCCTCGATCCCTGGACGGAAGGCTCCAGGTTTCCCATCGGAAAGGTTTACCTCACGTGATCTACTGCAGAGTGTGGCGCTGGCCGGATCTGCAGTCGCACCATGAGCTGAAAGCACTGGACTGCTGTGAGTTTCCATTCGGCTCCAAGCAGAAGGAGATCTGCATCAATCCGTACCATTACCGACGCGTGGAGACGCCAGGTTCGGATCAATACACACCAATGATGCTGCTCTTCCTGTTTATTGATTACAGTGTCTGTGTGTAAAAATAGCTTTAGCCAACATTGCAAAACAGCAGCAGATGAGTTTTTCTTTATATGGTGTTGTGCTTGCATACAGGCCTCTAGAACAGTTGTACGTTTTTAGGAGCCTTTCAGACTGGCATATGTATTCCATTTCTGAAAACACTTGGCTCTGGTAGCGGTTCATTGTAGCGCGTGTGTAAGCAACTTCGTTTCCATGAACCATTTCTGAAAGCGCTTCCAGAGGTAGTCTCTGAAGCGGTTCACACGGTCTAGTGGAGATATGGACGGGGCATGTGGCTCAACAGAAGAAGTTGTCTATGCTCGACATGACGTAAAAACTTCTCGACTCGTTCGCTGTTTATACACAGATTAACATGGCTGGAGAAGGATGTTCGCGGAGGAGCGAGGAAATCCAATGTTTGATTGAAATTTGGGCAGACAAAAGACATGTAGCGTGGACGGTGGAAGAAGAAAAGACGAAAGTTCTCGCGTTATCAGTCACGAGTGCTTACAGAAATATACGATTGTCTGTACATAATAACTTTGGTGACCTCAGAGTTTTTGTGTGTCCTGTCGAGCTGAGAGACTTGAGGCTCTTGCCTGCTCAAAATTGGATTTCCTCGCTCCTCCACAAACATCCTTTTCCAGCCATGTTGATCTGTGTATAAACGAGTCGAGAAGTTTTTATGTCACATCGAGCGCAGACAACTTACTCTTTTGATCCACATGCCCCGCCCATATCTCCACTAGACCGCGGAACCATTTCAGAGACTATCTCTGGAAGGTTCATGGAAACAAAAGAATTTCTTAAGCACACTCTACAATCTACCGTTACCAGAGCCACGTGTTTTTTGGAAACGGAATATAGATGCCAGGCTGGAAGGCTCCTGAGTGGGTTGCATGTGATTTAAGTGTTGAGTCTACAAAAGACGTGATCTTAAATCTGCAGAGAAAGTTGAGCAGGTATTATGGAGTCTGTAGTGTGAACCATGAGCTGTAGTGGTATGAAGAAAGCTAAGCGTTTGGTCCGCAGAGAGGAAATTTAGGGAATATTCCTGGGTGCGTAAACCAATCGGGAACTTGCTAGATTGCGAGGACAACCAGTTATGGCGAAATTCATCTGCGCCAGTCGTTTGAGGTTTTCTTGTATCCCTTTTGAGACTTTCAACATGTTACAAATCTTGCTCTAAACACTGCTTTTGCTGTACAGCAAAAAATGGATACGAGTGAAACAAATAGAATAGCGAGAAGAAGCATGGAATATGTTTGTACTTGAAGGTTTACCTGCAGCCTTTTGCTGGAAGGAGTGGAAGAAAGCCTGAATACTACAGGCAGAGTGAGAGAAAATAAGTCCTTTTTGCAGGATTCATCTCTACTTTAGACAGCTTTGCAAGTGCTGGTCAGCACACTGTAAACCAGGCTTTGGTTCTGCTTCATGGACTGACAAAGATTGTAATGAGAAAATTGTTAATACCAGGAGGCCATAAACTTGTGATATTTGAAACAACTGAGTGTATGATGGGTAGCAGTTGCTGGAATCGTGATTAAGTGATGATTTCAGTGACCGGATCTGTTGCCTGGGCAAATCCAGAGAGTCTTAGCACAAGAATCTTACTTACCTGTATCACAAGTTGACTGAGAAACAATCAGAGACTAGTCTTACTTATCTGTATCACAAGCTGAATGAGAAACAATCAGAGACTAGTCTTACTTACCTGTATCACAAGCCGACTGAGAAACAATCAGAGACTAGTCTTACTTACCTGTATCACAAGCTGACTGAGAAACAATCAGAGACTAGTCTTACTTATCTGTATCACAAGCTGACTGAGAAACAATCAGAGACTAGTCTTACTTACCTGTATCACAAGCTGACTGAGAAACAATCAGAGACTAGTCTTACTTACCTGTATCACAAGCTGACTGAGAAACAATCAGAGACTAGTCTTACTTACCTGTATCACAAGCCGACTGAGAAACAATCAGAGACTAGTCTTACTTATCTGTATCACAAGCCGACTGAGAAACAATCAGAGACTAGTCTTACTTATCTGTATCACAAGCCGACTGAGAAACAATCAGAGACTAGTCTTACTTATCTGTATCACAAGCTGACTGAGAAACAATCAGAGACTAGTCTTACTTACCTGTATCACAAGCTGAATGAGAAACAATCAGAGACTAGTCTTACTTACCTGTATCACAAGCCGACTGAGAAACAATCAGAGACTAGTCTTACTTACCTGTATCACAAGCCGACTGAGAAACAATCAGAGACTAGTCTTACTTATCTGTATCACAAGCCGACTGAGAAACAATCAGAGACTAGTCTTACTTATCTGTATCACAAGCTGACTGAGAAACAATCAGAGACTAGTCTTACTTACCTGTATCACAAGCTGAATGAGAAACAATCAGAGACTAGTCTTACTTACCTGTATCACAAGCCGACTGAGAAACAATCAGAGACTAGTCTTACTTACCTGTATCACAAGCCGACTGAGAAACAATCAGAGACTAGTCTTACTTACCTGTATCACAAGCTGACTGAGAAACAATCAGAGACTAGTCTTACTTACCTGTATCACAAGCTGACTGAGAAACAATCAGAGACTAGTCTTACTTATCTGTATCACAAGCTGACTGAGAAACAATCAGAGACTAGTCTTACTTATCTGTATCACAAGCTGACTGAGAAACAATCAGAGACTAGTCTTACTTATCTGTATCACAAGCTGACTGAGAAACAATCAGAGACTAGTCTTACTTATCTGTATCACAAGCTGACTGAGAAACAATCAGAGACTAGTCTTACTTACCTGTATCACAAGCTGAATGAGAAACAATCAGAGACTAGTCTTACTTACCTGTATCACAAGCCGACTGAGAAACAATCAGAGACTAGTCTTACTTACCTGTATCACAAGCCGACTGAGAAACAATCAGAGACTAGTCTTACTTACCTGTATCACAAGCTGACTGAGAAACAATCAGAGACTAGTCTTACTTACCTGTATCACAAGCTGACTGAGAAACAATCAGAGACTAGTCTTACTTACCTGTATCACAAGCCGACTGAGAAACAATCAGAGACAAGTCTTACTTATCTGTATCACAAGTTGAATGAGAAACAATCAGAGACTAGTCTTACTTATCTGTATCACAAGCTGAATGAGAAACAATCAGAGACTAGTCTTACTTATCTGTATCACAAGCTGACTGAGAAACAATCAGAGACTAGTCTTACTTACCTGTATCACAAGTTGAATGAGAAACAATCAGAGACTAGTCTTACTTACCTGTATCACAAGTTGACTGAGAAACAATCAGAGACTAGTCTTACTTATCTGTATCACAAGTTGAATGAGAAACAATCAGAGACTAGTCTTACTTATCTGTATCACAAGCTGACTGAGAAACAATCAGAGACTAGTCTTACTTACCTGTATCACAAGTTGAATGAGAAACAATCAGAGACTAGTCTTACTTACCTGTATCACAAGCCGACTGAGAAACAATCAGAGACTAGTCTTACTTATCTGTATCACAAGCCGACTGAGAAACAATCAGAGACTAGTCTTACTTACCTGTATCACAAGCCGACTGAGAAACAATCAGAGACTAGTCTTACTTATCTGTATCACAAGCCGACTGAGAAACAATCAGAGACTAGTCTTACTTACCTGTATCACAAGCCGACTGAGAAACAATCAGAGACTAGTCTTACTTATCTGTATCACAAGCCGACTGAGAAACAATCAGAGACTAGTCTTACTTACCTGTATCACAAGCTGACTGAGAAACAATCAGAGACTAGTCTTACTTATCTGTATCACAAGCCGACTGAGAAACAATCAGAGACTAGTCTTACTTACCTGTATCACAAGCTGACTGAGAAACAATCAGAGACTAGTCTTACTTATCTGTATCACAAGCCGACTGAGAAACAATCAGAGACTAGTCTTACTTATCTGTATCACAAGCCGACTGAGAAACAATCAGAGACTAGTCTTACTTACCTGTATCACAAGCTGACTGAGAAACAATCAGAGACTAGTCTTACTTATCTGTATCACAAGCCGACTGAGAAACAATCAGAGACTAGTCTTACTTACCTGTATCACAAGTTGACTGAGAAACAATCAGAGACTAGTCTTACTTATCTGTATCACAAGTTGAATGAGAAACAATCAGAGACTAGTCTTACTTATCTGTATCACAAGCTGACTGAGAAACAATCAGAGACTAGTCTTACTTACCTGTATCACAAGTTGAATGAGAAACAATCAGAGACTAGTCTTACTTACCTGTATCACAAGCCGACTGAGAAACAATCAGAGACTAGTCTTACTTATCTGTATCACAAGCCGACTGAGAAACAATCAGAGACTAGTCTTACTTACCTGTATCACAAGCCGACTGAGAAACAATCAGAGACTAGTCTTACTTATCTGTATCACAAGCCGACTGAGAAACAATCAGAGACTAGTCTTACTTACCTGTATCACAAGCCGACTGAGAAACAATCAGAGACTAGTCTTACTTATCTGTATCACAAGCTGACTGAGAAACAATCAGAGACTAGTCTTACTTACCTGTATCACAAGCTGACTGAGAAACAATCAGAGACTAGTCTTACTTATCTGTATCACAAGCCGACTGAGAAACAATCAGAGACTAGTCTTACTTACCTGTATCACAAGCTGACTGAGAAACAATCAGAGACTAGTCTTACTTATCTGTATCACAAGCCGACTGAGAAACAATCAGAGACTAGTCTTACTTATCTGTATCACAAGCCGACTGAGAAATAATCAGAGACTAGTCTTACTTACCTGTATCACAAGCTGACTGAGAAATAATCAGAGACGATGCCAAGAGCCACTAAACTGTCTGGATTTGTTTCTCCTCATTCACTCAACACTGACTGCAAGCAAGTACCAAATCAATTCAAGTTACGTGCTCTTTTTGGTGTTAAAGTTAGGCAATTTTTTTGAAATACATCATTAATACAAGTTTATTAATATGTGAAAATTCTAAGATTTAATTAAATTAGCTTTCTCCAGAACTTGTTTTTTGAGGCTTTATTTATTAATTAATTTGTCTCAAACAAATTGTGTTTCTGCGCAAAAAATGCTGCATTTTATTTATTGAAACATTCAAAACGCAAATAACAGATGAAATGTGATTTCCACTGGGATAGATGCAGGGTCTGATGGGGTTAAAGTATTAATTCATTTATTTATCAGCAGCAGCAGATGTCCGAGAGAGGAAGAAGCCAGAAACGGAAGAGGTACACTTCGGGGCTTCTTAAGATTTTCACCCTAGCACAAGTCCCGCCTTTCTATATCACTCCCATTTCTCCTCCCCTGTTCCATCCCAAGAAACCATAGGCACATGCAAACTCATTCTTATTGGATAATTAATTACAATGATTAAATATTCTATTACAATGCTATAATCCAAAAAGCAGTATAAAATTTAACTGTCACTTCAATTAAGTTATATATATTAATGCTCAAATAAATGAAAAATAACAATGGTTAAACCATGATGGTTAAAATTAGCAATAAGAGTCAAAAATTCTCTTGGAATAATTTTTTTGTCCAAACTAAAGTTGATCAGTTTAACATGGGTGTCAAGGGGGATCCTCCAGGGTTCAATCTATGAAATTACAGATCAACTACTTCCAAAAGCAGAGGTTGCAGCTTTGTCCTGTCACTTCCTGGCGCCTATCATGGTCATGTGATTGCTATAAATGCTATGCAATTGTATCTTAGAACATATAACACATGCCCTCTTGGTCAAGAAACCAAAGCTCTGTTTGGTTTGAATATGTTCCCTCCAAATGTTAAATATTACATTTCATACTTTTAAATATATACTCTTTTTACTTGCAGTTTTGCCTCCGGTCCTCGTTCCCCGTCACAGTGAGTTCAACCCTCAGCACAGCCTGCTAGCAAAGTTCAGAAACGCCTCCCTGCACAACGAGCCTCTGATGCCCCAGAATGCCACTTTCCCCGACTCCTTCCCAGCAATACCCTGCAGCAGCTTCTCTTCATCCCCATCCCGCTCCATAAACCAGTCACCCACCACTCACAGCTACCCAGAATCCCCCAGCAGCACTGGCGAGCCTGGCAGCCCCTATGAAATCACAGGTGTGTCAAACTGCGTGAATAAAAATGGGACACAAAAACTGGAAACTCCATTCTGATTCTCGGGTTCGAATCTTCACTTTCTAACTCTTCTCTCAGTAAATAACTGCATCGAATAATTGTAAGGTAGCATAGATGCATATTTCACTGACTATCAAAGAAGTTCTGTGCTCATTGATGGGGTAAGCTTATGCATTTTTAATGCAGTTGGTGTTATTTGTAGCTAGATTTATTGTAGCAATTAAATGTTTGCTGTGTCACCTTACACAACAAAAAAATGTGTTTGCAATAGTTTGAAAAAGATCTCTTTATCTTCAAACTCTAAAATAGCAGTAAAGATACATGTCTGTCTCCTAAAAATATTGTTATTTTTCAGCAGAGACACCTCCTCCACCATACAGCATGATGGACAGCAGTCTAACTGAAGAAGTAAAACCAAGAGAGTCCTCGGAGAACAAGCTGGTCCTGTCAGCGCCTCAAAGAGGTCAAACTAAATATTCATATTGCTGAAGTAGTCGTAGTAGGTATAGAAGTGACACAAAAAAAAATATTGAGAATGTATACTATGAATATTAAAGGACACAACACTGAGCCCTGTGGGACACCTGCAGTGACCAGGATTTATTTGAACCTAAAAAGAGAGAGTAATCCTTTATGTAGAGAAGATACAATGGGTACAAAACACTCAATCTGAAACTCATTTTTTGGTCACTTTCTAAATGTAATAAAGGTTTAACTTAATACATTTCTAAAGTGCCAGATGATAGAATTAGTGATCATTTCACTTTATATACTGCAAAAAAAGGACAATTTAACTCTAAATTTTTTCCTGAAAGGTTGACAAGAGAGAGTTAAACAAAGATAGTGCAGCACTTGTGAGCCTCACAAACTCAAGCCTCAACAACAGAATTGGATGTGTTTAGTATCATATACTGCAGTAAGGATGAGGAGTATCCATGTGGAGGGGAGAGAGAGCCATCAGCAGCCATCAAATCAAAAGTAATCTTAGCTCCAGCGCTGTCTCCTCAACAAGAACCTAGAAAGGACTGCATTCTAGTCATTTGTTAATCTATTAGTGTGCTAAATCTGCCGAATTAATACAAAGTGTTTCTTCTTGGCGTTCTTTATGAAAAATGATTTAAAAGCCTTGTTAAAATTTAATGCATGATCTGTGTGAATGCTGTTCTTTCAGACTTGAGGCCTGTGTGTTACGAGGAGCCAGAGTATTGGTGCTCAGTAGCATACTACGAGCTCAACAACCGGGTCGGTGAGACCTTTCACGCCTCGGCCCGAAGCATCCTGGTGGACGGCTTCACCGATCCCTCCAACAATAAAAACCGATTCTGTTTGGGATTACTGTCCAACGTCAACCGGAACTCTACCATCGAACACACCCGCAGACACATAGGCAAAGGTTTGTTTCATCTCACGATTTTGTTGTTTAGTTTAAACTAAAAACAGGATAATCATCCTTTGAGAAGGCCATTATTACAACACTTGTCAAATTCACCCAAGGAAAGGAACCGTCTGGTTTTGTTGACATGCAGTTTCAGTGTTTTATACATTGAAACTAAACTCAAAAAGTTGACGTCCCAACAAGAACTGCTGGTTTCTTGTTTTGATGTGTTGTCTGTATGATTTTTTCTGTGAAAAACGACACTGTTTTTAGGTGTCAGGTATAAAAAGGCATACAGTCCTCTCTCTAGTTGTGTTGGCTTTTCTCAGGGAACTATGTGAATAACCCTCCCCGCTTTAGAAAGAGTTGCTGTGGGTTACTGTGGGGATAAAAGAGGTATGCTTAAACACACACAGGGCACAGATGGACAGAAGCCTAGCTGGAGTTCTTCTCCATGTGTGAGAGACTCTGGTGGGCAGAGCGCCAATCACTAGAACACAATCCAGAACAGGATGCTTGAAGAGAATGAAGATTATAACAGTTTCCATTTGGACCGTGATGAAAGCTGGAGGATGTTGGGTTTCTGGATAATGATTTCAGGATTTTTTGTTTTATCTTCAAAGGTGGGGATATATGTGTGTACTTTATTATAGCGCTGCTAAACACATGTTAACAGCCATGCGGCAGTTTATTTCCTCTGTTGATTGTTTATGGTGCTAATGGCATCTAGTTGCACAGCCACCAGTTTGGGTTGTGGTTACACCAATTAATGTAGTAAATTCAACGCATGAAATGAAGCGAACAAAACTGAGAAAATTCTAGAAGGGAACCAAAACAAGCAAAGCAAAATAAGAGAAAGGAGTGCATACTACAGGAAAGGAAATGGCTGTATAGGACAGGAAGTTATAGATTAAGAGAAATGTAAGAAAGAAAGAAAAATTAAAAGTAGAAGAAAATAGGGAAAGGAAGTGGCTTGTTTTAAGAAAACGATAGCAATAAGAAAGCAACAATGGAGGAAAGGAACAGTATAACAATTGAAAGTAAAGGAATGATACGAATGAAAAGAAAAATAAAAGAAACCAAAGGAAGAGAAAGGATTGGGTTTAAAGAAAAGAATAGGAAAGAAAGCAAAGGAAGATATGGTATTGTGTTTTAAAGAAATGGCTATGAGAGGAACAAAGAAAGGAAAGGAAGGCAATAAAAAGAAAAGAAAAGAAAAGAAAAATAAAATGAAGGATAGGGTAAGGAGTAAATGATAGGGAAGGAAAAGATATGAAAGGAGGAGAAAGTAAAGGAATGTATAAGAAAGGATAGCTGACTACATGACCGTATAAAGGAAAGAATACGAAATGAAGAAAACAATAAAAGAAAGGAAGATAAATGAAAGGAACATATGAGAAAATATAGCAAACTAAAGGAAAGGAAATGCCTGTATATAGGAAAAGAAAATTATAGCATACGAAAGGTAGAAATGACAGAAAGAAAAAAGCTAGAAGAAAATCTGGAAAGGAAGTGGCTTGTTCTAAGGAAACAGAAAAGAAGGAGCAATAATGAAAAGAAGGAACAGTATTATAATTGAATGCTACAAATTAAAAATAGAACAGAAAGAACAGCCCAGAGGTAGAATTAGATTAAAAGGGAAAGAACAATCAAAGAAAGCAAAGAAAGAGAAAGGTTAGTTTTGTAAAGGAAATTACCAGGTAAAAGGAAAGAATAGGAAAGAAATATAAAAGAAAGCAAAGGCAGAGAAAGTGCTTTAGAGGAATGAATAGGAAATGAGGAGAAAGAAAAGAAGATAATTGAAAGAATAGCAGATTAAAGTGAGGATAGGGTAAAAAGCACATAATCTGAAAAATGGGGGAAAGATAGCTGACTAACGGAACGAAGGAGAAATAAAAGGAACATTTGAAAAAGGATAGCAAAGTAAAGGAAAGGATGTGGTAAAATGAAAGAAAGAGACAAGGACGAAGAGGAAACTAAAAGACTGGGTAAAATGAAACGTAGAATAAAAGATGGTATTTTGTTAGCAATATTTAAACATAAAGAAACTGAGGGAAGTAAGAGAGGGGCTAGCTTAGGAAAGACGGATAGAAAAAAAAATGAGTGCAGAGAACTGAACGGGATTGGAAGGATGAATTGCTTGCAAAAGAAAGTGAGATGATATTCTTGTAAATGATATGAAAAGGATAGGAATGGAACGTAAAGGAAAAGAGCAGAAACTATAGTGTAAGTGAGGTAGAACTAGATCAAAGAAATATAAAGAATAAAGGAAAGAAAAGGTTTTATCAGTTGAAATGATCGAAGACCTTAGTACCTTTTAATAAAAGTGTGCCGTTTTGACTAGCACCTCATGAATGCTAATCGTGGATTTAGAGACTTCTGTAACCCAGCCTCCTCTCCTCTTTCAGGTGTGCACTTGTATTATGTGGGAGGAGAGGTGTACGCTGAGTGTCTGAGTGACAGTAGTATTTTCGTTCAGAGCCGTAACTGTAACTACCAGCATGGCTTCCACCCCACCACCGTCTGCAAGATCCCCAGTGGATGCAGCCTCAAGATCTTCAACAACCAGCTGTTTGCCCAGCTGCTCTCGCAGTCCGTCAACCACGGCTTCGAGGTGGTCTACGAACTCACCAAGATGTGCACCATCAGGATGAGTTTCGTCAAGGTAAACACTGGGTAAATAGAGCAAAGAAGTCAGGTTTGAGGTGTTGGTATTCACTTAGAACAGCCTAGAAACTCACGTGTTGTGGTATCGCATGGTTACTTTGGATAGAAGGGGTTTTATTTTGGAGAAATCGGTCTAAAGTGGTTGCTTTGGTGGGAAAACCTCCTGTGGTGCACAGCAAACTTATTTTGTAGTTTTCTTGTCGTTGCCTTGCGGTTTTCATTGCAGGTGCCTTATCGCTAGCGCTGTCTGGTTAAAAGTGCAATATCATTAAACCTCAACTTTTGAGACATTTCTTGTTTTGGTGTTAAACCTTTTGAAATGGAAACGATTATTAAAAAATAATAATAATAATGTAGAAAAAATAAAGGGGAAGATAAACTTTTACAAAATAATGCTTTTTTTTATAAATCTACTGGGTTTTTTACTAGTCTATTGAACTAAAGGAAACTTTTTTAAAGATTTACTAAATATTTTTTCAGAAAGAAATAATTTGAAATGTTGTGTGATCAGTTATGTGATGAAAATGTAAATCAAAGTTTTAAATGGAAATCAGGTCAGATCTTAAATTACACAAACAAAAAATTTGGTGTACGTTCCATTTGGTTTGTATATGCCTTGACTCGTATATCTTTACTGTGTGCAAAAACAAACTCCTGGAGCTCTGTTTTTGCCATAATGAGCTTTAAGTGATGGTTCTTCCTCCATGCAGAGATGTTATTTAGGCTATGCAGGTAGATACTGAATCATTGGGGAGTCTAGTGTTGTCAGAATAGCAGAGGTACGAAAATCCATTTCTGTGTATAATAGGGCACATGGAAGAGGTGGAAATACAAAAGAGAAGAGGACCAAGTATTGAACCTTGAGGAAGCCGTTGAGTGTTAAATACCTAACCTCTCTAGCCGACACCTCTGGCAGTGAGATGATTCCTTGATCTCATGCCAACTAATTGCTAATCCTGCAATGCCCATTCTTTGGACGTTTTAATTAAGGTAATAACTGGAATTTAATAATCCTACTGTCAAACCAGTTTAATGGTGCATAATTAACTAAAGCATGAAAACCCATGTTAGGATTAAAGTTTTGAAAACTTTTGAAAGAATAATAATCAGTGTAAAAACCATCGTTGGTGATGCTCGGGTCCTAACTTTTAAAATATTGTATATGCTTCCACGTTCAAGTTTACTTTAGAGATATATTCAGATTCTATTGCATTTACTTCTCACACAATTCAATTGTCTTCGAATACAGATCTGCTAAAACACAGATATTATTCATATTTTTAGTACATCTAGTTGTTCCAAAATCAAGAAATGATTGTGAACTTATTTTAAAGGTTTACATATTGAGAACCTAAGCATGTTCTCTTCTCAGGGATGGGGAGCGGAGTACCACCGTCAGGACGTCACCAGCACCCCCTGCTGGATAGAGATCCACCTGCACGGACCCCTGCAGTGGCTGGACAAGGTCCTGACTCAGATGGGCTCCCCACACAATGCCATCTCCTCTGTGTCCTAACTCAACACAATAGAAAGAGAAACTCAAAGCACTCCTTAATGGACATTTCTGATGGTTAGCTACCATAGGATTTATTTAAAATATCATCGCATTACATATGCAACTTTATTGTTAGATGTTGTGTTACTGGTTTCAATAAACAAAACACTACAAAGTCGTAACATGTTGTAAAAGAGTTTAACAGGAAGTCAAAGAAACATTCAAAGGTTGTTCTGACAATGCTTTGTTTGTGTTAACACTTGACATGTCATTTGTCTAAGCTTTCTGTTGTAATACAAAATGTCATCTTTCAGTTTATTAAGTCTCATTTTTCAACTTGAACAATTAATTGTAGCCATTGTTCATCTGAATGTGAATAATCACATTAGAAGTAAAGTACCATTAATTTTTAATGTTTTTTTTTTGTTAAAATTGACCATCAAGCTGTCTAAAGGTTGTGCCCCATAAAGATTAGGCAAAAACAACATTTTATATTTCAATAGGTGGCGTTACAGCAATAGAAATCAGGTTTTGATTTCCACTCTACAGACCCTGAAACCGCAACGTTGGACACTCAGGGCTCCTCATCAGATGGGTCATTGATGTGTAGTAGATAGCTTTTCATCTTTTGATTTATATTAAAAAAAAGTCATTTAAGAATTATATTTTCTGAATGCAGAGTTCTCCGAAACACAGAAGACGACTTCAGGTAACAGATGCTCAAAGTGCACTACTCAATCTTATTTTGTCTGCCTCCAAAGGTTTCCTCCTCTTCCTGGTCAGTTTTAAAGCTTGTACACAACAGGACTTTTTTTCTTGTGTTATTGTTGATCAATTTTAAACGTGGCATGAAATTTAAAGAAATTACTTTCCCAAGACACAAGGTGGTGCTGTCGCTTGCTTAGAGGAGGCATTTGAACTGCTGCGGACAAGCCGAAACCTCCTGCTTTCCTTCCATGTGTAATGGGATGTGACTAAAATTTTAATTCTTAGACTGACAATTTGAGGCTGGTTCCAGGAGTGCGCTGATTCCCATCGACAGCCATGGTAAAATGTCTTTATATACGAAAGAAACATAAGACGCCTGGCAACAAGATTATTTTTTAATTCACATCACAAAACATGACAACTGAAGTGATTTTTATGCTTTTCTTTAGGTTATACTAAAATGTAGTCGTGCATAATTAAGAGTGGCGCTACGACACTTGGACAGCACTCATTCACCAAATGTCTTTTGTCTGATTTCTGTATTGAGACTTTGTCAAGGAATACGTGATTGATTTACTCAAACCAAAGTTTCATTTGCTTTCTGCTAAACCTATGAGTGATGTCACGCAACCTGCTCCTTTGTTATATACCAGTAATCTCAAGCTCAATTCCTGGAGACCTGTGCTTGAGCCACAGCCCCTGCTGGCTGTTATAGGATCCATGGATTAGGATTCATTTCACTTCATTTAAATTACCCTGGACAAAATTAGATTACCAGATAAAAAACTAGTAACAGGTATTAGCATAATGATTTAAAACCCTATTTCATTTGCAAGTGTCTTTAATGAAACCACTTCTTCAAAGATATTAAATCCTCGCATTGGGTTGTGTATTTATGTATTTTTTTTTTTTACATTGTGCGCTCACCAACACCTACTGTAGGGTTTTGGGAACACACGGAAAATAGAGCCAATCCCTTTGGGTGACCTAATGTTGGTGTTTCAACATTGATTTTTCAGCAGTTGGGTTGTGTTTGGGTCCGGTTCTGAGTGGTCAGTAAAAGTTCCTGTAAAGTTTATTTTTCAGCAGTTGGGCTGTGTTTGGGTCCGGTTCTGAGTGGTCAGTAAAAGTTCCTGTAAAGTTTATTTTTCAGCAGTTGGGCTGTGTTTGGGTCCGGTTCTGAGTGGTCAGTAAAAGTTCCTGTAAAGTTTTATTTTTCAGCAGTTGGGCTGTGTTTGGGTCCGGTTCTGAGTGGTCAGTAAAAGTTCCTGTAAAGTTTATTTTTCAGCAGTTGGGCTGTGTTTGGGTCCGGTTCTGAGTGGTCAGTAAAAGTTCCTGTAAAGTTTTATTTTTCAGCAGTTGGGCTGTGTTTGGGTCCGGTTCTGAGTGGTCAGTAAAAGTTCCTGTAAAGTTTATTTTTCAGCAGTTGGGCTGTGTTTGGGTCCGGTTCTGAGTGGTCAGTAAAAGTTCCTGTAAAGTTTTATTTTTCAGCAGTTGGGCTGTGTTTGGGTCCGGTTCTGAGTGGTCAGTAAAAGTTCCTGTAAAGTTTATTTTTCAGCAGTTGGGCTGTGTTTGGGTCCGGTTCTGAGTGGTCAGTAAAAGTTCCTGTAAAGTTTATTTTTCAGCAGTTGGGCTGTGTTTGGGTCCGGTTCTGAGTGGTCAGTAAAAGTTCCTGTAAAGTTTTATTTTTCAGCAGTTGGGCTGTGTTTGGGTCCGGTTCTGAGTGGTCAGTAAAAGTTCCTGTAAAGTTTTATTTTTCAGCAGTTGGGCTGTGTTTGGGTCCGGTTCTGAGTGGTCAGTAAAAGTTCCTGTAAAGTTTATTTTTCAGCAGTTGGTGGGCTGTTTGGGTCCGGTTCTGAGTGGTCAGTAAAAGTTCCTGTAAAGTTTATTTTTCAGCAGTTGGGCTGTGTTTGGGTCCGGTTCTGAGTGGTCAGTAAAAGTTCCTGTAAAGTTTATTTTTCAGCAGTTGGGCTGTGTTTGGGTCCGGTTCTGAGTGGTCAGTAAAAGTTCCTGTAAAGTTTATTTTTCAGCAGTTGGGCTGTGTTTGGGTCCGGTTCTGAGTGGTCAGTAAAAGTTCCTGTAAAGTTTATTTTTCAGCAGTTGGGCTGTGTTTGGGTCCGGTTCTGAGTGGTCAGTAAAAGTTCCTGTAAAGTTTTATTTTTCAGCAGTTGGGCTGTGTTTGGGTCCGGTTCTGAGTGGTCAGTAAGCGCTGCTGCTCCTGGAGGAAGCTGATCACTTCTGGACTCCTCAACAGAGACTGAAACCCACAAAACATTTAAGACTGTGAGTAACCACAAGCTAAGGATGACGTTTAGCTCTTTTAAATATTATAGAAATTATTCATGACATCTATTCTACTCAAAACAAGTTAACTGACATCAAATCAAAATAAAATGTTAAAAACAAACATCATTGATAAATATTTATTTAGAAACGCATTTGTATGTTAGCGCTCCAATGTATCTTCACAAACGTGATCATTGCTATTATTAGGTAAATACAAATAAATTTATTCTAATTTCAGCTTATTTACGAGCACAGGAAACACTAAATGATTGGACTGACGCACTAAAAATACTGTGATTGGCTGGAAGCCTGTACAGAGGGGCTTTGGAGACCCCTGTGACACTGGATTTGAAGATTTCAGTTGTAAAGCATCTTTTCTAATTGGGCAGCATCAGAAACCCAGTGTTTGATCACTTACAAGTCTCTTCTGGTTCAGCACCTGCTCGATGAGTGAAGGTCTGGCAGGTCTGTCTCCCGTCATCCCCAGGCGTTGCTTAGTAACAGATACAGGTCTCTCCTCCGACCCCTCCTACGCATCACACAGCCAACAACTTTAAATATGTCAATAAAGCCGGAATCTAAAACACGTCAATGTTATCTCACTTCAAGCTTCCCGGACGACATGGCCTGGTCGCTCTTCTTCTTCTTGTACTTGTCCTTGTACATCTTATTCCTGTGTTTTTTGCACATCCAGGGCTTCCGGGCTTTCGCCACCTGTGTCGTGGTCTCGGTGCAGCCGTCATAGGTACACGTTTTGGAAACGTTTTCATTCTCGCCGGAGGTTTCATCGTCGTTGAGCTCTTCCGGGCTGTTAGCTCCGTCTCTGGGCTCCGGAGCGTCGCTCTCGTCGCCCGGATCCTCCCCGTCCAGGCCGCTGGTCTCCGGGTCTGAACCGGGGCCGTGCTCGTCCGTGTTTGCTAAACCCAGATTAACCGTGTCGCTCATTACAACATCCCAGAATTCTCACCAATCAAAATAGACGCCTCTCTCTAGAGAAGGATCCAATTGGCAAAACAATGTATTTCAATTTCGTAAAATCCGGCTTTTGAATGGCTAAACGCTACTTAAAGGCACGGGACAAAAACAAAGCAGATGGCCGCCGCAGCAGCTTTTCCATCAAGTCACAGCGTCCTCGAGTGGCTCCAAGCAGTAGTGCAGCTTCTCAACCATACGTTTTTTTCAGGGACGCCATGGTTTCTACCCTTATGTCAAGTTTTCTTGCTATGAAGAACTGTTCATTCTATTGAAAGACTAATCAAAGATCATATATTTAATTATATAATACGGTCCTGGGGGGCCGCAGCACTGCAGATTTTAGTTTTAACCCTGATGAACTATATATTATACTTTCTCATCGGGGAGGACCATAGAGTGCAACACGTGAGTTTCATGATGGTTGAAACAAAAATGAGTGTCTCTCCAGAACTGGATTTGGAAACTCCAATTGCTAATAAACTTTAATAATCAGAAGGTCCGGACCTTTAACTTAACCTCTAAAACGTTTCGTCACCATTGCATAATAAATTATCAAACAATCTTCATTAAATGTTAATACAGATGTCACGTTTTATGTGTTAGGATTTGAAATCACTGGCATTTCCAAGAGACTTTCTCCAAGCAGCCTTTTTCCTTTAATCCGCTCTCATTTGAGAGGTAGAACTTGGAATGGATTAAAACAGATCTTAACAGATCTGATAGGAAAGAATTTGCTTTTGATACACAGTTCAAATTGACAAAAAATAATTGCAATACTCAATTCTTCTACAATAATTGTAAATCTACTAATGAAAATAAAAACTTTACCTTAAAATGAAGAACAGGCAATTATGAAAGACAGATAACAATTATATTTTGTGGAACTCAATTCAATGTGGTATGCAGATTTTTTTGTTGTTGGTAAATTTAGAAAACAGAAAATTTAATGAAAAATAAATGGGTTCATTTAATAATAATAATTCCCTTAAATAAAAAAAAAATAAGTTGTTAATTTGAAACAGTTTTGTGTGTGCATGTGCATAACTTAATAGTTTTTTAAATTACAGAAACATCCTGTAACATTTTTAAGTAATTGACATACAGAAAATCTTGATTTATTTGATGTCAGCCATTTTGAATCTCAACGAAGGAAGTTAACTCTATAAAGCCAAAAACTGGTCAAAAACTGTAATGAATTTTGTGGATACTTACGTTTGAGCAGTAATGCTAAACAGAATAAGAGGCGTTGAGCACACGTTAGAAGACTTCTCCAGCATAGTCTCCCCCTCAGACACGCCCCTTCCCTGAAGGTCTGGTTATCTCCAACACAATCTTTATCAACTCATTGTACAAATACATCGCTCCACATGTGGCCTTTTGTCAATTCCTGATCTTGCTGGTAATTTAAAGCAGCATTTAAAGTTTAAACAGCATTTAAAGATGACACTTCTATGGTTATGTGGTTCAAATTGGCCAATGTGAACTATGCATACTTTTTCCCCTTGAGTTTAAATTTATGAAAATATGTAAGTTTTTTCACGTAACGTTTTACGTTTTGGAATCTGAGCTCTGAGGAAAAACAGGCATCAATGTCAGGTTCTACCATTAAATGTATTCATATCATAGTAACGTGGTACAATGCACGCTTATTAACAGCCATCTTCTGGTCACTCTATGAATTAGTCATATTATGCGATGAGAGAAGCCGATTATATTTGAATCAAGAACAAAATGCTTATTATGTAGGACAGGGGTGTCAATTCAATTCCAGAAGGGCCATGACCAGTTCTGCATAGTTTAATTTTAACATAGGCCTATAGCTTTCAAACAAGCCTGGAGGAATTTCATTGATGCAGGTGCCTTAATTCAATGATTTAGGTTAATCTAAGTATAAATCTTTGTGAGATGAGGAACTAAGACAGGTTTTAAACAGTTTGTTTAATATGTGTAGTATGTAATCAGTAAATGCGGAACTCAATTTCAGACAAAGCAAATGCATCAACTCAGGGTTCAGTTAGGTTCCATTAATCATCAAAAAGTGCAGGTCCCCCTTTTCTTTGTTCAAAAGAAAACATTTAGACGTTTGGAAGTTGTAGTCATGGTCAAAGCAGGAAATATAAGGTGCTGTATGATCAATTTTGGTGTCTATTTTGACATTAAAAATCTCAAAAACAAAGACCAAGCATCAACAAATCCATTGCTGGAGGTTCAGAGCCCACATATTTTAGTTGCAGCCCTGCTCTAGCATGCATACTATATCTTCAGACAAGCCAAAAAGACCTTAACTGGTTTAACAGGTGTTAATTGAGATAATTGAATCAAATGTGTGCAAGACTCTGCATGGACCTCTAGGATTGGATTTGATGAACCCTTCATTAGATAAATAGCTAAGGAGCTTATTAGAGCTTTTTTCAGGATTTATATATTTATTTTTATAATTTTAGGGCACGCTTGCCTGTGATAGAATGTGATGGAACAATAAAGAAAGATGGGAAGAATCCTGGAAGGGTTGGGCCCAGGAAAGGACCACAAGCTCAAGATCTGATCTTGGGTTGTACAATTTTAAAAGATTGTTCTGGTTTCAAAATGGCCAGCATTTAAAAAAAATTTTAATAGACTCCTTGTTTTTGACAAGGTGTTTTAACATCTGTTTGGTGTTATGTGCAAGGTTAGGTGAACTAAATGCTCATATTGTTGAACTGTTCCTTTGAATTCTAGCTCTAAAAACATTCAAAAACTGTCCCGGTAACCTGCTAAATGTTTCAGCTCATCAGTACATTCACGTGTTTCATCAGGACACAGAGGACACGGTGGACCTCTGTGAGGAGATGCTGCAGATCTCCATGTTGGTGAAGGAGTTCCCAGCCTCACTGTTGCACTCTGGGAAAGAGGAGCTGGAGGAGATGATGTTCTTCAGTCTGTAGAGTGAGATGATCAGCAGGCTGAGGAGCAAGACCAGCAGGCTGAGGAAGATGGAGATGTAGACGTAGACGTTAGCGGTGTGTGTGTACAGAGAGGAGGCGGCTGCTCCAGTCGACACTGATGTGGGGCTCAAAGGAACAAAGCTCTCACTCTGCACCTCCGTCCCATTCTGGAGGTCCTCCACTGAGACGTCCATTCCAGACATCGCTCTGAGAAATCTACAGAGAACATCATTTCCCAGAATAAAGGTTAATTAAAGGTTAATCTTTTTTATTAAAGGTTTTTATTAAAGGTTAATAAAGGCTCAATTACTTTCTCTGATTGGGATTTATGTCTGCTTACAGCCACTTATAAAAAGTTTAGAATCACCAGCCCTGGAAAGCTTTGACTCAAATGTTTAACTGTATATAAAATAAGCCTATCACAAAAATGCCACAAAATGTATTTCTACTACTCATAAATTTCTTAAACGTATAGATAATTAAAACATTAAAAATATTGTCAAAGGGGGAGTGAACTTTTCAGTCTGCGAATTTTACAACTCCACCTAAAGTTACTTATCATCAATCATCTCTTCAACTCACAGAATAAGAGTAGAAGTAAAGAAAGTCTAGAATATAAACCATGGAAACCTGACAATTTGCACAGCTCTACAATCAATCAAGTTTTTATAAAGCACTTCTTTAGCAGTTGGTTTCAAAGCAGCTTCACAAAGTCCTCGTGAGGATCAGGTAGAGTAAATAGGAGTTCCCTCTGTGAGGCCCCTGGGAGCCTCGCTGACTGAGACAGGTGCTAATCACCTCACCAGCATAAAGAATATAAAACTTAAGATCCAACAATGAACCGTTCACCGAACAGGACCTGAAGCTTCACATTAACTACTTTTCATTACGGATTTTCATGTAAAAAGATTAAATATTCATAAGAAATGTGAGCAGTGTCACTGTAAGGTTGGTACTTGAAAGGGATCCTTGTGAAGCTGGTGTGTTTATTCAAGTCGTTACCTAATAAACACTTCTCTTTAGTTAAATCTTCAACGTCGAAGGTGAATCTTACTGTTTCAATCACCTCAAATATTCCCAAAGTGTTGATTATATAACTGGTTCATGCCTGGAGCCATTTGAAATGTTCAATCATCTTGTTGTATTTCACAGAACTAGACTCCCTAGCATTCTACAGGTGACTGCTGTAGTGATTTCAACTCTAATTATACCCTCTTGTTGCATTCCTAATTAAATCACACTTCTCTAGGAGGTGATTGGTTGGAAGAGGCTTTCAAAGCCAGGCGACAGAGAGCTCTTCGTCCCTTTCGTCTCTGAATTGGTCCATGAAAGGGAAGGTTTCAAAACTCTCTTATCATGTAGAAGACTGGGTTTATGCTTTACTGCTGTCCAAAATAAGTTTTAGAAATAACCTATTTCAACTTAGATTGATTAAATAATGCTTTATGTTTATATTGGTATTATATGAATATTATATTATAATATTATAATGAAAACTAAATAACAAAAATATAATTATAAGTATATAATTATATTCATTCTTTTATCTATCATAAGGTGTAAGCAGATTGAATTTGATGTACTGCTAGTTTACAACACAACATTGTTTGAACTCTCTTCTGTCAATCCTGAGACACTTTTAAGAGATAATATGAATATAAGTAAAAGTGTAAGTAAAATTAAAGGTCAGTGTGTGAGTAAAAATGTCCATAATAATAAGCATTCAAATTTCTTTGGTTGAGATCAAGAATTGTGGTAAAAGATAAGAACTTTTACAGACCAATTATGGAGTCAGATGAATTTATGCGGATAATTTAAATCCTTTAATAACTGCTTCAAGAGAGAATACATGGGCCTTCAGTCTCGGGTGGCATCTATTTTTGGGTCAAGCAGAGAGGCCTTACACCACTTATGTGGAATACTGTTTATATTTGTTACAAAGTTTAGTACCAAAATTCTAGCTTCCTAGAAACAAACACATCACAAAATGACCAGTAAACGGTGGAGGTAACACCACCCTTCACAAAAATGAACTTGGATAACGTACATTGACAGGTTTCAGTAAATGACATCGAAAGCGAGCCAGCAATAATGTTTTCTTTGCCTTTCCTGTAACACACATGTGTCAAACTCAAGGCCCGCGGGCCAGATGTGGCCCGCAAGAGCTAAAAGTGTTGAGTGTCTAAAAATAAAAAAACTTAAACAAAAAAAAAACTACATTTCCCACAATGCCTTTCTTGAGCCTGATGATAAAAGATGATGATCGATATGCTATGTCTTCAGTCTGTGAGGTTTTTTTTTTTTGCTAAAAAAAATTAGACCAATGAGCTCAGATAAATGCCATCTGCAGGCGTGCTGCCTCAGCCACAGCGTTGCCGGTCCACAGAGTTGAAGGTGGAGTGAGTGATGAAACACTTGCTCTCCATCATCAGCAATCACAGCTGTGGAGCCCTCGAGCGAGCACCAGTTCCCCGACTGCTCCCCGGGCGCCGCAGCCATGGCAAAGTAAAGGGTGCAACGCTAAAGAGCCTCTAAAAATAATTTTAAAAATCAATATATATAGTTTAGCTTACATTATGACATTATTGTGTCATACTTCAAACAGCCTGCTCTTATTTATCTGCAAGAGTTGTCTCTTTGTTCCTGCTGACCTCCGTCTTTGACCACTGCTGGGCTTCGACTGTTCGGATAAATAATCAACATTCAGAACACTTAAATACTTCAGATTCATAGTGAAGAGGATGATAATCACATTTAATTATGCTTTTTGTCTCTAGGCAACCAGCGCATCAGTGGGCTCCTGAGCAGCTGCAGGCGCTTGTGAGGCTTCCATTAGGACCTTGGGCTGGTCAGAGAGGCACGCAGAAGGTCAGTGTGATGTTTACTCTGCTTGAGTCCTCGCAGCTCATGAATAAAAGATCTAGAGACACCTGAGCACAAACATTTCATCGAGGTTCCACAGTTAAAGAGAGGGCTCAGTCGAAGGTGGTGTCTACTGGTTAGCAGCATTTTTTTCGCAGGTGATGGGTATTATTATAGAGCACTATTATTATTTTTATTACTTATTATTTTTATTCCAATTCTCCATTTAATGACTGTTTTATTATCATTTTACTAATAGTTTGTAATAATAATAATAATAATAGTTGTTTTCCCAGCGATGGGTTGCGGCTGGAAGGGCATCCGCTGCGTAAAACATACGCCAGAGAGTTGGTGGTTCATTCCGCTGTGGAGACCCCAAAAGGGAAGAAAGCCGACATGAAGATGAATGAATGAATGAATAATAGTTGTTGTTGTTGTTGTTGTTAGCCGCGTAGTAGTTAATATTGATGACAATGATGATAATATAATACTTCAAAAATAAAAATAAAAATACATCTAATAATAATCTAAGTTACATAATTGTACTATTGTTGATTGTTAATTATTATTATTTTAGTAGTAGTAGTTTATTATTATTATTATTGTTTTTGTTGTTATATTAATGATCTATTATTGTTCTGTTTTTTTAGTTTGTATTATTTTATTATTATTATTAGTAGTAGTAGTAGTAGTAGTTTATTATTATTTTTATTATTATTATTACATTATTGATCTATTGATTTTATTATTTATCTGTAATTATTTTTGCTTGTATTTATTTATTGTTATTGTTAGTAGTAGTAGTTTATTGTTTTATTAAGTATCTATTATTATTTAACTTTTTATTTTTTCATCACTATTATGTAATATTATTATTAATGTTATTATTGTTAGTAGAAGTAGTTTATTATTATACTAATTATGAATTTTTTATTAGTTATCTATTATTATTTTAGTTTTCATTATTTTCATTATCAATATTTTTTTGTTATTATATTTCATGTAAATATATTTTTAATGTTTTCTTTTTTTTGTTAAATTTAGTATTTGACCTTTCATTTTTATTATTATTCATTATTATTATTATTATTATTATTTATTATTATTATTATTATTATTATTATTATTATTTTTTTATTGTATTGTCACGTTTATTTTTAAAGTGAGTTTAAAAGTAAAGTATACAAAGTTTACATTGTCAAATTCTTGGAGCAAAAATCTTGTATAAAACTCATTAAAGAAATAAGCAGAGCACTGCTCAGTCAGTTTCTGGAGGCAGCTTCAGCGCACAGAGACCTGTAGCGCTCCAACAAATAAGAAGCTTTAGGCGCAGTTCCTGAAGGTTCCTGCTGGAGGTGTTTTGTGGGAATGAAAACAGCCTCTTCAAATAAAGACCTTTCTCAGCAATGCTTCCAATGAAATCAAGCACCTTTTAACTGTAACTGCAGAAACCATCAAATAGTCTTCTTTAAAAAGAGACTGAGTTTTTGTTGCTACGACAATCTATTTAAGTACAGGAAGCTTTTAAATGATGGCTGCATAATTTATTCACAATGACCTGTGCACGTGTGGGTTTTAAGCCACAAAACATTTCTAAACATTACCTGGGTTTTTTGGCTGGGAAAAAACTGTATGTGCTCTGCCATTAAATAAGTCCAATTTAACAAACGATTATAATACAATGTTGTCTTGATCATCTAAAGTAGCTCAAAACCTTTGCAATATCGTTGAGTCTTTCGGATTCAAGGCTCTGGTTGCAGAGAGAGATGCGTGATTCACATCCATCTCTTCCCCCGAGACGAGCGGCGTTCAGGCGAGGTCACCTCAGCAGCGCTCCGCTTTAATTCAGACGAGAGCTTGTGCTTGTGCTCCTGCATTAATGTGCAAATGAGCTGCAGCGTCACCATCTGATTTCAGCTGTTCGAGTGTGCTCTCATTTACATTGTTTTCATCACGAGGTGAAATCATGCATATTCCTTCTTCGGAATCACCGGCACACCTAACAAAAAATCACATTTGTGGAGGAATAATTGTTTTATTTGTATTTAAGGCTGTATGAAAGGCCATTCAAATTGTGGTTAAGGGATGTTAGACATTTACTAAGTCAGCTTTCAGAAGATTATGGGGCAAACAGCCTGCTTTTCTGTTTTTTTTTTATATTTATTTACCCTTATTGGGTGATAAGTAAGTAAATGGGATCCAAACCCTAGATCACACAAAGGGAAACGACGAGGGAGATGCAGGTAAGTGAAGTTTATTTACAGGTGGTTAGAATACACAGTTCAATGGTATTCCGAAGACAGGCAGACAGACTACTCCGTAAGCACGGGTCAGTTCAGATATAAGAGTTCAGTAAACCGTTCGATCACTTCCCTTATGATGCTCTCTCTCTTTCTTCCAAGAATGGACAGGCAGGTTCAGACAGACGATACAAGTGAAGGTTCAGGAGTGGTGAGTCTCAAGTAACCTTGATCCGGGACAAGGACGGAGTGAACTGGGTGAGTCTATATAGTGGTGGTGTGATTGAAGGACACAGGTGCGGGTGATTAGTACTCAGGTGATGGTTCTCGGGATTGGATAGGTGCAGATGGATCATGAGGGGTGTCGGTGCAGGTGCTGGGTGTGACACACAGATTGCTTCACAATCTAGCACAACCTTTTCTTTTTTTAATTCTATCCCATATTTTTTTATCGTGCAAACATACGGTATCGTGCTGAATTTTGTTTTACGTGCAAAGAAATGTGGTGATTAGGAGCTTGCTGCCTCACACTAAAAGAGTTTGTGGTTTTTAATTTTGCGTACCACTGTTAGGGTTTTCTTTTTCCCTTTCTCTTGATGTGTTTTTTCTGTCTTCAGTTGTCAATTGGCACATTCCACTTTTCTACACCTGTGTCCTACCTTGATTAATTGCTCTAGTGTGTATATATATGGCTGTTTATATCTACTGTAGTTGCTGAATTATTGCTCACTTACCCTGTACCCTGTGAAGTTTAGTCCTGTCTATTGTGATGTTTCATTGTTTAATGTTATTTTTGCATGTTTGGTGGCTCGCCTTTGGTTCTCACAGACCAGCTCTGGAGCCTGTGCTGCATGGTGCTGCCCTCTCCAAGACCAGTTCCCTCAATTTCCGACCCCAGGAGGGGTGTATTAAGTTCTATTTTTGGAGATTCCCAGGGGGGGACTTTTTGATTGTCATTCTACCTTGGAGTTTGAGGAGAGCAACCTGTTATTTCTTTGTGATTGACTTTGTTTTGGTTCCGCTGTTCCCAATAAATCCAGTTCCTTTTCTCTACCTACCCCTGGGTCCTTGTCTTCCCAAAACCGTGATAGCCACACAGTTTTCACTGGTTATTAGCTTACTAAGGGCTGTCCACACATCATGTACACGGTTATTTTGTAACCATGCTTTTTAAACGTGGTTAGAGGGTGCGTCCGAAGGGTTTCCCTGTGACCAAGTTAATTTGAAAATGCCAGCCAAAGTGATTTTTTTGGAAACACTACTGATTTGTTTCGGTGTGGACATGATAAACATGCAAATTCTAGTTCAGGTGGAGTTTGAAGGAGATATATGAGCTCTTTATCTGATGCAGTAGCATTTTCTCAGTGCTCCATATGGTTAATAGGGTTTGCGCTCCGGCTCTCTGTGCTAAAGCAGATCTTCTGAGATGTTCAGGACTACACAAGCACACAACATATTTCATAACGTGTTTAATCACAGAACAGACGCATCAAACTGCAGCCATGTGTATGTTGCTACAGATGCGCTCACCTCGTACAAATGCAAACTTACCCGGTTTCATGTGGATGCAGGTTTTTTTTCTACCCATGCTCGTGTGGACAATTTTTTTTTAGACGGGATAAGAAAAAAAGCTTTTTGAAAATAACTATGTACGTGTGGACAGGGCCTAATTTGCAAGTGACATGATCATTTGAAGGGACGGGCGTTATGGATGTGAGGGAACTGTTCATAACAGGCTACTTGCACTGCGTTATGTGACGTGTTTCCATTCTGAAACAGTACAGTTTGCTTCTTTCTGGTTTGGGCGCTATTATTTTGTTTACACTCATTGGTTTTATAACAAATGATTGTAAAAACCAATGAGTTTTTTTGTTCTCAAAGACAGAAGAAGAAGAACACAGAAAGCTGCTGTGTTCTGCTGGGTACAGTCTTTTTCAAATACAATATGAAGTTACATTTTCATAGTTTCGTTCCAATGTTGACAACTTCATTAAATTTAGCAGCAAATGCTTTTCCTGGCCAATTAACTATTGGTATAATCAACAACTTCAAACATATGAGAGCTCTTTATAATCTGTGTAACATAGTCCCAAACTAGAAAGCTGTTTAAGAAGAATTGTGAGCAGAAATGCACAAGCAGCTGAGAGGAGACGACTGAGTCAAACTCTACTGATACCAAAATCAGCTGGAAAGTTCCAAAGAACTATTTCTGCTCAAACAGGTTTGTAGCTCATGACTATGTTACACAGACTACAAAGAGTACTAAAATTATTAAAGTTACTGGAGCTACTTCTTGCTTCTCGAGAAAGGTCTGGCTGCAGACACACATTCTTATGTGTGAATGTGCAGTCTAATAGCGGTAGTGTCAGAAGCTCTTGCTCGTCCTGTACATTTCAGTGGGAAACTCAATAATATCCAGTCCTTTTACTAGCACTTATTTATTAGAACACTCACTATATGTTAATGCAATCATTTTCATAATGTTAAATTAAAGATAGTTATGGTAATATATTCTGCAGCCAGACTCTATTGGGCTTCTCACTGAAAGTCAATCTATTTTGGAAAGAGAAAAAGTTTATTTAAGTGAAGATTACTTTATTTCTTCATTGATGAGAGCCCTTTTAAGTTGGGGATTGCACAAGCCTGAACAATTTGAAAACAGCCCTGACGCAAATGGCACACTCCAATATGTGGACTTCACTTGAGCCCATACATTGACGATGTTATGATAGCAAAACCTTAGGGACCTTCAAACAATTCTATACGTGTCGTATTTTTGGGACAAACTCATTTTATGCCAGAAGTGGGAAAATCTCTGCTAATGTTTACTCTACAGCTATGATTCAATTCGAATAAAGACGTTACCTGCTGTTGTTTTGCCACGGTTATGCAAAATGCAGAGTTCACAGTCATATGCTGCAGAAGAGAATTTTGGTGTTGTTTAATCATCATTATTGAAATGAAAATGTTTGTGCTTTAGCACAAAATCCACTTGTTTAGTTTAGACAAATTAATCTTTTTCGGTCCGAATACTTACATTTTGTCAACATGACTTTTAATATAAAAATTGTTAATTTTTAATAAATAAATTACAAGGTCATTTCCTTGTTACATATTTATGAGTCACTTCAACACTTTCTAACGCGTCATAACTTCTGTGTGAGCTCCTTCTATCAATCGTCTGATTGGTGATTTACATTCTTTGTTGTAGTTCTTTGAAGTAAGAGGATGTAAGAATTGTAACACGAGTCATGCTAAAATGGCCCATATAAGTGAAGAGGGATTAAAAGTTTTTTTGTATTATAAGCACGGATCTCACTGGAAAAACTCTTCTTGCTAAAAAAAATTCACTTTTGAAAAGCTGAGATACAGCCCTGAAATAATTTTTGTTTACGTTTTTTGTTTTAGCATTCTGCCTCCAAATCTTGTTTGAAAAGGTGAGTCTGGTAAGAGTTTTGTTTATGGTATTGCAGTACCAGTTTTTGCCACAAACCTATGTTGTACCCTCAACATGAACAAACACAAAATTATCTGGAAACTCCAGGATCAACAAGTTTTAACCTTAAAGGGCCAATTTTATGTACGGTTATGAATGTGCGCTCAAATACCATGTACATAACTATGTCAGAGTGGTTTGATTGAATTTAAGTTTAATTTAAATACTTGTCAAATGCTAAATATGTTGCTAATCACAAGCTGTTTTCAACTGATCGTATTATTGCATCACAATATCATTTCCCCACCCCTAAATATTGATTAATAAATGCGTATTAGCTTTTGGTTTACCGGAACGTCGCATCCGAACATTATGGAGTGAAATGAGTAGAAGCAACGTCCCCAAAGTTCCAACATCCTTGCTCTGTTTCAGGACGTACATCTCCGCACCGAAGTCTTCGTCATCTACCCACAGATGAGCAGCAGAGCTTACTAGATGTATGGTTTAGTTACGTTGCTGCTACTCTCACTCATGTTTCGACTGCTCGCTATGTCTCATTATATTAACACCATAATATTAATAAGTGTGTGTGGTAGCAGGAGTTGTGACAACAGTAACAAGAATTTACATCTTCAGCAACACGCCGCAAAAACAGAATGAATCGATGACACCCCTAAATTGGGAGTTTTTAAACTCAACTATAACATTTTTTTTGTTTGGCATGTTCAGAGGAGCCAGAAGATCAATATCACCTCTTATTATATAATATTGCCCCTTTAAATATCTGCAAATGTAAGCATTTAACCTGTGAATGTGTTACATTATATATGAAGCCATAGAAACAGATCAGCCCACCCAATATATAATTTCCTACATCAATATGTTTCTATCAGATAAATTGATCAGAAAACAGGGGCCTGTGCCCTGCAGCTTTTGACTAAAATAGAGTGGCCCATCACTTAATCTAAACACCATTGAGCTAAAAAAGCCATAAACTCAATTCACCGTGTCGAAGATACTTCCAGGAACACTTGACCAACATTTGGCGAGGAGCATTCATAATAAAGTGCTGAGTGAGTTTAATTTTAATCAGTTACAACAACCAACAAAGAGCAAGCCCAGCACATTTCATTATATTGCTTGCTCTCTCAATTAAAACAACCAAGAAACCCTGTTGAATATCTCTTGCTGGACAAAACCGGTCTAAAATGCTGGTAAAACAAGTTGCACAATAATCCAGCGGTTCCACACAAACCATGAAACTTATTTTCTTTCCTCTTTTTTTCTGTGAAGTTTAATTGTTTGGTGTGAGAGTCATCTGAGCCCAAGCGGGCCCCGACAGCCTGTGGTTAAATCCTCAGAAATGCCACTTTCCTTTTCTCTCTGATGCACTTGTCTGTGAGAAGGTGGCAACAGATGAAAATCACACTTATTTTCTTTAATCAGCTTCAGCGTTCACCCCAGCAGCATTTCATTTTCTGAGTGAGATGTGAATCCCTTCGGCAATATAAATCTTCCGACTCCTCTCGCCTGTAATTTCAGAAGTTCAGCAGGTCACTCCGGTGCGTGCTGCTTTCATCTATGTTCAGGAGATTAGTTTAGGGAAGGAGAAAGTGGCTATTAAGGAGAAAGAGTCTAACACAAAGCTCCTCTGGGGATGTCAATGAACCGAGGAGGGAAAAAAGAAAGACCTGCCTGACTCACAAGAGACAAATTGATCTTTTGTAATTGCAGGGAAGCACAGTCATTCAGTTTTGATCTTTCATTCCACAGAATGTTGACTTTTCAGAGTAATGAAATGCAGTACGAACCTCTCTGATTGGAAGACAACCGTCCCACTAAAGCCCACAGCGACCCATCTCCTAATTCCTCCCAGGGTTCCTGTAGTAAGCACCAGTCTTCTGTTCTCTGCGAGGGATGTAGAAAGCAGAGTGGGGAAGGCTTTCAGCTCAGCTCCTCACCAGAGGACTGGAGATAGACTGTCCAGCTGTTGTATTTGACTCCCCCTCCCTCCCTCTCTTTCACTTGCATCATCTCTCCGCTCTCTCTCTCTCTCTTCTCTCTCCTCTCTCTCTCTCTCTCTCTCTCTCTCTCCTCTCTCCTCTCTCTCTCTCTCTCTCTCTCTCTCTCTCTCTCTCTCTCTCTCTCTCTCTCTCTCTCTCTCTCTTGACGTCTCCTGCTTTCTTTCAGCCACAGATTTATGTTTTAATTAAAGAGAAAAAAGATGATATCATCTGTAGGGCTTTTACAGTTGTATTTAGGATTTTATTGTCTCTGTGACGTTACTCAGATTGGATGACAGGGTTTGGGGTCTGTCTAATCTTTTCAGGTGATGCAGAGTTCAATCGTTCATATAGACAGAGCTAATAAATGATTTCATCAGCATTACAATCTGAGAGCCCTCTGGTCTTCATCTTTCTGTCGCATTACTTATAGATTTAATGAACACTTAATGAAATCTTTCGACAGCCAACTTTAGAATGTTTATATATCAAACCTGCTGCTCCAGTTTGTGAAAAACTAGTCTGGAACTTTGATTTACACTCTTCAAATGAAATTTTATTCTAAAGTGATTAACGTGGTTCCATATAAGAGCTGTTATAAATGGCTTGTTATTTCTTTATTCTATACCCTACAAGGGATTTCACTGTTTATTTTAAAGAGAATTACATTATTGTGAGCCGTTTTAGAAGTCATCTTAAAAACTTTCCGGTTTTGATGCAAGTAGCGCAGCAGAAAAAGGAGGCAGTCCATTCCTCCACTCATCCATCCATTATCTTGTCTTTTTGTCCCTTTCGGGGTCCCTTTTCGGCATATGTTTTACACAGCTGATGCCCTTGATTTTCTACTTCCCCAACCAATCAGTTTGTTGTAGATTACTGGCGCATTGTCTGGAGTACAATAAAACAGCTTGAAACTTAAAGTTGTCATGTTTGGACAAATGTTGATGTAAGAGTGTGACGGCCTTTTGTAAAAACTGTTGAGTTAGTGAAACGGTTGGAAAATCTGGTGAGTTTCAAATTTTCTACTCAGAATGGGCTAATGTAATGATCCTCCATTAGCTTTAGCCACTACGCTAACATTTTGTCGCTGACTAGTTGTTGTATTTGTAGTTAACTTGTGCTGAAAGACGTAAAACATTCTGAGGGAGACTTATTTAAAGTAGAGGAGAATGGAGACTGAAAAGTACTTAAAACTGCCAGTCACTCCCTGCTTACCATAAGTTACTATCTTGGTTTTACTTTAAATCAAGACGTCAATACAACAGGTCAGACTCATACAAATGAGTTAACCAGGTCAACACAGACAAGTGTTTCACCTTGTAATTAAGTAACGAAGTGTGATGTTTACCTTCTCTACTAAACAACAGAAAGAGAACGATAGCCGGCAGATGTTTGGCACCTTTTCAAGCAACAGGCTTATGCTGCGGTCACACTATGAAAAAATTCCTTTCATTTGAATGGGATCACGTAAATCTTTGAAATCCCAACCATATGTGTCCCATTTCAGATTCCATTTGATCAGATTCTGATGAAATTTGAGCTGATTTCTACTTTGACCTGCAATGATGTGATTACAAAACACCGGATTGGAGAGGGGAGACTGAAAATCTCATTTTAAATCTAGATTTTATTATTTTTGACTTCAGTGTTTTTGTGAAATACATTAGAGAGAATCCTGTAGATGTTTGCATGATTCATATTTAAATATTGTGTCACTGTGATTTTTTATTGTGTATTATTTATTTATTGTTTTCTTTTTCAAATATTAGGCTTTTATGTTAAAATATTTTCTGGTTTACTGAGGACTTTATTTTGAATCTTGTGAGTGCTGATAAAGGGGAAGTGCTTGAAAAGTATTGAAAAAGGGGGATGAAAAGGTTAAGGCTTGTGATACATTTTTCAAGACAATCATTTTCAGAAGTTTCCTTTGTTAGTGTGCAGTCAACTAATTGTTTGTTGAAATTATGTAATAGTTTTCTATGTGATTTTTGGAAGATTTAATAAACACCGGTTGAGAGAACAACTTGCGTCTGCAGTTGCTTGGAGGAAACTACAACTTGGTATTAAAAAAAACTAAATCTTGGTATTTTTAAAAACATGCTACCTGGTCTTCGCTGCTGCGCTGCCATCAGAGCTCTCAGAAGCTAGTGTGACCGTGACATTAGCAGGACCATACTCGCTCACCTGTTCACTCTGTTTTTAAACTGTCTCCGGAGCAACAGCTTCCTAACAGTGCTCAAACTTGGAACCTGAAACGAAAACCAAAACATGCTTTGCGTTTTTATCTTGGTTGAACAGTCACTTTAAAATTTCACATCAATTCACTTGTTCGTTTGCTGCTTCTCTCAAGAATCCCTGTACTCTTTGTGTCCTGTTTTAATACTGTGAGCAACGACTGTGTTCGTGATATGTCTGCGTGTCCTCAAAGGCTCCGATGAGGACTGCCATACACATGATGTGGATGGAGCTTCAGCTGGCAGCGGTCGGGAAGAGCTGTGCATGTCAATAGGACAGAAGCGCAGGCCTCCTGGGACACTCTTATCTCTTCTGCTTCTGTTCACCAAAGACACAGAGCTCTGATTATGGATGAGCGCTGCAAAGCTTGACTGTCTGCTGCTTCTGGTGTCCGTGTGTATGGTGAATGCCAATTGAGTTTCGGTAATGATGAAATATGTGCTTTTTTTAATCACAGTCCATCACTGATTGGTTTTGATGTTTCAGGAACACTCCTCTGTTAAAGGAACACTCCACTTCTTTTTAACTCATTCTAGATCATTCATATTTAATCGTATTTTAATCGATTTAAATCCATTCAATCTTCTAATGCTGACTTCACAGATGAAATTTCCACAGTTTCACAGTTTTATAGAGTTTCCACTACTGAATGTTTCCAGTTATTTGGTTTTCTGTTTTGTATGTTGTGGAAAAAGTGTAGAGCTATTTTTAAAGGTGTGAAGTTCTTAAGGATAATTACCTTCTGTAGTTTTACAAAGAACCACATGAATGCTGATTTAAAAGCTCACCACATGCTTTTGAGACCTTTAGATGTGGTAACATAAAACTAGTCTCAGACACTATTTGCATGTCTGCTTAGCATCATTCTTAGACTTAAGGTCTGGATGAATAGGAAAGGTAAGGAAAAACATGTCCTGATACCAGGTTCCAACAAGCAAAGGGAAATCACGGATTAAATGCTGAACTGTTTTTTTTTTACATTAAAGGTGTGCTACATTGCAGATTTTAAATCATTTTAATGGTACTACAGCACACATTACCTAATTTTCTCTTTTTTCTCTTTTTTTAAGAGAATTTTAATATCTATTATGCTTTCCCGTTAAAATTTCAAGTGGAACTGAAACTGTGTTAGACACTCTGTGCCAGTGGCTGAACTCCTCTGAGACTGGTGGTGACTGGAAAATTTGACGGCCAATAAAATAGTGAGCAGGGACCCCGCCCCTCCAATCTCCAAATGTTTGATTATATAAGAATATCTAATTTTGGATCTCTATTTCTTTCCTTCTCTCTACATTTTCTGTCTCTATTTCTTTCCTTCTCTTTCCCTTTCTTTCTCCATTTTCTCTCTCACTTTCTCTATCTCTCTCTCTCAAACGCACACACACACCTGCTCTATTCTTCAAGAACTACATTTTTTACCAATTAAATGGAAATGGACCAAATTAACAAAACAAATAAATTACAATGTTTCTCTCTCTGTTTCTGTCTCTCTCTCTCTCTCCATTACCTGAATTTTCCTTCTGCTCCTCTCTTTCCATTATCTACTTTTTCCTCTTAATATCTCTCTCTTCATTGCTGTCTCTCCATTTTCTCTCTTTCAATTTTCCTCTGTCTCTTTCTCTCTCTCTCCATTTTTTACAGTTAAAATGGACCAAATTTACATCACCATTACTCTATTTCTCCTTTTTTCTCTCTCCATTTCTTTCGTTCTCTCCATGTTTTTCTTTTTTTCCATTCCCCACATTACTCTATTTTGTCTCTAAATTCCTTTCTCTCTGCATCATCTCTCTATCTCCTTTTCTCTTTTGCTCCCTCCATTTGTCCCTCTCTTTCTCTCCTTTTCCCTCTCATTTTTTTCTATATCTGTTTCTTTTTCACCATGCTTCAGGACGATACAAAAAAACTGTTGTCATGATGCCGCTTGCTAAAATTGCAATAAAAGGACATTATCTTGTTTATAACCTGAACGTCTGGTTGCATGAGTAGGTTAACAATGTGTATGCCTTGGGTTTATTAAAGACTGGATCAACCCTAAAGTTCTGATCCTCAAATCACCTCTGGTGTGCTTCATAAAGTCTGCAAGAACAGGATTTAGAGGGCATTTTCTGCCGTTGGACATTTATTGGCTGCATTCCAACCCAGAAGCCTGCTGGGACTCACGGATACCCATCCTCAGTCCTGCTGTGTTTGATCCTGTCCTTTGGGTTTTTATAATTGCTTGAGCTAATGCTTGCACTGTAGCACACGAGTGAATGCTGCTGGATTTTGATAAGAAAAATGTCTGATTTGTCCTCTAATCCATTAAAGTGTAGAAATCTGAGCTTTCTTGCTCCCTTGACGCGATTGATTCCTCCGAGCTGTGGTGCATTGATTCCTGTTCCACATACTTTGACTCATGATATTGGATAGCAATGCCGCCTCAAGTCTCTTTGATTTGATTAGGCGTTCACGTCCGGACCAAAGGCTCCAAGTGATCATCAATCATCCACTGACCTTGAGTCTGCTTCACATATTTTTTGACAAAAATATCATGTTTGAGAAAGCTTTGTGCAGACAATGGCACGTGCCAGTCAGGATTATCCTCTTGACACCGAGTTTTGTTTCACTGGAGCATGTCTGAGAAATGCTCTGGAGAACACCTCTCTGTCTGTTTTGGGTTTTCTCTGGGCTTAGAGGCTCTTTGCATAGTAATGCAGGTCTCAGAGTGCTCTGTTTAGTTTTTTTCTGACAGCTCAGACTGAATCACTTACAAGTGGACCAGAAACTTCCACTCTCTCTCTCTGACATCCTATTTTCATAACCTTTATTCCTACAGTGGAAAATATTTTTGTTGCAGTCATTAGAGAGCAGTTGTTTCCAATATCTTTGAGATTGAGTATTGTAAAAGGGAGGAAAATGAATTAAATTATTACAATTATTATTAACTTATTTATAACCTGCAAGTGATAAGTTGGCCCGGTGTGGCAATGGGGTCTAACAGTCCGCAATCCTTTTTCAGGGTATTGAAACCTCTGAAAAGATCCTCATCCTGAAAAGATCTTTCAAGCAATTAAAAGCTACAAATGAGAACAGTAATCAATTAGATACAAGGATTGGGCAAACAAGACATCTAAACACCTTAATCAATGTTGATCAACTAAATATAGTTAATCAGCTTAGCATCTCCAGAATTGAGATTTTGTTGTTATTTTTATAAAAACACCCATTTCTTCAGCCACCTATTCTTGAGGAGGGCCACAGGGTTCTGCTGGTGTTAGTTCTCCTGTCTCTCTAGCAAAAGGTCAATTGTAATGAACCAATCCTGAGGACCAATGGCATTCAATTCAATGTTAATGTCCTGAACAGCCACCTGTAAAGATATCTTTGGGGAGATCAGCTCAATTACTTCATTCTTCAAAAGGGAATCAATATCTTCCCTCAGAGTCAGGATCTGCATAACTGGAATAGATGTTTGAAACCCCCCTCTGAATCCTGCTTGCCTAATTGAAGACTAGCTTTTATGACCAGATGGAGTCAATGCTATGTCCTCAGTGACTTCCACCATGCTTCAAGATGACAAGCTGACTTTGTTGTGGACTCTTGAGGGTGTAAGGCGCCATTCCTTTGCCCAAAGACGGAATCAAAGGTGGCGGGAAGGTGGTTTTGCGTGCTGCTACTCTCTGCTGGATGAACAGGGCGAGAACAAAGAAATACACAAAAACGAACGCGCTAGATGTGTAAATATGTTTGAAATTTGGATAAAACCAATAAAACCTTTAAATCTGACTCCATTAAAATGATTAAATTACGGTCATGTTACTTTCTCCTTCTCTCGTTATATTAGTTTCTTCGGTAAATATTACTTTAGGAGGACATAATGACCCTTAAAGTTTGCCTCTTATCGTTATTTGTTCATATCTTAAGGTTCTGAATTCTGTCGCTTTCCAAAGGTCTCAATTTTTCATAAGCCTTCGACGATCAAGAGCCGTCTCAGAAGTGTATTATAATCGTTCATGGGATTCACAAATATGCAGTCGCTTCTTGGGACTTCTCATTCCGGAGTTGAGTTCCCAACGGGCAAGAGCCGTGCAAATAGGAATTATGAAAACTTAGGAACTGCAGTATAATTCATACAGAGAATGCGTTGATCAGACACGCTCTTACTGATCAGAATATCTGAATATAACAAAAGTCTTCTTCACTAATCTGAACTTTTAGCTCCCGGTAACTGCATCCGGATACAAACAATGAACAATACAACTATCTGTGCGATGTCACTCCAGGTAACAGAAACGATACATCAGAAGTAATGATAAATAATGATTTCCGGACAAACTTCAAAACAAACGATTATGTCAATTTATTAATCAGGCAAATCATAAACAAATCCAACTCCAGTTAAAATGCAATCATCAAATACATTCAGTTCAGTACAGATTAAAGTTCCAACCAAATGCATTCTGACAGACCAAATAACAAGGAGAAAACCTAATCATTATTTACCTGATCATCGAGAGAGAGAGGCTGCGCACCACATGACCTGGTGCGGGAGCTCTGATTGCAGAAACTCCTCGAGCTTTGGGACAAGTCCCTTTAAATACCCGAGATATCGATATCAAATTACATAATTTACACTGATTGGTTCTTTGACTTTGGAAGGCTGTCCTTCTGTGAAAACCCTTTAATTTAAAAGTTGTTTGTGTGTGTGTGATTGGTTCACTGAGAGAATGGTGAGAGACTAAATGGTGCAAAGCAATTAAACCAACTCATATGTAGATTTAATACACAGTGAGGCGTTGATCACTCGGCACCCTGACCCAGTCTCTTGGCTAGACGTATTGTTATTAATGTACGAGTCAGGCTCTGTGATCACTCTCGGTTCTGTTACTAAAGAACAGCTCGTCTTCTTAGTTTACATAATCATGTAAGCGGCATCTCAGCTCAATCTGTGCCCTCTGCATAATATACATCTGAAAAGGGTGGCCGTCTCTGTTGGTTCCTGGCATTCAAAGCAAATGGCCAGGCCGTCTCAAGCAGGATCACTCAATGGTATCGTTCAGTTCCTTACAAGGGAAACAGGGTTTGAATGACCAGTCATCGCAGTGTCTTGGTAACTAGGAGCTTTAGGTCCAACAAGGAGGTCTCACTTGTGTCTTGAATTCAATAGCTGGAGCAGTTGTGACACTGGGTAAACCTGTTTGAGAGGAAAGTTTTCAAAAAAACGTGATGGAAGCTACAAACTGTTCTTTAACCAACTGTCACGCAGCACCTCCTGAAGAAATACTTAGTCCAGAGACAACCAGCAGACCTGATCAAGCACAACAAGCACAATCAAGTGTTTCATTGGCCTATTTGAAGCGGTGGAATTCAAGTAGGTCCACTTGATTCATACTCAACCATTGATCCTCGTCTTTGTGAACATTCAAATGAGTTTTAGTCGCTAAAAGTGAACTCTTCAAGAACTTGCACTAATCCCAACTAAGACCATGCCCTGTGTTTTGCCAATCCCAGCCAATCAGAAGCTTACAAATTACCTTTTTTTAGTTCCATTGTAATTTCTGTTTTATCTCAACTGCATTCTAATTCCTTTGATGCCTGGTAAAAGCAGCTCGCACAAAGACAGTAGAGACATCCTTGAAAAATGATCATTCTCCCATCATTCTTCTCAAACGACTTTTTTTGTCTCAAAAATGTCCCAATATTTGAGGTTCTACATGGTTTTGTTCAAAACCTTAGTTGTCTGGAAAGTCTGTGTCAAGTGCAGGAGCAATGATTTACCTTAATATTGACCTGTATATAGTTGATATTTGGTGCCTTAGTTCTTTGATTAAATACATTAAATACACATATAGTCCTGTACATGTCATAAGCCATGCTTCTGCACAGCGAACCGTATCTTCCTCTGCCATTAGACTTGGGTGGTTCTAAACAAAGAAGGATCTGCCAATGACAAACTCTGCCTTTAACCAGCTGAAAAATCTGGTTACTTCTTCCATGTGATGTTTTTAAAAACAAATATCTCTAACAACCAAGTAAGTCTGGCGTCTGACATCACACAACGACGAGGGAGAGCTGGATGTAAATCACATGTTGCAGTGACCTGTACTTGGCCTTAGTCAAGTCATTCAACATAAAGACGCAGTGACCGACTGAAGGGGAATCACAATCACAAATAAATCGGGGCATTGAAATCTTTGAACTGCGTTCTGAGAATTAACTTTATTCTTGCAACAACTTGAGAGTAAATTTTAAGTTGGTTTAATTATTACATTATCTGCTGTGATGAGTCGTCTGGCTTTGTTTACATGCCCTGATTTAAATCTCTTGTTCTTCACAGTTTCTGATGATTTCTGACCAGATCAAGAGAAAAAAGCAGAAATTGTTTTCACAAGATTCAGGCAGAACCTATAAATGCACTCAGCCATCTTTAAGCAAGAAACGGTTTTGTTTTATATGCTGCAAATCACAATCGGTGCATATTATCACAGCTCAACAATAAGTGTAAGCCAAATGTATTTTTGATACAAGACGATTCCTCTGCTTTGCTTTTTGAAATACGTTTACAATGATTTTTACATCGTTGCTAAAAGGCAGTCTATGCCATCCTTCCAGGCACGGCTAGAAACTCAGTCATTAAAGGACAGAGTTGATTGTGATTGGCCGTAGCCAATGAAGACCAAATACGCACATGCCATTATCTTTAAAACCACTCTTTCAGGTAGTTCATCCTGTTGTGAACTTTGACACTCGATGACCTGAAAATTCGCAATACACTCAGTTTTTGGTGTGCTTTTTAGGGTATTTAGAAATGTTTAGAGATTGAAACGGTGTAATTTCATCCTAATGAGATATGTATTTGGATTTATAGAGGCTATTTACTGTGACACCTGCAGAGAATCTCATTTCTCGAGAAGGCCTTGGTCAAGCCTCAAGCAGAGACCCTTTCGATTCTTCATCACAGATTCAGAGAGTGCTTGGCAGGGGTTGTCTGGAAACGAGGAAGCATGCTGCGGTACAATCCTCTGCAATCTATAGAAATGCTCAACTGCTCTCTTTCTGCGCTTTGAACTAAAGCTGCAGGGATGAGTGTCTGCGCTAGCGCTGCCTGCTGCTTTAACTTCTGTTTTCTTAAAGTATTTCATTAGGTTTTCATTGGTAGATTGGGATGTTTGTAAACAAAATGTCATTTAATTACATTGAGCAGTTGTAAAGGAGGGATTACATTGATAAAATGGTCTTTAATAAATAAATGCATTCAGAATAAGGCCAAATAGGCTTCTTTTGTACTTTCAGCTTTCTGTAGTTAGTAGTGATGTATAATATTTTATTAACTATTGTGAATTTGATATTGTTCACCAATTGCATGAGACTACTTGTATTAATTGTATCCTAAATGTATTTGGAAATGAAAACCTAGTGAATCCAACGTTTAATTGAAGTCCTTCATCAGATTCTATGTTTGTGAAAGTTTCAAGATTGTGCCGTCGCCCCAACAATAACACCTGTCATTGTGAATTAGTTACCTTTTTTCTTTTTATATGTATTGTTTCTTAAAACAGACACAGCTGTATGATGAATACTGAAGTAACTTTATCTGCAAGCAAGATGTATTTAAATTGTATTAATATTGACTGCGTGACTATTGTGGAATGAAAGTGACTCTTTTTCATATTTATTTGCCATTGTGTATGCTTATTAATCTTGCTGTGCCGAATCCGTCTGGAGTCCCATGAGGTGATCTCTCACTTGATCATGTTGATCAAGAGTACCTTACGGGAATGTTGCAACAAAATTGATTTGTTCTTGAAAAAAATAGTGGGTACAGGAATATATGGAGAAAAAAAAGTTTTTTTTTTAATGAAAATGATAAAATACTCACAACATTTTGTCATCTTTCTGAAGTTGGACATTTGTAAGTTTCATATTTATGGACTGTCTATTCATTTTTTTTTCCAAAAAGATTCAAGGATGATTACTCAGGTTGGAAATTGCGGAAATGACGACTATATTTATTTGCGTTTGCGACCCATGGAGCTTCTTTTTTTAGATTTTTTTGAGAAGGACATTTTCCAGAAGAGCATCTTAGAGATATGAACTGGAAAACAGTGTAGGTTTAAGCTAAGCATTGCTCGGGACAATATTAACTATCTGGAAACGTAATGACTTTGTCAAAGAAACAGAAAACACAATGTAAAAGGGACTGCAAGAGAACTCCTTGAGGCAAATGACATCACCTCATCCAGCCCTTTATCCTTTGAATGGTTTTGTGATCATCAACGTTTGGATTTTTGATAAATATAAAACCCCTGAAAGTCATACTTAGAATGTATTCTATGCATTCTATTTCATATATATATATATATATATATATATATATATATATATATATATATATATATATATATATATATATATATATATATATATATATATATATATATATATATATGAAAATTTTAGTTTATTCCGTGACTTTTACATTTTGGGCATATGTCACATTCTTTAGTGAAGTGAAAGTTTCAAAATGTAAGTATATATATACAAAATGCCTTTTTAAAAAAATCTTTAAAAAACTGCTAGTTTGTTGTTTATCCATCAAAGACGCATTTCATTTATTATTTAAAAAAATGAATATAAGTTTTTAAAATGTCTATTTTACAGATTATTTTCTCATTTAGATCATAAGAAAATATGAATGAAGTTATATAATTAAGTATTTTTGTTCCAAAGCTAGGAAGGGGAAACAAATTGTTTTGAAATTGTCCCTACATGAATTGTCCCTACATGAAACGTCCAACTTTAAGCGAACTTCTCCATTTTTAAATAAAGGAATTTACAGACAAATAATTAATGAAGTAAATTAATTCATCTTAATACTGAGATAAAATATCAAAATGTGCAAAATGTCAAACAAATAATTAGTTTAACAAATTGCAAACGAATTGTTTTTCTGTCACTAACAACAACATGAGGCGTTTCCGTGGTTGCGATGTCATGTGGCAAACAGGAAACGCCGATCTAATTAACGTTAATTCCAACACCTGTGAAAACGTCCTAAATAACTCAAAATCATTTTGATTGGTCAACTTTATCATCGAGGAGCTATAAAGAAGCACTGGGTCTAGTCTAGGCTAAAGCATTTTTATTTCTCAGAGTTTTCGGGATTTTAATCATTTTCATCGCACGAAGGTTTGTTGTGAGCGCGTAGGAAGTTCGCACAGCTTTCATAACAACAGCGCATGTTGACAGAACGTTTCTGTTGTTATAGAAATGGCTGCCCGTGCCTTCGGTTCTCGTTCCAGTCATCAGGAGAACATCAAGTTTAGAGCAGAAGGTCCTCGCGTGTCCAAGCCCGGTCAGAGAGCTGTGCTCGGAGTCCTCACAGAGAACGAACAGCGCTGCCGAGTGTTTGAACAGGTATGTTTTTAAGTGTGTTTAGGGATTTTTTTTTAAATAAATGAACTGTTACATGTGCCCAGGTTTCTACGACGTACGAGCAAGGTTGTTTCGATGTACCGTCTCGTGACGTCACGTCATCCCGGGCTACGCGCATTGATCGCCTCGCTAAAGCTGTCGCTGTGCAGTCCACTAAAGAGTCCTCGTTCTTGCTGCCTTCAGAGCGTCTGATTCTCGATGATGCTGTCCAAGACCTGGTCTCAGGTAAACAGTGATTTAACATATGTTTCCAGATGTGAATTTATCACAATGATTAATTGGGCTTCCCCACTTGTGGCAATTACCCTGATGTATGAAAGACCAAAGCCAGCTACTCTTTAAAGGAGACTTATTTGCAGTTCCATTGGCTGGCTTGCTCCGGTTTAAACTCTTTAAATTACTTGCCATTAAAGAGCTAAAGTTAGTCTGGTGGTTTAACCCAGGGGTCAGCAACCCAAAATGTTACAAGAGCCATATAAAAAAAAAAAAATAAAATAAAATAAAATAAAAAAAAAATATATATATATATGGAGCCGCAAAAAATTTAAAGGCTTATTGTGAAGGTAACACATGCTGTATGTATCTATTTTAGCCTACTATAAAAAAGACTAAGTTGAATACAAATACATAATGAGCCTTCATGCTTAATGACGCACCATGTGACTACTCTGTTGTGTGATGCCGCCTCAAGTTTAATTTCGTTACAATATTAATGAATTATGTTTCATTGCTTTGATGAAGTTAAAGAAATCAGATTTTTTTTATGTCATTTTTATTTTGAGGACTCAAACATCGAAATGGAACATGCATAACGTGCCCCTTATCTGAGCAACAAGCAGTGCAATAAAACGCAGCTTGCATTTATAAAACTTGCATTTATATTTATAAAACACCAGCCTTTTGAAAAGATAAAGTATATAAAATCAAATAAAGTTTGATTTGATAATATCCCTAAGTGTCATTCCAAATATAAACTGACAAAAAACATTGTTAATAAATACGTGCAAGCCTTCCCTGGAAATGTCTTTCCATGTTACTCTTCTTGTTGTTTGATAACTTCTCACTACAGAGCAAACATTCAGGCAATCCTTCCACTTTGGCAATGAATGCAAATGATTTTGTCAAAGAAGCGTTGAATCCTCTGTTCTCCCCAGTTATTTTTCTTTTTTTCACGTTGGGATCCATGGCCCTTCACACAGCTGGAGGTTTGTTTACAACAGCTTGTTTATCCCTACTGGTAGAAACTTGTGTTGCAGGCTATGACTCAAATCTTTCTGGAGAGAAATGTTGAAATTGAATATTTATTCTACACACTTACAGCATTGGAAAACGTTAAGAATGTTTGTCATCTTATAAAAACCATATTAAAATAAAAATATTTACCTCCTATCTTTTTCCATTTTTGAAAAAGCTCCAGTGAACCACTAGGGCAGCGCTAAAGAGTGACCCCTGGTTTAACCGATCATGCACAAAACCTTTGAAGCATCTTAATCATGATCCTGTTGCCAACCTCTCAATTAAGTGTCATTCATTCCTTGCCAAATTATAGAATTGAACATTGCTTGCAAACACTTGATAATCTTTTTTTTTTAGTTGGAGTTTTATGGTTGAGAAAGTGGCCCTTTTTTTCTTTCCAATACTTTCTGATGTAACTGGGTTTTTGGTTGTATGCCAGACTCAAAACTTATAGACTCAGTTTTATTTTAATCACAAACCCCTTTCTGTACCTGTGGTGGTCTCCTAAAGTTACTTTATTTTGTACATCATTAACTTGTAAAGGTATTGTTTTGGTGCAGCTGTGGGCACAGGCAGTTGGTTTGCTGTCTCTTCTAGAGCAGTCCACGAACTGTTGGCCAATGAGCTAGAGATTTTTGTCCCCATTCATGGCATCTTGTAATGGATCTTACCCCTCAGATTTAAAACTAGGATGTGAAGGCAGATTCAAGAAGGTGCTGTGACTTTGTTACGACCCCAAAATGGTGGTGGTGTCTAGGGTCGGGAACAGAAATGAAAACGGGAACAACAGGACACAAACAATAACTTGACAAATCAAATGTGCTTTAATTAACAGAACTGGTGTTGCCAATGGTAAAATAAATCAAATACAAATACACACACTCCAGGGGCAGAGACTAAGGGACGCCAGGTAAAACAAAACATAAACTAACTAGAAAGTGCGGACAATTCTAAGCTAACTAATTAACATACACAAAGCTAGAACTAATCTACACTAACTAGAAAGTTATACAATAAACAAACCTGGCGCACACCGCTGAACTAGTGTGTATAACAGAAATAATCCTACGTGCAGAATGTATGTCACGTGACATACTAAGCTGTCTCTGAGACCCTGGAAGTCAGAAGACAACGAACGTGACACACCGGGTAGGTAACAGAAGTGAACTCAAATGGCAACATAAACGAAAGCAAACACAGGGAGCAAGGACCAACAAAACGGGCGGCAACCGAGTGGAGCCACTCTCTCTACGCCGCGTGAGCTAAGGGACTCCGCAGAGCCCTCGCTGCTGTACAGGTGTCGGCGCGTTCCTTTTCAACTCCAGCTGCCGCTGCTGATTCGCAAACGAGCCGAAGTGGTCCGCCTTCTCGCTGGTGATCGGCGTCCCAACTGGCGAATCAGGGGACAGCTGGAGTCACCTGCAGGAAAAAGCGCGCACGGGCGCGTGCACAAGCAGGCGACAGAAAATAAAAATGAAACGCTGCAAAACGGACAGGGCCGTAACAGACTTAAAAAAAACATTTTTTTAAGTAATAATACATTTCATCTTATGTATGTCATTTAACTTCTTCTACTTGAGAGAATCCAGAGCTTCCAAATAATTCACCTGATAATGTGTACCTCTTCTGGCCCCATTTTTATTGCCGAAGGAATTAAGTATGGGCTTTCACAAACTGGGTGAATTGAGTGTTTGTTATTTGGGGAATTAGGGTGTGTACGAGTGTTTAAATTTAAATAGTTCCCTTAGTTTATTGACTGGTCAATTATTAAAATCTGATGGAATGTTAAGTGAATCTTGGGGAGACTCTTGTCTTGTCAGTTTCTTTTAGGAAAAGTAAAAATTTTTACTCTTTACATTTATTTTTTTTTTTTTAGTCTTTGCAAACTATTTTATTTAAAATCTTGGTTTTGCAGTTTAAAGATCAATTGCTATTTGTGCATTTTAAAGGTTATGGTTGTCGTTTGGTTATCTGCTAATCTCCTTTTAACTTGGCCCTTCTGATGTGTTAGGTTCTTGCCTGGATTCTTCCATGCTGTCACTGCATGATGAGGAGACCCCTACTTTGGAGGATATTTTGTGTGTTTCAGAGTACACAGAGGACATCCACAGATATCTGCAAGACCGTGAAGTTGGTGTTCTCATTAATTAGGCGTAGCTTATCCTTTTATCAATCTAATGCTCCTCATCTCAGGTTAAATACAGGCCGAATCCTGGCTACATGCGGAAGCAGCCTGACATCACTGGAGGAATGAGGGTCATCCTGGTGGACTGGCTGGTGGAAGTCTGTGAGGAGTACAAGCTCTGCTCAGAGACGCTGTACCTGGCTGTCAATTATCTGGACCGCTTCCTTTCCTGCATGTCTGTCCTGAGGGGAAAGCTGCAGCTTGTGGGGACTACTGCTGTCCTCCTGGCAGCGTGAGTTATGATGGGTGATTATGATAAGCTTATTATGCACAGGCGAAACTGTTCTGTTTCTGATTAGCAAATATGAGGAGGTGTATCCTCCAGAGCTGGACGAGTTTGTGTACATCACAGACGACACCTACACCAAGAAGCAGCTGTTGCGGATGGAGCAGCACATGCTTCGAGTTCTGTCTTTTGACATGACTGCTCCCACGATTCAGCAGTTTCTGATGCAGTACACTCTAAAGGAGCAGGTGTGCTCGACGACTGCAAACCTTGCATTGGTAAGGACCGTGCAGAAGGTTGACTCTTGTTCTGTGCTTGGGTATTGATTCTTTGTTCTGTAGTATCTTTCAGAGCTGAGTCTGCTTGAGGTGGATCCTTTTGCTCACTTTCTTCCTTCCAGGATTGCTGCTGCAGCATTTTGTCTGGCCAACTACACTCTTAATAGGTCTCTCTGGGTGAGTCGGTCCTTGGCACTCCTCAAACTTGAACATTTGAGATTTTCTTGGGTTATCCACTGGTAATCTAAAGCAGAGTTTAATTGTGCCTTAACTGACAAATGGTTTGTGATTTGCATTAATGACAATCCTGGGATATTTGACAACCACTTGAAAGCAGCTCACATGACCATTGTCAAATTGAAAACTTGTAGTGTTGCAAAGTAAAGTCTGTTCTTATGAGGATCCAGTTTGTAGGAGAACTTTTGAGTTTTTCCCACTCATATTTGCTTTTAGCAATGAGGTTATTGAACTGTTACATTTGCATTCTATTTAGGATTTTGACCACTGACCAGTTTTGATGCTAATTAAACAATTTTGACGTTAACATGTAGACCATTTATTTTTCAAGCAAAGTCCCTAATCACTGTTACATTTCATGGACCCCAGCTCATCTGATCAAAAACAAACAATTTGACACGATTAATTATTAATAATTTTTCTCCTTTATCATTTTGTGATTTCTATTTCATCTGTCATTTAATGTTTTGTTAAAGTTAATTCTATATTAAATCGAGTTTTACAGCAATTGAAGTTTTTTTTTGTTATACTTAAATTCGTTTTCAACTTTAAGAAAAATTATAAAGTTGGCAAGCCGTGAGAAGCCTGTCTGCAGTTTGATTAAGACCCAAGTTATTTCTATAAAATGATTTGCACCAAGACCCCAGTTTAAATCTTGAATTATTTGGCCATATTTTTGAACTTGGACATATATTTTTGCAATCTGGAAATTGAAAATCTTGCTTACGTCTCCTCTTGGTGTAATGTGCTTAGAGTAGAGTTTTTAAATTGAATCATAGAATGTTTTGCTGCCATTTGATTGGATGACAAACATCCAACTTAATTGACCATAATCTTTAATTGGCCTCAAGCCCTTAGAAGCCAATGAAATCCTGCCTGACATTGCATTCATCTAAATAGACGCAGGGTCTTCAAGGGTTTATTGTAACTAAAGACTCTGTTAATCAAGTGGTTATGCCAAATGGAACACACTAATTTGCGTAGCATGAAGGATAAAATCTATCACTCCAAACGTTAAATAGTAACCGCTTAAATGCATGTCTTTGTATGTCTCAGTGTGTATATAATTTTTTTTAAACCAATTTAATGGGAATTTTGTTGTTTGCAACTGGTGTCATGCTATGGGGTCATTTATTTATTTTGTTCAACGTGACGATGTGAGTGCAAGTTCTTAATTATGTCTACTTATATCTCTGGCAGCCTGAAGGCCTGTACACTTTGACTGGCTACTCTCTCGCTGTGCTCAGCCCATGTCTGAAAGAACTTCACAAACTCCATCGAGGGGCCATGAGTCGCCCTCAGCAGGCCATACAGGAGAAATACAAGAGCTTAAAGTAAGCGGTCATCCTTATTAAACGGGTATTTTTTTTTTCTTTGTTCTAATTTTTTTTTTGATCATCAGATATCATGAGGTATCCCTGGTGGAACCCGTGGATTCTCTGCCTCTCCCCTGAAGTTCTGCTGACTGCAAAAGTGGACTAATGTACTGCAGCGCTTAACTATTTTGTAAATATTGAATGACTTATTTTTTGTAATGTTTGAGACTTTTTAACATGTGATTTTTATCATAGGCCACTTAAGTTTAACTTCATTCACTTGTGACTTGTTTCTCTGCTGTGCCCGACCGTATCAGTAATCAATGAATTGTTTTTATACCTGTAGCCGTATCTAGCATGCCATGAGCTTTACAGAAATGCTGTTTATAATGTAATACCTGTCAATAAAGGAAACAAGTTGCAATTGATTTGAGTGCATTTCTTTTAGTTTACGGTTCATGCTTATTCCCTTGTTTACAGGCACAAACGCCTCTCTGGCGAAGGCCTTAATCAGATGTTTCTTTATTTGTAAGACTTTGGGAAAACATCTCTTTAGCACTTAGTTAAATTGCTACAACGTGAAACCTAGCTGAATTTAGGTGGTTGAAGTCTATTTTTTTCTCTATATGAAAAGGATATATTTAAACATTATCCCCACTTTTAGGGAAATTACAAAACCTTGTGTCTTCTGATTAGCAATATGCAAATTTGTATTTATGCACCAAATCCACTCCATTATGTTTGTTACTGTTTTCGAAGTTAAATTCTGCTTTTTGAAAAGGCACATACTGAATTCTTTTACATTGATGAAAAAATGTACTCACTTCGCGGCCGAACATCAAGTTTAACCTGCCAGGTGACAACATAACCCGCATACTTTAGTCAAGAGTCAGCTCGTGGGGAAATAGGGACGCTGCTAAAGTAAGCGGCGCACTCTAGCTTTGTGACCGCCACGCTTTGCATCACGAATCAATGTTTTAACTCCTCTTAACTTGCGTCACACGCACATTGTGGCTGTACCCTGACAAATGACATGGAGCGAGAGGCGGCTGAACTCCGCGCTCTCCATGACAACTACGAGAAAGCCCTGGAGTGCCTGAACACTGGGCTCCAGTATGAAGAGGCTGGGAGTAAAGACCGGGCTCTGGTGCTTTACCGGCTGGGCAGGCGACACCTGCTCAGCGGGCTTCAGGTGAATACTCGAGGCCCGCGTTGCGTCGGACGCACCTGGGACATAGCGCGGGAAACCCAGCTGAGGATGAACCAGACCCTCAGCTCTATCACTGCTCGCTTAGGGGTGTTGGAGTCCCCAAACCAGCGTCTGTTCCCCACCCTCCCTGTACTCCGGGACTCTCAAAGAGCTCCTAATAGCAAAACGAGGCGGTTGTTAGCTCTTGGAGGGGCTCCTGCTCACCCCGCGTGTCCTCCAGTGGGTGACGCCGTACCTTCGGAGCTGCCGCCGGCCTACACCCCTCAGCCTACCGACGGGCATCTCTCGCTCTCTCATGGAGGGACCGGGTCCTTTCAGACTGCCCAGCGCCAGGCGAACGCCCCGGATAATCTCAGGGAGGCTGGCATGGAGATTCTGTTTCTGCCCAGAGGGGTGCAAATGTTTTTCGTTTCTGCTGAGGGCCAGGTGAGCGCCCCTTCCTACCCAGGATACCTGAGGATCATCGTTGACAGCAGCCCGGAGTCTGACAGCAGGGCAGGCCATGCTCCAGCTTACCTACAGGTCAGTCAGCAACACCTGCCTGGCCTACACCGAGTACAGCTGAGTTCCAACTGGAAAGTTATTTTAGATTAAGCTTAATATTAAGTTCTCATATTAAGTTTTATGATGTTTGAAACTGTGACTGTTACACTTAATGACTATTTTCCTGCAAATGTTTAGGTACCTATAAAAAATGTTAACATTGATTGTAAAATTAATACTCTGTCTACAGATTTCAAAAACAGTGACATTCTTTTTTTTTTGTAACATGTATATATATATATATATATATATATATATATATATATATATATATATATATATATATATATATATATATATATATATATATATATATATATATATATATACATATAAATTTGTCAAAATTTGCAACTAACAGCACTCATTTCAAAGTATTACCTTATGGAGCTTTGACTGTTTTAATCTGCATTTTTATATTTGTTTACCAACAACAATTCAAAACTAGATGTATGTAGGAATGCATATGTGTATGGTTGTATTTGAGACAACCCAACATTTTATGGAATTTAAAATGAACGTACTAATTAATTTTACTACAGTGTTTTTGTCAAATATTTTTAATGAGCTCTTTCTTTCTTTTTTCTCTCTTTTTCCTTCTTTCCCTTTCTTTTGTGTCAAACGTAAGAAGTTTGTAACAAGTTGCACCATTTATAATACTTTTGACTATGTGATGTTATTGAGTTTTTATTTGTCCTGTATCACTCTCAAGCTAAAGAGATTATAACTATATTTACTAAGATACTGCTTGAACATTTTTTTACATGAATACAGATAAACTAGACTAGCAAAAATATTGACAAATGATTGATAATAGAGCTTATACATCTCTGGTAGTTATATTTATATGAACATTTGTGCATATCACTTAAAAGTCTGTAATGGTCAAAACTAAACACAGTTTTTAAAACATAAAACCGCTTTAAAAAGCCTTGAAGTTATTGTAGTTTGTTGGGTATACGACCCCTGGAATCAAATTGGATGATGTCTGGCATATTTGGGGTTTTGTTTACCGTTTGGATGGCCTTCCTTTGTTAAATCTGGACAAAGCGCTGGTTCTGTTAGAGAGTAACAGGCCGTGTACTTCATCAAGCCCCAGAGTGATAAAAACCAGACCGCTCGCTCTCAGACTGGAAATCCGCCAGGACTGTGAGCCCCCTGAATGAGGTTTGTGTTTGCTGAAACAGCAGAGAGAGAGCGAGAGAGAGAGAGAGAGACTGTGTACAAAGCAGCATCCATAATCTAGCTTCTAGCTCTACACGAGCTGAACAGAGTGAAGCGCTCGGGTGAGCACCGCAGAGTCCGGTCCAACTGGCTTTTGTGAGTTTGAAAGAGCAGCTGCAGTTGAAACACCTTTTTAAAGTATGTTTCAGATTTGATTGATAGCAACCAACAGATTCTCAAACGCTCTACATTAATAATCTGAAAGCTTGCTGTGATAAACTCCAGGTTTCCGCATCTCTTGTTGTTCGCTTGATAAAGCTCAGATGTGTGGCCATAATTGAGCTTCATGGAAAATATGAATGTAAACTGAGAACTTTAACAAATATATATTATTTTCAAAACTACCTCTGATTATCACAAGACAGACGAATATCTATTGTGTAAACAACTGTTAATTCTTTGAGGGTTTTGGCCAGGTCTTTAAAAGTGTAAAATTCACTTATCTAGGTCTTGGATAAATTTTCACAGGTCTTTTTTTCCCTAATGTCCATGTAAAATCCTCTCAGTGCTATTCTACCATGCCCCCTGCTGGGTTTTGCTTGTTGACACACAGAAAATCCCCCTCTTTCCAATGAGTATATTCATCTTTTGGTAAGCCAAAACACACATTTGTGTTGGGGACTTCCTCAAACACTCTTTCTTTTCGATGTTTGCTAACACGGCTCTGCTACGGTTCACTTCCGGGTCAGTCATCATGTACGTTCTTCTTTGAGCTGCATTAGTGCCTAATCTGATTGGTTAGTGGGCTGTGCTATTACCAATTAGTGTGGCTACAGCTGTTTTGAGCTCCCAGAAAAAGAAAATATTATTACCTAAACATGCAGAACAATCTGAATATGACTTTAGGCATGTTTTTGATGAGGAAAAAATACTACAAAATGAAAATGCAAGTTTACATGATATGGCACCTTTAACTATAGTTCACATAGGAGTTATCTCAGGTGGGTGAAGTTCCAGAACAAAGAATCAGAAGCATTTCAATTCACAATGAACAAAAAAAAAAAAAAGTTTTGAGACCGATGGGTGGAATCTGAAATTCTCGCTCAAAGATAGTTCTTTGCTACAATGAAAAAGATTAAAGAAGATAATTACCTTTAAACCCAGCCACAAATCACTAACAAAGTTCTTTCAACAACAGTTAAGTTGAATAACATAGTCATAGGAAGTTACCTAGTTTTAATTATTTACAGACACGGCTCAAATCTGATCGTCTATGAAAAAAAAAACAACTCCTGAAGATGATACTTTCGTGGTGTAACTGCAGAAGAACCAAGTTTGTACCAAAATGATATAAACATGGAAACCCTTTTATCATTTTCATGTCAGTGAGCTTAGGCTAAGCTAAGTGAAGCTAAGCTAAAAAGACTTTTGCCAAACAGTAAGGCACTCCTTTATTCACTCAGCTGAAGATGGAGAGTGAGCGTATTTCTCAAAAACAGGAGACTCAATTTTAATGATTAAAAATTGCTTTAAAAAAAATAAGAATGTCATGTTATGTTTTTTATGGAGGCAATTAATAATGTTCCAGGTATTGATTATTGGTAAAGAATGATGGAGCCTGTCTTCTTGCAGATTTGTGACTGGGTCTACCCTCTGTACCCAGACTCCCCCATCTTGCTCAGCAACAAAGGAGTGTTCACCTTCCCCGACACCACAGCAGCGGCCCCAGGGTCTTACGTGGGACTTGTCCTGTCCCCAGATGTGCCTGCAGCAGAGCGGAATCTGTTCCAGGAGCAGCTCTCAGTGCTGGCTCAGCTCAGGGTGCAGGTAATCACACACACTGCTGGTTGTTTGAGATTTAGGGATTTTAAATTTTAATGTCAAAGAACAATCCTCATCTATTCATTCATCACAACAGTCCAAATACACTATTTTTACTCCTAGTCGCAATGTTTTTGTAGATAAATGATTGACCAATTTTCAGTTACAAGATTTAAATGATCTATAACCTTTTTGTGTGCTTGAGGAGTATAAATGTTATAGGTTTACTCATACTTTACAACCAAAGTCTACACGACAATAAAGAAGCAGATTGAAGGCATTCAAGGCTTTCTAGTTTATTAAGCCCAGTGAGTTAATATACACTGAACAACCAGGGTCGCGCAGTTAGAAAGATCATATGTGTGGTTCAGACAAAACTAGTGCTGTCAAAATTATCACATGCTATTCAAACACATCTTTTTAATAGTCACATTTTTAATGCCATTAAAGCCAATGTAATGCTTTTTCATCCTGTGGTGTGTGCAGACAGTTGAAAATAGAGACTGCGTGTGACTGCAGTGCATTCTAAGCATTTACCCCACGCTGATCCTTGACAGTAGATAAAATATATATTGACCGTAAATGGAGGAGCACATTCAAAATCTTTGTGGGGCTGCAGTCAAAGCCTGCAAGGTCTCTGGGCAGTATGGCCTGAAAACCGTTCCTCTGAGAATCCCCAAGTAAACCCTGACATGGACCAACATTAGGGGTTGAGGGATTGAAGAAGAGAAGAAATATAACCAACTGTACTATTTTTATGTTAAGAATCTCCAACTTCAACACATTCCACTCCGTTTCAGTCGCTATCAAAACAGACTGCAGACATCCAGTGTATGGAGGGATGATAGGGTGAAAAAGAGTGAAATGTCAAATATTTTGCGTATGAAAGGATGATAGTCAGAAATGTAGTGTATGGAAGGACGAAAGGATCAAAAGTGTAGTGCATGAAAGAATGAAAGTTTTACTTTAATAATTGTTTGAGACCTTTTGAGAAGTAAAATATATTTCTTTTCTACCTTTCTTTCCTTCCTTCCTATATTTATTTTTAAGTTAAGCTCTTTATTTGAACATTGTTATTGCTATTATCAGTCCTGCTTTTATTTCAAATAATACATGTCATTGTAAATACATTGATTACTGACAGGCTACTTAATAAAATACGGCACATAGTTAGACAGTATAATACTCGATCTCTGGTTCCAAAAAAAATTGTAACCAGACATCTTTAGATATTTCTGACTGTATGATCTCCAATCAAGGCCTTATATAAGGGTGCGCATTCTGTATAAATGTTTTTGATGACTACAGGTGGATTGCCATGATTCAAAAAAAGGGAGCAACAATATCTCCAGGTGTTAAACAGAATGAAAAGAAAGACTGAGCTGTTATGAGGTTTCAGAATCAATTCTCACAGAATAATTCACGTTTCACGGTAAAATGGGTTCCTGAAACGTTTAAAAATAAACTGTAACAATAAAATGAACTTTTTCACCATACATTTTTATCATTAAAGAAATGTTTTACATTAACATTGAGTGTTGTGGAATGGTTCTATATTACCTTTTCATGTTAATATGTTAGAAAATGACAAACATCTCTTTAGAGTCCTTAAAAGAACATGGGTATCACAAAAAATTTATTCTGAAATGGTTGCATTTTTTTCTATCATGCTAATTATGTACCTCGGTTTTAATTAATAATTTATCCATAGTTTATATGAGTACTTAACATCCATTTGCATTCCATGTCTAAATATCCAGTTGCGCAAACCCATGTAACATTAACATAAAATGTGATTCATGTGATTAATTAGTTACTTAATTAGTTAATCGATCAACAGCACTAGTCAAAACAGTTCTGAGACGTAGAATTCCTCGAAACTCTGAGACATATTGTCAGGTCCAACGCAGTTCTAGTTCCTGAAACACTAAGTAAGCTGTTTTTCTGGTACAATACACCAAAGGAGTCAAAGGGTTAAGATACACTCAGATACAGGGCTTACAAACATGAAGTTAAGGAGTTATCGGGTGAGTGAGTTTGGGTCAATCATCTTGTACTGAGGAAATGGACACATTCAAACAGAGAGCTTAACTACTGGTGGATTACGCAGTTAATTAACATTGGAATTAAGAACAGAAATAGTTATACTTAGTAATAGTAATTTCAATCAAGTTTGGAACGAATTGTTTAAAGCATGCTCAAGTCCATTTTCTTGTCGGCTTTCTTCCCTTTCGGGGTCGCCACAGCGGATGGCAGCTGTTTTACGCAGCGGATGCCCGTCCAGCCGGAACCCATTGCTGGGAAACATTCACACACACTCAAACACTATGGACAATTGTGTTCACCCAATTCACTTATTCCGCATGTCTTTGTTCTTGTGGGGGAAACCGGAGCACCCGGGGGAAACCGGAACCCACGCGATCACAGTAAGAACATGCAAACTCCACACAGAAATGCCAACTGACCCAGCCGAGACTCAAACCAGCGACCTTCTTGCTGTGAGACGACTGTGCTACCCACTGCACCACGCCCTGCTCACAGCCAATCAGAAGAAGTTGTTTTCTAAGTTGTTCACAGGCAAGAAGCTCGGGAGATTACATATATCTCCATATACATATAGAGTACATATGTTGATATGAAGTGAGTAAAATAATATTCTTGTAATTGTCTTGACTGGGTCCTTCTGATTTAAGGTGGATGAAAATGCAGGTGGCGCTACAGGAATGAACACAACCCAGAGGGAGAAGTTTCCTGCGTCAGATGCTTCGCTGAGCCAGGAAGCAGGCGGAGAAGAGAAAACTGTTCCTGTGTGGAGTGAAAAGATGTCTCAGAGCATTCTAGCAGGTTAGAACTTAGATTATCTGATGAAAAGAAAATTGAGGAAGCTATTTCATTTCCATAGACTCTAGAGGACTGAAGAACTGGAGCAAATTAGCAAAAAGGTACAGTTTAGATTTTTTTAATAGAGAAAGCATTTCTATTACTAATTAGACCCATGTCGTATGCCCTCCCAAATAAACGACAAAAAATATAGTCTTTCATGTGTTTTCCATTTTAAAAATAAAATACAATGAACGTGTTAATTTTTAAATTGCATGTTGCTTGATTTGACAGTAAAACAGCAAACAAGAACATTTCTGAGAAAACAAATATGAAAGACGAGCTCTCAAAAGGTAACTTAGTGGCTTGTGACCATTGATTGTATGTAACGTGTATGTCACGTGTACGTAGTGTGTGTGATATCACCCATAGGTTTTAGGAGAAAGCAAATGAGGCTCAGAGTTTGAGTAAATTAGCCTCTTACTCCTCGATAAAGCATCATTACAAAAGAGTCAAAATAGACAAAAAAAGCTTATTTAGTGGATCAGAAATTATGAAAATGAAATCTCATCACTTTGTAAGTGACTCACACTCGATTAACCCAGCCCTTTATTATACAAAAAATGTAGGTGTTAAAATCTAAAGAAAGGAAAAATACAAAAATTCACCCCTTCAGAGTTGTCATGAAGGACAAATACAAAGTATGAAGATTCAAATGCCTCCCAAAAAAGAGGATGTGTCTGAAGTAACACAAATGTTTTGTGACACCACAAAGTATTAAAATTTTTAAAATCCCTCAAGTTCTGTTTATAACCCCATACCCATGTTCTTTTAAGGACTCTAAAGAGATGTTTGGCATTTTCTAACATATTAACATGAAAAGGTAATATAGAACCATTCCAAAACACTCAATGTTAATGTGAAACATTTCTTTAATGATAAAAATGTATGGTGAAAAAGTTCATTTTATTGTTACAGTTTATTTTCAAATGTTTCAGGAACCCATTTTACCGTGAGAAAAATGAAAGTCTATACCAGAGGTCTCAAACTTGATTCCTGGAGGTCCACAGCCCTGCATAGTTTTGCTTCAACCTTAACTGAACACACCTGATCCCACTGATTAAGCTCCTCTGAGTCTGGTTGAACCTGCTGCTGTGTCTCTTAAAAGAGGGTTAAATTTGAGTTTAAGAACGCTGGTCTATAGAATTGGCATTCTGCAAAGCTTTCTGATAAACACCACTAGATGGCAGTATGTAGCGTTTTTGTCTACAGAATATATTAGCCACTAGAGGTCACTTTTATACCACACATTTAAAGGGGTGAAGCCGTGATGAGCTTTGTTAATAAATTATATCGTTCTCCTCAGGCTCCTCTTGGTTGGGCCGAGGGCTCGTGAGAGGAGCTGAGGCGACTGGTAAAGCCATCCAGAGAGGAGCAACTAAACTTCGAGAAAACATCACTCCAGAGGAGACACCAGCAGAGGTCAGCCCCACAGTCACCAGAGGCCTGAATGCAGCCAAACAAGCGACCGGGGGAGCAGTCAAAGTCAGCCAGTTCCTCGGTAAAGCTTCCAGCTACCTGGACAATTCCAAGCCTCTCTGTCGATAAATCCTGGTCTGTCATGTCTTTCTGCCTCATCCAACAGTGGACGGGGTTGCTGCTGTTGCTGGAAAAGTTGGAAAGGAAGTTGCGCCACATGTGAAAAAGCATGGTGGAAAACTCATCCCAGAATCCCTGAAGAAAAGCAAAGATGGCTGCTCCAAAATGGATGGGGCCAAGCTGGTGGCTGGAAGCAGCATACAAGGTCAATTTAAGAATAGTGGCGTGAAAAAGTAGTTTCCCTTTTCAATATTTCTCATGTTTTGTATCTTTCTCAAACTTCAATGTTCCAGATCATCAAAACTAATAAAAACAAGTCAAATTTAACACAAGTAAACACTTTATGCAGATTTAAAATGTACATTTCTTTTGAGAAGCTAAAAGAACTAAACTTCAAACTGCATAACCCCAAGGTTACACTAAGGTCCCACGGGGCTTTGTTTAAGGGCCCCCACTAGGTCTGAACTCAAACACACAATAACTCTTAATGATTTTATGCTTGTTAGAGGAATTACAACAAACAAGTATTACACAACAGCTAATTACAATATGATCAGCATTTTTATTCAAAAGAGAGAGCAAGAGAGAGAAAGGAAAGAGAAAGGAGAGAGCTAGAGAGATGAAGGAGAGAGCTAGAGTGATGAAGTGGGGGGATACATTAGTTGGAGAGATACAACTAATTAGAGCGATACATTAGTTGGCTACCAACACACTGTTAAACAACCCCTTTGGACTTAAGCATATGCATTAATGTGGCATTGTATGGCCCTGTGTGATAGTGTGACAGGGTGTTCAGACCAAGCTCTAAACATGTGGAAAGTACGCATTATTTCACCACTTTCAAACCTGAGGTGCACTCGCGTGACTCGTGTGAGGGCGTCTACTCCGAGAACGATGTGACCTGAGCATACCTGGTGCTGACCCTCTCTTTCTCTCCTATTCCTTTCTCCTCTCCTTCAAAAAGTGTCCCTCAACTCTATCAACGTCTTCCTGCACGCTGCTTCTGATAAATAAACTAACTAGCATGCTTAGCTTTAGCTAATATCAACACAATATCAGTTTATATCAGGTTGATTAATTAAAAATGTGTAACTTACCAGATTCAGCCACCTCCTCACCCACTTAATTCCAAGCAAGGTCGTTTTTGTTTCCATAATAATATATGCAAGTTATTTATTCTGGCTGGCCACAAACTGTAATATTTGTCTCCTCTGTTGTTGTTGCGGATGTTCCCGCTTCATAAAACAATCATGTAACAAAAGCAAGCCCCTGATTGGTTGCAGCGCAAACGAACTTCATCTGAATAAACCAGATTCCTACTTCCGCGATCAGTCCGGTTTGCCACTCCTCGTCTCTTGCGCCTCGTCTATCGTGGCATTCACATCCATCATATCATCTTTTGTGTAGGTTTATCAACTCTGTGGAGCAGCCTGGAGACAGCAGCAAAAACTATTGGAAAAAGCGTAACTTCAGAGACGGTGACTACAGTGAGACACAAGTAGGTGTACTGCTAGTTTACAGTTTCTTGGGGTTCTAATTCCATCTGTTAAATTCTCGTCTGGGGGTCTGTGCTTTGGGAAATTGTTTAATTTTTCTTATCTGCTGCTCTTTCAGATTTAGGGGTCTAGGGGGCATCTTGGACCCTCCTAGCAGTATATAAGCGGTGATGGGTATAAACATGTCACTTTTTTCTGACTAACATCTCTGCATCTTGCCTTATTTTTGACAAGAAAGTGCCTTATTTTCACAAGATTCTGACCTTATGGAGATTTCTGTTTTTGTTCTGATTCTCTGAAATAAAACTGAGGTGGATTGAAAGTTTCCTCTGTTTCTTGTACACTGTAAAAAAATCTTGTGTTCTCTACATAAAAGCCAATTGTGGTAAGAATAGTAAACAAATAATTAGTAAGCATCTTGTATTGCTTGATTTTTTTTTGCAGAATCTACTATAATACTATAACTAATATAATAAATAATCATTATTAGTGAAATCGTATTTAGTAGTTTAAGCAGATGCTACAAGATTTACTTTAATGTACAAAGGAGTGTTACTTATATACGCATAGTTTTAAAAGGATCAAATTAGAAAACATTGTAAAATGTTGCGTAACGTGGAGACTTGAGTTTTGTTTCTAATTGATGAAGATCAAATAATGATAGTTAATGAATACTTGCTTTCAACAATTGATATTATTTGCACCTTCAATGATCTACAACACATCAATGGTTACTAAAATTAGTTCACATGCAATAACCTAATAAACACACACATTAGTTCTTGAACAAATTAAACACTAAACCACACTTAACAATACAAGAATAGCAGCATAAACAGACATATTACTATAATATAGTAGAATCCCATACTCCCACAATGCACCTGGTCTGACCATAAAGCCGACTCAGTTCAAACCGGATACCAATTCTCTTAAAATAAATATGAAGTATATTTCCCTCAATATTTTTGGCTTATCGGTTCCTCAAATTAAGCCTAAGAATTACACAAATTTACTTTAAAAATAGGTAATTCGTTTTTCTTTATTTTATTGGTGAAAAACTCAATATTTTATAAGAAATCCAGAAAATGCATTTTTAAATAAAACATGCACATTATTTTTGATGATGACATCAATTTTTTTAATGAAGATTACAAGCCTCGTGACTCATTTTTTTTTACAGTGTAACCTGTTTTTATTCACATTTTAATCTCAGTATCTAGTTTTATGTTCCATATGTGTGTATGATCCGAGGATAAAACTAGTTCTTTGGGCTTGCTTAGCTTGTGTTGATGTTTGTGGTCAGGTATGGAGCCGAGGCCGGTCAGGCGACAGACACTGCTGTCCAGTCTGCAGTCAATATAGGGGTCACAGCTTTTAATGTGGACAACCTTTGCGTCAAGAGTTTGCTGAAGGCTGCGAGCACACGGACTTCCAAGGAAATGGTGACGGAGAAACCTTCAGGAGAATGAAAAGGCACCAAAGAAGTTTGAGGATAAGAAAAAATAAGAATTTTTTTTTATGTTGTAATAATCAACTGTGTTTAACACTACAATGCCATCTTTGCTGAAGTAGAGCACTTCCTTTATTTGTTAGTTTTAAGTTGTGTAAAAATTAATATTAATGATTGTATTACTTATGCACAGGAAATGCTATCAATATTTTGATATGTAATCCTAATGAGATTCAGACTGCATCTATATATAGTTTTTCAATTATCAATGTTCAGTAAACAAAGCTTAGTGAACTTTACCACAAAAAAATAAAATTATTGAGGCACTAATGTTTATTCGTGTATTGCAATTTTGTTTAAACCTACTTAGTTTCATTTCCAAAATCGAGTCCACCTGCGGAAATGATGAGAGTAGGCTTTTTAATTTTGTTGTTGTTGATTTGTTACATGTGTATGGGAAAAGGTCGTTTACGTCAGTGTTTTTAATATTTCTGTGGTTGAGAATTCTTTAAAGTTGTAACGGTAGCTGTAAGCTAAATTTAATGTAAATATTTCTTAGTGGCCTGGTTATTAATACATTATTCAAGTAGTACCTTCAATTGTATTACCTTAAACAAGGTTTAATTTGATTTTGCCGAGATAAAAGTTTTAGTGAAGATGTTTCGATTACTCGTTGCCTTGGATACCCCGCAACTGTCGTAAAATGACGGGCGGAGAAGGACATGGCACCATCGACTGCGTGGCACCAGTCTGTCGGTCACTATGGAAGAAAACAACCCAACAAAGTACCATTTAAGTCAAATAAAGGCCGAAGTCGAGGAGGAGAGAGAGATTAAGTAAGTAAATCCAAGTAACGTATTCAATACAAATTATTTAAATGTCAAATGTTCGATAAAACGTACGTTTGGTGGACTTCATTTGGTCTGAAAGCAATAGCAAATTGTCTTGGTTCAGAAAGGCCTTAAGCGTTTGCATTGTGAATTCGCGCTCTTTTAAAGGGCTATGTTGCACGATTCTGTGTCTGACCTGAGGAGCACATTAGCTGATTTGGAGAAGAAACTTCACAGCGTGGATGGAGAAGGTCTGTAACCTATCACACAAAGTAAAAGTTGTTCCGTTTATACGAAAAATGCATTCATCTGTCTCATGTAACGTTATTGTTCCCTCTACATTTCTCGGAGCCCGAACACACTCAGAAATAGTGAGTCAAGGTGCTTATTTAGTCATTAAGGGCCAAAATAATCCATAATCTTTTTTTTAACTATTTGCAAAAATGAACAACTTCAACATAATAAATAATCAATAATTAAACACAATCAAATACTGTTGGCATTACAGTTACATTCAGTGGAGAAGTTTAGAATAATTTTCTTCATATATAGCATTTCAATTGTTTTTAAATGTATTTGCTGTCATTGTAATTAAGCATTCCGGTAACAAGTACTTTCTACAGTACATCTTATCTATTTCAACCGAAGAGAATATTTTTTTGCAATAAGATGTTTATGACAAACTTCTTTGAGTTAAAAGTCAGCCGATGTCATCAGCGTGTGCATGTGATGCGCAGGCTTGAATTCTCCTGGCTAAAGCAAACAACCTTAGATGAAGAACCTTGGCTCTCGTGTTGTCATTGCACCTACTGAGCCGCTTTCCTGCTCTCAATGCCTGCAATAATTTAAATATGTTGACATTGCACAGAGAGCGAATGGAAAACCAGATATGAGACACAGCTGGACCTGAACAAGCAACTGGAGAAACAGATCAGAGTTGTTCGAGAGAGACTTGAGTCCCTCCGCAGTGACCCAGCAGGTATTCTGGGTGAAGTGACACATTGCATGTGTTTGTTTATTTATTTATTTTTTTATGTTGAATGTCATCCAATCTTACAAGCATGCATAAAATGCCTAATGAGAGACTTCTGTTCAGTTTGTTTATTTAAACTTTAAGGCTGTCCGACATTATGATTATAGACGTTAAATGTTTATAGAAGTCAAAGAGGGAAAATGACAATATTTGGATTATTTTGTGAACTAAAAAATCCTAGCCCCTTCTTTCATATTGCTCAATATGGACAATGCTTTTCGTATTGCCCTGGGATCTTGATGGATGCAATTACTTAAGCGTTTATGGAGGAGTTCCCTGCTTCTTGATTTATATAAAAAATATTCTTTGAGAGACAAAGCATTTACAGTTAAGAATGACAGGAGCGGGTGACTTGATGACAAAATATTTCCTTTTGGAACATTTAGTCAGTGCAGGTTTTGAGACGATTAATGAAACATAAAATAGCTATTAAAAAATACACCATTTCACAGTTGAAATCAAAGTGGAATTGCAATATGAATAAACAAACATTGGTACCAGGGTCTATATATTTTTTTTAGCATGACATATTGTTCTCTTCTAGCAGCCGCCTCAGACAGGTAGTCAACGAGCTGCCGTTTCAGTCATTTCCATCATTTCCAGACCTGCTTGACATCTTCCTAGGATTACCATAAAGTTGTTGCAGTTCAATCCGGAGTACATTCATGGTGTTTCCAGAATATCTTGAACTTAGATTCAGATGTAGTGATTGTATATCAAAGGCCTTTACGGTGAGCTTGCTTTCTTATTAAAGGAATCAGATGAGAGTGCTCAAGACCGCATGTTTATGATGAAGAGGGAAATATTTGAGAACGCTAGCCAGACTAGCTTCATTCTTTTCTTCTGTCTTCAGATCGACTGGCTTCCATTCGCTCGTATGATCAAATGTCAGAGGTGGGCTGTCCATCGCTGTGGTGACTTTTCTTTTACAAATACCCAAAGTCTATAAAACAATGATTACAATTTAAACAATAAATGTTTGGTTATTTGTTCAAATATTTCTTTTTTTATTATTTGAATGATATTCTGTGTAACTTGAAGTCAATTCTTGAAACACAATTCAAATCGACATTAAAATCTACAATAAAAGAAAATAAATCACCCCAGTGCAGTAACAGGGAAAGAGGTGTTTAAATGAGTTCCTGATTCTCTGGCCATCATGTAACCCTGGCATCCTGGTCAAATGTGCTCGCTCTTAATAATCATATTTGTAGTTTAATTTGAATATCTCCATAGAAAGAAGTGCAATTATTTTTGTTCAATGCTTTCACTTCTTTTGATGTATGTATAATTTGGTGTGATTTTAACTGTTGCTCAGCAACTTGGCTGATAGCTATGTTTGTAGTGTGCCATTTAAATAAACAACTATTGACTTTAGATTAATTACATTTTATTTGGTTAGATTACTCGATCTACTGTCTACTAGTAAGCCGGTGTGTGGTGAGTGTTTTGGCGCAGAATGGCAGCCATCACTTGTCTTGAAAGTGGTTTATAAATGTAACAAGACATTGTTTTTATGCAATCTTAAAAATACAGTACATATTTAAATTGAGACTAGTTGAAATAGAGAGTGTACAGCTATTTATGACAAAAAGTTATATTCAAATTAATTTTGCAGAAATCAAATATGTGATTAGACTGAAGTAATATGCCTAAGAAAGAAGAAAGTGATTATAAAACAAATATAGTCACACAGGGTTATGACTGCGCTATTTCCTATAAAAGAAAACATTCGCATCAATCACTTGATTGTGTGTTTATGGATTTTACAGGTGCTTTACTCTCCCTATCCTTTAGAATTAAATCTCATGTTGCTATACTAAATTTCCATTGGAAAGCTTTTTTTAAAGATGTTTTAGGCTATTGTTTTTTCCTCAGGATGCTCTCAGGCAGAAGCTGAAGTTGCTGTCTGTGGATAAGAGTGGGCTTCAATCCCAGCTGAAGGATTTCCAAATAAAAATTGTACAGGAAGCAAAGGTGAAACCATGTACCTTCTCCTATTGTCTTGTTGACAATAACAACATTCAGACTAATTATACCATTGTTTAAAATCTGCTAATTTAACATAAGCAAGTAAAACAGTGAGGATTTCATGGTTTATAATGTATTTGGTCATAAGCGTTTGTCTTCTTTTGCATTTTATTTCTAATAGACATACCAAAAAGTCTATGAGGACAGACGCATGTACCTGGCAGAGATCACAAAGGTGTGTAGCTTAATTTGTGTTTCATATTCTATTTATTCACCCACAAGATCCATTTATCTGCAAAATGCTGCTTTTGTACTAATTTACTCAATGAGATCAGGAATTGAACCTGGGTCTGGTCAAACTCAATGATCTACCACTATGGAGGCTTTCATTTAAGACCTCCATCTTTTTTTTTTTTAACACTTTCTGCCGTTCTTTATACAATCTCTGTTTAGGGGAGTATATCTAAATCTAATTTACAATTTAACTTCACAACAATCTGGAGAATGGCCCTGATCAACTAGTAAAGTTTTGATTGATATAACCCAGTCTTACACAGGTGATATTATTTTAAATAACATCTATCATGATCTTCTGACACAACATTGCAAGTATTTGGTTTGAGATGCAGAAATATTTTATTTTCATTCTTCTGTGAAACGCAAAAACCTTGGACACCAAATCAAAGTGTGTCTTTAATTGCTGTTTCACAATAACATACAATTATGATTCAAGTTTGGATTACTTTAGATATTTGCTCATTTTACGATACACTATTTAGTACCTAATAAACCAAAAAGAGGAATTCTACATTCATTAAGTAGTCCTAAACTATACTTATGTTTAGCATATTTCTGTCTTTGTTTGAGCGCAATGAATGTTAAAATACTAGGAGTCAGCTGAAGAGGCTCAGGGATGCCTCCTGGTACTGGATGTTCTGGGTATTTTCTGTCAGGATAAGCCCCTGGGTACAATGTCTACTACTCAAGAGCTGGAGTTAGGGTTGCTACCCATCCCTTAAAATATGGAAACATCTCATATTTGCACAAAAATGTTGCCGTTCCGTTTGAAGTCAATACAAGATTTTATTTTGTCACGTAACATCCCCTTGAAGGAAACTGATTCTTCGAGTTAAGTGTACAAAGTTTAATAATTGGTTCTTCTCAAAAATAGCTCCTCAAGATTCTGAGGCCGAGGTGGACGGGACTTTTTCTAGACTGCCAAAAGTGACTGCCAAAGCAGATTCAGGGACAATAAAGCAAGTTTCCTAAACTGAGGTTAGATGTGTTTAATATGATTACATCAAAGCAATCTTCAGTGTTTTCACAAACTTCAGGCAAGAAGTATTAGCATAAAAGCTTTTAAGAATTGGACAAAAATCTAACAGTTCTATGACAGACCATGTTTTTCCTAAAGTGCACCAAATCAAATCACTGTCCCTGAAACGTCACAATATTTTTGCAAGGCAGTGCTCAGACAGCCATAATAACCTTAATGCTCACTTAATTTAAGAGTTTAATCATAAAATGCATCTAATTTGCTCTCAGGCATTTATACATAAACCTACTGTTATGTACTCTAACCTGGCATCCCTTATTTGCAACCCAAAATGTGGCAACCCAGCAGAGAGGGAAGTTTAGGCTGCGACGAGCCTCGAGAATTAATTTAAGTATATAGATGTAGAGCCACCTACTACGGATCATCTGAAGTGAAAGCAATAGGTTTTAGCTTGGTTTATTTCCAACCATAGACATCTGCTTTTGATGGGCAAACCTCGTTTAGCATTAAATTGGAGAAAATGAGTCTTGTAGGTGAATATACAGTATAGCTACAATTCTTTAAACAACATGTACAAGTTGTCCTATACAAGATCATTGTGATTAATTGAGATGTTTCTGTAGCTTTCATCGACAATAGATCAGAGCAGAAAGCAGCGGATGGCTGGAACCCGTGGAACACTTGCCTCTGACGAAATGTAAATCATAAAATTATCTCTGCTATTTGTCAAACCACTTTTGACTCCAATTTAGGAAACTTGCATGTAGAAATGATGAATACAGTCATTAGCCATTCAATAGAAGTTCATATATTAAACTAAGCACTTGAGTGACTGTTTCATTAATTAAACAGACTTTATTTCAGAATACATTTGTTTAATCGTTTTTGAATGTTCTTTTTGTTTCTTCAGAAGAGAAATGGAGAATATGAAGCAGCCATCTAATATGATGAAAGATTCTGTTAAAAAGGCAATAGTGCAAAGCAGTCTTCCTCGATTAAAACCCTAAAGGTACAAAATGTTTTTGTTTTTGTAATAAAATACCAATAAATAAATTGAGTTGTATTTACTTTTGAGATTGTGTACATTGCATGAAACAAATGTTTAAACTTTGGCGAGTCATTTCAACTTCATTACCCTGTATGGCTTTTTGGAAAATGTACTTATTTAAATATAGCTACTGGGTCTCATCTACTATAATATACCATGCCTGATTACCCTCAACCAAAATGGCTATATTGGATGGCAAACTCAAGTATTTTGGACAAGAAAATAACTTGAGAAAAAGTTTGCATCCAATACCTATATTAATTCAGTACATTATCAAACACAGAAATGTTTATTAGGTTAATACTGATCATATTTTAGTTTTGAAGTGGTAAATTGCACCAATAAATAAAATCTGCTTTAAATTCAGAATTGAATATGCATTGTTTAGTTTTATTCAGAAATTATGTTCAGTCAACAATATAGAACATTTTGTATATTAAATACTAAAATGAACTTGAACATATTTTCATTCTCATTCGTTCAACATTATTTTTTGGTACATCTTTTAAAGCAACATCAAGCTTTGCATCTTTTAAAAAACTGATTCTAAGTTTAAACTCCTTCTTTTCACTTTCAAGGTACTTAATAAGTTTGCACCTTCCTCTATCACTGACCTTACTGTCCACAGAGCAAACAAAGTAGTCCTGATTTTAATTATTTCAGATCTAAAATCTTAAAACATTTCATTATAAAACGTTCAAGAAAGCTTTCTGGTGGTGTCGTCTGCAAACTTGAGGATCTTTACAGAGGAGTTGTGCGAGGTGCAGTCGTGGGTGTAGAGGGAGAAGAGAAGTGGAGAGAGAATACACCCCTGGGGGGCGCCAGTGCTGGTGGTTCGGGTGCATGATGGGCACCCATACTCACAAGCTGTCTCTCATAGTTTCCATAAGAGCTCAAATTTTAGTCACATTTAAATCCAGACCTGTTTTGTAACCTGTTTTTCTTTTATTGTTTGAATTTTAATGCATTTTATGTTGTATCCCTTGCTTTAACTCTGGTCTGTTTTTATCGTTGGTTTCGCATATTATCTGTTTTCTTCTGTAGAGCACTTTGGATTGTCAGTGTGTATTAAAATGTGTTACAAAAATTTAATTATCTTGCCTAGCCTTATTATTAGTACTTATACTTGTGTCATACAGTTTCAATAGGAAATATTTTTGTTTAAAAAACAGACTTTTATACATTCTTTTTTTTACATAATACAATGCAAGTAACTTGTTAAATACCCTAAGGATCTGTATTTATTTTCTTGTTTTGATATACCATTTATAACAGCTAGAGATACAGGGGAGCGATTCGAGGGAGGGAGGGGTACAGATGAGTGAGGCAGGTCTGAGTGCAGGCAGGCTGAATTTCAATGAGAGAGGGAGAGAGGGAGAGGGGAGAGAGGGAGAGAGGGAGTGAGGGAGGGAGAGGGAGGGAGGGGCGAGGTGAGAGGATGAGATGAGGGAGAGGGACGGGAGAGAGGGAGGCGAGGGTGAGGGAGAGGGAGGGGAGGGAGAAGAGGGAGGGAGGGGTTAGAGGGAGGGAGAGGGAGCAGGAGAGGTTGAGGAGGAGAGGGAGATGGAGGAAGAGGGAGGGAGGGAGAGGGAGGAGGGAGGGAGAGGGAGGGAGGGGAGGGAGGGAGGGAGAGGAGGAGGGAGGGGAGGGAGGGAGGGAGAGAGGGAGAGGAGAGGGAGGGAGGGAGGGGAGAGGGGGGGGGAGAGAGGGAGGGAGGGAGGGGAGAGAGGGAGGGAGGGGGGAGAGAGGGGGGAGGGAGGGAGAGAGAGAGAGAGAGGGAGGGAGAGAGAGAGAGGGAGGGGAGAGAGGGAGGGGAGGGAGGGGGGGGGAGAGAGGGAGGGAGGGAGGGAGGGGGAGAGAGGGAGGGAAGGAGGGAGGGAGGGGGAGAGGAGAGAGGGGGAGAGAGAGAGAGGGAGGGGTACAGATGAGTGAGGCAGGTCTGAGTGCAGGCAGGCTGAATTTCAATGAGAGAGGGAGCGGGAGAGAGGGAGAGAGGGAGAGGGGAGGAGGGAGAGGGAGGGAGAGGGAGGGAGGGAGGGAGGGAGATGGGAGAGGAGAGGGAGGGAGGGTGGAGGGAGGGAGAGGGAGGGAGAGGGGAGTGAGGGGGGAGGGAGGGAGAGAGGGCAGGGAGGGATGAGGGAGGGAGGGAGGGGAGGGAGGGAGAGAGGGAGAGAGAGGGAGGAGGGAGAGGGAGAGAGGGAGGGAGGGAGAGGGAGGGAGGGAGCAGGGAGGGAGGGAAGAGAGAGAGGAGTGGGAGGGAGGGAGATGAAGAGAGGGGGAGAGGGGAGGGAGGGGGAGAGAGGGAGGGAGAGAGGGAGGGAGGGAGGGGGGAGAGGAGGGAGGGAGGAAGAGGGAGGGAGGGGGAGAGAGAGGGAGGGAGGGGGAGAAGGAGGGAGAGGAGGAGAGGAGAGGGAGAGGGAGGGGGATGAGGGAGGAGGGAGGGGAGAGAGGGAGGGAGGGAGAGGGAGGGAGGGAGAGAGAGAGAGAGAGAGAGGGAGAGGGAGGGAGGGAGGGAGAGAGAGAGAGGGAGGGGGAGGAGGGCGAGAGAGAGGGGAGGGAGAGAGGAGGAGGGAGGGAGGGGGGATAGAGTCAGAGAGAGGGACGGAGGGAGGGAGGGGAGAGAGAGGAAGGGAGGGACGAAGAGAGAGGGAGGGAAGAGAGGGAGGGAGGGGGAGAGAGGGGAGGGAAGAGAGGGAGGAGGGAGAGAGGGAGGGAAGAGGGAGGGAAGGGAGGGATGGAGAGGGCGGAGGGCGAGGAGAGGGAGAGGGAGGGAGGGATGAGGGAGGGGGAGAGAGAGGAAGAGGGAGAGGGCGGGAGGGATGAGAGAGAGCGAGAGAGGGAGAGAGAGGAGAGAGGGAGGGGGAGGGGGAGGGAGAGAGAGAGAGGGAGGGGGAGGGAGAGAGCGAGGAGAGAGAGAGAGGAGTAGTGAGGAGAGAGGGAGAGGGAGGGAGGGGGAGAGAGAGAGGGGGGGTACAGATGAGTGAGGCAGGTCTGAGTGCAGGCAGGCTGAATTTCAATGAGAGAGGGGAGAGAGGGAGAGGAGAGGGAGGGGGGGAGAGAGGGAGAGAGCGCAGCTGCTGAGCGAGCGCAGTCCTCTGCAGGACAACGGAGAAGGAGCCGCTCACACATCCATCACGACTCCCGCCTCTCCGCTCCGAGCTGAATCGTGACTACTGAGGAGAAACTTTCCTTGTTCCCTACGATTCCACCTTCAGGTAAGAAGGGTTTAATTCGCCTCTGTAATTCACAATACACGTTAACTCGATGTTTTATCGTGTTTTTGCGAGGATAGGATGTTTACTCAAGTTACTCATTTGAATAATTCGGTGGACCAGGTGTCGATGACTGACGTGATGCACAATTTATCAGTGTATAGGAAATAAGTTTTAGTAAGCTTTTTATCGTCTGTTTGTACGTGTTCAAAAGGCAGACCCACAGAAGAAAATGTGATGTTGTTTAACTGAGTTAGTAGCTTTTAATGCGAGTAAATATCGTATTTTTCAAGCTACGTCAAACACGTGACGTCAGGGAGATGTTTCACAAACTAATGAAGTCACGCCTTATAGATGTTGTGTACATTGTGTTTATGTTGACTTTTATTATTTTACTTTATTGGGTAATGAAACACGTGAGCTGTTATCCCAAACTTGAAAATGTTGAATAAGGCTTTTTTCCCACGAGAAACGTTATAGCCAAACATAAACCTATGTTCTGAGATTTGAAAATGAAGGTTATGTTCATTTTAGCCTTATATGAGTCACCAATAATGGGCTAGCAAATCTATTTGAAAGGTAATCCATCCTGTTTTGCAACTGTAATTGTTAATAATACTGATCTTAGTTTATTGATAGATTTCAAACATCACACTTTCATGTTTGCCATGTCAACAACAGGATGGCAGGACTTATTGAGCTCCAAGAAACCTGTAAGCTGTCATTAAAAGGTTATTTTTAGAGCAGACACCTTTTGCATCCATGTCACCGGGTTAAAGTAGCATACACGGATTAAACCTGCACGTTCAGATTGCTCAGGTCCGTGTTCTTTCACCGTTTAGTTCTGATTCGACTGGTCAACATGGAGGAGCACTTCGACGAGAGGGAGAAGGGGCACCGCAACAGCCGGAGTGCGGGGCGAGCGAACGGGGTGATGAGCCCTACACACAGCGCCCACTGCAGCCTTTTCAGAACCCGGACCCTCAAAGCCCTCAGCTCCGAGAAGAAGGCTAAGAAAGTGCGCTTCTACAGGAACGGTGACCGCTACTTCAATGGGATCGTGTACGCTATCTCCTCGGATCGGATTCGGACCTTTGAGGCGCTGCTGGCCGATCTGACCCGAACCCTCTCCGACAACGTCAATCTACCAAAGGGGGTCCGAATGATCTATTCCATCGACGGTACCAAAAAAATAAGCAGTGTAGATCAGCTGGTCGAAGGTAAGTACTCAAACGTTTGCCATTCGTGATGTCGAGAAGCATTAAGTGTGAATAAGACAACGTATTTCTTGTAGACCTCATTAATGCACGCGCATGCGCAAAAACTTTACACCTATGCTTTCCGGTTCCGCTTCAGCACCTGAACATAAATCCTGAACCTGAACGCATGGTCTGTGAAAAGCTCCAAATGAAATGGTCTTTCAAATTATGTATTAGTTTATGTTCTTTTGCGAAGTCACTGGGTGTTTTATTGAATTCTTTTGGAGTATTAGATGACTACAAGATGCAATACCTTGAATTGTTACAGACACTGTATTGTGTGTTAAGTTTTATGGATTAGCATCTTGCATGTGTTATTTTTTGTATAGAATTTTTTAAAATATCAACTTGTATCTCTATCCTTTACTTCAAAGGGGAGAGTTATGTGTGTGGCTCTACTGAAGCCTTTAAAAAGGTAAACTACTCCAACAACATCAATCCAAACTGGTCTGTGAACAGCCGAGCCCTAGGCTCCAGCAAGTGCCCCTCATCCCTTGCCAGCTCCAAATCAGGACAGCAGTCTAAAGAGAGTAAAGATTTCATACGACCCAAACTGGTGACCATCGTCCGCAGCGGAGTGAAGCCCAGAAAAACTGTACGCATCCTGCTCAACAAGAAGACGGCACACTCCTTTGAACAAGTTCTCACTGACATTACCGATGCAATAAAACTGGATTCTGGCATTGTCAAGAAGATCTATACCCTTGAGGGCAAACAGGTAGGACTGAGAATTTTACTATGAGAACACGTAACAGTAACACTTAACAACTTGACACATTAATCTAGAGGTTCAGTGGTGTGCTATACTAAAGATTGACTAATCTCCGATTGACTGCACATCACACATCATTCTCAGTTCAAGCAGTCGTGCAAAACCTTTTATTGAACTGTTAAGGCCAAACATCACTTAGTTATCAACGTTCTTTGAAATGTTACACTGTACCTAATCTTCCCAAAACTCTTTTTTTTTTGCTCTGCAGGGGCAATCTAGTTGTTGACATTTGGTCTTAAAAAGTAGCAAATTCACATTTGAAGTCTGGTTTACATTATGTTTTGCCTGCTGTGTGTAGTCCCATTAACATCGGCCTCTGTTGACCTCTGTCAGTTTTAACAAAGAGTATTTTAATAATCTTCTGCTAGTCTTTATTACCAGTTGGTATTAGTTTTTATTTTAAGTTGGTTAAAATAATATAGACTCCCTAAACGAAAAAAAGATATTTTACATTTAAAAGAAATGGTGTTTTAAGCATGTGCACACTTTTAAATACATATCTTTCATGATTCCCTAATATTAGGATAACGTTTTGGTCAAATAAGGACTTACAAATCTAAGTCTCTTTGCACACAATTTCTCATTATTTTGTATCTTATAATTTCTATTCTATTCTGGAGAGAGATTAAAAAGTTCTAAGTTGGTGTAGTCAACTGTTGCAGCATGTCAGTTTGTGGGTTGTTGAAAATATTTAAAAGGGTGAGATTTGGGCTGAAGACAACGGGTTAACAACGACCGCCACCGGTGCTGTTGACCTACAGGGTGCCGGTGGAAATTGGACTACTGTTGGTCAAAGAAGGAGAGGAGGGAGAAGGATTCGTAGGCAGAGAGAGAAGAGGAAAGGCAAGAGTATAGGTCTGAGATTAGGTACTCTCAACGTTGGTACAATGACCGGGAAAGGTAGAGAGCTGGCGGACATGATGGAGAGAAGGAAGGTAGATATTCTGTGTGTGCAGGAGACCAGGTGGAAGGGTAGCAAAGCGCGTAGTATTAGAGGGGGATACAAACTGTTTTGCTATGGTGAGGATAGGAAGAGAAATGGGGTAGGAGTGATCCTGAAGGAGGAGTTTGTGAGGAATGTTTTAGAGGTGAAAAGAGTGTCTGACAGGGTGATCAGTTTGAAGTTAGAGATTGAAGGGGTGATGTTGAATGTAGTGAGTGGTTATGTTCCACAAGTAGGCTGTAAGCTGGAAGAAAAGGAGAGATTCTGGAGTGAGTTAGATGAGGTGATGGAGAGTATTCCCAGAGGGGAGAGAGTAGTGGGGGGAGCAGACTTCAACGGTCATGTGGGCGAGGGCAACAGAGGTGATGAGGAAGTGATGGGCAGGTTTGGTGTTAAGGAAAGGAACCCAGAAGGACAGATGGTGGTGGACTTTGCCAAGAGGATGGAAATGGCTGTAGTTAACACTTATTTCCAGAAGAGGGAGGAACATAGTTACCTACAAGAGTGGTGGTAGGAGTACGCAGGTGGACTACATCCTAAGTAGACGAGGCAATCTGAGAGAGATCACTGACTGCAAAGTAGTGGTAGGAGAGAGTGTAGCCAGACAGCATCGGATGGTGATGTGTAGGATGTTTCTGGTGGTCAGGAAGAAGAGGGGAGGAAAGATGGAAAAGAAGACCAAGTGGTGGAAGTTGAAAAAGGAAGACGTTTGTGAGGAATTCAGACAGAAGCTGAGACAGGCTTTGGGTGGCCAGGAAGAGCTTCCAGAGGACTGGGAAACTACAGCAGAAGTGATCAGGGAGACAGGTAGGAAGGTGCTAGGTGTGTCAGCAGGAAGAAGGAAAGAAGATAAGGAAACATGGTGGTGGAATGAGGAAGTACAGGACATCATCCAGAAGAAGAGGCTAGCTAAAAAGAAGTGGGACATTGAAAGGACTGAAGAAAGTAGACAGGACTACAAGGAATCACAGTGCAGGGTGAAGAGAGAGGTGGCAAAGGCCAAACAGAAGGCATATGATGAGTTGTATGCCAGGTTAGACACGAGGGAAGGTGAGAAGGAATTGTACAGATTAGCGAGACAGAGAGACAAAGATGGGAAGGATGTGCAACAGATAAGGGTGATTAAAGATAGAGATGGAAGGGTTCTAACGAGTGAGGAGAGTGTGCAGAGAAGATGGAAGGAGTATTTTGAGGAGTTGATGAATGAGGAGAATGAGAGGGAAAGAAGGGGGGAAGAGGTGAACATTGTAGAGCAGGAAGTTGAAAAGATTAGAAAAGATGAGGTGAGGAAGGCTCTGAGGAGAATGAAGAGTGGAAAGGCTGTTGGTCCAGACGACATCCCTGTGGAGGTGTGGAAGTGTCTTGAAGAGACAGCAGTGGAGTTCCTATCTAGGTTATTAAACAGGATTCTAGAGAGTGAGAAGATGCCTGAGGAATGAAGGAGAAGTGTCCTAGTGCCAATCTTTAAGAACAAGGGTGATGTGCAGAGTTGTAACAACTACAGAGGTATAAAGTTGATGAGCCACACAATGAAACTTTGGGAAAGAGTAGTGGAAGCTAGGCTAAGAAGGGAAGTGGATATTTGCGAGCAGCAGTATGGCTTCATGCCCAGGAAGAGCACTACTGATGCAATTTTTGCTCTGAGAATGCTAATGGAGAAGTACAGAGATGGTCAGAAGGAGCTGCACTGCGTGTTTGTGGACTTAGAGAAAGCGTATGACAGGGTGCCGAGAGAGGAGCTATGGTCCTGTATGAGGATGTCAGGAGTGGCAGAGAAGTACGTCAGAGTAGATCAGGATATGTATGAGAGGAGTATGTCAACAGTGAGATGTGCTGTAGGTCAGACGAAGGAGTTCAAGGTGGAGGTGGGGCTACATCAAGGATCGGCTTTGAGTCCCTTCTTGTTTGCTATGGTGATGGACAGGTTGACAGATGAGGTCAGACAGGAATCTCCATGGATAATGATGTTTGCAGATGACATTGTAATCTGTAGTGAGAGTAGAGAGCAGGTGGAGGGACACCTGGAAAGTTGGAGGTCAGCTCTAGAAAGAAGAGGAATGAAAGTCAGTCGTAGTAAGACAGAATACATGTGTTTGAACGAGAGGGAGGGAAGTAGAACAGTGAGGTTACAGGGGGCTGAGGTCAAGAAGGTGGAGGAGTTTAGGTATTTGGGGTCAACTGTCCAGTGCGACGGGGAGTGTGGAAAAGAGGTGAAGAGGCGAGTGCAGGCAGGGTGGAGTGGGTGGAGAAAAGTGTCAGGGGTGTTGTGTGACAGAAGAGTGTCAGCAAGAATCAAAGGAAAGGTGTACAGAACAGCAGTGAGACCAGCTATGATGTATGGGTTAGAGACTGTAGCAGTGAGGAAGAGACACGAGGCAGAGATGGAAGTAGCAGAGATGAGGATGTTGAGGTTCAGTTTAGGAGTGACAAGGATGGACAAGATTAGGAACGAGCACATCAGAGGAACAGCTCAGGTTGGTTGTTTTGGAGACAAAGTCAGAGAAGCCAGATTGAGATGGTTTGGACATGTGCAGAGAAGGGATAGTAGTTATATTGGTAGAAGGATGTTGGAGATGAAGCTGCCAGGCAAGAGGGCGAGAGGAAGGCCAAAGACAAGTTATATGGGGGTGCTGAAGGAGGACATGAAGGTAATTGGTGCAAGAGTAGAGGATACTGAGGCCAGAGTTAGGTGGAAACAGATGATTTGCTGTGGCGACCCCTAAACTGGGAACAGCCGAAAGAAGAAGAAGGAGATGGGTAATGTAGAAATCACCTCTCATAATGCCAATATAATTGAGTAACTGCAATTATGTTCTCTTGGTGTAGCTTTTTAATCCAGTCAACAGCATAACTCAATAAAAAAATTGTATTTCGGTCAACAACTCTTCAACAAAAATGGGAACAACAAAAAATAATTATTTGTTTGAATTTCACCTTTGCAAAAATGGTCAGTCAACATTTTATGTTTTATGGGGCTTTGAGTTTTTACAGTGTAAAAGCATCTACCAAATTAATAAGTCTAAATGATCCCGGTAAAAGCAGAAGCATCCTTCTTAGTACTAAAAAACAAATCTATACAAGTCGTGTTGTATAGAGTTGTAAACTTATTTGAACTAAAAGTCTCCCAAAAACAGACCCAGATTAATATTGCAGCTAGAAAATCAGTCTTGAGTATTTGTTAGCATAACAAAATATTCCAAACCTAAATGTACAAATTAAATAACAATTCGGCTCACAACACCAACACAACTGGCTGGATTTTAACCTGCAGACTTTGCACTTAACTTAGAATAAACCGTATTATAAGTCCTGAAAAAAGCTATTTTTTACTTTAGAAACATACACATACTTGAAATAGTCCTCTTATACATCTCTAAGGTTTTGGGGTGTGAATAATGGAGCTAAACCTGCTTGACCTTTTGAAAATTATCAAGTAATAACCCCAAAATAATGAACCCAGCATCTAAAGTGGCTCATGGTATTTAATCTATGAAATGAATTAACCCCTTGAATTTAAAATGAATTCTTGTGGTTTGTAATAATGTGATTGCGATCTTTTTCTATCCTGCAGTAGTGTTGGTGGTAGAGCTGGTCTACTTTATGAATGGGAGTGTGTGTCTTTGCCTACGCACCCTCAGATGAGAGTGCGATGCTGTCTGGGGAAGACAGAAATAGCTCAGGGTTCTACTCTCATTGAAAACCCACTCGCCTCTGAAACTGCTGTGCCTACTTTGTGATATTGTTGTTTCTCATTGTGTACAGTCACATAGAAAAAGATTTATGATTTTGCAATAGCTGTCAGTATGCTCTCTTAGATGAAATCAAATCCATTCAGCTTCCTCCATGTTTGACTGATCCCAATCTACTTCGCGAGTCTGGTGTGAGATATAGTGAAACACCACCACTCTTGTCATCAACAGATAAAGAGCATTAAAGCTGGAGCTATTTTTAGCCTAGGATCGATTGGGCCTGAGGGAGCTCGCTAATGAACAAGCTATCCAGACACTGTTGTAGCGCACAGTTTTGTCTCACACAGTTATGAATAAAAGCATAAACCGGGAAGCACTGAGAAAAGATAGAAATGTATGCACAAGGCTTAGATGAAGTTCAGATGTGACATTTTTTTTTTTTTTTTTTTACAAGAATCTGGCTTGTTTTTAAGTTAATGGATTGATGCAACATCTCTGGGTCCCTTATCATGAACTGTCAGGGTTGATTATTGAGTTTGGAAATAGTTTTGCAATGGGTCTTGCACTTTTTAATTTTAGGTAAATACCAATATCATATTTGTGTGTTCTGCTAGTTGAAAACGCAATGTAGATTTCCTATCAACAATAATGTGTTAAAAAGGGAACTATGGAGGCTTGTCTGATATAAGGTTTTGCTGATTTTCATGTAAATTTCCTGCTACTCTTGTTGAACCTCAGCAGAGAGTTCAATCAGTAATAAATAAGAATGGTTATGTTATTAAAAAAGCTATAATCTTGTTAAAACAATTCTCTAATTGTAGTTTTTTTTATTTTGTTTGGTGTGATAGTGTTTTATGTGACATTTGTCTAAAGTATAACTAATTTATAAAGTCTATTATCTTTTGGACATTAAGTCTGTTATTAATGTCCAAACAGCCTGCAGAAGTTGAGGTTGCATCATCCTTTAATATCCATTTTGTTGGCTTATTATAAATGCAAAAGTTGACTTCGATCTGAACTTGGCTTTTGAAGAAAAAAAAAACTATTTTAATGGACAACCTGTTTGCAAGTTAATTTTCCAACTTAAGCCATCACTCTTAAGAAATTAGGGGTGGTATGTTGAAAGAAGATTTTGATATAAGTAGCTTAAGTGTATTTTACCTTCATTGTAGTTTGGTTGTTGAACTAGGTTGCTTGTCATCACTACAAAAGAAGCAACATCTGGCTCTCTTGCGTCTGATTGGGTCATTAGATTTGTTTGTAAAAAATACAGAGAAGATGCTGCAGCGCATGCAGAATTCATGGTTCTTGTCTTCTTGCTCTTTGTGTAAATGAATGTGAATGAATCAAAGGAGATCTGGGTTTTTGGGTCTTTGAGTGATTCTCATGGCACCTCTCTGATAACTTGTAAAATGAGGTCGGAGACGGCACATCCAGTTCCTATTACGTATTCCTAGATGTGGAACATTTCAAGTAATATAGATCGAGACAGTGAATTATGAGTTGCGTCAGTGTTTCCAGTGAAAATTCTCTCAGAACATTAAAGTGCTTTTAAATGTCTGATGCTCTTCTGTCAGTCAGATCAATAAAGTTCATTTTAAAAGATCATTTCAAGTTCATTTAAAAAGAAAAGTTGATTAAATGAATGCATGAAAAAAGTGTTGTTTGTTGATTATTTTTGTAATGGAAAGGAATTTTCAGCTATCTAAATCAGCTATTTAGAAACGAGTTTAACTGGGGTCATACTCCACTTGTTTATCAACTTGTTCAAGTGTTCGAGATGCAGTTAGATCAGAGTTATATAAGTTTCCTGAGCCACATCTGATTCCGTCCTTCTCAGATGCCACTGACCTGGATACAGTTCCCGTGTGTCCTCCAGAAATGAACTGAGGGGCACAAGTTCAGGTTTTTTTTTTTGTCGTGCAATGACGCAAATGGAAGCAAATGGGGCATGCAGCTGAATTTCCCTATATCATTTTTTAAAAATTTTTTTAGTTCAATGCCAAAGTCCTCAGTCATACCTCATGAAATATATTTTTATATATTGAGGTTTTCTGTTGTAGACAAAAAAAACACCCATGAAAATGTATGAGTGTGTAACAAGTCCACTGCCGGTGTAAACATGTCACCTTAATGATTTGATGGCTGCTATTCTGTCCTAGAACAAACATTCATACTGGGTTACTTGTGGTTCGGAGAAAGAGTGATGTAACCAGTCAGCAGACGATTAATGTAATGAGGCTTTGATGGATTCCTCAACTCAGTCAGATTCCACTGTATTCATTTAGCCAGGATGCATTTTTTTGTTCATGAGCATAAAGAGTCTGGACTTAAGATGTATGTCTCATCTAAAGGTTGGAGCTCATGTTACGTTACTATTCAGTATCCTCAATCACCGCACAAGGGGAGCTAGGACACCCAGAGAAATCAAGGTGGGTGCCCCCTGATTAATCACTCGCAGATCTGACAGATCTTGAGCCGCAGGATGAATTACATGGAGGTTGATCTGATTCTTTAATAGCATCAACTGTTTAGCTTGATTAATTTGGTTTTAAGACCTTCCCAACTTAGTAAAGGAAGCTTTCTAACGGAGAGGTTTTTGACTGTCACAGTTAGCATTTCTTTACTTTGGATCACAAGGATGATATCTGATTGGATTTTGATCGATATTTCATTCACATTTTTTTGACTATTTCTCTTTTTTTGAAATGATGATGATGGGAAGTAACGTGGAGGAGAGAGAGGCAGGTTGAGCGATGGGGAGGGCCAGACCTGGATTTGAAGGACCTGGATGATCTGCTCATTTACCAACATACCAAAGAGCCAGGCCATTCATGGGTTTAACACATTTCCTTTTATTTTGTCTTGAAGGCCTACATTATGAACAGATGTAATGTTTGCACTAGTGAATCTTAAACTGCATTTTATGTGATATAATAAATACAAAACATTGGTTTCTTTAGGTTTAGTATAACTTTGCAGTTTTAAAACATCAACAGAGGAAACAAAAAGGCTTTCATTGTAAATAGGCAGATAATCTGGAATTGCAGTAGGCTGACCATTGCTAGTATTGTACATGCTAAGGAACGAGACTGCCAGAGACGGTGAATGAGTGTCTCTGAAGAGAGATTTTGTACTGCTTTGGACAGTAACCACAATGCATGGTTGGTTGACTGAGCACAGACCTTTAGTGTGGATGTAGACTTGTAAAAGCTTGTAAATGTAGCAGCATACAAGCTCTCTGGCCAAGCACCAGAGGTTGGAAGTTGTTGCAAGGTGGAATGTGGAGCAAGTGAAGATGAAGAGATGCGTGGTGAGACTTGGGAACAGTTGAAATGTAGCATATAATTGTTGAAGTGCCTCTAGAAAAGCATTGTTAGAATCTGGTATGGATTTATTCAGTGCACGTACAGGCGGTTGTAACACACACTCTGATAAGATTGCTGCTACTCAAACTTTGGATGACTAAGCTGTAGCATTTTGGTCTTGGAAATCAAAGTCATTGTCCAGATTCAATCCAAGATTCTTAACTCATCCAGAGAGATGCTTTTCCTATGATAAATGTTAACTAGGCAGCCAATTTGGAGGAGAGGGCTGAGATGATGCAAACCCACTGTATAATGTACAAATAAAATAGTCTCTTTTAAGCAGTCAGACATACTTATGATGAATGAGCAGAAGTATTTAGAGAAGTTAAATTGTATCACTAACCCTAAACCGCACCATCACATCATGCACACACACACCAGAAGGGTTATTTTCATCCGTCTGTGGCATCTTGACACATTTTCAAAGCTGAAGCTATTTTTATCCATGCGGTTTGCTCTGTTATGATCTTTCCTTTCGGATAAACTGATCACCCCCCTGCTTCCAAACAGTTTCTATGACGACGTGATCCAGTTGCTTAGTAACACCTGAGCTTCCGTGACGTGGCAGAGGCAGTAGTTGTTTCTGAGGGAGAAGTAGACGTCTGATAAGTGGTTTAGGCAGCGGCCGTTGCTCTCTCCCTCTGATCCTATAAGCCTTTATTGGCACACACTCACAGATAAATCCAAATAAACACAGTTGAAAATAAACAAGTAGATGAGTTTTTTTTGACAGGGCATTTTTAAGACAAACCTGTCAAAAACAATTTCTGCAGATCATCTAAAAGCAGATGCCTAGACGTGCTGGAATTCACCAGGTCTTAAAATGTGCCACCTTCTAATGTTAGAATGAACACCATAGTCTCAGAAAGGAATAGGTTCTCATTCTGGTTTATTTTCTTGTAGGACAGTGGTGAATGAACAGTGTAGTTGTGAATAACTGTCGCTGATCGGTTGTTTGTCTGATGTCATTGTTGTGGTGTGGAGGGCAGGAAATAATATTACCTATTAAAAATTTCCTTGAGATGCTTCTGTTCTTCATGGGTGCTTAAAGCAGTCAAGTTCTCATATAGAGCCCCGAAGCTCTGGAATAAACTACCGGATGTTGTCCGCAGCTCAACTACGCTCACAGATTTCAAAACTAAATTAAAAACATATCTGTTTAAGCTGGCATTCCAATAATTATGTCTTGGTATTTGTCTAAACAGATATGGTGCCTGAGCACCATATACATACAAACTGTTTGAAAAAACAATGTGGTTCAATGTTCCTCTCTAACCTATCCTCATTATTTATCTCTCCTCCTGCAGCTGATGCTGATCACTTGTTTGTTGTCTATGTTACAGTTTACTAACCGTTTTCTCCATTTCTTAGTTCCTGTTTTGTCTTTGTTTGTTGTTTGTTTTTCAGGTCCTGTCCGGCAAACCGTTCATCGATGGATTTTTAGTTTGTATGTTCTTTATGCTGGGGAGGTGATTAGTGCCTGCCTCAGTCAGCGGGAGTCCCCTCTCAGAGGGAACTCCTGTCTGCTCTGCCTGATCCTCACGGGGACTTTGTGAAGCTGCTTTGAAAGCAATTGCTAAAGAAGCGCTATATAAAAACTGATTGATTGATTGATTGATTGATTGAAGTTGAGATGATAAAACATACTTAATGAATATTCTGTTACAGGGGGTCTGATTAAGGATTGTGGTTGCTTTGTGATTTGGGATTGAAAGCAAGATTCTTTGTAAAAGTGAACTTAAAAGAGAAAGTGACTTAATGGATATATAAGGTGTGGTATAGTCAAGGATTTTTCCATTAACATGTACACAAACAACAATAAACAAATGGCTTATGAGCATGTAACTGAAGTTGTGAGCATCCATGCTGGTGTGGCCCAGAGAACCCAGAGCCTTGCTGAAAGAACCCATTGTAGTAGTCAAAGGTGGCAGAGAAAATCTAAATATCTAGGTTTGTTTTAAGAATGTGTCCCTCGTGATGTGCAGTATGTCATGCTTTTTGGGTTAGGCAGCTTTATAATTATTCACAGGTGAGAAATATTACTGTAAAAACAAACTATTAGCATGCACTTATGAATAAAAATATTTTTCCAAACCAATAGTGGATCCTAGACTTTCAAATAGGAGAAACTCATTGTAGATTTACAAAATAAAGGGTCTTGTGCAGATTTAATGAACTTGTCACATTCAGATTAGATTGTTATGCCAAGTACAGACATCTTCCCAATTTAAATTGTGAAATATAGTTCTGGTTGTTTAGTTATAGAATATAGGCTGGATTGGACATAAACATTTCTTATTGCATAGCAGTTCATAGCCTGAAAAATAAATATTATTAATTCATAACTTTTCTAGCGCTTTATATCTTGCTATCTCCCATTTTTCAAAGGCCCCAGGGATGCTACAGCTTCAGGATGTTGTTACTGTTAGCTTAATCCACCGATGATGTAGTTCAACTCCTCTGGGTCTTCTCAGGTCCCAGCTTTTGGTGTCCAAGCAGCAAAGCCAAACTCTAGAGGGATTAATAGTAAATGAGACTGCCCTTCAGTGCAGCACATGACGCTCGCTAATGCAATAGTAACAAATGAGAAAGTATGGCGATATGCTATGGAGAACTGACTTTAAACAGCTGAAACAGGCACACTTTAAACTTTTTAAGATAAAAAGTTAAAGCACTTTAACTTTTAAAGTTAGGCACACTTTTTTTTGTGTGAATTCAATTTTAAGAACTTAAATTTCCCATTTATCAAGTTATTTTCTAAAATTGTACCTCATCCAAACGCATTACCCTTAAATTTGTTTTATTGTGTAGAAGTACATCTGGACGACAAGGTTGTTAATTTCTAATGTGTTAATGGGAATCAACTATTTAAATTCGAGAACTCATATGCAGCTCAACCCTTGTCCTTTTTTTTGTTCTCTGTAGTTCCCTCATTATTTGAAGAAAGAGAGTTGGGTGACCCTTTAAGACTTGTACCTGTTTTGTGTTGTGCCATGATATGGATTTTGCGATACCATGGATACCGTCACATTAATAAATGTCTAGAATTTATGGTGCCTCCTAGCTACCAATAATAAAACGAGCACAGGCTCAGGAATCGAGAGCACTAAAACAAAAACCAAGAGCTAAAGAGTGGAATCGAGAGCATATAAAGTGTTAAAATGTGAGTGTTAGCCTTTACCTTGCTTCATGAATGAGCTCTCTTTTTTTTTTTGCCATTCACTGGAAATACGTCACAGGCGGAGTCACAACTAGATTACACTAACTAAGCTCTCAGCAAGTAAACCTGGTAAAGATTAACAAAAATGTTTCTCATATTTAACAGTGGCAATAAAAGTTTTCAGTTCTCGGTCTAATCTCTCACTTTAAATAAAGTTAAAATGCAAATTTTGCCTCTAATGTTATTAAGGTCTATTAAAATGTAATGTCCATTTTTTCGCCGTCATATCGCAATATAATACCGATACCGCAATAAAATACTGATATATTATAACTTACACTTCAACATTTATTAACTGTGTGCATGGTCCCCTCCAAATAAACCCACCAAGGACTGTTTTACGCATCATAAGTCGTGTGATGACATGATTGTTCAAGTATTATCATTCCTTAAAAATGGCTACAGGGCGAAAAGTAAAGTATTGAGTTGATACAGTTTAGTCCTGATTTTGTTGCAATGCTTTCGTATTTCTTCAGCTCTCATGCTTTGCTTGTAAACCCCTTAACATAAAGTAGCTATGGAAACATGACTTTGTTTTATCTAAGGTTACTTTGCAGCTGCTTGAGGTGCAGAAAGAGACATGGCAGGAGTACGATTGACAATCACTCATGTTTTGCTCCTCGTGGAGTTAGTCACACTTACTAAAGTGATTTTCCGGTCCGCTGCATGTGTAATCGCATCTTAATTAGCCATGGCTCTCGGTGTCTGACAGCCTTGCTTTGTCTAAAGGGCTCGTCACCCCTCGACTCTCCCCATCCAGATAAAACGTCCAGATTTCCTGTCTCAGGCATATGGCGTGGCACTCATCGGTGGCTGTGCTCAGCAGAATTTCTTTGTTTCTTGGGGAGTTAAATCCAGGTTAACATGCAAATCTGGATTACCGAGGCTATCTGAGATTTGAGTTTAATTTGGATTTCAATGATGTGCTCATGAGTTGAAAAGTGATCTGCTTTCAACTAAAACAAAATGGTTTGGATTTTTTTTGTGTTGCTGGGTTTTTTTTTTTTTTTTTTTTTTTTTTTTGCCCTTGTTTGCCACTTTACTGAGTGTAGCTCAATGCTTGTAAGCATAGATGTTGTTCAGAAATGACTCAAACTGAGCATCGGTATAGGGTAGAAAACAAGATGGTATGGTTCCGACACAAAAGCTTGGTCACATGAAGGTGACACCATGCCCCAAAAAATTGCATCCAAACTGGTCATACTACTTATAATCACAATTTATAGTAGGTACATTTTTAGCATTGAGTATGTTAACATTTTTCCAGATTTTTCAAAATAATACTAACAACAACTCTGGCCAAATGGACTAACTCTGGACATGTACCAAATAAAGCGGCCTGTTTTTTTTTTCACACAGACACCTTTTCTTTTACTTATCTGAGCATAAAATGTATATACATTTTTTTATGTGTTTTTTTACGTTTTCAGTAAACGAAGCAGGGTTTCAAACATTTTTGGAAGCAGAAAAAGGAAAATAGTTAGAGACAGCAGAAGTTTTGTGTCAGTACGTTTTTGTAGCTTTTAATAGATAAACAGTTTAAGGAGCTCTTAACATTCAACTCATGAGACTTAAGTCAAGACCTTTAAGAGCATAAGTGTGTTTTGAGTTCATTAGAACTGTGTGACTCAGACCTTATGAATAGAACAGGGTTGTGTTCACTGAAAAAGCATGTCAAATGTCCTAATTCAGACAACATTTTATTTAGACTTTATTTAATTCAATTTTGTATTTCAATGCATCTCTCAGCTATACTCATTTTGCTCACTGTTTATACCATGTTTGTCAAAAAGAGAAACCAAACCGGGTTTTGGAGCTGCAGTTATTTCCCACTTGAGAGCTCTGTAGTTATTGTTTATTTTCAGATTTGAGTTGCGCGTGTCGTTTAGTGAGACAGCAGGATCTGAAGACAAGTGCTGCTTCTTCTGACTCACTCCTAACAGGTGTCTGTCTGTATGTATGTATGTATGTATGTATGTGTGTGCGTGCGTGCGTGTATGTGTGTGTGTGCGTGTGTGTGTGGACGTTGACAGCTTGTGTTGAGGCATGGACACCTAATGTGGATGTGCATTTAGCTTTTAGATGTTATCCAATAAGGGGAAAAAAGTGCTCATAGAGACGTATCAAAGTCTCTATGTTTTGAAAAAAACAAACAAAAAAAACCCACACTTCTTTGGTATATTTTGGTATAAATTGATAGACATTTCAGTTTTGCTCCCTAAGCTATTTTAAAATTAAGAAATCATGGATATCTTGTTTACTTGAGTACTGTAGCTCTGATTTATTAATAATGAAAAAAAAAAACTTCCCTGTAAGAGGATTTTTGTGTTTTTATATGCTTTTGATTATAAGGAATTGTCAATTCTCGATTTTTTGACACAGATAATGTTTAAAAGTAAATACATTTTTACATTTGTTTAGATGCAAATAAAAGTTATTATTCAACATAAATTAATAAAAGATTCACATTCACAAAATCTAAAGAATAAATAAAGGGGGGGTCATCCTCTTGAAGAAACTTTCAGCTTCAAAATCCAAACAAAAACATCTCTTTAATGAAAAGTAAGTTTCTTAAAAGTTATGTTATGATGGAGGAACAAATGAATTCTTGTTGAATACCTGATAGAACCATAAGAACCTTATTGATAGAACCATAAAATCTGGCAATCCGATATTTGACACAAATAATGTTTAAAACAGCCACTTTTTTAACATGTAAAAACATATCTTAAGAGACTTAAACAGAAGTAATTGTTCAACATAGATTAATAAAATATTCATAATATCTAAAGCCTAAATTTAGATTTAAACATACACTTTTATGCATAATGGACAAATTGTATTTTTGTGTTGTTTTAGTTTGTTTGTATCCTCTTTTTTTCTATTTTGAAACTTTATTTTCCCCTTTCTTTAAGATATCTTTTCTTTTGTTGACTGACTTCTCTTTGGCATGCCCTCATAATTAATTCGTCACCATATTTGATTCTGTGGTGTGTGTGAAAACAAGTCAGTGAAACTCAGGGAACCACACGATCATCTAAAGCTTCATCTTCTCGTGCAGTCAGTCCCTTGAGGGAAAGGATTTTTCTTTCAGCAGCACTCTAGTAATAATGAAATGAATCTTAATCTTGTCCCAGCTCTGGGAGAAAATCAGTCTTATGTAATTGGGCTCTTACATAACAGCTCGCATTGAACAGCCCTGATTTAGCCCTGATGCAGCTAATTCATCTGAAGAGCTCCACATTACAGCAGACGGATGTCTTATCAGGATTCCCTCGACTCCTGCTCCTCTCAAAGCACCAGCAGATCCTAATAAAGTATGAAGAAGAGAACTGTTACAACTCATTTTAAGAAAAACTCAAAGTTCAATAACTTCCAGAAAATTGCCTTATAAAAGAAACACTTGAAATACAGCAAAGGTTTTATCTTAAAGGAACAATGGATCAGAAAATAATGATCTTAAAGGAGCAACATCAAAAATCATCCTCTTGAAGAAAGTAATAAAACACACCTCTTTAATGAAAAGTAATTCCCTAAAACAGTTTCTCATAACTGCTGTTATTGGGATCAAATTAATGTTTGTTGCATGAGTATATGTTGTTTTGAGAAGTCGGTTAGACTTATCAACACAACAAATATTCATAAAAGTTAATATTCATTAAGTCGTAAAGAAAATCTAAGCACTGAAAATGTAATACAATTTTTTGTAAAGAAAAAAATGAACATCCCACATGCACATAGCTTCCCCATCTTTAATCGCCAAATTAAGTGATCCTTGAGTTCTGCTAAAAGTTCATGGTATTTCGTAACAAACAATGTGACTTGAACTGCAGTACTTTTAAGATCCTGAAATCTCTAAGACTTGGGTCAGAGATATTTTGATACCATTCTGAACTTTAGGAGCAGGAGAGGCCACAATATTCATTAAAGGTGTTTTATCATGTAAACTCGACTTTTCTAACATTTCTCGCATTTTTGTGCTGTTTCCTCATCAAAAACATGTCTCAAGTCATATTAAGATTGGTTCGTGCATCTTTGCATATTCCACTTTTTTTTTTCTGGGAGCTCAAAAGGACTCGATCATAGTGCCACTCACTGACCAATCAGATGACTCACAAATGGAACTAATATCAATGCAGAACTGACCAACTGCCTGACCTGAAATAATAGTGAGGGAAAAAATAATATATTTGTCATAAATATTTTAGTGTGTTCCAACAAGTAAAACCTTAGAAGATGACTTGTATTTGTGAACGACTTTCCTCTTTTTTGCTGGTTTTTAAACGAAGTGGAATTCGATAGAGGACTTAAAACTGTCAGAAAAGCATCCATTTTGAGAGCCAGCCTTGTTATGAGTCCCCCAAGCAGTAAGTACAGTTGTTTTCATTAGCTAACCTAAATGGACAGCACATTATTTAATGTTACCCCTTTTTTCTATAAGTTTAAATGTTAAAAATGGGGAAAGTGTATCATCAGCAGAGTATTTCTAAGCGATTTTTAAAATAGTCTGAAGTGTCATAAATACTCTCATACCAACCTTTGTGGTCTGAAGTAGCAAATGGTTTCCTCTTAAATTACCATTTTACCCAAATACACCTATAAAAATGAACTATTTCAGAAAATTTGTACACTAGATAGCATGGGATTTAAAAAGAACACCTTATTCAGCAGCTTTAACTGTCCTGAAGGACTTAAGTTACACATAGTACATTTCTATTGATTGTATAATATATTCCTTAATGGGAAAAACACACAAGATTCGCTCAACAGGCAGTGTGCCATGACAGTGGGAGGAACAGGGTTAAATGTCTCATTTTACAAAGCCCAAAAGTTTGAGGGGATTTAAATTGGATTTTTATGATTAATACTAACTTTTGAATATTTTAAGGGTGCAGTGATGGCATAGAGGAGTCAAATATTTATTATAAGTAATTTAAAAGAGCGTTTTATGGCACTTTTAAGAAACTTCAAAAACAAACTACTCTTATCTTCATTTATGGAAGAAATCTATAAAATTGAGATATTATCTAAAATAGTTTTCAGCCCACTGTTGTCGTTTTCATTTCTTTTAACTGAAAACCACACAGGCCCCAACATCAGTTATTTTGGAGTCTGTGGAGGAACGTTCAGATGGTGGTGGGCAAGATCTCAATCTGTTGTTGGGTGGGCTGCTTCTGCTTGAGGGCAGTTTGATGAGACAAGCCTCCCACAAACACAGTGTCGTCATGTAAGCCGCCTCATCTTCTCCTTCTCTCCCTCTACACACTTGTATTGAAGACCATGCGTGTGTAGGATGCATGCGTATGTGTTTGGTGGGATGTTCTGCGCTCCTGCAGAGATTCCCTGCTGCTTCACACACGCACATGAGTGGACCAGTGTGAAATAGCTAGCTCTGGATTTACACGTGTTTGACATTAATTGACATTAATTATAAAACAAATGAAACAAAACAAATTAACTGTCTGTTTTCGATTATTCGCTTATTTTATTGCAGTCTACTAATGGGGACCTTGCAGTTTTCACATAAAAATTCCTATTTTTTTACTTGTTTTCATATACTTACAAGATACTTACTGTTTTCAAATCTCAACAAAAAGGCCATATAGTGTATGTTTTATTTTATTTGCTTCTATACCAAAAGTGTTAGATTTTATTTGTATTTAATATGTATTTGTGGCTTGTGCCACAACCTGCATACTTGTACTGCATCCTTAAAGTAGATATTCATTATTAGAAGAAAATGTTGATATGTACAATGTGTTAGATGAGAGTGTGCACGATCTGGGATGCACTAAAAGGTCACGTGATGAGGTCGTTTAGAGTTTTAACTAAGTAGTTACGCATGATGCATGAAAAGTATTCTAACAATAGATGTAACAATCCAGATGACAAATTTTTATTTCTGTGCTCCTTCTTTAGTAATGTGTTGTATTACAGAGAGGCTCAGCTTGAGTCGAAAAGTCTTTGTGCCCAAGCACAGTGGATTGTGGGTAATATCAGCCGTTTGAGCCTCCTTCGATCTGCACTTCAGAATCTAGCCATAAAAAATACACATCTGGGAACCACTCAAACACTTGTCTTATGTGTACTACAGTTTAGCACCCATAAAAGTGTGGCTAGTGAGCTGATTGGGACACAAAGCGAGTTACAGCACTGTACACAATTAAAGCTTTACTGTTACGGTTTCAAAAATAGCCACAACAAATGCTCATTCCAATTCTAATTTCAATCTATCAATCAACCAACCAATCAATCAAAATGTTTTTGGATAGCTCTTTTTAAACAGTTGCTTCGAAGCAGCTTCACAAAAGCATAATGTGATTAAGATAATTGTGTGGTAGAAATAGAACCTGCTACCTTAGGGTTGGTATGTTGATTTAAATTGATCACTATCTTATTAGTTTAAAGTTTAAAGCAATTTGAACCAATGTCTTCAAACTGAAGACGAGTGGCCGGTAATTTGGGCAATTAAGAAAAAAGGCTGCCAACAATTCTCCAAACACAGGAATGCAATCCTGAACAGACTCTGCTACATCTGCCATTCGTCAACTAGTATGTGTTGCTATCATTTTAATTCACTTTATTTCTCATAAGTCCCATTACAGTCTGTTTTAATAGCAAAGCGTGTGAAGAGGAGACAGATGATAAAGATGGAGATCCAGCATATATTTGTGTAGACCTTTTTTTGCAAAAATTTGAAAATAAATGTAAAAAAGTTGACTTTTTTTGAACAGATGTAGAATTTGTAAATAAATCTGACTTTTTCTTGAGTGCATGCAAGTGATTAAATTATTGGTCTGCCGAGGAATGTTTTCTTTATGTTTATTCAGATTGGTTTACGCTTAAACTGCATCAAATATTAGCAGTTGATCAGAAAGGTCACAACATTTTCATTCTTCAAAACCATTTTCCCCTCATCAACAAAAGCTTTATTTATTTAATAAAATACCAAAATGTGATGTTTTTGGTCACATGTCTCACATGTGTTTTTTTTTAGCCATAAATTAATTTAACAGCATTTAGACTGAGTTCACTAAATGATTTCAGAAATCTCCAAGACACATGTATTTTTTTTAGCTTAGAAATCCTGCAAATGTAAAGATTTAACCAACAATATTTTATAGTTTTTTAGTCTATAATCTTTGAGTTATGTTCTATGACTTATAAGACTGATTTCTCTAATATTATATTATATATGTTCTCTAGTATTTACATTTGTAAGCATTAGAGCCTGGATATATTGGTGTTAGCATTATTGTTTTTTGTGGTCTCGTCAGGATTACTCCTGGGGGACATATATTAATTCTTTAATAACAAGCTCACAATTATGTCATCTTAAACACTTTAAGCATTCCAGATTTTCCTCTGGACTTTTATAACCAGATTCCTATCATAGATGAATTTGCCTCCTTTATTTTTAAATGTTCCTGACAGAGCACCAACATGAATTTGGTATTTGTGATTATGTAGGACATTATGTCTAAACAAGGTGTCTGTATCTGCCATGACTTTTTTTCAACGTTAGGGTTTGCGAAAACATTCATTTCAACTCGTAATAATGCCCCTTAAAATAAAATGAAATGAATTGGATCGTTGAATTCCACAGAGAATCTCTCGAATTAGAACTTTCTTGAATGGGCCGCTGTGTAGCGAGAAGGCAATTTCATCCAACGGTGGACTTTAGCACCAGACTCTCTCTACACAAACCCTCAATTCTTGGTTCTCTTTTTGTCTGCCACGTCCAGGCCTGGCCTTCTAACTGTGTTGGATGAGACGGGGCAGACATGACTTGTTTCTGTTAGCTAACCATGAACACATGGCTGAAACACATGGTGTTTTCTGTCTCGGGGGCTGCACAAAGTGACTATGTTTCAGTACCATGGCCAGCTCCCCTCGCAGACCAACTGAGAGTGGCTGCAGCATTAAGATCATTAGGGGTCGAGCACCGAAGGTGCAAGAACCCTATTGTTTTTCCTCGAGTCTTTTTTTTTTATTTTTTTTTTTATTATTATTATTATTAGGGCCCGAGCACGCCAGCGAAGCTGTGCGGCGAAGCCCTATTGTATCTGTTAGGATTATTATTAGGGCCCGAGCACGCCAGCGAAGCTGTGCGGCGAAGCCCTATTGTATCTGTTAGGATTATTATTAGGGCCCGAGCACGCCAGCGAAGCTGTGCGGCGAAGCCCTATTGTATCTGTTAGGATTATTATTATTATTCTTACGCTTCCAAAATCGCAAATTTCACCATCTAGACGTGCTCGAAAACTCACCAAAATCGGCAATAATTTAAAGCTCGGTGGAAATTGCGATCTGACACAGTCGGCGTGATCGTAGCATAAAAAATGGCTCTGCAGCGCCCCCTGGAAAAATCGGGGTCCGGTTCGACCTACAGTCACGAAAATCGGCACACATATGTACCACCTCTAGCCAAGTACAAAAGTCTCTTACAGGTTTTCGCCAAATCGTACAGGAAGTCGGCCATTTTGAAAAAAACCCACAATTTTGAAAAAACATCATCTTGCACTTTGACGAACTCCTCCTAGGAAAATTGCCAGATCGAGCTGAAAATTGGTGTGGTTACTCGGGAGACATTTGGGATGAAAAGTTATCAAAAGCGCAGCAGTTTGTAAAACGGTCTTTGGGTGGCGCCCCCTCGAATTTCACCATTCAAAAATGTGCCGAAAATTGACATATTTTTGAGTATATCTCTGTTCTAGTTTATCCGTTGTCCACGAAAACGGCCTGACATGATGAGCTTGGAAGGCTGAATAAAATGATAGGCCGCAATGTGACACCGCTCTAAGATTGGCTCTACAGCGCCCCCCTAAATGTTACTAGAATATATGTTTTAGCTGTTTTGACACCTTGAACAAGTTAGAAACCCCACAAAATTTTACCTAAACCTCATCCTCAGTAAATATAGTAATCTGACACTGTTTGCACAACTTTACTTTGGACGACAGCTCTGCAGCGCCACCTAGAATGCGAAAAAAGCTCATCTCGCATTTTAACGAACTCCTCCTAGGAAAATTGCCAGATCGAGCTGAAAATTTGTCTGGTGACTCTTAAGACATTGTGGACCAAAAGTTATCAAAAACGCAGAAGTTCGTCGCACGGTCTTTCTGTGGCACCGCTTCGAATTTGAGCTTTCTCAAATGTATGGGGATAACGATACTTGTTACTGTACCTCTCACATCTTTCATCCAATCAATGTCAAAAATGTATGGAATGATGAGCTCACCCCTCAGAACAAGTAGATATGCTTACTTGATGATACACTCATAGCGCCTCCTGCTGGCTGTATGAATTCCAAGGGATACTAATGTATTTGTTGCTGTATCTCTTACATATTTAACTCAATGTACAAGACAAAAAAACTTGCATGATGAGCTGGTATTTCTAAATTGATTAATATGCTCATGGCATGAGACTGTTATAGCGCCACCTGGAGGCTTTATGAAATGTGTTTAAAAAAGCTGTTGTCACTAGGCAGTGAATGTAAAAAATTTATGGAATGATGAGCTTACCCCTCAGAACAAGTAGATATGCTTACTTGATGATACACTCATAGCGCCTCCTTCAGGCTGTATGAATTCCAAGGGATCCTAACGTATTTGTTGCTATATATCTTACATATTTAACTCAATGTACATGACAAAAAAACTTGCATGATGAGCTGGTAATTCTAAATGGAATAATATGCTCATGGCATGAGACTGTTATAGCGCCACCTGGAGGTTTTCTGAAATGTGTTTAAAATAGCTGTTGTCAATAGGCAGTGAATGTAAAAAATTTATGGAATGATGAGCTTACCCCTCAGAACAAGTAGATATGCTTACTAGATGATACACTCATAGCGCCTCCTGCTGGCTGTATGAATTCCAAGGGAAATTCATAAATTTGTTGCTGTATCTCTTACAAATTTTACTTAATGTACATGACAAAAAAAACATAAGACCAGGGGGCGGCATCTTTGGATCCCGCGGATGCATCGTGCGAGGGCCCGCCCATCGCTGCTTGCAGCTTTAATTATTAGGGCCCGAGCACGCCAGCGAAGCTGTGCGGCGAAGCCCTATTGTATCTGTTAGGATTATTATTAGGGCCCGAGCACGCCAGCGAAGCTGTGCGGCGAAGCCCTATTGTATCTGTTAGGATTATTATTATTATTATTATTATTATTATTATTCTTCCGCTTCCTAAATCGCAAATTTCACCATCTAGACGTGCTCGAAAACTCACCAAAATTGGCAATAATTTAAAGCTCGGTGGAAATTGCGATCTGACACAGTCGGCGTGATCGTAGCATAAAAAATGGCTCTTCAGCGCCCCCCTGGAACAATCGGGGTCCGGTTCGACCTACAGTCACGAAAATCGGCACACATATGTACCACCTCTAGCCAAGTAGAAAAGTCTCTTACAGGTTTTCGCCAAATCGTACAGGAAGTCGGCCATTTTGAAAAAAACCCACAATTTTGAAAAAACATCATCTTGCACTTTGACGAACTCCTCCTAGGAAAATTGCCAGATCGAGCTGAAAATTGGTGTGGTTACTCGGGAGACATTTGGGATGAAAAGTTATCAAAAGCGCAGCAGTTTGTAAAAACGGTCTTTGGGTGGCGCCCCCACGAATTTCACCATTCAAAATGTGCTGAAAATTGACATATTTTTGAGTATATCTCCGTTCTAGTTTATCCGTTGTCCACGAAAACGACCTGACATGATGAGCTTGGAAGGCTGAATAAAATGATAGGCCTCAATGTGACACCGCTCTAAGAGTAGCTCTACAGCGCCCCCTGAATGTTACTAAAATAGATGTTTTAGCTGTTTTGACACCCTAAACATGTTAGAAACCCCACCAAATTTCGGCTAAATCTCAGCCTCAATAAATATAGTAATCTGACATAGTTTGTACAACTTTACTTTGGACGACAGCGCTGCAGCGCCACCTAGTATGCGAAAAAAAGCTCATCTCGCATTTTAACGAACTCCTCCTAGGAAAATTGCCAGATCGAGCTGAAAATTTGTCTGGTGACTCTTAAGACAGTATGGACCAAAAGTTATCAAAAACGCAGAAGTTCGTCGCACGGTCTTTCTGTGGCACCGCTTCGAATTTGAGCTTTCTCAAATGTATGAGGATAACGATACTTGTTACTGTACCTCTCACATCCTTCATACAATCAATGTCAAAAATGTATGGAATGATGAGCTCACCCCTCAGAACAAGTAGATATGCTTACTTGATGATACACTCATAGCGCCTCCTGCTGGCTATATGATTTCCAAGGGATACTAATCAATTTGTTGCTGTATCTCTTACATATTTAACTCAATGTACATGACAAAAATTTGCACGATGAGCTGGTAATTCTAATGGAATACTTTGCTCATGGAATGAGACTGTTAAAGCGCCACCTGGAGGCTTTATGAAATGTGTTTAAAATAGCTGTTGTCATTAGGCAGTGAATGTAAAAAATGTATGGAATGATGAGCTTACCCCTCAGAACAAGTAGATATGCTTACTTGATGATACACTCATAGCGCCTCCTGCTGGCTGTATGAATTCCAAGGGAAATTAATGTATTTGTTGCTGTATCTCTTACAAATTTAACTTAATGTACATGACAAAAAAAATGTAAGACCAGGGGGCAGCATCTTTGGATCCCGCGGATGCATCGTGCGAGGGCCCGCCCATCGCTGCTTGCAGCTTTAATTAGGGCCCGAGCACGCCAGCGAAGCTGTGCGGCGAAGCCCTATTGTATCTGTTAGGATTATTATTATTATTATTCTTCGTCCGTGTTTTTCGTCGCAGATTTGACCAACTAGGCGTGCTCGAAAACTCACCAATTTCGGCCCTAAGGTCAAGCTCGCAAAAAATTGCGATCTGGCACAGTCGGCGTGATCGTAGCATAAAAAAATGGCTCTACAGCGCCCCCTTGAAAAACCGGGGTCCCCCTGCCAGTTCGACCTACAGTCACGAAAATCGGTACACATATACACCACCTCTAGCCAAGTACAAAAGTCTCTGACAGGTTTTCGCCAAATCGTACAGGAAGTCGGCCATTTTGAAAAAAACCCATAATTTTGAAAAAACATCACCTTGCACTTTGACGAACTCCTACTAGGCAAAATGTCTGATCCAGTTGAAAATTGGTGTGGTTACTCGGGAGACATTTGGGATGAAAAGTTATCAAAAGCGCAGCAGTTTGTAAACAGTCTTTGGGTGGCGCCCCCACGAATTTCACCATTCAAAAATGTGCCGAAAATTGACATATTTTTGAGTATATCTCCGTTCTAGTTTATCCGTTGTCCACGAAAACGGCCTGACATGATGAGCTTGGAAGGCTGAATAAAATGATAGGCCGCAATGTGACACCGCTCTAAGATTAGCTCTACAGCGCCCCCTGAATGTTACTAAAATAGATGTTTTAGCTGTTTTGACACCCTAAACATATTAGAAACCCCACCAAATTTCGGCTAAACCTCAGCCTCAATAAATATAGTAATCTGACACTGTTTCTACAACTTTACTTTGGACGACAGTGCTGCAGCGCCACCTAGTATGCGAAAAAAGCTCATCTCGCATTTTAACGAACTCCTCCTAGGAAAATTGCCAGATCGAGCTGAAAATTTGTCTGGTGACTCTTAAGACAGTATGGACCAAAAGTTATCAAAAACGCAGAAGTTCGTCGCACGGTCTTTCTGTGGCACCGCTTCGAATTTGAGCTTTCTCAAATGTATGGGGATAATGGTACTTGTTACTGTACCTCTCACATCCTTCATCCAAACAATGTAACAATTGTATGGAATGATGAGCTCACCCCTCAGAACAAGTAGATATGCTTACTTGACGATACACTGATAGCGCCTCCTGCTGGCTGGTATGAATTCCAAGGGATACTAATGTATTGGTTGCTGTATCTCTTACATATTTAACTCAATGTACATGACAAAAAATTTGCATGATGAGCTGGTATTTCTAAATTGATTAATATGCTCATGGCATGAGACTGTTATAGCGCCACCTGGAGGCTTTATGAAATGTGTTTAAATTAGCTGTTGTCATTAGGCAGTGAATGTAAAAAATTTATGGAATTATGAGCTTACCCCTCAGGACAAGTAGATATGCTTACTTGATGATACACTCATAGCGCCTCCTTCTGGCTGTATGAATTCCAAGGGATCCTAACGTATTTGTTGCTATATATCTTACATATTTAACTCAATGTACATGACAAAAAAAAACTTGCATGATGAGCTGGTAATTCTAAATGGAATAATATGCTCATGGCATGAGACTGTTATAGCGCCACCTGGAGGTTTTCTGAAATGTGTTTAAAATAGCTGTTGTCAATAGGCAGTGAATGTAAAAAATTATGGAATGAGGAGCTTACCCCTCAGAACAAGTAGATATGCTTACTAGATGATACACTCATAGCGCCTCCTGCTGCTGTATGAATTCCAAGGGAAATTAATGTATTTGTTGCTGTATCTCTTGACAAATTTAACTTAATGTACATGACAAAAAAAAACATAAGACCAGGGGGCGGCATCTTTGGATCCCGCGGATGCATCGTGCGAGGGCCCGCCCATCGCTGCTTGCAGCTTTAATTATTATTATTATTCTTTGTCCGTGTTTTCGTCGCAGATTCATTCACCAACTAGGCGTGCTCGAAAACTCACCAAAAATCGGCACTAACGTCAAGCTTGCAAAAAATAGCGATCTGGCACAGTCGGCGTGATCGTAGCATAAAAAATGGCTCTACAGCGCCCCCTTGAATTTTACCAAAAAACATGTTTCAGCTGTTTAAGACACCCTTAACATGTTCGAAACCCTCACCAAATTTTGCATACAGCCTCATCCTCAATAAATAAAGTAATCTGACAACCGTTTTTAAAACTTTACCTGTAAACGACAGCTCTGCAGCGCCACCTTGAACGTGAAAAAGCTCATCTCGCATTTTAACGAACTCCTCCTAGGAAAATAACCAGATCGAGCTGAAAATTGGTGTACTTACTCGGGAGACCTTTGGGATGAAAAGTTATCAAAAGCGCAGCAGTTTGTAAACGGTCCTTTGGGGTGGCGCCCCCTCAAATTTCACCAATCAAAAATGTGATGCAAATTGACATACTTTTGAGTATATCCTCCGTTCTAGTTTATCCGTTGTCCACGAAAACGCCTGACATGATGAGCTTGGAAGGCTGAATGAAATGATAGGCCGCAATGTGACACCGCTCTAAATTGGCTCTAACAGCGCCCCCCTAAATGTTACTAGAATAGATGTTTTTAGCTGTTTTGACACCCTAAACATGTTAGAAACCCCACCAAATTTAACCTAAAACCTCATCCTCAATAAATATAGTAATCTGACACTGTTTGTACACTTTACTATGGACGAAAGCGCTGCAGCGCCACTAGTATGTGAAAACAGCTAATCTCGGCATTTTAACGAAACTCCTCCTAGGAAAATTGCCAGATCGAGCTGAAAATTTGTCTGGTGACTCTTAAGACAGTATGGACCAAAAGTTATCAAAACGCAGAAGTTCCGTCGCACGGTCTTTCTGTGGGGCACACCGCTTCGAATTTGAGCTTTCTCAAATGTATGGGGATAAATGTACTTGTTACTTTAGCTCTCACATTCCTTAATCCAATCAATGTAAAAAATGTACGGAATGATGAGCTCACCCCTCAGAACAAGTAGATATGCCTTACTTGATGATCCACTCATAGCGCCTCCTGCTGGCTGTATGAATTCCAAGGGATACTAATCATTTTGTTGCTGTATCTCTTACATATTTAACTCAATGTACATGACAAAAAATTTGCATGATGAGCTGGTAATTCTAAATGGAATACTTTGCTCATGGCATGAGACTGTTATAGCGCCACCCTGGAGGCTTTATGAAATGTGTTTAAAATAGCTGTTGTCAATGGGCAGTGAATGTAAAAATTTATGGAATGATGAGCTCACCCCTTAGACAATTAGATATGCTTACTTGATGATACACTCATAGCGCCTCCTGCTGGCTGTATGAATTCCAAGGGATACTAACGGAGTTTTTTGCCTGTATCTCTTCATATTTAACTCAATGACATGACAAAAAATTTGCCATTATGAGCTTGGTATTCTAAATATAATAATATGCTCATGGCATGAGACTGTTATAGCGCCACCTGGAAGGCTTTATGAAATGTGTTTAAAAAAGCTGTTGTCATAGGCAGTGAATGTAAAAATGTATGGAATGATGAGCTTACCCCTCAGAACAAGTAGATATGGCTTACTTGATGATACACTCATAGCGCCTCCTGCTGGCTGTATGAATTCCAAGGGATACTACGTATTTGTTGCTGTATCTCTTACGATGTACATGAAAAAAAACTTGCATTGATGAGCTAGGTAATTCTAAATGGAAATAATATGCTTATGGCAAGAGACTGTTATAGCACCACCTAGAGGCTTTATGAATGTGTTTAAAATAGCTTTTGCAATAGGCAGTAAAAAAAATGGAAAAATGAAAGACCATGGGGTGGCAGCTTTGGCTAGCGTGGATGCGTCGTGCGAGGGCCCGCCCATCCTGCTTGCAGCTTTAATTATTATTATTATTATTATTCTTCCGCTTCCTAAATCGCAAATTTCACCATCTAGACGTGCTCGAAAACTCACCAAAATCGGCAATAATTTAAAGCTCGGTGGAAATTGCGATCTGACACAGTCGGCGTGATCGTAGCATAAAAAATGGCTCTTCAGCGCCCCTGGAAATCGCGGTCCGGTTCGACCTACAGTCACGAAAATCGGCACACATATGTACCACCTCTAGCCAAGTAGAAAAGTCTCTTTCAGGTTTTCGCCAAATCGTACAGGAAGTCGGCCATTTTGAAAAAACCCCAATTTTGAAAAAACATCATCTTGCACTTTGACGAACTCCTCCTAGGAAAATTGCCAGATCGAGCTGAAAATTGGTGTGGTTACTCGGGAGACATTTGGGATGAAAAGTTATCAAAAGCGCAGCAGAGTTTGTAAGACGGTCTTTGGGTGGCGCCCCCACGAATTTCACCATTCAAAATGTGCCGAAAATTGACATATTTTTGAGTATATCTCCGTTCTAGTTTATCCGTTGTCCACGAAAACGACCCTGACATGATGAGCTTGGAAGGCTGAATAAAATGATAGGCCGCAATGTGACACCGCCTCTAAGAGTAGCTCTACAGCGCCCCCTGAATGTTACTAAAATAGATGTTTTAGCTGTTTTGACACCCTAAACATGTTAGAAACCCCACCAAATTTCGGCTAAATCTCAGCCTCAATAAATATAGTAATCTGACACTGTTTCTACAACTTTACTTTGACGACAGCACTGCAGCGCCACCTAGTATGCGAAAACAAGCTCATCTCGCATTTTAACGAACTCCTCCTAGGAATATTGCCAGATCGAGCTGAAAATTTGTCTGGTGACTCTTAAGACAGTATGGACCAAAAGTTATCAAAAACGCAGAAGTTCGTCGCACACGGTCTTTCTGTGGCACCGCTTCGAATTTGAGCCTTCTCAAATGTATGGGGATAATGGTACTTGTTACTGTAGCTCTCACATCCTTCATCCAATCAATGTCAAAAATGTACGGAATGATGAGCTCACCCTCTCAGAACAAGTAGATATGCTTACTTGATACACTCATAGCGCCTCCTGCTGGCTGTATGAATTCCAAGGGATACTAATATTTGTTGCTGTATCTCTTACATATTTAACTCAATGTACATGACAAAAAATTTGCATGATGAGCTGGTAATTCTAAATGGAATATTTGCATGGCATGAGACTGTTATAGCGCCACCTGGAGGCTTTATGAAATGTGTTTAAAATAGCTGTTGTCAATAGGCAGTGAATGTAAAAAATGTATGGAATGATGAGCTTACCCCTCAGAACAAGTAGATATGCTTACTTGATGATACACTCATAGCGCCTCCTGCTGGCTGTATGAATTCCAAGGGAAATTAATGGATTTGTTGCTGTATCTCTTACAAATTTAACTTAATGTACAATGACAAAAAAAAATGTAAGACCAGTGGGACGGCATCTTTGGATCCGCGGTGCATCGTGCGAGGGGCCCGCCCATCGCTGCTTGCAGCTTTAATTATTATATTATTATTCCGGGAATCATTGGCGGGCACTTTTCGGTACCTGAACATATATGAAAAGTCACCGATTTTTGCACACGCATCAGACCCGGTGAAAAATTTCGTAAAATTTTGGTCCCAAAACTGATTTCTAAAAAATGGCTCTATAGCGCCACCTACGCGTTTTTTACAGCTTTTGATCATCCAGTTTGTCGTAGGCGGATGAAATTTGGTACCATGTGTAAAGTCAAGGTGTTAACTTTTACTAATTGAAAGTCTATTTCCAAAATAGACAGGAAGTCAGTTATTTCGCAAAAACCTCTAAAAAAGGGCGTTTTTGCTCGCTCTACTTTTTGACGAACTACTCTCACAGACTTTATCCAAACATCTCCAAACTTCTTGAGTATCATCATAAGGCATACGGCAATTGATATTGAGAAGCTTGTTCGACTATCATAAAGTATGTGGTCGTGGCGGCGGGCCAATGTCCAAATTTCGACTCGAAACAGGAAGTTGTTATAACTCGGGCATAGAATATCCGATCCGGCTCAAACTTGTTTCATTCTCATCGTAGTCCAAGCCTGAGAACAGGCGTATGACGACGAACGACATCCGCCATAGCGCCACCTAGTGGCGAGCATTAAAATCCTGTTTTTCATAGTTTTACCCTTCTATTTCAGCCAGTGTATTGCGTGCACACTTAAAACTTGTCGCATGCGTGTAGGACCCTTAAGACCTACAAAAAAGTAAATTGGGTCGAGTTTTGAAACTGGACGGAAAACCGGATATTTTAGGTTTTATGTAAAAAACACAGACTTTATACTTTGACGAACTCCTCCTAGGCGAAATGTCCGATCCAGCTGATAATTGGTGTAGTTAGTCGTAAGGCATTTGGGGATGAAAAGTTATCAAAAACGCAGCAGTTCGTCAAACGGCCTTTGGGTGGCGGTCTATAGCGCCACCTGAAGCGGTTTTGTAGCTGTTGCGCAACCAGGTTATCGTAGGCGAATGAAATTTGGTACACATATGTAAATGACCAAGCTGCAACTTTTACTAATAAAAACCCATTTTCCAAAATTGACGGGAAGACAGATATTTGCAAAAAACCTAAAAAAGTGTGCATGTTCGCTCGTTTCAAACTTTGACGAACTCCTCCTAGGCAAAATGTCCGATGAAGCTAAAAATTGGTGTTGTTACTCATAACACATTAGAGAAAAAAAGTTATCAAAAGCTAAGAAGTACGTCCAATGGTCTTTCGGTGGCGCCCACAGCAAAGTTCAACCTTCAAAATTGTGCAAAAAACAAGTTAACATATTTTGGACTTTATCTCCGTTCTAGGATATCCACTATCAACAAAAACAGCCTGCATGATTAACCTTGTCAGGTTGAACAAAGGATATGCGTCACTGTGACTGCGCTCCAAAAATTGGCTGTACAGCGCCCCCCTTATATGTGACCAAAAACATCGCTTTAGCTGTTTTTTAAAGCTGTTGCTCAAGCAGTTTGTCGTAAGCGAATGAAATTTGGTACACATGTGTAAAGTACCAAGCTGCAACTTTTACTAATATAATCCCTTTTTCTAAAATCAACCTGGAATTGAGTTATTTCGCAAAAACCTCTAAAAATGGGCGTTTTGCTCGTTCCACACTTTGACAAACTCCTCCCACAGATTTTATCTAAACATCTCCAAACTTCTTGAGTATCATCATAAGGCATTACGGAACCTTAAAATTAGAACTTTTTTTCAGCTATCATCAAGTATGTGGTCGTGGTCGCAGCCAAGGTCAAAATTTCGATTTGAAACAGAAGTTGTTATAACTCGGGCATAGAATTTCCGATCCGTCTCAAACTTGTTTCATTCTCATCGTAGTCCAAGCCCGAGAACAGGCGTACAAAAACGAACATAATCCGTCATAGCGCCACCTAGTGGCGAGCATTGAAAGCCTGTTTTTATAGTTTTACCCTTCTATTTCAGGCAGTGTATTGCATACACACTTAAAACTTGTCGCATACGTGTAGGACCTTAAGACCTACAAAAAAGTAAATTGGGTCGAGTTTTGAAACTGGACGGAAAACCGGATATTTTAGGTTTTATGTAAAAAACACAGACTTCATACTTTGACGAACTCCTCCTAGGTGAAATGTCCGATCCAGCTGATAATTGGTGTGGTTTGTCGTAAGGCATTTGGGATGAAAAGTTATCAAAAACGCAGCAGTTCGTCAAACGGCCTTTGGGTGGCGCTTTATAGCGCCACCTGAAGCGGTTTTGTAGCTGTTGCGCAACCAGGTTATCGTAGGCGAATGAAATTTGGTACACATATGTAAATGACCAAGCTGCAACTTTTACTAATAAAAACCCATTTTCCAAAATTGACAGGAAGACAGATATTTTGCAAAAACCTCAAAAAGTGTGCGTTTCGCTCGTTTTAAACTTTGGCAAACTCCTCCTAGGCGAAATGTCTAATCAGCTGAAAATTGGTGTGGTTACTCATAACACATTAGGGAAAAAAAGTTATCAAAAGCTAAGAAGTACGTCAAATGGTCTTGGGGTGGTTCCACAGCAAAGTTCACCCTTCAAAATTGTGGAAAAAAATGTTACATATTATGGTCTGTATCTCTTTTCAAGATAATCCACTATCAACAAAAACAGCCTGGTATGATTAGCCTTAACAGGCTCAACAAAAGCATATGCATCACTGTGACTGCGCTCCTAAAAATTGGCTCTACATGCCTCCTTACTGCCCCCTTAAATGCTACCAAAATCTTCGTTTTAGCTGTTTTGACCCATTGAACATGTTAGAAAGCCCACCAAAATTTGTTCGAAGGTCAAAAAACTCGAAAAAGGCCGGGAGGCGGTGCTTTCGCTCCGGCGGATGCATCGTGCGAGACCCCTTCCATCGCTGCTTGCAGCTTTAATTATTATTATTATTATTCTTCCGCTTCCTAAATCGCAAATTTCACCATCTAGACGTGCTCGAAAACTCACCAAAATCGGCAATAATTTAAAGCTCGGTGGAAATTGCGATCTGACACAGTCGGCGTGATCGTAGCATAAAAAATGGCTCTTCAGCGCCCCCTGGAAAATCGGGGTCCGGTTCGACCTACAGTCACGAAAATCGGCACACATATGTACCACCTCTAGCCAAGTAGAAAAGTCTCTTACAGGTTTTCGCCAAATCGTACAGGAAGTCGGCCATTTTGAAAAAACCCACAATTTTGAAAAAACATCATCTTGCACTTTGACGAACTCCTCCTAGGAAAATGCCAGATCGAGCTGAAAATTGGTGTGGTTACTCGGGAGACATTTGGGATGAAAAGTTATCAAAAGCGCAGCAGTTTGTAAAACGGTCTTTGGGTGCCCCCACGAATTTCACCATTCAAAAATGTGCCGAAAATTGACATATTTTTGAGTATATCTCTGTTCTAGTTTATCCGTTGTCCACGAAAACGGCCTGACATGATGAGCTTGGAAGGCTGAATAAAATGATAGGCCGCAATGTGACACCGCTCTAAGAGTAGCTCTACAGCGCCCCCTGAATGTTACTAAAATAGATGTTTTAGCTGTTTTGACACCCTAAACATGTTAGAAACCCCACCAAAATTCGGCTAAACCTCAGCCTCAATAAATATAGTAATCTGACACTGTTTTTACAACTTTACTTTGGACGACAGCGCTGCAGCGCCACCTAGTATGCAAAAACAGCTCATCTCGCATTTTAACGAACTCCTCCTAGGAAAATTGCCAGATCGAGCTGAAAATTTGTCTGGTGACTCTTAAGACAGTATGGACCAAAAGTTATCAAAAACGCAGAAGTTCGTCGCACGGTCTTTCTGTGGCACCGCTTCGAATTTGAGCTTTCTCAAATGTATGGGGATATGGTACTTGTTACTGTACTCTCACATCATCCCATCAATCATGTAAAAAATGTATGGAATGATGAGCTTACCCCTCAGAACAAGTAGATATGCTTACTTGATGATACACTCATAGCGCCTCCTGCTGGCTGTATGAATTCCAAGGGATACTAATGTATTTGTTGCTGTATCTCTTACATATTTAACTCAATGTACATGACAAAAAATTTGCATGATGAGCTGGTAATTCTAAATGAATAATATGCTCATGGCATGAGACTGTTATAGCGCCACCTGGAGGCTTTCTGAAATGTTTTAAAATAGCTGTTGTCAATAGGCAGTGAATGTAAAAAATGTATGGAATGATGAGCTTACCCCTCAGAACAAGTAGATATGCTTACTTGATGATACACTCATAGCGCCTCCTGCTGGCTGTATGAATTCCAAGAATTCCAAGTATAATGTATTTGTTGCTGTATCTCTTACAAATTTAACTTAATGTACATGACAAAAAAAATGTAAGACCAGGGGGCGGCATCTTTGGATCCCGCGGATGCATCGTGCGAGGGCCCGCCCATCGCTGCTTGCAGCTTTAATTATTATTATTATTCTTTATCTGCCGCCAAATCGCAAAATTCACCTAGTAGGCGTGCTCGAAAACTCACCAAATTCGGCACTAAGGTCAAGCTCGCAAAAATTGCGATCTGGCAAAGTCGGCGTGATCGTAGCATAAAAAATGGCTCTACAGCGCCCCCTTGAAAAACCGGGGTCCCCCTGCCAGTTCGACCTACAGTCACGAAAATCGGTACACATATGTACCACCTCTAGCCAAGTACAAAAGTCTCTGACAGGTTTTCGCCAAATCGTACAGGAAGTCGGCCATTTTGAAAAAACCCATAATTTTGAAAAAACATCACCTTGCACATTGACGAACTCCTCTAGGAAAATTGCCAGATCGAGCTGAAAATTGGTGTGGTTACTCGGGAGACATTTGGGATGAAAAGTTATCAAAAGCGCAGCAGTACGTAAAATGGTCTTTGGGTGGCGCCCCCACGAATTTCCCCTTCAAAAATGCCGAAAATTGACATATTTTTGAGTATATCTCCGTTCTAGTTTGTCCGTTGTCCACGAAAACGGCCTGACATGATGAGCTTGGAAGGCTGAATAAAATGATAGGCCGCAATATGACGTCGCTCTAAGAGTGCCTCCACAGCGCCCCCTTGAATGTTACTAAAATAGATGTTTTAGCTGTTTTGACACCCTAAACATGTTAGAAACCCCACCAAATTTGCCTAAACCTCATCCTCAATAAATATAGTAATCTGACACTGTTTGTACAACTTTACTTTGGACGACAGCGCTGCAGCGCCACCTAGTATGCGAAAACAGCTCATCTCGCATTTTAACGAACTCCTCCTAGGAAAATTGCCAGATCGAGCTGAAAATTTGTCTGGTGACTCTTAAGACAGTATGGACCAAAAGTTATCAAAAACGCAGAAGTTCGTCGCACGGTCTTTCTGTGGCACCGCTTCGAATTTGAGCTTTCTCAAATGTATGGGGATAATGTACTTGTTACTGTACCTCTCACATCTTCATCCAATCAATGTCAAAAATGTATGGAATGATGAGCTCACCCCTCAGAACAAGTAGATATGCTTACTTGATGATACACTCATAGCGCCTCCTGCTGGCTGTATGAATTCCAAGGGATACTAATGTATTTGTTGCTGTATCTCTTACATATTTAACTCAATGTACATGACAAAAAATTTGCATGATGAGCTGGTATTCTAAATGGATAATATGCTCATGGCATGAGACTGTTATAGCGCCACCTGGAGGCTTTATGAAATGTGTTTAAAATAGCTGTTGTCATTAGGCAGTGAATGTAAAAAATTTATGGAATGATGAGCTTACCCCTCAGAACAAGTAGATATGCTTACTTGATGATACACTCATAGCGCCTCCTTCTGGCTGTATGAATTCCAAGGGATCCTAATGTATTTGTTGCTGTATCTTACATATTTAACTCAATGTACATGATAAAAAATTTGCATGATGAGCTGGTATTTCTAAATGGAATAATATGCTCATGGCATGAGACTGTTATAGCGCCACCTGGAGGTTTCTGAAATGTGTTTAAAATAGCTGTTGTCAATAGGCAGTGAATGTAAAAAATTTATGGAATGATGAGCTTACCCCTCAGAACAAGTAGATATGCTTACTTGATGATACACTCATAGCGCCTCCTGCTGGCTGTATGAATTCCAAGGGAAATTATGTATTTGTTGCTGTATCTCTTACAAATTTACTTAATGTACATGACAAAAAAAACATAAGACCAGGGGGCGGCATCTTTGGATCCCGCGGATGCATCATGCGAGGGCCCGCCCATCGCTGCTTGCAGCTTTAATTATTATTATTATTATTATTCCGGGAATCATTGCGGGCACTTTTCGGTACCTTAACATATATGAAAAGTCACAAAATTTTGCACACGCATCAGACCCGGTGAAAAATTTCGTAAAATTTGTCCCAAAACTGATTAAAAATGGCTCTATAGCGCCACCTAACGCGTTTTGCAGCTGTTGCGCAACAGTTTGTCGTAGGCGGATGAAATTTGGTACAGATGTGTAAAGTACCAAGCTGCAACTTTTGCTAATATAAAACCTGTTTCCAAAATCGACAGGAAGTCGGTTATTTCGCAAAAACCTCTAAAAACGGGCGTTTTTGCTCGTTCTACTTTTTGACGACTTCTCCACAGATTTTATCCAAACATCTCCAAACTTCTTGAGTATCATCATAAGGCATACGGCAATTGAATTGAGAAGCTTTTTGACTATCATAAAGTATGTGGTCGTGGCGGCGGGCCAATGTCCAAATTTCGAATCGAAACAGGAAGTTGTTATAACTCGGGCATAGAATATCCGATCCGGCTCAAACTTGTTTCATTCTCATCGTAGTCCAAGCCCGAGAACAGGCATACAACAACGAACATAATCCGTTATAGCGCCACCTAGTGGCGAGCATTGAAAGTCTGTTTTTCATAGTTTTAACCCTTCTATTTCAGGCAGTGTATTGCATACACTCTTAAACTTGTCCATGCGTGTAGGACCTTAAGACCTACAAAAAAGTTCATTGGGTCGAGTTTCAAACCGAACGGAAAACCGGATATTTTAGGTTTTGTAAAAACACAGACTTCATACTTTGACGAACTCCTCCTAGGCGAAATGTCCGATCCAGCTGAAAATTGGTGTAGTTAGTCGTAAGGCATTAGGGAAAAAAGTTATCAAAAGCTAAGAAGTACGTCAAACGGCCTTGGGTGGCGCTCTATAGCGCCACCCTAAGCGGTTTTGTAGCTTTTGCGCAACCAGTTTGTCGTAGGCGAATGAAACTTGGTACACATATTTAAATGACCAAGCTGCAACTTTTACTAATATAAACCCTTTTTCCAAAATCGACAGGAAGACAATATTCCAAAAAACCAAAAAGTGTGCATTTTCGCTCGTTTCAAACTTTGACGAACTCCTCCTAGGCGAAATGTCCGATCAAGCTAAAAATTGGTGTGGTTACTCATAACGCATTAGGGAAAAAAAGTTATCAAAAGCTAAGAAGTACGTCAAATGGTCTTGTGGTGGCGCCCCAGGAAAGTTCAACCTTCAAAATTGTGCAAAAACAATTTACATATTTTGGACTTTATCTCCGTTCTAGGTAATCCACTATCAACAAAAAAGCCTGCCATGATTAACCTTGTCAGGTTGAACAAAAGGATATGCATCACTGTGACTGCGCTCCAAAAATTGGCTGTACAGCGCCCCTTTATATGTGACCAAAAACATCGCTTTAGCTGTTTTTTAAAGCTGTTGCTCAAGCAGTTTGTCGTAAGCGAATGAAATTTGGTACACATGTGTAAAGTACCAAGCTGCAACTTTTACTAATATAATCCCTGTTTCTAAAATCGACTGGAATTCGGTTATTTCGCAAAAACCTCTAAAAATGGGCGTTTTGCTCGTTCCACACTTTGACGAACTCCTCCCACAGATTTTATCTAAACATCTCCAAACTTCTTGAGTATCATCATACGGCATACGGAACCTTAAAATTATAACTTTTTTTCAGCTATCATCAAGTATGTGGTCGTGGTCGCAGCCAAGGTCAAAATTTCGATTTGAAACAGGAAGTTGTTATAACTCGGGCATAGAATATCCGATCCGTCTCAAACGTGTCTCATTCTCATCGTAGTCCAAGCCCGAGAACAGGCGTATGACAACGAACATCATCCGTCATAGCGCCACCTAGTGGCGAGCATTAAAAGCGTGTTTTTGATAGTTTTACGCTTCTATTTCAGGCACTGTATTGCATACACACTTAGAACTTGTCGCATACATGTAGGACTATAAGACCTACAAAAAGTTTTGGGTCGAGTTTCGAAACCGAACGGAAAACCGGATATTTTAGGTTTTGAGTCAAAAATATAGACTTCATACTTTGACGAACTCCTCCTAGGCGAAATGTCCGATCCAGCTGAAAACTGGTGTGGTTACTCGTAAGGCATGAGAGAAAAAAAGTTATCAAAACTAAGAAGTACGTCAACGGCTTTGGTGGCGCTCTTTAGCGCCACCTGAAGCGGTTTTGTAGCTGTTGCGCAACCAGTTGTCGTAGGTGAATGAAATTGGTACACATATGTAAATGACCAAGCTGCAACTTTTACTAATATAAACCCATTTTCCAAAATTGACGGAAGACAGATATTTGCAAAAACCTAAAAAAGTGTGCGTTTCGCTCGTTTTAAACTTTGGCAACTCCTCCTAGGCGAAATGTCCGATCAAGCTGAAAATTGGTGTGGTTACTCATAACACATTAGGGAAAAAAAGTTATCAAAAGCTAAGAAGTACGTCAAATGGTCTTGGGGTGGTGCCACAGCAAAGTTCACCCTTCAAAATTGTGGAAAAAAATTTACATATTATGGTCTGTATCTCTTTTCAAGATAATCCACTATCAACAACAACAGCCTGGTATGATTAGCCTTAACAGGCTCAACAAAAGCATATGCATCACTGTGACTGCGCTCCAAAAATTGGCTCTACAGCACCTCCTCACTGCCCCCTTAAATGCTACCAAAATCTTCGTTTTAGCTGTTTTGACCCTATGAACATGTTAGAAAGCCCACCAAAATTAGTTCGAAGGTCAAAAAACTCGAAAAAGGCCGGGAGGCGGTGCTTTCGCTCCGGCGGATGCATCGTGCGAGACCCCTTCCATCGCTGCTTGCAGCTTTAATTTCAAATTATTTTTCGTAATGTAATGTCTCTTTTATTCACACTGTATTTCTTACACGTTGTCGTTTTGGCTATGAATGTTGTTTGTTCTCGAGTTTATTGAAGCCCAGGTGGCCTTGCATCCTCCTTTTCAATTTTAAAGCTTCTTTCCTCTAAAAATAGCAACTTAGTTCTTTCTTTGCTTTGCCTCCCTGCTGAATCAGCAGAGCTATGAAATGAGCTTTTTGTGAGTCAAAAATACAAACAAAAAGTATAGTGAGAGCAGATAAAAAGTAAAAAAAAAAAGCTTTAGATTTAATTATAATATACAAATACAGTACATTATTTATTTTCTTTAAAAATATTTTATAAAGAATGTTTATCTTTTGTTTTGTCCTTGGTAAGTAAACAGTACCACCTAGTGGCCTAGTAAAAATCGATTTTGTTAGAGATTTTTCAGAGGTTAATATTATTGGACAATTAAACATTTAAAATTTTTTACAATCATCATTTTTTTAAGCTACTCGATTCCATTTCTTAAATCATTTAATCTCTTATTTACGGCTACAATTATGCAGAACTTTACTTTGCTACTTCATTAACAAATTGATTTTGTTGTTTAATGTTTATCATAAGGATGTATTATTACATGTATTATTATTATTAATAATAATAATAATACTTAATTAATATTACAATTACTTAAAAATGATCATTTCTTTGTACATTTTATTTTTCACCTTATTGATTCATTGCAAACAATGATTTATTTACTTTTGTATTAAAACCCCCTTAGCGTTTTTATATATGTTTGTTTAAAAAGTAACCAATTAATAATAATAATAATAATAATAATAATAATTTGTATTATTGTTATTAGAAGTTAAATCGCTACAAAAAATACCATTTATCAGTCAGTGATGGAGAAAATAATTCTCTTGTACATTCTTTTCTTTCCTCTAGATGGTGCAATCGTAACACAACTGCACAACCTGTTTTGTGTTCCCTGTACCTATTCTATACACTTATTTTAAATCATAGTTTACGCAAGCCTTTTTAAATAATTTAGTTTTATTTTTTTAACGTTTAGTTTCAGTATATTATTTTAACAATGAAATACCAAACAGAAAGAATTAAGAATATAACGCAACAATTTAAGACTAAATAAAAACAAAGAATTTAGCGTAAAATGTAATAAAAATGTAAGTAATAATAAAGAGGGTTCACAATAGTTTTCACATAGCAAGAGGTGCATACATTCATTCACGCCAGCCAAAGAGGTTCGAGGGAATGCAGAAAGGGCTTCCATACAGCCAGAAATCTGGACAGTGAGGTTACTTTTGTTTTTCTTCCACATGAACGATCCGAATTAGTTCTGAAAGCCAGGTTTGGAAGAGGAGCCCTCTGAGCGTTCCAGGTCAGAAGTATCAGTTTCTTGGCAAGAAACATGCTCGAGGGCAATGGCTACTGTTGAGGGATTGAAGTAATTGGTTTTCTGAGGCTCCCAATATATGAGGTTCTCAATAGTGGTGTACTCAAGCTTTTAACTTAACCAAATCAAATTTCTCTGAAATTAGTAGAACTGTGAATGAGGAATGCTTCAAGCAGGAAGAGAAGATTGCATTAGTTTTTTGTCATTAGAAAAATATGGTAACACACTAACAAAACTGCTACATAGCACCAAGTCTGGTTCTTTGGCTCATAATTTTAGGGAAACTTGAGAGAAACTTTTAGGGAATTTTGGTGCCAAAATTTCACCAAATGTAGGTAGATTCACCTTTTAAAAGTTCTATTTAGAACAAATCACATTTGGAATAACTACACATTTACATGGAAAAAGTGCTGTATAACGCATTAAAAAAAGCAGAATCTATGTGATTCTATAGAGTGTAAATGTGGTTTATCTTTGGCTGTAATTGTACTTTACTCTAAATGTGGTTGGTTCTAAATAGCACCTTTAGAGACTGGTGGTAAATGGCACCAAAAATGTTCCCCTATGTTTAACAGCCAAAGAACGAGATTTGGTACTGTGTAGCACAGTTTTTTCTTTACAAATTAATGAAAAAAGTTTGTGTATTTTACGTCATTTCATCTTTAAAGAGTTAATCCATGTCAAGAGAAATAAATCTTTAATCAGCTCCTCTATTTCCTGTACCAGCTCAATCCCTGATTCTTCCACTTCCAGACTCATATGCTCTCTGATCTCTGTTAGTGCTGAAGAAAAAGCTTTTTTTATATATTTCTATGAGACATCAAAGCAGTTTTTCGCCCTGGGAGGCCGTGATCTCTCCATCATACTGCGTTTGACACTTCTCTGCTTCATCTTTGCTATTTTTTTTCTCTGTTGGCTATTTTTCCAGCTTCACCTTCATCTCATGGTCTTCTCAAGGCTTAAAATTGAGCTGTTTTTCTTTCCTGCTGGTGTGATGCCACATGTTCAGAAGAAAACATCACATCATTTCACATTCGCATCTTCAATGTCAGAGCTCCCATCGTTTTTGGCAGTCTAAACAATGTTTTCTAACATATTGGTAGTTTAATTGAAGTTACCCTAGACTTGATTTTGATGGTGAATATTCAAAAATCCTGTTTTTGAATAATAGGTTTTATTATATAATGTTTTTTTTATATAACCGTTCTTCGTTTTCTAGGTTGTTTGTATGTGCGTGCGTGTGTATGTTGTCCAATGTTGGTCAAATGTAGTTTCGCCCTGTCTCCTTTGTTTTAGAGATTCTGAATGGTACTGTCAAATTTGTACCTGTTCAACATATTCTAGAGGACTAATGAGTTACTTATTTTGTTCATTGTCAAATACGATGTAACTTAATCCAAATCAGCAGCAATATGTTATGTACCACTAAAAAACCTTGGAAGTGGTCAAATTAACTGTATGAGGCTCTGTAAACTGCTGTATTAATAATTTTCTATTTCTTATGTTCAGAACACATTACCAACTGCATACCATTGTGTTTAACAACTCTCTAGAAATGTGCTAAAGCGTTCAGAACATGTTAGCAACTCTGTAGCAATGTACTAAAGTGTTCAAAACTACATTGTGCTAAAGTGTTCAGAACACTCTACCAACTCCCTAGCATTGTGCTAAACCTTTCAGGACACTCTACCAACTCCCTAGCATTGTGCTAAAGTGTTCAGAACATATAAGTAACTCATTAGTAATGTTCTAAACCTTTCCGAACACTCTACCAACTCCCTAGCATTGTACGAAACCTTTCCGAAAACTCTACCAACTCCCTAGCATTGTGCGGAACCTTTCAGAACACTCTACCAACTCCCTAGCAGTGTGCTAAACCTTTCAGAACACTCTACCAACTCCCTAGCAGTGTGTTAAACCTTTCAGAACACTCTACCAACTCCTTAGCAGTGTGCCAAACCTTTCAGAACACTCTACCAACTCCCTAGCAGTGTGCTAAACCTTTCAGAACACTCTACCAACTCCCTAGCAGTGTGTTAAACCTTTCAGAACACTCTACCAACTCCTTAGCAGTGTGCCAAACCTTTCAGAACACTCTACCAACTCCCTAGCAGTGTGCTAAACCTTTCAGAACACTCTACCAACTCCTTAGCAGTGTGCCAAACCTTTCAGAACACTCTACCAACTCCTTAGCAGTGTGCTAAACCTTTCAGAACACTCTACCAACTCCTTAGCAGTGTGCCAAACCTTTCAGAACACTCTACCATCTCCCTAGCATTGTGCTAAATTGTTCAGAACATATAAGTAACTTATTAGTAATGTACTAAACCTTTAGCACAATGCTAGGGAGTTGGTAGAGTGTTCGGAAAGGTGGAGAGAAGTGAGAACAAAACCACAAGGTCTTGAAGAACCGCACGCCATAACTTCTGAGATAAGAGAGCAGTGAACAGAGAGAGAGAGAGAGAGAGAGAGAGAGAGAGAGAGAGCACTGAAAGAGCATAGTGGTATATGTGCACTGAGGAAGCATATGGCTGAGCCCCTCTGACCCTTCCAGATGGTTCTGGTCGAGAGAAGGGCTGATTTAAACATCATGCCTGAGTTTATTCAATGGTCCTGAAAGTTAAATCAAGCATGAAATGCCACTTATATATTTGAATCAGGCTTGACCCAGGGAATATATAAAGACCAACCATTACTTAATAGAAAACTTAATAGAACTTAATTTAAACGGTGTTGAAAAACCATCATTTGTTTTCTTTCATCCATTAAACTTCTGTAATAATCAGGTTACATGGAAGTATTTCAACGCTACGCAATTAATTATACTCACAAAGATATAGAAATAATTGATTAATATAGGACGGTGGCGCAGTGGGTAGCACGGTCGTCTCACAGCAAGAAGGTCGCTGGTTCTAGGCTCGGCTGGGGCAGGTGGCATTTCTGTGTGGAGTTTGCATGTTCTCCCCGTGATCGCGTGGGTTTTCTCCGGGTGCTCCGGTTTCCCCACAAGTCCAAAGACATGCGGAATAAGTGAATTGAGTAAGAACGATTGCCCGTAGTGTTAAAGTGTGAATGTGTGTGTGAATGTTTCCCAGCGATGGGTTGCGGCAGGGAAGGGCATCCGCTGCGTAAAACATATGCCAGTGAGTTGGCGGTTCATTCCGCTGTGGCGACCCCGAAAGGGAATAAAGCTGACATGAAGATGAATGAATGAATGAATGAATGAATGATTAATATAGGGTTTTTTTATAAACCTTGTTTGTCTTGATTGATTTCAGCTTCACGGTTCACATTTAGTTCACAGGATGCTATCTTAGGATTTACTCAGCACAAGTTTGAAGGTTGATCAATGATGTTGTCAGACTTCCAGGCTCTGACAACAAAATGCATTGTTTGTTCTTGTGTCAGCAGAAACATTACTGGTTTGTGTTTCCATGGCCAATGTTTAATGGTAGTTTCAGCACAGAATTGTCAATTAAATTTTCTTTTACCCAGGAACATGATGATAATAATATTCCTTACATTAGCAAAGTGATAAATTGTTCAAAACACATAGCAAACTCTCTAGAAATGTGCTAAAGTGCTCAGAACATGTTAGCAACTCTAGAAATGAGCGTTCAGTACACTACCAACTTCCTGGCATTGTGCTAACATGTTCAGAACACTTCACCAACTATCTAGCATTGTGCTAAAGCATTCAAAACACTATAGTAACTCCTTTGCAATGTGCTAAAGTATTCAGAAAAAAATAAACAACTTGTTAGCAATGAGCTAAAGTGCTCAGAACACATAAGCAACTCCTTAGATTTGAGAGTCATGCAACCAATAATGCAATACATCCCGAACAGTTCAGAAGCTGCCTAGCATCATAATGAGCTACTGACTGGCATCTTAGGAACGAGCTGAAAAATGTTTTTTTTTTTTGATAAAAAGAGGAATCTTAAAAAAAAACACATTTCTAAGAATCCATCATTGGCTTCTCATTGTAGATTTTTGAACACAGATGGCTATGGGACTGATGGGAAATGATGCTGAAACAGTAGACAATATGTCTTCCCGGGAGTAAATCGACCGTACACTGGGCTGGTTTCTATCACCAAGCCTTCTGGGTTCATAATGTATTTATGATATGTATCATTAGGATTTCTGTCCAAAATCTACACCAAAAAGATAAGTTCTAATGTTCCAATCTTATTCATGTCACAGGTAACGTGCCTTCAGGATTTCTTCGGGGAGGAGGACGTCTTCATCGCATGTGGCCCAGAGAAGTTTCGTTACCAGGATGACTTCCTGTTGGACGAGAGCGGTAAACATCCCTTCAGCTCAAGTCATTGCTCCTTTCATTAAAACTCATTAAAATGCACTCGGAGTGATGTCATCAGTATAATATTTGTGTTGATGGGACCCTCAAACTTCCTCTTTGTCCCATCTTGAATGAATAACATCCTGTTTCCAATTAGTTCATGAGCAGGTATGAAAGAGTCCATTAAAATTCCTTCCCAATGAATGTGGAGTATAATAGAAAGGCTTGTACCCTGCGACGCCTACACAGACACAGCTCTATAGCTTTCTTCTCTTGTCCTAGATGGATAGACACCCTCTCCTTTGCTCTCCTGGCCTCTCCACTCTACAATGTTCCTGTTTGGTTGTTTTTACAAGGACAGGAGAGTCTGTGTGGTTTGTTTCATTAGTACTGTGTTGAGACAGATGGTTTTCTGTTCTCTGAAGAGACTGTTTGGAAAAGACTGGATTGTTTTTAATCTGAGAATTATGGATAGATAAAATGTTATCTTTGTTTGTTTTATTTATCTGTAAAGCCATCAATTAAATCTGTCTTTCTGTCTTCGTTTGATATTCTCTGCAACTGCTTATCTGTTTTTCTCTTCTATCCATATACCATTTCATTTTTTGGTCTGTCAGCCTGAAGCTGATTCTGTCTTAACATTTAAATGTATGTTTTTCACTCTTCTATCTATCCTCGTGTCTGACCATAACTGCTTCGTTGTATTAACTTCCTATGATCCACTTATCTGTCCATCGCTGTAGCTTTCTTTCTCTTTCTCCCCCATCTCTCTCTCTCTCTCTCTCTCTCGCTCTCCGAATGTCAATTCTTCAGTTTTTTGTTTTTTTTTTGCTGTTCATCTCTTTATTTATTCTGTCTATATATCTCTTTCTATCGGTCTATCTGTGAGTCCTTCCATCCACTCCTGTTCATCCATCTGCTGTGTATTAACCTTTTCTAGATGGTTTATCCATCCGTACATCTGTCTGTCTGTCTGTTAATTTATTCATCTGTAAAGTTTATCTGCCAGTCTGACGGTCCATCCACTATCCATCCATGGATCTTAGTCTGTCAATAGAATGTATCTGTTTGTCAATATTTGCTTCTATCTATTAACATATGATCCATCATTCTATTTTCTGTCTGTTTGTGACTCTGGTCAGTTGATTCATTGGTTTGTCTCTTCCATCATTGTTCAGTAAACTATAGTTACCTGTTGATCTAAGTTGCCCACGTGTTTTTAGAGACAGGAGAGGACGTCTGACCTATTATTTCTTTACTTCAGCATCCCTAAAAATAACATTACAGAATTCTGGGTCTACAACCGTTAACATCAGGATCTCCTCCGCCTCCCCATGCAATACATTAGAGGTGGAAGTGGCATAGTGTTTATGCATTTTGATATGAAATCTTGTGAGGTACATTTCCACTGCATTCTGTATGTATCCTTTTCGCCTTTCCTTAATGCCGGCCATCCTGCCCATCCATGTCTGTATTCTCCAATACTCTTTTCAACCGTCTGTCTATCCATCAATCTTAGCTTGTTAAAACAGTGGATCTGTCTGTCAATCCATTCATCTGTTTATCCATATTTTAACTATCTGTTTACAAGTTATCCATCACTCTATTGTCATTTTATTTGTGACTCTGTCTATCCCTCTGTATATCTGTCTTTGCTACCTAGTCTGTCTGTCTCTCTTGCTTCAACCATTTATCTGTAGATTCTTGATTCATCACTTTATTGTCTATCCATCTATCCCTCCATGAATCCATCCTTTTATACTTCCATGCAATCCTCCATGGATCCATGTATCCACCTATTCCTCCATGCATGCATCCATCAATCTATCCCTCCAAGCATCCATCCATTTATACTTCCATGCAATCCTCCATGGATCCATGTATCCACCTATTCCTCCATGCATGCATCCATACATCTATCCCTCCATGCATCCATCTGGCCATTCATTTATCCATCCTTACATGCATCGATCCATCCATCTATCCATCCCTGCATCCATCCATCCATCCATGCATCCAGTCATCTGTCCATCCCTGCATCCATCCATCTATCCCTCCATGCATCCATCCATTTATACTTCCATGCAATCCTCCATAGATCCATGTATCCACCTATTCCTCCATGCATGCATCCATGCATCCATCCATTCCTCCATGCATCCAGTCATCTACCCATCCCTGCATCCATCCATCTATCCCTCCATGCATCCAGTCATCTATCCATCCCTGCACCCATCCATCTTTTTATCCATGCATCCATCCATTCCTAAATGCATCCAGTCATCTATCCATCCCTGCACCCATCCATCTATTTATCCATGCATCCATCCATTCCTAAATGCATCCAGTCATCTATCCATCCCTGCACCCATCCATCTTTTTATCCATGCATCCATCCATTCCTAAATGCATCCAGTCATATATCTTTCCATGCACCCATCCATCGAGAGAGAGATTATCTGACATGTAACTCAGTGAAAAGGAATTTCTATCAATCTCTTTCTCTGAATGGTTCGTTTCTTCAAACTATGGCTGAAATGCAGTTGCAGCAGTATTACGAGACTCAATCTATTGAACGCAGATGATTTATTGCTGCGAACACAAGTGAGTGGAGTCAGTCGTGAGTAGAGATTTAATTATGTAGGCCCTAATACAGAGACACGTGCCGGACTAATGAGCCCTGATCAGAACCCAGAGCAACATATGAAGCATGCCGATGGCTACATGGATGGAGCCAAAATGGCAGCCTTTGACAAGGATGATTTCCCTGTAGGATGCATATTTAATCTGAGCCGAATGGCAGCCTATAACAGCACACAGCAAACAATGATGCATGCTAATCTTCATTTGATGCATGATTGTCACCCTAAGTTATGAAATCACAAACATTGCAGCAAATGGTTATATAAGGCCACGATTGACTATTGTGATGTGGAGTTGTTGTTCACCTAGACTCTTTATTATATAAGAATGCTATGAATAGAGGCATAATAACTGAAATTTGATCTCTGCATTCGACTCGTTGTTCATGAATAGCCCTCAAAGAAATCCTGGATTAATAGTCCTAAGTTATGTACTGCTCTCTTTCTTTGCGTTTAGACTTCACTAAGTAATGTTAGGCTGGAAAAAAATGGAATTATAAAAACAAGAGAAGCTCTAGATGAGACTCTAATTAATTGTTTTAAGCGTTCTTTGTCAAACTATCCAAGGAGCTGGCGTTAATTTAGTCATCCCTAATAATTGAGTTAGATCTTATTTGGGTAAAGTTATGCGCTGTGGACGAGTTTTTGACATATCAATTAAAAAGAAATTTTTTTAAACTATTATTTAGTGCAATAAAGGTGCAGATTGTAAGAAATATATATATATATATATATATATATATATATATATATATATATATATATATATATATATATATATATATATATATATATATATCTCTCTATCTCTATCTCTCTATATATATATATATATATATATATATATATATATATGAGACATAGTAATTATTTTAAATGGCTTTAAAAAGTCAAAAGGCATTAAGGAATGATTTTCATTTCAAACACTAAAATTCAGAAATTGTTTAGAACTGTTTAGGAGGAAGTGAATTCATGCTCCGAAGTTTATTTTTTTATGTAATTGCAGTCCCAGTTTTGGCCACAAACTTTCAAACTGATCCTTTTAAAACAAGTCCACACTTTATGTTGCACACATGACAAGAATGATAAATATCTTGGAATTCGTGTTAAATTTAAGGGTTTTGTTTTGGATTTGGATGTGATTAGAAAGCCCTAACTTGGCCTTGGCTTTAACTAAACCAATACATAAAATATTTGAGAAATACCTAGTTTGTGTTATTTTACTTTCTCGCTCAGCCCTGTCACACACCCCTCATACTATCATTTTAAAATGTAATGAAATCACTTATCCTGAAAATGTTGAAATCTAATGTTTCTAATAGATCTGTTTGCCATGGCATTTGTTGTTTGGCAGAGTGCCGAGTGGCTAAATCAGCGTCCTATGGGAAGATGGGCTCTTTGAACAGAAGCTCGCCTCGAAGTGTTCCCCTTTCCGGACGCAGCAAGTCTCCTTCTGGATCAGGTACACCTTATTTTCTAGTGTTTGCTTCGTTCTGTACACCATACAGCTTTTTCTTGTTGTTACAAATTTACAGGAAGAAACTGGCAGTTGTTTGCTTTCAAAACACAATATCCTTCTGTTTTGTTGCTAAATTGTACAGATATTAGACTGTCTAACGAACAGTCTAATGAGGCTTTTAGCATAGGAAATGAAGGAAACCAGCACTACTTAAAACCACGTTGTTTATATTTTTGTGCTGTTTATAAGCAAATAGCAGAAAGAGCTGCTTTTATTCACGAATACAATAGCTGATTTTACCAAAAGTTAATAGTTAATTTGAAACCATTTGAAATGGTTGATTTTATCGACATACATAAAACAGCTGATTTGAATACAGTTGAAATAGCTGATTTTATTTGAAAATAAATAAATAAATGAGCTGATTTTACAAAAAGTTGAAATAGCTGATTTTATGAACAAAAAAAATAAATATTTCATTTGAATAAAGTTAAAATGGCTGATTTTATTAACAAATACATAAAATAGATGATTATACAAAAAGTTGAAATAGCTGATTTTATTTACAAAAAAGTTAGCTGAAATAGCTGATTTGAATGAAGTTGAAATAGCTTATTTTATTTATATAATTCTTGAAAATGGATTTAATCAACAATGTAGAACACTCATACAAAATCAATCCTAAAATGCAAAGTCTTTGAAGGAGAGTATTTATTCAAATGTTTTCACTGTATTCAAAATTCTAGTTTCATTCAAAGTTTTCATTCATACAAAGATGCTAACATCATGGGACTGCCTTTCAAATATTCTGCTTGTAACAATTTGCGATTACCTGTGATTTTACAGCAGAGTTTTATATTGCACATTTCCTCTTTCTATTCAAAGGTACCTTTTGATCTACATGTTTTCCCTTTTGGGTCGAGTTCTCCTCTATTAGCCTCTGATCGATGGGTTTGCTGTGCATATCAATTGATGCTTCTGCAGCAAATCACCGGGTTCCAGTAGTTTTATGAGCTTATTCAGAGATCCGCTTTTGCTGAGATTGGTCGTTAGGCTTCTCACACAAACAAAGTATCAGAATCTTATCGAGTGCATGAAACAAATCCTTAAACCAAAGGCTGATGGATTGTCAACATGTGATTTACAACATTACATGTTTCTATTGGGTTTTTACTGCTGAGGAAATAGTCTCAGAGCTTTGTCCCCTAAACAGTTGTCTAAGGTAAATGATAAATGGCCTTTCTGGTTTCTGGGTTTCAGTTTTCACTTTGATGTTGAAATAAATAGTCCGTATTTATTAAGGACCAGTGTAAAAAGTTAGATCATATTTTATGACGCATTGCATTTATACATCAATAAAACAATACTTTTAGTAGGAAAACTGTCCTAGAAGCAAAACACATTGTTTGCCAGTTTAAGTTATGCTTTTGGAGAGAAGACTAAGTTAGGTACAAATAGAGCTAAGTAATATTGCCAAAAGTATATTCATTTATTTGTCTTCTTGTCAGCTTAGTCCCTTTCATTTCAGGGTTGCCAGAGCGGAATAAACCGACAACTCATCTAGCAAATGTTTTACGCAGCGAATGCCCTTCCAGCTGCAAACCACCACCGGAAAAGCCAAAAATATGTATTATTTTTATAAAATTCTACATGCTTTATTTTCTTACATTTAAAAGCAAGTTTTTGCTCTGAAGAGAATGTTTTACAAACCAGACCATTAGTAGTTCTGAACTACTTGTTAATGTGGAGACCAGGCACACAAATGTGATCAATTAAGATAGTGCTATTGTAAAATCAAAATGATTATGATATATAATATAGATTAACCGAACCAGCATCTTATTGATGAGATAGATCTGTGACTGAGCTTAGTAGAATTGACTGTTCTGGCAAACTTACTCCAAAACAATTTTTAGATTTGAAATGAACCTCTTTTGGGTGTATATGGAAGTAAATCATGGATGACTTTCATGAGTTTTAAAAGGTAATGAGGTCAGTCAACTAGCTAAACCAATCACAAGAAAGACTGGCAGGGAGCCTGGATTTTGATTGGTTGACGACCTCATGACAATACATCATCGGAAGTGTCTGTTGTTGTCTTTAAGTCTCTGCAGTGTAAATGCTGAAAGACGATAGATTGCTTTCTTTGTACAAAAGAGTGACTGTTTAAGTCTCAGAACAGAAAGAGTCCAGTTTTTTTGTCCTCCACCTCTCTGAACGATCAGGCAGCTGTGGAGCTTGTTTCATGATCATTTTTGTTATTGAATTATCATTCAACCCTAAGCTAAAACAAAAAACAAAATAAATTGTTTGTAATGATGGAAAAGGGCTAAAAACTTTTCGTATCTGCTTCATTACTGTGTTGTTTGACAAACTGGGAATTAACTGCAGTGTTGGCATTTGTTTTATGGTGTTCAATTTATCCTCTACACCTTCAACAGTTTTTTAACAGTTTAACAGTTTTTTTAATCTCAGGTTAGGATAAGTAGTCGTTAAGTAAGTCCTAAGCAATTAGTTGTTTAACACTTGATCAGAAGACTATTTTGTGGTCCGTTCTCTTGAAGCTTTTGTTGCTCAATGTCTTAAAACATTTTAAATCAACTCAGTAGTCGGTAATTGCAAAAAAATATATTTCTTTTAATTAATCACTTTTGAAATATATTACAAAACATAACATTCATCATAAAGTAAAACAGTACTCAACCAATGTAGAATAAAGTTTTAGATTGTCTAATTATGTGGCATATAAAACTATCCAATTCACTTATTTGTATACAATTAACTAATCAATAAAGATCATAAACTATAATCCATCTCCAGCTTAGTATGTAAGCCATCCTCCTATCATATGCTCAACAATTTAACTGCAACCCTCCTCCCCTTCACCACTCGTCTGAGGGGTGGGGGCTGTGGGGGGGTCATTCTGGGCCTTGTACGCTTTATTGCGTTGCCAAACACACTTGTTATGCAAGGCTAATTCCATGTTAAATTTACTTGTGAAATAAACTTACATTTTTTGTGTAGTAATAGAGCAAGTAATAGATCTTTAAATGCTACAGAAATTAATTTTACTCTCTAAAAATGTTTATTGTTTTGAGATTGGCTGGGGAAGGTTCTTTTAAAGCCCTATTCTCTCATTCTTTTAGTACTGGGCATAAATACTTCAACTTGACCTTGTTGACTGTTCTAAATACACTGATAGTCTTCTCTGTTACTGGCTACTCATTAAAGCAATTACAGAGTTTTTATATAAAAACTCCAACACCAAATGTTTCCTGGCAGTAACATTGTATTCTGTGTTGTACACAGTTAGAGGAAACATAATTAACTCCCTTCGGATAATTAATAAACTCGCAGGACGTCATGTGTGAGCACCAGTTTTCTGTGAAATGCAAGCTGCAGAGTGTGTTTTGTTGGCATTTAGTTTGAACTGCACTCAGATATAGCTGTCTGATTCATAAGGGCGCATCCCGATGGATATATGTCAAAGATTAAAGATATGAGATATTGAGGTACGAGCAAGGGAAGTGGATGGGGTGATGAGAGAGAGAGGGAGAGCGAGCGAGCGATGGAGAGGGTAGTGTGACTCAGTCTTGCAGATTCACACTCACTGTTGTGCAATGAATACATTTTTTGTGATCTGAATTATAGACACCATGCTGTTTTCTTCAGAATTGTTGGCTGGTTTGTTTCAGGCTTTAATGTTTTCAATATATGCTGTGTCGTAAGAAATTTTAGCCAACAAGTGCTAATGGTGTTACCATCAATTTTCATGGAAAAACATAGCTTGGATTCAGGTCTATATTGTATAACATTACGGATTTTTATTAAAGATTTTAAATAATAAAGCTCTGTGTTCTCTCTGTGCGTTTGCCCCAGTTTCCCCTCAAAGACTGCCTTTGTGTCCTCAGCTTCTTGAGATGTTTCACAAAGACTTCTGGTTGATACACATTTTTCTCCCGCTCAGTGCTGTGTTATATGATTGGTTTAAAACGAAACAGTTGAGGCTCCATGAGATGAGGTCTGGCTCAGAGTTCTATGCGGTTGTCATGGAGATGGCAGCTAAGGGAGCGAGCCTTAGAAACAATAGAGGAGGCCATATATGGGCGTCTCTTCCTGTTTGGCAGGTTTAGGCTCACAGAGAATGCAGAGCATCACTTCCAGTCAGGTGGCAGTTTTGCGGCAGACGCTTGCAGACATGAACCATGAAAGTGCGGGGTCGAATCTGTATTTATTTAGAGCACCAGTCTTTCATTTTCACTATTCAGCTCGTTTAATCCTGTAAGGTGCCCTGTGCTGAAGGAGAACATGCCAGACTCGTGCTTGTAGATTTTTTACTTGTTTTTTGTTTTGCAGATGTCTGCTTTTGGCTGTTTTTGATTTCTGATGTCTGACAACAAAAATCTATGAGAAATGTTACACTGGATTAAAATTATAAGGCTGGGTTTTAATTTACATGCCACATCCAAGGGACAAGCTTGTCTTTCTTTAGTCTTATTAATGTTGCTAAAACATATTGAATGGCTAAGTTTTATATCTATCTAAGCTCAGTAGCTGAGATTGACTCATTAACTTTCATGGAAATTATAAAATGGATCAAATATGATCTTAGATGTTGGATTAGTGATGGTTCGAGTAGGAAGGGCAGACCTCCTACTCCCACATAAAGAATGATAAACAATCAAACAATCCTTCTCACTGGAGATGAAATTTTTTTCCAAAGTGTTTACTAATATAAACAATCAATTAACAGAACATATGAACAAACACCAAAAAGTGCTTCGATATTCAGAAGATTGTATTTGCCAAAAAAACAGACGAAACAAGCACAAATGCTAACTTGGGAACAAAAACATACGTACGCTGAGCAACCAAATAAATAACATTTTGAGTAATAATGAAAAGAAAAATAAGTACAAAGTCAAACTAAGTCAAAATGCCATCAGCCTTCCTAAGTAACCCCCAAATGACATACTCTTCCACCTACTCCAAAAATAAGACACCGTAGCTAACACCTCAAACAACTCTCAACTAAATCCAATCGATTCAGAAGTGAGTCAGCTGATTAGCCTCCACATCCTTCAGCCATCTTTAATTATACCAGATTGAGAGAGAACTGGAGCTTTAAGCGCCTATCACACCAGCTTTTAGAGCTCAGATGGCCATGCGGTATCAAAGACCCCGCTCACCATGTTTAAAAAAAAAAACTCTAAATATAAATCATCGCAAACAAGTTTAGCTCTTATGTACTTCACCTAGATGCTCAAGTCCTAAAAAATACAATCTTACTTTAAAACGAGATTTCAGTAAACCTCTTCAATCTGTTGCTTTGTAGACACGTGATGTGGTGTCAAAGTTAAATTCAGCTTAACTTTCATCAGAGCGGAATTTGAACACACATAGGTTGGTACTTCTAGTTTCATCAGATTTTTTTTACTTTATTTGATCCTCTATCTATCTATCTATCTAAATGTATATATATATATATATATATATATATATATATATATATATATATATATATATGAATATATAAGTATATATAAGTATATTTAAGTATATATGAAAATATATAAATATATATAAATTTACATACATCGTATGACTGTCTGAACAGCGCAGATCAGTGCAGTTTGGTTTTTATATCTAAACCGAGGTCATCTTCAGAGGGGTTTTTTTCTAAATCTGATGCGAATATGATTTTTTTTTCAGTGTACGTACATTTTACATGATAGAGCCCAACTAATTTTTATAACAATATTACATAATCATTGCTCTTGTCTGTCTTTTTCTTGTTGATGTTAGTTGATATTAGGGATGCACCAGTATCAGTATCGGGCCCAATGACATTTTCAGGTCCTCGATTAATGCATGCCAATACCACAAACCAACACCTTCTGACATCAACAACACAACTTTTCCGGAGAGCAAGAACAGAATGTCAGGTTCAGTTACGTTTTTGATGACAACGCACTCATCGCAGGCTGCAAACTTTGTTCGTAAAAAATTTCAAGAGGAGATGTGATTACACTACAGGTAACACTATAAAAAATATGAAACAGACAAGAAAGAATTGAGAATTTTCTAGAAGTACAGTGAACAACACCAGTTGTGCTAATATTGTTAGTCTCACTGTCATTCATTGCTGCTTTCCCCCAAAAAGACAGACATCATTAGTTGTATCGGTCAAGTACCTGAAAACAGTATGGGTACTCGTATTCAGCCTTTAATAATTGGTATCGATCCAACCCTAGTTGATACTTATTAAATTGAGTATGATCAGACTTTTATTTTCAACACGAAAACTGACTTTATAAAGAGACTTTGGGTCTCCTAGGTTTTACACAAGCAGTCACATCACAGCACAAACACTTGAGGTCACAAGGTCACCAGGAAAACAATCCAAAGCGGTACTGTTGTACTCCAATTTGGTGAAAGCAGACACCTTTGTCCACATCGACCAAAATGACAAAAGCAGACACATTTCAATGCACAATGCACGTTTTAAGAAGATATATTCAGAAGGGCCTCAAACGGACTTCTTAGAAATATATAGAGATTCATCCACACTTCATGAACACATTAAAATCTGTTTTACAACACATATAATCTCAGTTGGTAAATGTACATGTACGCAAGAATAAACAACTAGAATGCAATATAATGTGTTACTATGCTAAGAGTTATGTATAAAAAAAAAACAAATAACAAGTTAGCTAGACAGATATATTCTTATCTTACCTTATTTTTGTAGGGTTAAATAATCAGTTAAAAATATTTCAATTTGGGACTTTTGTAAATATATCCCTGTAAGGGATTGATTTTACCCATGTGAGCACATTAGAATTGAGTTGTTTGTAAAACTTTGTGGAGTTTTGTTTCTTTTCTTTCGATATTTAATTGTTTTAATAACCCCCTGTAACAAGATATTATTTATAATATAATTAATAATACGATAAGAGGCAATCATACAATCTGTCATGTAAACAAATGAGAATATTACCTTTGGGGCCAGAGCAGTCCGCTGGGGGAAAATTCCGAACCGCTAGGTCGAATCAGATGATATTGAGTCGGACCACCAATTCCCAGTTTATGGTTAATCTGTCCACCAGAATAAACCAACCGCCATTAATATAGACCCTTACTCAAAATGAATTGTATCCCAAAACATTACTACCCAACTTTTAAATCGTATTATGTCAAGATCGATAACCTCAGGGAACGGAATTCGTATTTAATAAACCACGGACAAGCAAATATGTTTATGACATTTATTGAACTATTCTAAACTCAGAAGATAAACGATTTCTAACTAACTGAAGGACATTCGCTCGTGCACGCACGCACGCACACACACACACCAAGAGGGATGGGGTGAGGGGAAGCGAAGGAGAGAGAGAGAGAGAGAGAGAGAGAGAGAGAGAGAGAGAGAGAAAGGCAAAATTTAAGTCAACAACTCAAGAGTTACCCTTAATTATGAATCTAGGCACATAATTACGTTTGACTATTTAAAGAGTCCGTTCTGTATCGTTACCCTCGCCAAAGTAATTAATTATCACTTGCTACTGTTTTAGGATCCGTTGAATCGGTAAGGGTTCCCGAGTGGTCCGCGGGGCAGGACGAGAGGATTCCTGGATAACGGCTGTGAAGATCCAGTGAGTCGATTCCGCTGAGAGTCGAGCTGGGAGATTCGAATTGGCTCCGTGTGAAGGGTCCTCAATGTCTGAAAGAAGTTTCACATTCGGCTCAAAAGTCTTTATATTTGAAGTCGCGACTCGGTGGTCGGGAGCTGGGGTTTCCTTTGTTGAAACAGCGCCAAGGGATGAGAGAGTGTTGAAGAAAGCCCTTAGAAAGGACTTAGGAAAAAGAATAATAAGAAAACCAAACTGGCTAAGAGAAGGAAGAGAAAAGAACTGCGGAGAGGCAAAGACTAAAGTAGAAGCTGGGAGCAGAGAGACAGCGATCAGAGAGAGCGCGCCCTGTTTTTGGACCTGGAGGCGGGTCTCTCTCGCAGCTTAGCCAATGAGAGCACTCCTGAAATCGGATCCGTGATGACGTCACGATTCAGCCCGTAGAGGCTTCCGGCTGAAGAGAAGTTCGCTCTTAATTTGCATTCATTAATAGACCAAGTTATATCTCATCAAGAGAGTACCGGATAACTTTCTACCGAACACCCTCACTTCAGGGGCGTGACCGGGGTCCGAACGAGACCAAACACTAGTGTTCAGCTATTGAAGACTACATGCATTCACACATTCATTCGTTTTAACTAACTGGCTAAACACGATACAGGTCTTCAATGTACACAAAGCAGATTAAGACATGCTATGACTATTAATCCAGGATATGGGCGTGTACACGTAAACAGATGTGTCCCTTTTTCTCTGTACGTTAAGAAAAGCAGTTTTGTGTTGAATATCCACAAATCGCGAGGTTTCAGTCACAGGATCCGTGAATTCCTGTGCGCGGCGTGAGTCCTGGGGAGCATCAGGTGTCCAACAGTCTCTTTTGAAGCTCTTGACTGATAGTTCCCAGCCTGACCCTTGTGGCGCCGGTCACATTTTAGGGCTTGGAGTTAGGCTGAACCGAATGTTTTATTTCTTGCATCTGGTCCTGAAGGATAAGTTAGGAATGTGCAGCTCCAGGTTCCCATGCTGTAAGTGTGCTTTGCTGAGGAGACGAATCTAATTCCCTACGCCCTGGTTAAAAGGTTGTACATTAACTGTGCAGTGAAATCAAAATGTGTTTTGAAAATTTGCACTTTTCTTTATCAACTGGTTTCAGAAAATTTTTTGAGCGTATGTATAGAATTGAATTAACCTTTTGTTACAATTAAAAGTACAGAAACGAAATCAATTTAATTAATGAGATGATGTTTAGCTTCTGGAAAGGACTTTCTATTTTCAGAAAACCTGATGGGTTATTAAAAGAGAATTTTATTCACAAAACATTCAACCCACACTTTTGCTTTTAATCTGTGAGATGGCACAAGTCATTTGAGAGATATTTCCTAGGATGAATCAGATTAGTGATTTCCAGAAAGATCAAGCTGTGCTTACTTCTAAGCAAGGGCGGGGGTTAGTGATGAGAGTGCTTTTTATATAATGTATCTTAGATGGCGTTGGATGCCACATTTCTGGTGTGGTCTGAGTGGTCTGTACATTTTTATATTCACTCGTCACCTTTTGCTTTTTGACTCTCTCCCTGATGTATTTCTCCAGAAGTTGTTTACAGCTCTAAACTTAGATCCTTCTATCTATATCACCTGATCATATAAGTCTTGCTTACTTTTATTGGATCAAGATAGCAAGAAGTCAAGATAATTATGCGTACCATTGTCAATAGATTTACTTTAGCCAATGCCTGATGGGAAACAAACAAAACTGTTTTTATTTAACAACTACTGTTAACAATTTACAAAAACAATTATTGGTTAAAAAAACCAAGGTTGTTTTAAAATTCTTGTTCATGTTTGATATGTGATTGAGGAATATTTGTTACGATTATCTTCATAAGACTTATTTGCAACATGATTTCATAATTTAAGATTTACAAAGCCAACGGGCCTGTTTAGGAAATATCAAATGTAAACATTCAGCCAATCAAACATCTGTGCCTATGTCCCGCCTCTCTGGACCCATATTTGGTTACTGTAAAGAGAGTTGCTTTAGTTGCTTTCGTACATCCACGAAAGCAATGGTTGGTGTTGGAGCCAAATTGATGATTGTATGTTTGACCACTGTGAGGCGCTATGCTCTATTTAAGGAGACACCTGTGTGCTCATCAGGAGAGTTTGGAAGCACACAGTTTTTCAACCGTGACAAGCAAAGTTGTATAGAATGTGATTGGGAAAGTGAACTTTGGTTTTTGAAGGTATTTATTTAATTTAATTATTTGGAACAGTTAATGGACAACTTAATATCAAAGAATAAAAGAGCACTTTATTTCAAGTCAACGACTTGGTTCCTTACTTCCTCACGCATCAGAAACCTGCTCACAACACGCTCTCAGTGGCGGCTTATTGGATAGCCGCTACAGTTGGCTATGCCCAATTTTGGCTTGTTTCACTGATAGCATGGACGTTTCATATGATGTACAGTCTATGGTTGTAGCTGGTGGAGAGACACTGTAATCTTTTTCCTTTAGATATGGAAAGTTTTGGTTTTAATCACTAATATCACCTGATTAATGAATCTCTAAAAAAATGCATCTATACTGTATGTACATTTACTGTAAATACACAACTCTTGCCAGTCTTTCTCAACAAATATTTAGCTTTCAAAACTTCCTGATTTATCTGAGACGCTATCTGTTCTTGTTCAACACCGGAGCTCTTTGCGTCACGTCAACAGCTTATTGTTGTGGTTTGGGGTGTCTGTTTTGTGATTAAAGACGTTTTTAAATATGCTATCTGTGTAGTCCTGTACACATCAGAGGATATGCTTTAGCACAGAGACCCGCAGCACAAACCCTCGCCTTTCCTTCATCAGCATCTGGGTTTTGTGAGAAAACTCTTTTAATTTTTCCAAACTCCACCTGTAAACAAAATAAATGTGGTTACGCCATCTGGACAACAAGGATTCGCTAGCGTTTCCACCTTGTTGTGGGTTTTCAAAAATAACGATGAATATTACGGTGATACGGTGAAATGAAAAACAAAATAAACGGGTAAAATGGACAGGGCCTTAGATTATTGATTGGGTTCTGTTAGTATCCTCATTGTTTTTCTGAGGTTCAGTATTTATAGTTTATTTGACCTTGTCGCTGTGCTCCCTCCAGCATATGGTCCCCTAGAAAAAGTGTCTCAGAGACGACGTAATATAAATTGACAGCCAGATTCTGCTGAGAAGTGTAGCGCTTGTGGTCCTTCATTAACAAGATTGAATCTTTCTTCTTCTTAATCTTTGTTCTTAAACTTAATCTTGTTTTTTTTTAGCTTAGATTTTCTTTTATTATTATACATTCTTATGTTTATTTTTCAAGTATTCATTAAAAATAATGCGTTGTTATGTTTATTTTTCAAATATTGATACAAAAATAATGCATTCTTGTTTATTTTTTAAGTATTGATTAAAAAATAAGGCATTCTTATGTTTATTTTTCAAGTATTAATTAAAAAATGATAAAGTGCACAATTATTATATTCCACAAAGTGCTTACCCTGCTAATTTAACAAATCTCCAAATATTTTATATAAACTTAATTGATTGGATTATGAAATAAAAATGTAAGCTTACTAAAGATAGAAAATGTATTTTCTTATGTCACTCAGAGAGCACATTTATTTAAAATATGCAATATGTTAGTGTGTGACCAAAACTGGAACTGCATTAACTTAAAAATATTTAGTAGTTTGGATTCACTCCCCTCCTCTCCTGACTAAAGGTTTTCTGCATTAGGCTTTTAAAAAGTAAATACTGAAAGATTAGTAATTTGACTGTAAGGTGAAAGTAAACTGAAATTGTAAATATAAACATAGTTTCAGGGCTGTAAGTTGTGTTCAATTGTAAATATTTTAGTAGTGCTTTAAATGATATAGCCTCTTCGAAACATCAGGACTATTTATGTTACATTTCTTAAATAGGACACCTTTATGTCATGCCCATTCTCATACCCAATGTTTAGCATTGATTTGTCACACGTCTACTCGTGATTTTTCAACCCCAAAATTCTTCACAAATGCCTTAAAATTGGATTGAAATACCAAACAAACTGAATTCTTTTTTTGTCCTTTTATTATCCCATATAAATTCTGAATGCAAAGGTGTGCACTGATTTGTTGATGTTAGAATGTCTCTGATGAACTGTTTGTGTTCTGTTGCGAGGAGGCTTTTTGTTTTGAAACACAATGAGAAACCAGAGCCTTTGTCATCCTACGGATTTTTCACAGCTTGAGCTCTGCGTTTAAGTATAGAGCTTGACAACACATTAGGAGGAGACCGAGCGAGACAGACGTGAACAGCTTCTCCCTGTCAGATTTATCAGCAGCTGTGTGGGCTCTTTCTCTGTCTGCTCTGTTTACTGAAGGCATCCTTCCAATCCGTCTCTCATCTGTAATCTTAAGTCGTTTGCCACATGAATCTGTGCTAAGCTTTGCTTTGAATTTGCGTGGATGAGCCTGGCCTCGTAACCGACTGAATTTTATCCGAGTAGTTAATCCAGCGAGTAATCTTTAATTAGAGCTCTGCAGAGCAGTCTCTAATTAGCTGCCTGAGCGTCCTGAGGAAATGCAGAGCTTCTCCTGTCACTTTAATTCAGAGACCAGTTTTTATTGTGATTGTGTAATTCTAGCTAGTCGAGTATCTCATTAATGGCTAGCACTCATTAGCCCCTTTCTGTAAAAAAACTGACCTTATTGGGAGGATTAGATGTTATTTTTTTGTGGACATCATCAGTTGTAAAAGTCTTACATAATTGATTCAGTTTAAGTTATGCAACACTTAAAAAATATAAACAGGTAAGAACATATTGTAGTTGTTGCAAAGGTATAGAACTTAAGCTGTGGTCTATTTCATTAGACCCAACCCTTAACGAGTGCTGAGGGAAACGGCTGAAAATTGTATGAATCATAGTAAAACTATTGTTAAGCCGTAAAAAAACCTTACTTATAAACATGTATGTACTGTGTAAAATAATTTTAAATCACACATGATTCATTTAAAATGAGATACATTGACTTTATTATGTGATTTGATTTCATATCGACTTTTTTCTGACCTGTGTAAGCACTCGTGACATGATATCTAACAAAAAACTGTTTTTTTTTATTTCACATCTTACAATAATATCATGCTCTAACAAATTGTATGTCTCCTAAGCTAATCTTTTGTTTAATGTTACTGTTATATGGCTAACCTTTACACATTATTCCTGTGAAACACATACTTATTGTAATAATATTTACTTATTAAGTATAAAAATCAACAATTACATAATTATTACTATTTCTGACCGATTTATGTACTTATGAAATGAAAACTACCATGAAACTATATTTGTTTGTCAGCATCAAGTGCATTGAGGTCAGAGCACAAACATATGGAGAGCACCTTCCCAGAGATTGACTCTGAGTACCGTTCGAGAAATTACATAAATTTGTTCTCTCTTTCTTTGCACTGGCAACCATTGTTGTCAAACATTGTTCCTGCATTGCATGGTGCATTTTGGGAAATCCATTTCACGCCTTGGTCTGTAAGTGCGGCTCTGAAGTGATATATACAACAATTTGCTAAAGCTCATTCCCTTTGTTCAAAAGAGAATTGGGAGAGGGTCGCGAAATGGATCGCAGCCTTAGCTAGGCAGAAACGCAGTTTTAACATTCAGTGTTGTCGTTGTGTCTGTTTTTTTTTTTTTTTGCTAAAATTCTGGTTACATTAAAATGTCTATGAATCCATTATGACCGTTGATGATGCCATGTGCGCAATGCTGCTGCAAGCCTCTAAAAGCTATAGACAAATTAAACTTAAAATGCTTCCAGCGTCATCTCCAGATACCTGTTATGGTGCAGATAGTTATAAATTTTAATTTAAAACATCAAAATAGAATGGTCTAAAAGTTAAAAAAGCAAATAGTTACCAAGACAGATGCACTGTTGAGACAGCAGTACTCTTTTAGTAAACTCTTTTTATTAAGTTGATGTGTTTTTAGTTTAGATTCAAACATGCCTAGTGTTTTAGCCCCTGTAACCTATTCTGGAAGCTGGCTCCAGCTGCGGGCAGCATAGTAACTGAAAGCTCCTATCTAGTGAAGTGGGTTTTGTATGAAATAAAATAACATGCATACTTAATGCATTTATGTGCAATGTTCATGTCCTTGTGCGTGTCATAAAAATAATGTGTATAATGTGCTATTGTGCAAATTGGATTACAAAATCTATGTCTTTAAGATGTTCACAGACACAACTTCTTAGTGTTCCAATTCAACTTCCAAATGCACAACTAACTGTTTGGACACACAACACTTGGTTTTACAACAGCTCTGTCACGCATACAAACCAGAAATGTGCTGGGAAAGGACAAGAATTCTTTAATTTTTGCATAAAGAGATTTGAAAGATGCAGTAACTAAAAAAAAAAGCTTTTAGCAGTCTTTATAATAAAATATTTTACTGGCCTATACAGCACTATTGGTAATTGAGGTTAATCATCAGATTAACATAAGTTGGGGAGGAGCTTGGCTGATAATTGACTAATCATATGGTCCCATCTACCAGTATATAAGACACGACCAAAGAGCTAACATCTACATCATGCAAGCTATCTCTCCTTCCACTCTTTCTCCACTCACCATGCATGTTTCACTTCTCACTTTGAGGAAGATGGTCTGCTCCTCATTTAAACTGCAGTAATAGTTGGAAATCTAAGGGGAGAATTCTCTAGGCCCAGCTGTTCAACGGTACCATTTCTCGCCAACCACACTTGTGATACTAGGCAATTATGAGCAGAACAAACTCGTGAAAACCTGATTAGCATAATAAAGCATTGGAAGTAAGTTTTTCAGACCTGGAAGTGGAAAAGCAGAGATTTCTTCTAGTAAATGAGTTTTATTTCATTTGAAATAAAAATCCTAACAGTAAATAAGATAATGAAGATGGGAAAAGGATAGTAAAATCTCAGGGTTGGGAGTTGATCTTACGCAAATAGCCTCTCTTCCATCTTGCATCTCAGCTCACAGTTTTTGAACTGATTACTGTACATTTTTGAAAGTATCTTTTGAGTTGTAAATATCTTGTATGTGCTTGTGACAGAGCTGTTGTAAAAGCAAGTTGTGTTTGTGTTAAGCCAGAGTTTCCACAGTCTTACCAATACTTAAAAAACAAAAGTCCACACAATACTTAAAAAACACACACACATGATCATTGCACAAATAAATTTAATATGCACTTGTTATATTGAGAGCAATTTTATTCCATGCTTTAGCATTATTCCACACTTTACATTTATTCCATGCTCATTTATAGTGTTGGCATATCTTTTTTTTATTTGTTGGTGCTGAGTGGTTCTGTGACTTGTAAACAAGCAGCAGCATTCATTATTAATTTCACTAGCAGCCAGTTTAGAGACCTGGGGACCGGCATTATGTGATCCAATATTCTAGTATTTGTTGGGATCCACGCAGCTGCATTTTGAACAAGCTGCAGCTGTTCGGTTGTCAATTTTGGAAGGACCAGTAAGGAGACCGGTAATAGTTAATGGTTTATAAGATATCAAATAAAATAAAGACTAAACTAAAATGTTGTGTCTTTGTTAGGGCCTTAGGTTTATACCTTATTATACCAATAAACTTTCTATTTTCTTCAGTCTGCACCAAAATCCTGTCACGCATGTCTCAAAGAAGCACTGTAAATAGAAACATCATAAAAAATGATCTCCGCTGTGAGACAGATGTACTTTGAGTAGTGAGCCTTACATAGGTGCCCACAGGACTAACAGAAACATGCACTTTAATAATGCATTGTATTGTAATTTAGAGTTCATTGCATAACTTTCTGTGAATAGTTTAAGTCTTTGTTGCATAGTTAATTTGTGAAACCGCACCTTACACTGATACTGGATCTTTGTTATGTCAGAGCTGTAATTGACTCAGTAATAATTCATTCGTGGTGACACAGAAGCGTATTTTTGTTCAGCTGTCCTGGGAGTGTTGCGTCAGGACAAGACCATGTCTGGGGAAAAGGCTGTACCCTTTTCATGCTCCCTTTCAGGTCATGTCCTTCTAAATTTTAAACAAAGGGTCAGATGCAAACTGCACCTGGTGTGTGTGTGAGAGAGCGAGAGCAGTAGAAAGCATGAGAGGAGGAGAGATGAGAGGGTTCACATCGCTGCATCCATCCTCCCACAGCTGAGCATGTTACACAAGAGTCAGAGTCTAAATTTATATTTGGATTTTAAACCTTACGGGAACTTGGATCCCAAATACGGATCCCATAAAGCATGGTTATGCTTCATTCTCTATCTTGCAACAATAATACCACTGTAAGTGCCGTGTTGCCAGTTTGGCTTAAATCCTTTGTTAAACTGACACAATAATAGCTGCGATGACAGCTGACAAATTCCATGCGAACAAAAGTGGAATTAATCTTTTGTTTTTTCAGAAATGGATAAGGCTCACTGTAGATGACCGCATTATTTGTACAAATCTTGTTTTACTCTGTGATAAAATACAGGTACATTTGTGAATCTGATTAACCAGAATATATATATTATATTTTAAAGTTTATATATTTTCTTTTTTGCACAATACATAAAAGGAAACTGATTCATATAGAGTGTAGGCTCAAAGAGCAACCAGAAATTATAAATACAATGTATCTTAATGATTATTTCCTAATATAACATTTTTTTTTACTAGCGGCTAAACATTGAGTAGTCTCATTTAGCACATATGTCTAAAACAAAAAAACTCATTCTACTGATCATTGAATAGGAAGGTCAAAGCGCTTCCTTTCTTATAAATGCAAACTTCCCTTCCTCAGCAATTCGGATCTAATGCTTTTTATCTGTGTTTATTGCCAAACATCCAGAGTTGGTTGGTTTGTACTGGTTCACTTAAGCCATACCAAAGGTCATATTTTTTTATAATGACAAATGTTTTTTTTATTTTATTTTTTATGAAGCACATATTTGTGTACTCAAATATTAATAAAAATGTAGAAGCAGTCTAATCTATTTTTTTGTGTTGATAGGGACAGAAAGTAGTCGTGCTGGATATTAAAAGATCTGTGCATCACAGATCAAGTGGCAAGAAAATCCCAAAATATGTGTTTAATGAGATCTTGTGACTAGTCTAGGGGGAGTCTCAGCATGTCGCCACTTCTGCTGAGGCGCTTGGAGAATGTGTTTGAGAACTAACTCTAAAATAAAACCGAGATGAGTCTGAAACATCATTCACATCAAACTAATGGAGCATCACTGCAATGGCCATAGTGCTAATGATTACATATGTTCCCTGCAGGTTTAATACTCATTTAGGCTATTTTAATGATCAAAGATTTTTTGCTAAAGTATTTCTTACGTTTCAGTGAATTCATAAATGCTTGATTGAGCATTTCTACAGAGTAAAATCTAGAGTGTTAAATTGACACTGCTCTGAGTCTATTTGGTCCTACTCTAAATAGAGTTAAAGTAACACTGAGCTCATCAACCGGAACCACAAAAAATTGTAAGTTAAACTCTTATTTTTCGTTACAATGTGATGAGGGAAATAGTTGTGACGTTTTTATAGTGAAATACAAACGTTTATCACCACGTACAAATTTTCGGTGAATAATCAAAGGTTTAGATGATTTAACTCAGTGATGGGTTAACTCAGTTTAAGTGTTACTGTTTCACTCTATGTACAGTGTATTTGCTCCTACTCTGGATAGAGTTCATTTTACTCTCAGGATTTTACTGTGATATATTTCCACAGATTTAAGCCTCACCGTGATGAACACTGACAAACACGTGCGAGAGATCAAATTGGCCTAAATTGCCTTTCCTGGAAACTTCAGCTCGCTGTATGCCATTGGCAGAAAGCCATTCGGAGCTCATCACATTGAATAATAATAGACTTTACGCTAAAAGTATTGACATGTAAAGAGCTATAATTGATCTTTTCATCCGCCATTAACACCACATGGATCATTAGAACAAACTGCTTTTTTTAAAGTGGTGTTGGCTAATGGAAACTATTATATTGATTAAAAATACCTTTAAATAACAAAAAGAATATTACAAATCATGCAGCTTATGTTAAAACCTCAAAACCCTTGAAATAAATAGCCAGAATCGCATTCAAGTGGCTGTTTTATAACAAACTACCTGAAGCCAAGCTCTGAAACCCCATAAATCATGATCAAATACGCTTGTGTTTATGCTTGTATCTGGCCGTGGTGCGTTGAGTGCCATTAAAGGTCTGTCGGTGAGAAGAACGGGAGCGTTTCCAGCATTACCTCAGCCCTGCGCGCCTCCCACTTACCAAAGCGCTCAGGCTTTGGCGCGCGTCACTGTGACGCAAGCTGTTGGTCAGCCAATCAGCACGCTGAGACTCACGCTCAGTACTCGCTAGGCTCTGCGCTGCTCCATTCATTCATTGGATCTGGCGCTCGGCGAGAGCTGCTGCTGCTCCTTCTTCTTGCTGGAATAACACTGTGTCTCAAGATGCTGCAATACGAAGGTAGGCTTCTGGGTTCTTTTAGCGGATGCTAGCATTGGCTTTTAATGGTTGAGCATCACTGTAAGCTTGATACCTCTGGACTTTACTATATAAAAGTGCTTTATTTTTAAATACAATTTTAGATGTCCTTCTGATGAAGAGAGGACTGTTAACATTTTAACTGATGTAGTTTTTCTCCAGTTTGTTATGAAATCATTCAGTTTCAGTGAGATGCTAATTCATCTAGAGTATATTAAGTGTCTTAATGGTTTCAATGATGTTACATTTGGACAGAATGACCTTTAGACTGTTTTTATATATTATAAATATATATTATAATAATTAGAATATAGTAATATTATAAAATACCTTATTGCGACTATCCAATATGATTTTTGCATTCTTCAGGTTTACTCTGTGTTTATTTTACAGATGCTACATGATTTTTCATTGACATTCAAACTATTTGAACCTATTTTGTGTGTAGTTTAATATAAAACTAACAATTATGTTTGTTTTACAAAAGCGTCTTGTCAAAACTGTTGCTTTGAATAGCGTCAAATGAAAAGTCATTGTTCCCATAAAAAATGTCTTTGGATGTGTTTGCTGCTCTGGTAAATGGGACCGAAATCTTTTATTTCAACTTGCATATGATTTTTACTTTGACGACATTGTTATCTAGTTCCAGTTCTTTTAGATCTACTTTGGTCACTTACATCTTTGCAGGAACCAAAACACATCTGTGTTTTGGTTCAGTGTGGAAGACAGCGTAAAACGTGTGCATTGTAGTGTTTTTCTGTGTTGTGTCCTTCTCATCCCACACGGATTGCTCTAGTTTGAAGTAGTTATTCAAACAAGAAAGATCCGCTTCACTTATTGACCAGATTAGTCATTGAAGGAAAAGCATGCATAAGTTACCAAGTGAGGACAGAAAACGGGGTAGAAAATAGGAAAATGACTTTTATAGTTGGTTGAATATGTTTTACATATGAATAGGCAAACAAACAATGATAATAAAACACTGGGATGCAGTGGCGAAATCTTGCTTTGTTAGCACACGTTGTTGTCCAAATATACCAAAAAGTAGTTTTTGAATCTAAGTTTATCACCGCATCAGTTTATCAGTTCATCACCACAAACACACACACACACACGAGTTGTTTTGGAAGTACACCCCCTTTCAAGCTGGTTGTATTTTGGTACAAATTGTATCAAGAGGTGAAAAGTGCTCTCTGCAATTCAAGTGTATTAAACAAGGCGGGTGTGAAAGCAAACTTGAGCTAATATGGAGCTTATTTACATTAATGATCTGCATAAGGGTGACTTTTGTGTTTACATTCTTCCAGGAAAATCTGAAAAATTTCAGAAATCTGCATAGTGGTGATGTTCTCTATATAGTATCACCACTATGATAAACAATAATTATGTTGCTTACTCAAGTTGAATTATTCTCAAATTTTAACAATGACAGATCCATATATATATATATATATATATATATATATATATATATATATATATATATATATATATATATATATACATATCCCTGAGGCGTCATGCACTCTCTCACTCACTTTCTCTCAGCTCTCTCTCTCGAATCAAGTTATTGGTAAAAATGTGTAAATAAAGACGTACAGTCTGTGTTGCAGGTGTTCAGGTCTAGTTCCACCAAACTGAGAAATCCAGAAATGAAGTAGAAAACAATCTGGAGCGGTGAGTAAAAACCGCGGTAGAGAAATAAATTTGTTTATAACAAGGCGGAGAAAGTGTTAAACAGTCACATTTGCAGTAAAGTATAAACTCTTACTGAGGGTTCATCATGAAAATACTCTCTCAGGCTCTAGGTAGCAGACTCCACAACTAATCTACATGTGAACATCTCAGAATTAAACACCGAGAACAGTTTGAGGTGAAACCTCAGCAAGTAAACCTGGTAGAAATGAACAAAATAATGTGTCACATTTAACAGTGGCAAAAACAGTTTTCAGTTCTCTGTCTAATCTTGCACGTTAAATAAGGTTCAAATGCAAATTTTGCCTCTGTTATTAAGGTCTACTAAAATGTTTCCAATTTTTTTCAGTCATATAATGTTTATACCATCTTCCGCAATCACTTAAGCTTCCACTGGCTCTTTTTAATCACATAGAATGCTATAAAAATTAACCGTCTGAGAGTCTTTTGCCATTCTGCTAAAGTCTTCCAGACACTTTAATGTGATTCTATAGTTTAAATTGTAGAGTAGCTTTGCTTTTGGTGATAAATGACAGTTTTACATGGACATCTAAGCTTGGTGTGTTCCTGTGACTTTAGCGTATGAGACGGGGTTAAACCGGCCATGGATAAATCCTGCTCTCCATCTGCAAACAGAGGCAATGGCCTGTGAATATGAATCAGCTCGGAGGCTTTGCATGTTCTCATCTCTTTAACAGGGCAGTCATGCCATGACGGATGGGCTTGGAAGATGTTTGTGTGTATAATTTGAGAGGATTTGTGCCACTAGGTTTGTGTGCGGGATTCTTTATTTAAAGAGGATTTGGTTTGGGATGCAAGTGTGATGAGATGAGAAGCTATACTCCTATTTCTTCTCACTCTCTGACTGGCTTTGGAAGAGAAAAGAATTAGCTAGAAGAGTGCTGACAGCCTCCTGGGGCAACTCTTGGAAGTTTTGCTGAGCTTTTTTCACTTTTTTGTGTACTCTAGCATTTTTTTCTCTTTTTTTTTTGCAGTGAATGGGATCCCTGCCAGTCAGCTATCCACGCCTCATTCTGCAAAGTCACCCAGTCCTTCTCTGACTAGCCCAGGAAGCTTGCGGAAGCGCAGGGTAAGTGAACATCCTGTTCCTTAGTCGTGTTTATTTATTTGTCCTTGTTCAGTTAGAAACCTGGGTTGTAACCGCATTGAGTGTCCAATCCTGAGCACTATTTAGAATAGCACTTAGTGGGATTTACAAGTCCAGAAGCTTTCGCTCTTAGAAAAAGATCTCTCCTTTCCCCTTCAACACCATCCTGGACTCTTTATAATGTACTCCTTCTATGTTCTCAGGAAACGGACAAGGCCATCATTGACAGCACAGCTTAACTTCCACAGTCCACAGTCAGCCCTTAGTCCTGCACATCACTTTGGAGACTTTTAAATTTGTCAGTTTGTCATCACTAAAGTTGTACATGGATATGAGTCCGGCTTGTAGTAGAGCAGAAGCCATGAAGTAATGAGGTCCAAAATTATCTTGTTAATTTATTTGTGATGAGTACCAGTTGTTATTTTAACCCTTTAAGATTTAAATTTTCGAGGTGCTATCGTTTTCTAAAAAAAGCAAGTACAGCTCTCAAATCAAGGCGTTTTAGGAAAACATAGACTTTTTGGCTATACTATCTATAAAACAAAATCATCTGTATTTTCTTGTAGGAAGCCTTGTATTTCAAGCTTCCAAGTAGAGTTATAGAGCTTAAATACAGATACAGATACATGCATACAGAAACATTTGAAGGTGAAGGAAAAAATTACAATGAATTAATAAAATGAATTCTAAGCCTATTTTGCGATTGCATGTGTTTCATAGCCAATTTGTGAGAGTTTGACGTGTCTTTTAGGTTCCATAATTTGAAATCATACAAAAAAGTTAGGATTTTTCTATTCCAGCAACAGATTGTATAATTTCAATAGCTTGAACTGTTTAAAAGAACAAAGGCTGGTAAAACTCTTCATAGCTTTGTCTTTAAGGGGTTAAAATAGACTGTTTTTATTTTGTTGATTATGTATGAAAGATGTAGTTAAATGTCAAGCAAACCAAAGAAAATGGCTATTTTGTTGTTTTGAGTAATCTGCTTAATTCAGAAAAGAAAGCTTTTTCTTTCAAATCATCTACATCACCCATAATCCAAAGTTATGACCCTGCGGTACATTTTCTAGTATAATTAGCTACCATCAGCCATTAATACCATGTTACTCGTATTTTCTTAGATGGCATGGTTGAGTAAAAAGAAATGCACATTAAAAGCTGTCAAAAGAGCATGCAACTCAGCAGGAAGTTTTGATTTAAGTTCCCCTCCTAAGAAACAGCCATTTGCTTTTGGGAAGAGTTTCTGCACATGACTGCCTACAAGTGTCTCTAATCCTGGAGATTAGACAAATTTAGAGGTTTAATGGAGTCGAAAGATCTTTTCTTCACTTCAGAGTCTTTCTCTCCAAACCCTTTTGATTACTCAGCCTCTCTCTCTCTTTTAAAGTCTTGAGTTGAGTTCTGTCCAACTGTCTTTGTATTCCTCCCATCAGTGCTTTCGGAGTTGTGTTCCTCATGCGGACCCTGGGGTGTTACACCCCGACAGCACAATCACGTGCCGCTATTGACCCAGCATAGATTGATCTGAAACTGACGACCACTAGCTGAAAGTTTCCTCTGACCTTCAGACTCACACTCAAACATCTCTGTGAAAACTGCATTCAGAAGCCTCGCCGCTTTCGGTGAAGTCCCTGGAGTTAAATAGCTTCATTCATTCAATATATCCCTCAGGATTTATTAGTTACCAAGGCTGACTTTGTGTTGGAAGAGGTATCAGAGTGTTCTGCCACTGCAGACTGTGCAAAGGTGCATTTAATCACCGCTAAAATGAAAAGTTAGGCCTTTTTATTAAGCTGACATTTTCATACTAGGATTTGGCATTTGATCACACTGAAATGTAGCACCAATTCAGCAATGGGAATCCTTGTGCAATTTTGAAAAATCATGCCAAATTATTTTTAATAGTTTTTTTTAACAGTGTAAACATAGCAACTTGACATTTAGACTCACCTGACATCTATCAATTTCCCTTCGGAGATGTCTTATTGGCCAATATGAATGAATATTCTATTCTACCCTCTGAGCTCGCATACTGTGTGGAACAGGGCTTTCAAGGAAGTGAACAATGGATGCAATTTTTTATTTAAACACCAGCTTGGAAAACCCACTATAAAATAGTTTAGTCCATGTGGTCATAGTGCCTTCGGTTTCACCAGATGAATGTTTTTCAACCATGTGAGGAAAAGTGCAGTTAGTAGAGGAAAGCCTGCACACTCTACTTTACAAAGGTCGGCTGGCCTCAACTTGCACAAAGGTCTGCACTAAATGTTTCAGAAGCATCAAAAATATCGTTCAACTCAGATAAGCGTTTTCATATATGTAAGCTTTTCAATAGCTAAACCATCTCATTTCTCAACTGTTTTAATGTAGCCCTATTACAAAATGTACTCAAATGTACTAAACTTCCACTCACCAAGCTTCACTTTGACATTGAAGCTAAAAGAGTATTTGGTTTCCACCAGGACATACTTTGGGAATCTCTTCCCTCTCTTCCGTTCTCCTGAGCTCTTTAAGAAGGATGATCTCTCAGTGAAGGCTTTGATTCAGTCAGATGCCTGTGTCCCCTGCTCATCGCTCTAGTGGAAGGAGAATTTGGGACAGTCAGATCAGCCCAAAGCTGAGAGGCATCTCTGCAACATTAGAACCATCTCCTGCATAAGTGGGTCAGGCTTAGATAGCTCCTCGCTGGAGTTCTGTGGATGGAAAGAAACACATTGGTATAATTATGATGCCGAAGAAAATGAACTCAACGTTCTCTGCAATGCTCTCTGAAGAAGCTGGTACTTCTTCATTAATGCTCGGAATGCTGTTTTTAAGCTGCTTCTTGTGTTAGCCTTTTATGCTATTACATCGCTAACATGTAGCAATACGCCCTTGAGAAAATTCTGTTTGTGGTGCAACTTTAAATGACCTTAACCACGTTCACTTGAAGGAATTAAACGATGTTTACTACTGATTTATTATTAAGTAACTTTACTGCCGGAGTCGAGGTTGCAGATTGAATTCCATGCATGACCCACTTTCTGAAATGAGCTGCACGAGAGGATCTATACCAGCATGTGTGTGTGCAGTCTCTGTGTCCTTAGGCATTACCCCTCTTTCATCTTTATTTCATTCTTTCTGTTCGCTCGTCTCAGTACTCCTGGGAGTAATCCAGAATGATTAACAAATACATGACGAAAATGCAATTGCCAAAGTGCTGGTAGAATGTACTCCTAAAATCGACTTTTTTCATGAATGTATCCACAGCAGAGGCTGATGGAATTCTCAGAAGATAACAAAACTCTAGTGCTTAGTGTTGTTGATCAGATTTGGATACCTACAAGCTCATGTGAAAAGTGTTGAGGATGACGGATAAATTGACCAGTGAATGTAAAAAAGGTACAAATTGGCTCGTAGTTAAATAAAAAGAAATGATTGTTTAATGTAAATGGTGAGGATGGTGTCGGAAGAGAACATATAAATGGAGAACAGGGCAGTGATGTCGTGTTTATAGTTATCGAAGGAATTTAGATTTGTTGTAGCTTGTCCCTTGGATAGTGGGAAGGGCATTTAACGTGAAAGACAAGAAACTTGTGGGTTTCTTCCATGGGATTGGTTACCAGCTCCCATGTGCATCCTATTTCAAAGTTCTTGGTTTTCTTTTTTTGTCGTGTGAATATAGGTCTCGCAGCGTTTATAATGCGTTAACAAATATGAACCCCAATCCCCCACTCCACCGCACACACGCACCTTGTGTGCTTTGGTGGGTTGCTAGGTGGGCGCCATGTCTCATGTTGTATAACAGAACGGGTGAAGTGTGTTTAGAGCTCGATTGAGAGAACACCTGCTTACTTCAGCTTCACGTGGTCCTGCACTCAGTATCTAACACTGCTGTAATTCTTTCTTCTCGTCATTGCGCTTGACCTTCCTGTGGGCGTGGCTAATGGATTCCTATGCATAAACATGGAACGCATCCCTAATCATCTCAAACCACTGATTGGGTTGCATGCTCTTCACTTCTTCTTTTGCGTTTCCACAACCATTTTGGGTATTTTATTTTCTCTATGTTTGAATGTGTGTTGTGAGTTTTCTTTCATTTAGTCATCACACCTGGACATTTGTGTTGTATATTCGTGTTTGTTAATACAGAGAATTCATGGTCTGCTTTTCTTTATAGTTTTTCTTTTCAAAGGAGAGTAGAATTGGACAATGAAAAATAATAATACATCAACGAATACTTACTTTGTGCACTAGGAAACAATTTGTTAAGTGTGGTTTTGAGATGTTGCGCTGAGATTTATTCCTTTTTAAATGTTATTTGTGGAATAATATTGTGTTGTGTTCAATATGGATAGATCAGGTCATTTCTTCTCCTTTGCTGGTTCATTAATTTTCACATTTTTTTCTCATAGTCATGTTTTTGTGTCTCTGTCAATCGTGGTAGATTGATATTTCTGTATATGTTTTGTCTCATAAATGAATCCATCATTCTTTAGGTGTCTCATTTGTCATTGTCTGCACTATATCTGCTAGCGTGAGTAGTTTTTTTTGCTATGAAAGATCTTTGTTGTGTGACTGTGTGAACAAGTGATACTCACATTAAACAGTGAGTCTCTTGATCTAGGACGAGCTCAAATAAGTGTTGCTTTCTAAACCTTGTACAACCCCCTCCCCCTCTTTTTTGACATTTTTACCTAAAATGTCTTTATCCACAAGATAGTTATCCTAGATATCACATCAAAGACTATCATCAGGGTTACCATGGTATCTTACAAAGTCAAAAATGTACAAGCCCAAATTTTAGGCCTTAAAGAGTCTTAAATTCACTGTTCTAGGTCTTAAATAAATGTAAACGTAATTTTTCTTATTTTTCTGATGACTATGCAAAGTTCATTTGATATGTGTTTTTGTTGTTGCCAGAGATTAAGAAAACTTTTAAAAATCCTTAAAAACATAGTAGTGACATTTATCGGCCCCCAAAGTTTGAGAAAAGGCTGAAACGCTCAAAATTGTGAAAGTTATTTTTAGGGTTGTCAGATAATGACATAAATGTCAAAGTGATTGTAATGGTTAGGATTTTAAGAAAACATGGATAAAAGATTAAAAGCATAAAAGGAATCGTTGAGATTCCCAGAGATTGAGGTGCTCCCAAATGTTAAAAGTGATTGCTAGGGTCGCCAGAGTTTGAGAGAAAGCTCATAAATTTGTAAAAGGCACGGTTAGGGTCGTAAATGCTCAAAAATATAAAACTCGACCTTATAAACCTGCAGAAACTCTGTATTATGCACCTCACAAATCTTGTGCTGGGTCTCAGTGCTAGATTCCAGGAGATAAAAGAACTCGAGGTCCTGAAATGACCCCTGGAGCGCTGGCTCGGGCATCAAACCGCAGAGAGCGGACTCTTGATTAAATTATAGCATCAACATCTCCATAAAACAAAGCCATGGAATAATTCAATAAAGCCATTATTGGAATAGTCATCAACCAAATTACCTGTAATAGTGTTCGCATGACGCCACTGTTGATGCTTTGAGTGAGTGTTTGCAACATTACAATAGAGATCATTGAGATAAATGTATCCTATGATCATCATTTGCACACAGCTGTTGAGTAACAGAGTTATACAACTCACCACTTTTTTTGCATCACATAATATAGATTAGAAGGTTCCTAAATAAGTATGTTTCACACAACACTTCCACTCACTTCTGCATAGCTTGTTATTCGTCCTGACAAAAGCACCATCGGTTTGGAGTGATTCGGGAAACAGGAAGATGCCTTATATGGCCTTGTCTCAGCTGCTTCCTGTCTCGCAGAGGGAAAATATTATTGGTACACTTCAACAGTTTCCATGGTAACAGGAGTTTTGATAGCACTAGGACAAACTGTGAACTGAATGAAATAGAAGGATGTGAAAACTCACACACAGTACACGTACACATAACACACACATGAGTCAAAACCTGGGGACGCTGAAGGCAGGATGCTGCAGGTGACTCAAATTCAGTACGATGACTCCACATTGACTAAATCAACCTTTTAAAACCACCTTTATAGATGAAATGAGATTATAGGCATTTAAAGCTCTAGGGTTGTCGGTAATTTTTCAGATTTTTTTCATGTCTTTTATTTTGCTCTTTTGTCAAACCTGGTGTGATGTGACTAAATAAGAAAATTGCTTACATGAGATAATATTACTTGGACACTTATTTATATAAAAGATCCAAGGGTGGGACTATAAAACTGTGCCGTCTTATTTTTTTTAATTTAAGTTAAATTATGACAAAAAAGTGTCCTTTATTAAAGCATCAACCATGAATGACAATGTTTTTGCCCATTTTTGACTGGCAATTAAAAGATTTTAATCTGTGTTTTTTAGATTAAAGTTTACAGTTCAACAATTGGTCATATTTCTATATTGGTTTTAGGGAGCGTCAATAATGCAAAACTTGCATTAAGAAGGAAGTGATGGAAAAAGCATGGACGGAAAGAATAAATAAAAGCGCAGATTCCCGTTAAACTTACTATGTTTATATGCTGCAGAGATATAGTGGTAAAACTAGTCTCAACACTAATCATACATCCAAAACCTGACCACACTAGCTCTCCACACAACTATGCTGTACCCAGCTTTTCTACAAATGTTCTACAAAAAATGTTCCACAAAAAAATAAATAACTCAGAAATGCTGTTACACTACACCAGAGCGGAGTTTGCAGATGGAAACGGGAAAACCACAAAGAAATTTAATTTTAAATTGTGTCTAAAACAGGTACTGCAACCAAATAAAACACTGACTGTATATAACATGGACAGAGTGTTCATGTCGTCACCCATAGGTTTCTGGCAAAATCAAATGAAGCTTAGAATGGATTTGGCCAGTGCTCGAAAACTTGTCCTCAGAAGCAAAACGTGGCTGTAATGAAGGAATCTGACTGGGTGAAATATTCATTTTTATGTATCTTAAACAAATTTAAAATAATTCACCTCCCTCAGAGTGTTCATGAAGATCAAAATGAGGGATCTGAATCAACAAACATAATGGAGCCAGGGGTGGAAACATGCTTTTTTCAGCCCCAAAGTTGGTCAGTTTTGACATTGGAGTGAATGAGAACCTGCTCCCTTTTGGAGTCTGTCTCAAGTGGAACTGCAGTTCAGCCATTTCCTATCAAGAAGGAAAGGAGTAGGTTGCCCCTTAAAATAAAATCAATACTGTCGCCCATTATATTTGCTTACTGTCCTTGGATAACAGATTGCCAGATTGAAGTTCCACTACGTGCTATGTTGTAAGTGATGGCAAACTCAGTAATCTTACTCGTATGTTCAGAGACTGAATTTATTTCAAACTACAGCTGAAGGGTGAAACCCAAAACGAGTGGTGCACTAGTGAAATTAGTGTGGGTTAATGACTTATAAAAAAAAAAACTAATCTTTGACAACAATAGAAGTGAACACAGTTGTTCTGTCACATGCAGCAAACAGGATTAAAAAAATCTATAAGAGCCTATGAATCAGGTGCATTTATATAAACTGGGTTTGTGCCTTCAATGTCTGGCCCCTTGCCCGCCATCTCATCTGCATCCACTCAGACTGACATTATCAGAGCGAGTGTGTGGGTGTGCTGACCCCTCATTCGCTGTTTGTTCTCAGAAGACTAGCACTCAGTTTTCACCATTAGCAGCTCTTTCCTCTGCCGCTGTGCCTCTGAGGACCCGGGATCATCTACTCTTGTTCTCCAGAGGAACACTGCTCCATCTTTCCAATTACTCTGGGGGTATGTCTGAAGGGTCCTGATCCTCGATTGTCGAAAACCAATTTACAGCACAGCTAGAAAACTCTGCAGACATAACTGCTGCCATGGAAACCAAGTGCTAGAGAAGCACCAGTGGTGCTAACAGCTGTGTTCAGACACTGTGCTGTGTTTAAAAGTGTGAATGAGGACTGCGTCCAACATGCAGATGATGTGCTTAGTTTTGTGTTGCCAAAGCAGAAACCAGCAGGGAACAGCTTCCAGCTGCTTCAAAATAACAAACACAGATACTTTTTTAAACAGATTTTTATGCAAATCAACACAACTCAGACTGCTTTAGTTTGGGCATCATATTTCTTTGACTGATGCTTCAGAACAGCCTCTAGTGGTCATTGGTAAAGTTCAGGGCGTTCATCGTTTACTCCCAACAACTCACGGAGGACACAGAGAGCAATTTCCCCATATTGAGGGTTTGAGGTCTGAGAGCCAGACCCTACAAGAAGTCTTTGTGATGTTAGCTGTTGTTCCAGTGGCCTTTTTATTCAATGAAGAAGAGATAAAAAAAACTTTCTTTTTCTTGATGTACAGTACTTTTAGGCATGGCCTCTTGGTTTATCAGGCTCTTCTGTTCTCCTCAGGGATCTGACCTCAATGGTTCATCGCTGTCTCTTGCATCTACCAAAGCCTGCAGTGTGGATGAGGAGGAAGAGCCCATTAGTGATGGTGAGGATTATTCTTAAAATTAGTCTGTGATATAAATCTAATTTTAAAAGGACATACAAAAATGATATAATTTTTATATTGATTATTTTGCTCAATATTTTCCTTATTAATAATAATTCAGACTATTTAGTGATTATTACATAAAATTAATTCTTACATAATTAACATTTTTTAAAGTCAAATACAACATTTTTTATATGAAACAGCAGAAAGTGGAGCCATAATTTTGTAATTGAAGAGGGCGCTTTAGGCTATCACACTGAAACGTGTTGTTAATTAAAGAAGACGAGTTTTTGAAAGAATAATAGTTAAGAACGCTGAAAAATATAGTTTGCACTTATTAAACAAACGCCTGCCAGAGCATTTCATATGTAGTCTTAATAACTGGCTGTACAGCAACAAATCAGTCAAATGTTATAGTAAATCTTGTATTATATATTAAAACCATTATTATTGCAACAACATGAGAAAACACCAAAATAGAAGGTTCTTTTTACACTTTGAACTATGGCTTGCAGGCAAAGCCGGAACACATGTTTGTAGTCTTTGTTTAAACAGGACATTAGCTGATGTGCACGTTCAGCGTCTATGCTTTTTACGACGATGTAGAAATTATTGCGTTTATGCTTACTCTATCTCATAGTCTTGCAAGCATGTGGATATGTTTTTTTTATTGAACCGCTTAAGCGTTAAAGAAAAATGTATTTGCATTCGCTTTGTATGTCAGCTTATCTTGCGTGAGGGTGTCTCCCCGCAAACAGACCACGCTTTAAAATCCTCTCTACGTCGGTCCCTTAATGATATTTATATGACTTAATATTTATTCTTAACCACGAGAAGAAAATGTATTGTTGTGACAAAAAAATAATATTAAAATTTTAGTTATGTGTAAATATGTTGCAAAAGATTGATTACGGTGAAATTGGCTATTAATGTTTCTTAGCCATTTTTATGTCAACCATTTTAATGTTTGAACTTAAAAATACTAATACTTTCTCTTTTTAATCAGGGTTTCTACCCTGTCTCTGCTCTAATTAAATGCTACGTTAGAAGCGCACTTAACATTTTGTTCACAGTTACAGAGTGTTTGGAGAACTATAATAATGGCACATACTAAAGCATGCCTGTAACCTGACCCATTTCTAAGCCCAGGAAACCTAAATGAATTCACAGCTTCCCATAAAAGCCCCTTTCCTAACTTCAAGAACTCTCTGATCTTATGCAGATCAGGAAGCCTGATGCACTTAATGAGAGCCCTTTACTAATCAAAGCGTCAGAGTCGCTGTGTTTCCAATGAAAGTTGTTTATCTGCAATGGAGGTCAGGAACAAACGTCTTTTTTCAATCATTTGCGCATCAATCAAACCCGGAGTTGACTTTAGTGAGCTAATCTTATCAGTGTGACTCAAATAAAAGTTTATTGTCTGACATTTATTGGCCTGGAGTGTCCTTCTAGAATTATGTACGTAAGCCAAAGACTTGCTGCAGAAGAGCTTGATGTTGTTAAAAAGAATAAAAAGGTTTTTCATTCATGGAGAAGAGTCTTCATGACACTCACTAAAAGTCTTCACCCATACAGCAGAGATCCTGGAGGAAACACCAACACCCACAGTTCCCAGCTCCATTTCAGATCGATACAAAGTTGGCCGGATGATCGGAGATGGGAACTTTGCAGTGGTTCACGAGTGTGTGGAGCACTCCACCGGCAGAGCCTATGCTCTGAAGATCATCAACAAAGGCAAATGCAGAGGGAAGGTAAGGAGCGAGCTTGATTATACTTGAACAGTTCTCAACTCTTCAATTATGACTCGTTGATTAAAACCCTGATGAATTCTTCAAACAGGAACATATGATTCAGAATGAGGTGGCGATCCTAAGAAGAGTGAAGCATCCGAATATCGTGCTGCTGATTGAGGAGATGGACACATACAGCGAGCTCTACCTGGTCATGGAGCTTGTCAAGGTAACTGCACAAAGCTTGTTGTAGATAAAGTTTCCAGCCGTGTCTCTTTGTGTGTCCATGTAGTGGTCACACGTGTGGTTGTGCTGGCTCTGATGAACAGGAAGTTATTTTTAAGCTGCTGTTCCACTTTCTCGACTCATTGAGGGGTTTTCTGCTTCATGAACAGCAAACCAGGCCAGTACGACCTCTTCCTTCTGTGGAGTAACTTAAACTTGCGGAAACTCTTGTGAGGTAGATTTTCGTTTCTGGGAGCCCAATGTGTTGAATGCAAGCATGGTGGACACTTCACGACTTCTAATATATTTGTAAAAATTCTAAGGGCTATCATCATCTTAATTCTGGTTGAGGCAGAGGTTGGTAGCAAAGAATTTCTTCTGGCTACTATTCTACTTTTTTATTCATTGAGCTACAATTTCTTCTCAAGTATGACTAATCATGTATTTAGGGGAATCTAAACTATTAGTTTTCAAATACTTCTCTCTTTCTCGTATGTTCAGATGTAAAATTCTTTTGTGGGTTATAAACTGTTGATGGAGGAAATAAAGCGTGAGTCGACTGTTTGAGGATAAAAAAAGTCTTATCTGGACTAGCTCACCAGCTCTAATGACTGCTCATAAGATTTATAGATGTCGTGTGAATGTTAAGGTTAATGGTTAATGCATCAATTTGCAAAGATTAATGGATAAAAAGTTCCTGTTTTGCTTGCGTTGCTGGTCTATAAAAGATGTTACCAGCTGTTGGTTTCACAATGTTCTTAGCAAATGTCTTTTAATGCAGAGATCAATCATCTGCAACAGAAGAGAATTTTGTTATTGGGGTTTCCATGTTAATTGTTTAATTGGGGCGAAGACCTGTAACTCATAAATGAACTGGCATAAATTTTCCTCAACAGTTGTGTTTTGGTAACAATCGTCCAGTTAGGACAGAACAATCTGTTTAGGACTGTATGATGTCATGTGAATTACATGACTGTACAAATAATGAACCAACATATCTCTAGGTTATTTATTTATTAAACGTTTACAAGTGACTTCAAAGCTATTTCGCCATGGCATATATCCCATCTGTGCGACAAATCAAATCAGGTCCATGAGTCAGCATTAAAATATAGAATTGGGACAGTGCCTAAGAAGGCTTGATTTAATAAGCTTTGTTGTTATTTTAAGGGCGGCGATCTTTTCGATGCCATCACATCTGCGAACAGATACACGGAGCGGGACGCCAGTGGCATGCTCTTCAACCTGGCAAACGCAATCAAATACTTACACAGCCTTAACATCGTCCACAGAGACATCAAGCCTGAGAACCTTCTGGTGAGCACATCCCTCATTGTTTTATCCCACAATTCCTCCTTTACATCCTTTAATCCTGCTCATCCATGCTTTCTACTGTTGATTTTCTCTTCTGTTCTCATATCCTTCACCTTTGGCTCATCTACTTTCCTTTCTCTTCTATTTCTTCCTCCCTTGGTTCCATGCTTGGAACATATTGGCGTGAACAACTTCTGTCACTTGTATCATTAGAAGATTGTTCACGCAATCAGCCTTAAGAGTTAGATGCTAACTGTGAGTCTACACTTGCAGCCTACCCCCGACCGTGTGCGAGTTCAGTCTGATTCAAACACTGACAGTTCACAGACTGCTCTGTACCGAACTTAATCAATGACCGCATTGAAAGACCGATGCACTCACAAAAAGATTGAGGTTCCTAACCAGTTTAAGATGTTTTCCACCCGGTTCACTTAAAGCTGAGGAAAAACCTCAAACCTTTGATCATTTAGTGGATCCTTCGATTTTAAATTGATAACTTTTCAACAGTAGTTAAATTTTTAGCTTTGAGTTGTAATTTTGATGGGATGTAAAATGTATACGTACATTTTTATGATATTTACAATTAAAGAGAGGGTTTCACATCTTCTCTCCTCGAGTTAGAGTAATGTATTTCTGTTTTGCTCAGCTGTTTTGCTCACCAGATAAGGCCACAGGATCTTCTAGCATAGCTTAGCATCTATCATTGATGCGGGTGGCACATGTAGCATTGTAGTCAGTGTTGTAATGTTTTTTCCCTCCTCATATATTAGCCCTCTACAATATCGGCTGAGAAAGTACTGACATACTCTAATATGTTTCAATAGGAAAACCATGAAATTGTTCATTTTGCCATAAAAATTAAGATTGATCATTCTGCTACTCTCTCTGGGACTACAATGCTACTGGTGCCATTACAACCAATTATCTGTGCTAAGCTATGCTAAAAGGTCTGGAGAATGACTGAACAGATTCCAAAATAATAATAAAGTTATTAACCGAGGGGAGATGTAAAGCTGACCTGTTTTTTCGCTTTTGTTTTTTTAAAGTGATGTCTTTGCTCTGGGGTATAATCCCATGAATTTATTGGATATTAAAATGTAAAACGATCTGACAACTAAAGCTCTTCTGAATAAATAAATGAAACCAATTCTCAAATCCAGTAAACTAGAGCATGTGTCTGGAGGCATCTGGAAGGCAAGTAACTGCAGAATGCAATTTATTCTGCAACGCATCAATTTACATATTATATAACACAAACACACAGAGGCAGCCAGGCTCTTGGTGCTTTTAATTCCATTCCATCTCAGAATGTAGGTTACAGCTATCAAATGCAAATGTTCTGTGAGTCAAAGAAAACCGTCGTTCATGTGTTTGCTCCAAACCTTAGCCCGGGATTGCTTGTGCTGATACCAAAGGAATATATTTTGAGGATTGTTGAAAGCCAGTATGGATCGTTCTTTATTTTGCAAGATGTTGGTGAACTATTTTTTCTTTAACAGAAAACAAATTTTATTGTCTGTTCTTTTAAGATATTGCCTCCTTTGCTCATCAATACATCTGCTGTTCATTTTGTTGGGTGAAAGAATAGTTTGTTCATAAGGGTAATGATAAGTGACTTTACAGGTTTACGAACATCAAGATGGAAGTACGTCTCTGAAGTTGGGGGATTTTGGCCTGGCCACTGTGGTGGATGGACCTCTCTACACGGTCTGCGGGACCCCCACATATGTAGCACCAGAGATTATCGCAGAAACCGGGTGAATATTTCTCTCTCTTTCTTAGTTAAATGATTTTGTCCTGATTATTAGTGCTCTTGCTGGTCACCAACAATTTAGTTTTGGTGCAGACCCAACTGTTGTTTAAAAAAAATTGCATACTTCACCGTTTATCATTTGAGATCATGCACCTACAAGTCAAACAGCTTTTTCAAAATTGTTAAATATTTGTAAATACATTTCAAGGTTCTTTTTAAGCATGTATGTAATTGTTAAAACAGATACTCTTAAACCGATAGAAATTTGTTCTGATTTTCACATCTCCTGCGGTTTAGCTAGAAGTTTGTTTTGCAGTAGAGTAGACCAGTGCTTATGAACACATTTTAGTAAGGGAAGAAATTGAGAAATATACAACAACAAAGTTTGAAAAATTTCAAACAATTGGAGAAAGAACATACTTTTTTGTGAGGTGCCAGAATGAAGCAAAAACCTAAAATGTTCCTATACTTCTCACTTGCACCTTGATATGGCATAATTTGGCACTCAAGGTGTTACTTAATATTTATTTTGAAATATTTACTCATTAATATCATGAAATCTATTTTGATTGGTCTATCATTCTATGCGTATAATAAAACCAGACTAAAAAGCTCATTTACTTTGTGGTAGGTATGGCCTTAAGGTAGACATCTGGGCTGCTGGAGTCATCACTTACATCCTCCTCTGTGGCTTTCCTCCCTTCCGAGGGTGAGTTTTCTTTCTGCGCATACTTTTAATCAATGTGATGTTTTTAAATTATATTACATTGAAAATAAAAATACATACATTCAATCTTCATCTGAAATGTAAATCTTGCATAACAAGTTCCCAGCGCAATGGTTTCGCAAGAGCAGACTCTGCACTCTTGTGGTCATACGTGGTAATACTTTACAAATCAATTCGTGCCTCTTAAAGCTGGGGTCAAGTCCTGCACAATTTGTTTACAACCCTTCTCTAGTAAGCATACCTGACAAGCTAAGACTGTTTTAATCAGTGTGTTCAGGTTTGGAAACTCCTGACTTAGAATCTCTTAAACTCACTGGTAGTATTACATAGAGATAGTATATGGAAAATAATTTTTTCACAATTTATATGCTGTGTTGAGTGATATATATAAAGAATAATTGAATCTTCGCATGTCAGAAACACGATGGGTCTATCCCTGTTTCTTGAGAGCGTATAGGCTCTTGCAGCTGGAAGACGTTTAGTGTGGGATGAAGTGTTATTTAAAGCTCTACTCCTCTGAAAGCTGGCTCAAAAACCAAAGGACGTGTGTATTCTCCCTCTGTTTCAGGAGCATTGAAGACCAGGAGGCTTTGTTTGATCAGATCCTTCTCGGACAGCTAGACTTCCCTCTGCCGTACTGGGACAACGTGTCAGACTCCGCTAAAGTAAGTTGCTAGACATGTGTGGCTAACATTACATGGGTACACAGCGATCTTCCAACAGTGTATTAAACAAAAAGAGGAAATTATAGGGCTATTGAAATGTACAATCTGTTTTTTAACAAATGAAATGATACAATATAGAGTTGAAAAAATTATGATGATGTGGCAGCTGAGTAAAGAATCAACAACGTTACATTACAACCAGCGAGAACAGTTTATATTTTACTATTTATTCCTGGTTGGGTGAGGGTCGTCATGTATTGAACGCTTTTGTGCTTGTGTTCAGGAGCTGATCATGTCGATGCTTCAGGTGGAAGTAGATCAGAGATATACAGCTCTGCAGGTCCTGGAGCATCCCTGGGTTACGGTGAGGAACACACGAAGCATGTGTTCAACAAGAGTATTGGTAACTTTACTGATGACCTAACATCTCATGTTGAATGCTTTTTTTCCAGAATGATGGTCTGTCAGAAAACCAGCACCAGCTCTCTGTGGCTGGAAAGATCAGGAAGCACTTTAACACTGGACTCAAAATTGGGGATAACACTTCTGGAGTAACAGTCATGACGGTAAGAGAAGGGACCAAGTTAAAAACATGGTTTCAGAGGGAGCTCTTAACCATAAGATAAAAAGATTTTAAAAGAATTAGCTGATTCACTTTAGCAGAACTGTAAGATTTTGTTTTTAAATGGTAATATCATATCTGAGTGGTACTGGTTTACTATATGCTAGTTTTACCACGTTAAACACTTAACTTGTTAAAACTAACATTCAATAAACAATTTCAACACTTGAAATTATTTTTTAAATGCTAGTTAAAACCTGTCAAATATGTACTCCAGATAAATATTTCACAAATGTATAATAGCTGTTGATATTTGCAAACTATCGTTTTTTTAAACTTAAAATGTCTATATTTGTTAGCAAAATAATAACAATGATTAATTACTTATGCTAATTAAATATTCTTGGTATTTGTTAAATAATAGTTTTAACAGTTACATAATCATTTAAAAAAATAATTTAAAGATTTTAAATCATGCCAGTAAATATTTGTATCCAATTAATGAAATACTAGCTTTAATCATGATAGGTTTTGTTCCTAGTATACTAATGTTAGATTTACGTTTTAAATATTTTTTTAGTTTGAACTTGTAAGCTTTCTTTTTGTTTACAATATTATTTCCAGTTAATTAAAGAAGACAATTGTTAACAGTTAAATGTTTCTTCTATTTTACTAGATGGTAGTAAACCTTTACCAGTATTTTAGTTGCATGTTTATTTTATTTGAAACTGTTAAACAGTTTGTAGAATTGTAGCTCAAACTCATTTCCGTGAGGGCCACAGCCCCTGCTGGTTTTGGTCCAACCCTGTTTCAAGAGACACTTGAGTAGCTTTAAACAAGTCAAGAGGAGCTGGATTAGTGGATTTATGTGCGCTCAGTAAAGGTTGGCGTGAACCTCTGCAGGACTGTATCCCTTCAAGAAATTTGCTTTTGCATTAAATATATAACGTTCTAGATACTTGCAAATATACAATACCTTCAGACCTTATTTGAACCTTGTGTTCCACTTGTTTTCTTGGCTCAGTTGGACCATGAATATTCCATGCAGAGATCAGGCTCACTGGATTTCTACCAGAACCCAGGAATGTTCTGGATCAGGTACAATCCCTCTTTTGTTTCATCTAGTAAATGTTGTCACCTGATGTGATGCTTGTCTCTGGTGCTTCAATTCCAGCTCTGTGCAGAATAACAAAAAAAAACACCTGCTTACACTCCCAAAATACATTTCACACTTGCTAGGGCATCAAGTTAAAGGTGCTGTGTGTACACATCAAAACCAATTGTGCCAGGATGAAAAATTACACACCACACCTTTAACAATAATCATTTTCGCTAGCTTTTTTTTTTCTTCAAAATCAATTACCCGTTCCATTTTTCTGACCTGTTCTTCTCCGTCACCCTTCAGAGCACCACTCTTGATAAGGAGAGGCAGATTCTCAGACGAGGATGCTACTCGAATGTGAGCCACTCTTTCCAACCCACACAGCCCAGCTGTAGCCTCCACATCTCAGCCTTTACACCCCGTCTGTGCCCAGATGGACTCCACACTCCAGAGCCATCCTCAGTCCACATCCCTCCAGCAACCAAACTCCAGTGACTCCTCCTGTAACTGAGAAGCCTCAATTTAAATACAGCTCCTTCTCTGTTCACTCCTGAACTACTTCCCCTCATCCAAAATCCACATCCTTCTGTCCAACACCTGAACCACAAGACAATGTGAATTTTCAAAGACTTGCTTCCCAGCTGCAAAACAGCTTCTAAACCCATGAACAGAAATCTGAAGACTCGTATGAGTGTTAGCTCATGTGTACATTCTGCTAGTACAAGTGTTAAATGTGGCTAAAATCTAAAATTAGATGCAAAAAATCAAGAACGCCAACGCTGTGTACTTATCACAATTATTGATCATGTTTAAACCATTCAACTGTCCTCCAGATATTCATTAGTTAGCGCTTACAATTTCAAAGCTCACATAATTTGACTTATAACAGCGAACAAAATGAACTAACTCACTGTGAAGACTTTTACACTCTGTTAAACAGCTGTCAATTAAAAAAAAATACCATCATGAAAGATGGCCATTAACAGTGACATCAGCAGGAACTATTTCTAGGAAACTGCATTTATCATTGCGTAGCAGCTTAAATCATGCGCCTCATGGGTTGAAAAAAAAGCTGCATTGAGGAGATTACACAAATTGTTTTGTAAATGTACAATAATAACTATATTAATGATAATTTTTTGCTTTGATATTGTTTCAAATCCGCCTTAACTCAGATAAAATTGCAGAAGAAAAAAAAAGTCAACATTTACGTATGTAATAATTATGTTTTTGTATTTAAAGAGTGCCAAACTAAATTATGAACTACGACTTTTTGAAAAGCCCAATTAAAGTTCTCTTCTCCGGCTATTGCCCACTCGCGCTAATACCAATGGAAAACACAGTGAAGTAGGTATCGCAGTACAAATCTTGGCCTGTGGTGCTGCTGAAAAAGTTCAAATCTACATTTACATTTTTAAACGTAGCTAGATATTCCTAACCGCACTAATACAGTAGAGGTGTCTTATTAAATTCACGCGAGAGAAACCAGCTATTAACTTAAAAAAAAGCGAGTGAGTAGACGATGTCTTTCATCCAGGAGCATGTTTTACAATTAGTAGTAAACATTACGTTAGAAAACCGATTTGCATCAGTGCTGCTGAATACAAATCTAGGGTTTTTACGTTAGACTTTTGTAGACATTCTCAAAGAATTGGTTCACGTCTTTGCCTCATGAATTGGTACGGCTAAGGTGAAGAAATGGATTTGAGCCACATTTACCTGACAAGTTCCTGTAGTCTTTGGACCTGAACCCAATAGCAGTGACTGGCCCCAAGCGCTCCTCTAAAGACACCTCTCCCATCCTGCTCCATCCCGTGTCTGAAGACCCCTCCTCCTGCTCCTCCTCTCAGCATATAAAGTGAGGGAGCTCTGAAACAGGGTTTATGAGGATTCGGAGAATGGCAGAACTGGACCATTTTATTAAACAGAGACTATACATCCAAAGTGTTCTAGCTTAGTTTCACTCCTTCCATCCCATTTTACATTCATTTTCTTATTCAACAACATTTTCTTTTCTGTTGAAGCACTTTAAAGATGTGAAGACTTCAAGGATTCTTGTGTTCAAAAGAGAAACCTCAGAGGAAGTTGCGGCGCACTATTGAATAACATGTGAATGTGTTCTTAGACTGACGGATGAAATGCTAGATCTCCTTTCTTTCACGCAGCACTTGTTCAGAGGTGAAATGGGTACCTTTTTGTAATCAATGTAAATAATATAATTTCAATTATTTTGATATTAACAATATATTTCTTTTACTAGATGATGCAAGTCACTTTTACCATTTTTGCAGTTTTTAAGTACAGTGAATGGACTATAAGCACAAATGATTGTAGAGTAAACGTTTGCAAAATTCTGCAATACAGGGTTGGTTGGTTTGAAATGTTAGCGGTTTTCAATAACTCCATCACATTCTCTTAATAAAGGAGTTCATAACCTTGACTACGCTCTGTGTTTCTGTTGAGTAGACTGAACCTGAATTCACTCAGGGCATTGATCAGATACGACCACTTGCAGGTTTATTTCAGATAATGTGTACTTAAAAACGAAGCTCCATTAAATCAATTTAATTAAATCATTAAAGTTCACTTCACCAGACTGTAGAGTAGAATCTCACTGATTTAAAGAAAATTGAATGAATCATCACTAAGGTTAAACCGTTAAAAGGCTGATGAGGAACAGCTTATTGCATGATGCAATATGAGCAGGATATTACAGATATCCCAAAGATATCTTTTTACATTCTAACAAGGAAGATTAGAATAAATGAGACATGGTAACACCACCAAATTCATCAGCCGCCGGCCAGAAATGGGAGTTTCTGCTGTTCTAGGCACAGTCCTGCCTCCTCTGGGATTAAATAAAAGGTGTTTTTTTCATTTTTAAATATATATACATACATGTATATATATATATATATATATATATATATATATATATATATATATATATATATATATATATTTTTTTTTTTTTTTTTCTGAAAGGAGCTAATCCAAAAAACATTTAGTTATGAATTTAGAATTTTTTTCTATTTCTGTAAGTAATGAATTTATGATAGGGCTGTGCAGTTATTCCAATTTTGACAATATTAATATTGGCTCTTAATCAAAACAACTACATAATCAAAAAGAAACTATTGTTATATTTATTATTTACTTTATGCCCATGCATGCACAACATAGCGGTTCTGAAGACAAAACGACTTGATGTAACGGCGCTGATTCTAGGAAATCATGCTCTTTACATCCGTGGCAGCAGAAAGATATGTCTGGATTTCATGTTCAACTGTAGACATCTCCATACAGTAAACACATGAGCAGTTATGTACTGTAAAGCTCTCTCTACTCTAGCTCATCTGGTACCAGTTTCCTGGAGGATATTCTCACGAGTCCTTCTAGCTCAGACAAACTGTTCACTCCGAAATAACAATATTTATAATAATAACAATACCATATGTACTGCTCCAACTAACTATTATTTTGATAATCGATTAGTTGGTTGATTATTTTTCTTATTTGATTATTTTTTTACTTAAAAAAAATGCAAAAACCACAAACAACAAGTTGAATAATATTTAATTCAGACATTTTAAACCTTAAATGAAAACCAAAGTTTGTTCCTGAACTGTAAAACTTCTCACAATATAAATATTTACACGAATAAATACATAAGGAGCAAAAACGTGTTAAACAATTAATTTTGAAAACAGATTTGGTAGTTAACATATTAACTTTGTTGTGGACTATTAATAAAAACTCTAGAAATAAAAAAGCTAATAGTCTTGACTGTTGATTAAAATTAAAGGAAATAATAATTTGCATTGGCGTACGAATGAACTGTTACTTGCATTCACTGAAAACCACAACAAATACCAAATGTAATATTCTACTGTTATCTGCCCCGTTTAATTTAAGCTAATTTAAAGTAGCAACATTTAACTAATCACTATTTCTCATGAGGCGATTGTGCACAAACCCATACAATGAACACACCATATCAATACTAATGGGTTGTCAATTCCATTGGATGGTTTTATTTAAGTTGTGTAAACAACCCTTCCACAGAACATACTTTCATGTGCTATGCTTGTACCAATATAGAAGTTAATTGAGCAAATGATTGTGTCTCATGGTGTCTAGATGAAGAGAAAAATGTCAAATTCTGAATCAATTTACTGAATAAAATTTATAACCAATCCACTCTGAAATAATAATAGTCTTGGTAACGTCACTTCTAAGCAGATGACCATATATTCATAATGACCATATAAGCACAGGCCTCAAATTATGTTGTGCATCAGAAAACTGATGTCAAGAGGCATTTTAACATTTCTTTTTCCACAAAAGTTGGAGCAAACATAAGTTATGCAGTAAGTATGACAAAAAGTATGCCTAACATAAAATATGCAATAAATTTTAAAGTAAACCATAAAATACTTGTACCCATTTTGTTTGTTTATTTTAACATCAACATGTAAAAAGAAAAGTAAAATTTCAAATGCAAGTAAAAAAAAATAATAATTGTATAATTTATTATAAACTCTTTCAATAAAAATGAAGTAAAGAAAATAAAGTAAACATTCACACTTTGTTTTTTTAATTAACAGCCCGAACCTTTTAGAACATTCTGACTCGCAGTACACACAGCTATGATTTGCGCAAATTCAAAGAAATTCAGAAACCAAACGTACGTACGATAGCTCAGCCACTCCGCACAACTTCTGTTGTTGTTGCATAAAGGGAACGGAAATTCCGGAGGGGCACAAAATTGGCTGCGACATTAAAGCAAGGTCAATGGCTTTGTTTTACACTCGTTCTCTGCAGGAATTTCCAAACATTAGTGTGACAGCTCTTTGTTATCTGTGTAACAGTCAACGAGCTACAAATCTGCTTGAGGAGAAATAATCCTTTTTAGAGATCGCAGAAATGTATTGCTTTCAATGTACAAGCACCTGAGAGGAGACGGCCGAGTTAGACGTTGGGATAATGTTACAGCAATCCATTCTAACACTGTTTTTCTTTGCTCTTGTGTGAATGACTGTGTTTTATGTCTGTTAGTAAATAAACTGTTTGTCTCACAAATACAGATATTGTCTCACATTGCATATCTTTGCTGTCATCGAAATTAGACCTTGTTACGTAGCTGATATTAATGTCAATATTTTTATATAAAATGTTTGCCATTACTACTTGGGCTATACTTTGATTCTCGCTGGACGGGAACCAGCAAGGGTTTAAGGTAGTGAATCTAAACCAGGCCAATTCATTACAGGTGATTTCTCTTTTGATCGCTACTAAAACTCCCTTGCAGAATTATTATAATATGTATACCATCTAAATAAGTTTACTGCAGATTTGTGACGCCTTTAACACCTCCAGCACACACCCTCACAAACACCTTCAGACCATTCTCCCACTCCTGCTCTACAGATGAGCGAGGGTGATGTTTGCCAGCTCTTCTGGAAGCAGAAGAGGAGGAAATCACCAGGTCCTGGTGGGGTCTCTCCAACATGCCTCGGAACCATCAACTGGCTCCCATCTTCTCTCTGATCTTCAACAGATCACTGGAGCTGTGTGTTCAAATGCTCCACCCTCATCCCCATCCCCAAGAAGCCTAAAATACCAGGTTTCAACGACAGACCAGTGGCCCTGACATCTGACAGAGAAAATAGTATTAGCCTACCTGCAAGATTCGCTCCACATGTACCTTGCTGTTTCATTAGTTTGTGAGCGCTGGATGGACTATGCTTTAAATGCCCAACAACCTCATAACGTTTAGCTAGCACACTTTTAAAACCACTGTGGTGAATGTAAACCTGACAGTTCGGTGCAATTTATGAGCCGTGCAGGACAGGTGTTCACATGGAAGTAACGTTAGTCTTGTGGCAGCAAACACATTGCTCACACAAGCCCAGCGGTCCCCCGTGAGCGTGATGCGTGTTGCATGCTGTATCTCATCGTCATACAAAGTGCATGTGTCTCATTCATACTTCATTTAACACACGTCGGCCACAAAAGGAAACAGAAAAAAAAGTGCAACTGCGATAACTCTTTTTAACGCGTTATACATTTGAAGTTAATCCCATGTGTGAACTTTGACAGCACTATATATATATATATATATATATATATATATATATATATATATATATATATATATGTGTGTCTGTGTGTGTGTGTGTAAGGAACTGAATCATCCCTTTCTGTGACCTGCTTGAGAAGGCCTGGCCATTTGCTTTGAATGCAGAAACCAAGGGCAGCCATTTTTCAGATCCATATCGGGCAGAACGCAAAGATTGAGCCAGATGCTTCTAAGATGTCTCTGACATTAAATAAATAAGCTGTCCTTTTGGAACAGAACCGAGAGTGATCTCAGCTTGGCTCAAACATTTTAATGACAATGCAGGGAGCCAAGAGACTGATTCTGGGTGTCGAGTGATGAGTCCCTCACTATGTATTGAATCTGCATATGAGTTTATTTAATAAACCAAACCCTCTAGTGTTTTACTTCGCACCACACTGTCTGATCTCCCAACAATCTATCTCAGGGAACCAATCATACACAAGAGCGAATTTTAAATTAAAGGGGTTTCACAAAAGGACAGCCTTCCAACGTCAAAGAACCAATCAGTGTAAATGATGTATTTTGATATTGATATCTGGGGTATTTGAAGGGACTTGTCCCTAAGCTCGAGGAGTCTCTGCAATCAGAGCTCCCGCAGCAGGTCATGTGGTGCGCAGTCTCTCTCTCTTCCGACTATCAGGTAAATAATGATTAAGATCTTGAAATTTTGCCAGAAATCATTATTTATCCTAACTTCTGTTGTATCGTCTGTTACCTGGAGTGTCTCGTGCAGTGTTAATGTACATGTCTGCTGCTGGCTCCAGATCGTCAGAGCTTAAGTAAATTCTAAGAACCATTATGTCTTTCTAAATTAATAGAACTAAATATAAAAGCTAATATAACAAGAGAAGCAGAAAAAATAACATGACCATAAATTATTAATTTGAATGGAGTCAGATATAAAGGTTTTATTGGTTTTATCCAAATTTTAAAGATTACTAAGCAGTAAGAGTGTTTGTCTATTTCCTTGTTCTAGCCAGGTTTATCCAGCAGAGAGCAGCAGCACACAAAACCACCTTCCCACCACCTTTGATTCCGTCATTGGACAAAATAATTTATGTCTTACATAAATAAATGGGTTCTTCCACATGTAACAAACTGGTTATTACACATTTAATAATTAATAATAATACGGTAAGGGGAAATCAACCGTATTATCTCGGAATCAGAACCACAGGGAACGGATCGACTGCATAGATTACCAACAAAGGAAATGTCTTTTAAAGGCTTTATTAACTCTATTCTAGACACACAAATTGATAAATGATTTCTAGCTAACTAACCTAACCATTCGCTCAAGCAAACGGGCACTCATTCACACCGAGAGAGAGAGAGAGAGAGCAAGAGAGACAGAGAGAGAGAGAGAGAGAGAGAGAGAGAGAGAGGAGAGAGCAAGACAGAGAAACAACGTTTCTGAAATAACAGCTCAAGTTATCTTTACACCTCAGTTTGGGCACGTAATCAACTTGGCATTCCCACAGTCGTTCTGCTCTCGCCAGAATTTAAGTAATGATCGCTCGCTACCGTTGAAGTTTCGTTGAGTCGATCTGGTCGAACGTGGTCCGTGGCAGGCCGAGTAGATTCCGGGAGTACAGCTGTGAGGTGTGCTCGATTTGGGAAGCTGATCTTAGTGTCCCAGCAGTTTCCGTGGGGGTCCGAAAGAGCTTCCGTTGGATTCGACAGTCTTAAGTCAGATCCCGGCTCTGTGTTGAAGAATCGGGTTTCGCCAGAGGAGAGAAAGCGCCAAACGATAAAGTTCTGAACTGATACTGAGAGAGGACTTAGAAGAAGAAAAGTGTGAGAAGACTAAGGCAGTTAAGAAGAAAAAAGACTAACAAACTACAAGACAAAAGAAAGACTAACTTCTTCAGGGGAGCGCGCCTTGGTTTTAAATGGGAGGCGGGTTCTTTTCACAGCTCTAGCCACTGAGAGTGCTAACTTGCCTCAGATTGGTGGGGTTACACCATGGTCTAGCCCAGAGAGGCTTTCATCTGAAGAGAAGTTTTCCTGATTTGCATTTATTAATAAACGAAGCTATATCTCCTCAAGAGAGTACGGGATAAATTTTTACACAATTAAATCCTTTCCGTAACGTGACCTGCATTAAATCAAGATCAAACACTAGGGGGTAGTTACGAAAATTCATTCATTCATTCATTCATTCATTTTAACTGACTAAACTATTAACTGTACAGTACAAATTATTCCATACATGAGCGTACAGTTCAGGAGATATGTATGAGCTCCGAAAGTGTTCTTAAAGCAAGTTTTAGTCTTCTGAAGAGCAGTTTTTGGGTGAGCACGACGCTGAGTGGAGCCAGGCTTTGTCCACTCAGCGTTTGATCCTGGGGTCGTAAAGAGTTCGGAGCGTTCGCATGGTCGTGCCGCCTGTTAGGTGGCGTTGAGGTTATCTCCGTGACCTCTCTAAGTTCTGTGAAGGTAATTACATTTGACTTGTTTGAATATAATCGGATCGATGGCACCATTAGATGGGGTGAGGGCCCCCCCTCTGGAATGTGGTTTTTTTCCAGAATTAAAGGTGCAGTGATGAATTGGGTCTCCAGGTCTTACACACATTTACAAATTTTATTTTTTTCTGGTATTCTCATATTTGTACTGTGAACAATCCAAACTTTTGAAGAGGTTGCCACTAATGATTACCTCCAGTAACTTAACTTTAATTAAGTTACTGATTACATGAGGTAGTAAACTCGAATTCACATGAAAATCCTAAGTGAACTTAACGATGTAAAATATAGCTTTATAAACTCTTCTTTTCGTTGTATGGATGTAACGCAATTGCAATTACGTTTACATTTTTTTTCTCTGAATTCTGACTTTACTCTCGGGCACCTGACACTTTATTCTAATAATTTTATTTAAACTTAACTGTCCCGTGAGAACCTCTCTTGTCTATTTTTTATACTCATTGAATTGTAATTATTGTAGATGGTGCTAAAGTAAGCAACAACAGCTGAGTAATGTCCGAAGTGCATTTTCACATACCCAAAAAGAGAGCAGGAAGCAAGTGATATCATGAATGCTAATTGCACCTGTATATTTAAGTAACTTCATATCACATCCTTCTTGTATAGTTTATTAAGTAGCATAGAGAATATTGTTTAGATATTATTTTAGAATTTTTACAATGCTTTTAGGTCTCATTCATGTTACAATCTAACACATTATCTGTTATATTCAAATTTTATTATAAAAAATAACTAAAATGTAGTATATAAAAATACACTTCCTAAATGCAAATCTGACTTTTCTAATCAGTAATCAGGTAATCAGACCTGCAATTTTATTTTTACAGAGGCCCTGATCCTGACTCACTGAGAATACGTAACCTGTTATCCAAGTTCAATCATGAAGGTCAAATCTACATTACATTTCAACCAAATGTAAAACACCCAGCAGAACAGAAATTACATAAAAAATTAACATGTCTCCAATATCAACCCTTAACGAACACCTTCACTTCAAACGAAACATTCTGCGAAAATGAAGTGAAGATTTTACCTGGTCCTCTGAGTCGGTTGTCGGTTACAGTACTTCCGAGACTCGAACTCCCTCTGGACTGCGACATTAACGGTCAACACTTCTCCTCGTGCTGGTCTTAAGTCGACTCGATTTTTAAGTCTTACATCCACTTTTACACTAAACTCGGTCTATGTATTCAATTAAACAAAACATACTACCACAAAACTATGAATTGTTTAGGCGAAACCAAATCATGATTCTTCGTGAGAACGTTTGAAAGAAAAAAACTTTAGAAGCCAAATTGACGCTAGCGCACCTGTCTTTTGCAATTAGACTTATTTACTTCCGCCTCGACTTCTCCTCTATCGCCCCCTGACGGCGAAAGAAGCTAAAACACATCATTACACAAGACAGGATTGATTCCACGCGTGTTTAAGATTTCACATTGAATACAAAGCAAATTGGTCCTGGCTTTAAGCAGTTTTTATTACTTTAAACGTATTACGATTATAGACTATAACATTTAAGATTGATAAACGTCATAAAAACTACAACAATATATATGACAGATCAATATTGATCAATTATCAGACAAAGTAGTTTATTAACTGTTACCCCTCCTGCGCATATGCAAAATTGACAATTTGAATTCTTATTTTTCACACCCTAAATCGTATCCTACTGTATTTTGCGAAAGTTGACAATTGTAAACCCTTTTATTAAGCTAATGTTATTAAAGACATTTACATAGTTCAAAAATAAATAGAATAGAAAAAGGACTAAATGCTTGGGTAGCCTTTTCATGGTAAAAATCTATTACTGTTATTAAGTTAAAGTGCAGGTAGGAAAAATCATTAGAAGGCTGACACTAAAATAAAAAATTACATAGCAAAAAAGGGGCAAAAATACCATTGCTAAAATGTTATGAAGGAAGCTGCAGTAGCTCTCTGAAGGGTCAACAGTTGGAGTTTCTACTTTCTGCTCGTGCTTGGGTGGATTTGCATCAACAGTCCATGTTTCAGGCAAGAAGAACCTTCTTCAGGAGATAGCTGGAGATAGGTCCCAGCAGAACTCAATAACCCTTCGCAGGAACAAGCAGGTCAAGACAGCAGATGGAATGATAACAGCACAAGTAAAAAAAAAATAAAAAAAACACACACACTCACACACACAAGTTTTGGTTTGTTTTATTGTAAATACGACAAAAAGGAAACAATTTTATTTTACAGTTATTGATCTTTATATTGGCATGAAATACCAGCGTATTCAAGTCGCAGCAAATGCATGAAACAGCAGGTGGTTACCAAATTTAAAACTAACTGTTTTTCATTCTCCTGTTACGATCTCTCTCCTTGCCACAAATGAAGCAGATGAACCAAACAAAATGAAATAAATAAATAGAAATCATACACAGCAGTTGTGGCGATCAGAGTCACCTATAAAAAGAAAAGAAACAAATGTACAAATTAAATCAAATATACAGTACTGACTCCTTTTCCAAACAGACGGGCCAAACAGCCAACTCATGAATTTTCATATCCTATTGGTCAATCACAAGGCAGACCAACAAAGTCTTCTGCATATTTCTCTAAATTCATACTCAATCTTAGCTTTCAACAAACTACTCTTTAAACCTCTGTAGTAAAACGATCCTATTTCAGTCTCTTATTGTGGCTGATTGAAAAATATCCTTTTTTTTTAAAAGAGGAAATCAAAAAATATGCAAGCATGATTTTTCAGTCTCTCCAGGCTACAAGGATATTGCTTACTGTGGCTGTGGTTGTACAACATAATCATTACATATGAATAGAATATTATTTAATACAACGAACATCAATGCACAAATTATACAGTGAAGGATGGAGCTAAAATTGGTGAGATGCCAAAAAAAACCTACTATGATAAAATATGAAAAGCAAGTGTCCAGTACAAAAACATCAACATTAATATTTATTTTCTCAAACAATGAAAGATGTGCATGTGGGAGGGGGTCAATCTCTATTTTTCTTGCATTTTTTTTTCATTTAGCTTCTTCTTTTATAATGGCCCGCTTACATGCCTTGCTTTCCTAACCATCATAGTATTTACATAACACGAGGAAAGAGAAGCTTGTGTCCTGTCTGATGACATCACTTCCTTTAATTGCACCGACAGGCGTTTCACTGCTTCCTCGTCTGCAACTGCACAATATCTTACAGCAAGTCATTAATAAATTAAAAGGTGAAGGGACAGAGCGGGAAGTCTGTGTGTTCTCCGATTGCTGCAGTTGTTTATGTACAGAGGTTGAGTTTAGGGTTGCCAGATCCTCTCAAAGCGCTCATGAAAGCTGCTCTTATAATAATTTAGCTCAAAGCCTAATAAGGAATGAGCCATCGGTCCTGTGTGAGGATCTTCTCAATGAGAGGTGGCAGCAGCTTCTTCATCCTTCCTGTTCTCATAGTGGGGAGTGAAACCTCAAATTAAAGGTCTCAGATCGATTAGTAATGTCTGGTGTTTTTAGCTGGGTCAGACGCCTCGTTCAATGGAGAGGAACAGCAGGGTGCCAGGCCCTTCCTTCTCAGAGCTCAGGTACCCTCTCTCAGCGAGCTCGAGGAACTAGAGAGAAGAGGAGATCAGAGGAAAAATCGTCTCAGGAGCTCTCTCTCTCTCTAGAGAGAGGCGAGCAGAGAGAAAAATCGCGAGAGAGAGAGAGTAGACTCTTCTCTCTCTCTCTCTCTCTCTCTCTCGCTCTCTCTCTCCTCTCTCTCTCTTCTCCTCTCTCTATCCTCTCTCTTCCTCCTGTCTGTCTGTCTGTCTGTCTGTCTGTCTGTCTGTCTGTCTGTCTGTCTGTCTCAGTATCTGTTCTGATGCTCGTAGTGCCATCGGTTGAAATCAATGTTAAACGCCACAATGCTTCCAGACGCCATCCCAGTGATCAAAGTCCTGCAAACACACAAAGAGGAAACACATATACTGAATTTAAGTAGTATTTTCACAAAATCATCATTGTATAAAATAATGAAAAATAATGTAATATACTTGTTTATTTCTTTTGAGAGGAGCTTTTTAAAAATAAACCCAGAAATATGAATGAACCAGTGCTTGTTGCATTCTTTTATAGATCCTAAGATCTTAGCGGTCACGATTGTCTAAAATAACATGAAGCACATTCATAGAGATAGTAGGGTTTCTGTGTGTTTCAGTGTCAATTTGAAGACTTTTAAATACAATTTAAGACCATTAAGAATCAAAATTAAGACGTACACATAGCAAAGACCCTGATGTCTCTCTCTTTTGAATGCCACCAGTCCTCGTACACCTAGGGTTCCAAGTTTAATTGGACAATGCTTTTTTGCAAACACATTGTTAGGAACCAGCCTCAACCATGCCTTCTTCAGTTTTTTTCAAGGCAAATGTTGCTAAACTTGCACTTGTGTCATTTGTAGTCGTATTACAGTGAATTATATTTGGACTGGTGAAGCAAAAATGGAATCAACCAAGTGATAACAAAAACAGAATTCAAATGAGCGTGTTGAGTGCTCAAATTACATGGATATTGAAACAATAAAAACTTTTTAAGATTTTTATTAAGACCTCGAAAAGTTAATTTAAGACTTTTTAAGGCCTAACAATGTCAAATTTTTAAATTTAGGCTTTTTAAAACACAGCAGGAACCCTGACATAAGGACTGTGAAGAAAACAAAATATTGATGTAAAACACAACCTGGGGTCGCCTTAACTTAAGTGTTACACATAAAGCGTATGTTCATGCACAGATGACAAAAAGCAAAAGTTTAAATATAAATGCCTGAGTATTCATTATCATGTGACCTGGTTGTTCAGATCACATTGAAAAAATTGGATATGTATCAGATTCAGGACCTTATATAAAAGCAGCCTAGGTCATATTTAAAAAAAAAAAAATCTGATTTGAGCTCTTCAGACTGTCCTGAAAATAATAAATCTGATTTGGGTCACTTTGGCCTCCGGTCTGAATGTAGACAAAATTCTGATTAGCTAGAAAATTAGTTTTAGCTTAGTTTACGCAACTCACACTTTAACCCAGATTTTGAATGGTGTAAATAATCAAATTGTATTAATTGAAAGAGCTATATATGCTATACCTTTAAGCCATACCAAGCTGTTTAAAAAATAGCTTGGCGGCTGTATATACACAGCTATGAAAATAAATAAATAAATAAATAAATAAGCGGTTAAATTATTATTTTTTTGACACCGGGAAGAAAAAGCTTGACTAATCTGCAGATTGATCTAGAGAGGAATAAACACTCTTTCTGCTGATATTCTTTCTACATAGGGTGTATGTCTGCTGTGCTATACAAACATTAAAGCTGGAAAAAAAGTATGCAGATTCACATAAGCTGCTTTTGAGCACTGTTTATTATCCACAGCCATCACGATCTCTAACCTTCACACTTCACACTCAGATGTGCTCACCTCTGGTCATGTGACAGGTCCATGGCCCTGATGCCCGCATCACAGCCGGGGTAAATATAGAGCTGTTTAAAGTCACAGGCCTGCCAGACCTCAACCACTCCGTTATCTCCTCCAGTCACCAGGTTCTGTCCATCGCTGCTCAGCAGAATGGCCTGAGGGAAAGACATGATGAGAACTAGCCTTGGCAGCGCTATTTCCAGAGGAGGACCAGAGAGTGTGTCTTACCCGTGTGGAGTCATTGACCTCCATCTCAGCCAGAAGCTTCCCATTGATGCTGAAGTTACAGAAGTGTCCTCTCTCATAGTAGATGATGCAGTGGCCCTCGCTGGAGACGGAGATTAGCCGAGGCCTCAGGCAGCTCTCCGGGCCCTCCAGCGCCCGCAGGAGATCTCCAGTGATGGTGTGCACCAGACAAGGTCCCTCTGAACACAGCACACAATTCATATGACACATCTGAAGCTTTCCTTCTGTGTTACTTCAATAAACTTGAATATATTTCTATAAAGCTACAGTAGCTTTTCACTCTATTCTGAAATTTTAGGGTGAAAAAAACTGCTTCTGACTCCAAAAACAAAACATGAGGACATTACATGAACAAAAAACTTGCTAAGAGTGAAATCTGTACAATTCACAAGGAAATAAAGAAATGCAGCACAAAATAAACATATATGCTTGTGTGGACTCTAACTGTTTGTTGGTTAAATGCATTTGATGGATTTAAAGAGTGATTGTTCTGATGAAAACCTTTGGCTCCGCTGATAACAAGGCCCAGTTCAGCACACACCGACACACACACCACCTCATGATCGTGGCCCGTCAGAACCGCTCGCGGTGCTGGGTAATCACCTGCAGCACAACAAATCAAAAGCATTGTCACATGATCGAAACTGCTTCAATCAAAGTGATGCAACTAATACATGTAGAAGGACTAAATCAATGTAAAGAGCAGGGACATCGAGTCACTTAAGCGACACCTCAGTTACCTAAAAAAAAGAACATTTTGTTTATGAACTGTTCAATTTTCAGGATTTTCAATAAAGTGATTATTGTAATTCTTTCTTTTTTGGAGCTTGTCAATAAGTACTATTCAGACTTCAGTTGATCCAGCATGCCACAGCTCGATTTCAGTGTAGGGCCTTTTATTATGTTTATTAAGAGTCTTCTGACCAAGTGTTATGCAATTAAATTACTTAGAAATTAGCGCAGGTTCGACTTACTTAACCTAACCTGAAAATAATAAATAAAAAGGTTGAAGGCGTGAAGAATTCAATGAACACCATAAAACAATTACGTAGATTTCTGAAGCATTTATATAGTGCAACATTTTGGTCTACTGGTGTGGTTTTTTAATAGTGATAGAAATAATGACACAGAAATAACATTTATTGGCTTACTGTTGTTGGGATTGTCTCCGATAATGTGATGCCGCCCGCTCCAGTACCACAGAAGAAGAGTAGCATCACGCGACCCAGAGACGATGTAACAATCACCACCGATGTAAGACTCAGATCGAGCGAGACACGTCACCACATCCCAGTGTCCGAACACGATCTGAGTCAGCTTACCTGAGAGAAAAACAATAGCAAATATAATCACACATATTCCATTAGATCAGCATGAATCAGACACGCCCCCCAAATATAGACTTTTTTTTTGCATTATTATTTAATTAAAGTTTTTTAAATATTATAAATATCCTGATGTGTCAGTTGTTCTGATATGTATGTTCATGATACTGATAATACATCATATAAAAAAGGGCATAATAAAGGTGATCTTTAAATTTTAATTGGCATCATATTTTAATGGAGTTACAGAAACATTTTTGTTGAACTTTAACTTTTTTACAAGCCACTCTCTCATGAAAATAATATCACAAAGACATCTTTTTGCAATATGGATAACTAAATAAATCCCACAGACCGGTTTCAGTGGAGTAAACGCGGAAGCTCTTGTCCCAGAATCCACAGGCCAGGATGTAACGGTTGTCTGCTGTCACCACGAAGCAGTGTGTGTTGATCTGGATGCTCTGATCCACCAGATCTGTGATCTGCCTTTTACTGATGCCCGAGTTATTAGCTGTGAAAAACAGAGACAGCAAGAGTCAATATCTGAAACCTGAATAGTCTCGAACCAGAAAGAAGAGCTTTAAAAGAGATCATTAACCAATAAATTGGGTAAGACAGAAATCAGATAGATGCTTTCATCCATGTGGCACAAGTTCATCAGGATGAATCAGTTTCACATGATGCAGGCTAATAAACTCATTGACGCAGTTCTATTCAACACAGACACATTATTCTCTTCTTTGAGGAGCAAATGCTACAAAATGTTATAGTGGCTTGCCAAATTAAATTACAGGACAGGAAATTCATTCACCTGTTTTTTCCTGCTCTACTATGACACAGAGATCGGCCTTTGAATATATATTTGAGTTAATTGTAAAAAAGACCCTTTAAAGTGTTCTAAAATTAGTTTAATCACAGTCAATTAGTTAATCACTTTATTACAAAAACAAGAAGCATCAACTTCAAATCGAGATTGGATATGCACTGAAAACTACAAATCCTACAGTCACACAGTTCATAACTCTGTCTCTGATTGGCCCATGGCCTCATATGAGTCAACAAATCTGCAGGCTGAAACAGATGGTGACAGAGTGACACAGACTCAATCTCTTTTTAAAGTGTCCTTTCTTTAATAAGTTATTTACTGATCCTGTTTTTGTTTTCTAATGTTTCTCATTACAGACATGTCTTTTTTTTGATTGCTCGATCTGATGAGCTGCTAGAAGATGAAGATCAAAGGAACACAGAGAAATTGCTCAATGCCACTAATGGCTAAGGCAGGTTTTTCTATTTAGCAAAACCCAATACTTAAAAATAAACCCAAAACTTGCTTATAGCCTGGTGCTATCTTTGAGTTTTTCCTGTGTGAAAACTGTGAGGGTCATTTTATTCCTTTTAATATTGTTGTATACTAAGCCTTAAAATTATGCTTTTTAAAGGTTCTCGTCATAGTGACACCCTTTGTTTCGGTATCTCAACCACACCAAATCTCCGCCTCACTGCTCAGTTTCAATGTTCTAGAAGTATTTCACTGTTGCCTCAAACATAACAAATATAGATGGATTTGATTTACTGTAAAAACTACTGGTCATGTGATCAGAAGCACTCACCAATTAAAGAGTCCATCTCTATTGGGAGGTGGTGAGCTTGTTCTAATGAATATCCCGGAGCGCCTCTAAGACCTAAAAAAACCACTCATGAAAAACACTTCAGATTGAATGAATAAAGCACCACTTTTGTAAGCTTTCAAAGGTGCAGCCTCTCCAAAATCTACAGTTTAACATGTAAATTCATCTCAGCTTCAGCTCTTCACTACATGAAAAAATGCTACATTATTCCCCCAATATATACAAAGAACTTTTAAAAGGCCAACATGCAGGACTACTTTTTGTCTTGTTTTTTCCCCCCTGAAGCTGTGTGGAGACAGCTGTGTTTGAGTGTCTGACCGACGGTGTTGTGCCAGCGGTTGACTGCAAACAGCCGACTGCAGGTGACTGTGACCGCTGCAGGAATGCTCAGGTGTGGGAGGGTGTTCGCCGCCACGTGTGTGACCGGAGAGTTGGAGGGAAACTTGAGCACCATGATCACGTCCTGCTGCATCTGATCCTTGAACATCAGCGGACTCTGAGGAAGGAAACACTGATGAGCAGAAGAGAGGAAGAGCAGGAGGAGGAGGAGGGGTTAGAGGATGGAAAGAGGAAAGGACAGGGAGTTAGAAAGGTAAAGCTTCACTGGAGCAAACAAGGTGAGATGCTTGGGTAACTTTGGGGTTAGTTTGTACTTTCAGGAAAGAGGAGACTCTTCAGTATGGGAATGTTATGTTTTAGACTACAATCAGAGTGCTAGGAAAGGATCAAGCTTTATGCCTTCAATATATATATATATATATATATATATATATATATATACATACGTACATACACACACAAGACTCATATCGGACAACAAAAAAATATTGAGGTTAATTTATTCTCAAAGTCTCTCTCTCTCTCTCTCTCTCTCTCTGCTTATCAAGTTTAATATCAGTTTCTTTTTTATACAGTTGCATTGTCTGTTTTAAAATTGAGTTTAAAAAGGCCACATACCTAAGTCTACCATTTCAAGGCTACAGTTCGTCCAAATATTTCTCTGATGCTAGCATCAAAGGAATAGGTCCCAGTTCACTTCAGAATTCAATTAAAAATTAGTCCTTTAAGACCAAATCAGGGACCATGACCATCAGGTATAGAGCTTCTGATGGTTACTAGAAGAAACCAAAAGACCAAAGGAGATCATGGTTTCGATATCAAATCTCTGAATTGTTTTGGTCCTGTCTGCAGCTTTCCTGACCAGACGGTCATCATCCTGCAGTCCAAAGAGCTCAAGCACAGAGCTGCTTTCAGTTCCTAAACCGTGTTCATTTCTCAGATAATTTTTGTGTAGATCTTGTGTTTTGGTCAGATTTCTAAATATTCTCCCAATCAAAATTTCAAGAGCCGAAGTCATTGACAAATGTAGATTTTTTTCAGAGACAAATCAGAACTAATTATACTAATTCATAAATTTCAAAATATTTAAGATTTTTTTTCTTTCTTTTCTTGTTAAAGCCCTGACAGCAAAATGGTCATTTCGTGGCTATCCCAGTTTTAAAATGTTCTTAACATTTCAATTTTAAAGCTCATAGGATCATTAAAAACTTGTTTTAAAACTAAGTTACAATTCCCAGCACAAGTCTGTCCTTAGTAAAAACGTTTTTAGCGCTTTTGGGTTAGCACGAATTTCTTTCAGATCTTGTCCATCCAGGTTCCTTCTCCTCATGGAATTATAAACTGGACGTTCTAACAAGATGTGTTTAATAGATAAAATACATTTGTAGTGTCTACATAAAGGCATTACATCTCTTTTAAGAAGAAAACTAAGAGTTATTGTTGAGTGCCCAATTCGACATCTGGTTAAAAATATTTGATCTCTTCTGGTTCCTAAAATTGTTTGATTTACTCCTAGCTCTGGATAGATTTCATGCCATTTGTTTTCGGTTAGATTTTTAAGATATGCCTACATATAATATACAGGCTTTAACCCCCTTTCCTCACTTAATCAATGTGTAAAGCTACTATAACACAATTGTACAAAAGAAACAAAAAGTATGGTATAAGTACAGCAAATTGTATAAACATTCACAAGTGCACAGTTTGAAAAAGGGTAGAAAGAAAGTGAAATAAAGTGTGAAAGAAAGCAGAGGATAATCAGAAAAGATGCACAGATAGAGCAGTGGTACATCTCACCAGGTGCATGGCAGAGCTGCGGGGGGGATGAGGCTCGATGAGGAGCTGCGATGGCGTTTGTCCAAAAGCCTGAATCTGAGACTCCATCGACTGCAAAGAGACAAAAGACTGTGTACACTGACCTCATATATATTCTCTCTTAAGGCAGCTACACATCTATCTGAACTGAGATTCGCACAAATCCTCAGATGGCTTCTCTGAGATGTGTATTTTGCAGAAGATGTAGTGAATAAAGTGACGCTCCTTGCCATTGGTTGGCACTCGGGTAATGATACGTTGTTCTGTAAAGTAATTACTATTTCCACAGAGTGAATCATTTTCTTTGGTGCGAGCAGAAAATATTTAAGTTCTTTATTTGCAATGTTTATTTACTCAGATTGGTGTACTTTTTGTGTCTGTCGTCAAGGTTTGCAATTACATGCGACTTCTTCCCCCCACTATGAACGATATAAATGAATTGTTATTTTACATACAGAAGATTCCAAAGAACGAAGCACCAAGCTAAACGAAACTTCCCATTGCTGCTCAGAGGAGAACAGCCACAGGCACGCTGTTTTATTATCTTTGTGGGAATTATTAAAAAAACTCTTGGTGGTCTGAGCTACAGGATCTTATTTTAAAATATTTTGAATGAGTTCTGGATAGGTTCTTTCATTGTTTAGTCACTGATCAATGGTTGTGAGATAACCTGTGATCCTGCTCTCTCTTTCTCTCACCTCTCGGAGCTGTGGGTCAGTGATGGTCTCCAGGCTGATGGAACCCTCATATGACATGTAATGGAAGAGGTTGAGGGCCCTGATGGCCTCGGGTCCTCTCTGCTTGTAGCCGAAAATCAGATCTATCCACTGGTGGAGCTGACACGACACAAACTCGCTCTCCAGAGCCTGAAAGCACAAACGGGTCCTGAGTGACACCTCAAACTGCCCCAGCCACATGATCTATTCAAACTGAAGGTCTCTTAGAGTTGCTTCAGGAATAGTTTTGCAATTTGAGATTTACAAAAGTATTCCTCACTGTAAGAATAATAAGGAATTCTCATTTTTATACTCTGTATTCTTGTGAAACTCTTTGTGCTTGTGTGTGACTAGAACATCCTGTGTTTTTATTACCCAAGCTGTCACAGTCCATCTTCCCCTGGTATTCTCCTGCACACCATTTACTCTAGGGGGGTTGGGGGGTTTAAACTCTGACTATGTTTTTGTGACCAGTTACCACTCCCTTTTGAGAGTATATAAGGAGACTGAAATTCTGTGTTTCCAGAAGTCTTTGTTTGAATATACTCAAACAGCTTCTCCGAAGGCTACGGGGATCCGCTGATGATGTTGCTCAAATAAAAGAAATCCTACACTCACCATCCGGTTGATGCGAACAAAGTCCTCTGGTTTCTTGGCCCAGATGGGTAGGTCAACATCACAGACCACTGCCTGGTCATCTCTCACACCCAGATCAAAACCGCTGCTGTTAACAAACATCTCTGGAAGATAGTAGAACTCTGGGATCAGCTCCTGCCAAACAAACAGAAACCGCTTCATGAACATCCTGCCATCAATGTTTTTAATGGGAACCTCATACGAAATCACACTTTTCCAAATTTGAAATAAGATTGAAATAGGATCAAATAAACATACAAAAAAATATTTTCATTTCTTTGTAAATATTTTAAAATCTTTACTATGCTTGAAAACTGGATGTTTGTTTGTTTTTATATAGTCAGGATACATTGATGTCTATTTCAGGGCTTTATGCGTCCAGGGGGTAAGTGTGATCATGTCCACACACTGGTTTAAAAATATGTTGTGGTGTAAATAACATAGGTTTATTTTTTTTATTAAATTAAGGAAATACAACATTAAAGTCTGTCTGCTGTGGTCGGTGGCTTCATGGCAAAACATTTAAATGTAAATGTGCCCTCTCATCTTGTAGTTTGAGTAGTTTGAGTCATATCAAAAACAGAGAGAGAGAGAGAGAGAGAAAAGGAGAGAAAAATGAAGAGTGAGGGAAAAATTGAGAGAGGAATGAAGAGAGTGAGCATGAGAAACCAAGAAATAAACTCAGACAGAAATGAGAGAGACAAAGAAAAGTGAAGAGTGACAAACGGAGAGAGAAATCAAGAGAAATAGAAATGGAGAGAGAAATGAAGAGAGAGAAAGATAAGAGAGAGAGAGAGAGAGAGAGAGAGATCAATGTAGAGCGAAATGAAGAAAGAAGAGAGAGAGAGAAAAAGAGAGAAATAGATAGAGAAATGAAGAGAGAAACAGAGAGAGAGAAAAGGAGAGAAATGGAGAAAGAGAGAAACGAAGAGAGAGAGAAACAGAGAGAGAAAAAGAGACAGAAAATGGAGAGAGAAGAAAATTGAGAGAGAAGAAAATGGAGAGAGACAGAAAAATGTAGAGAGAGAAAGAACTGAAAAGTACTGAGACTTCTAATGTAAATAGCAGCGTATACTTTACGATGGAAGTACTTTATTCCCTGTAAAATAACAGCCAAAAGAAATGTAACCTCAGCTACAATTGAAATGAAATCAATCCTTCATCTGTTTCCAGTGTGCCTTCCAAGGTTAAGTAGTTAGAATATTCAACATTCTTCTCAGAGAAACTTTGCTCACCCGAACATCAGACGTGTCCCTCTGACAGCTTCTCCAGGAGCGGGCGATCCCAGAGAAGGTCCGGTCAGGATGGTCAAACTTACTGCTGTTACAGTTCAAGAAAAACGTGGTGAAGGGTTCCTGAAGAGAGAAAAAGATATTTTCACGTTTTAGACGTAACACACTTTAGAATGGCCTGAAAGCTCATGAGACCCATGTGAAAAGAGACTCACTATCCTGACGAGCCAGTAGAGCGTGGAGGAGGCTGTGGAGTACAAGGATGTGTAATGATTGGGTGGAGCTCCGTCCTCTTCCCATGACTCATAGCGCTCAGCGTAAAACACCGCTCGCTTCGGGTTCAGGGCTCCGATCGGCTATATTAGCAAAAACATTTTTTGACATGAATGACTTTTAGAAGAAAAACAGCCTGAAATATAACATGGTATTTTTTTATGTTTTATTTTTACTCAAGCAAAATCCTTATTACAACATGTACTGTGGTCCCTTTTAACAATTAACCTTAGGGGCCTTACTGATACATGGATTTTTGTGTTGCTATTTTTTGCCAAGTGAAGAAATAAAGGCAAGAAATAGAGAGCCATATTTCAGTAGTAAAATACACCTGCACCAATACGTGCCAGGACTAAGAGAAACTGTGATATACAGAGCTACTATAAAACATGTTTTGATCTTCGGTTTCATTCAAAAAAACTAGATTTATAGTGTGGAAAAAGTGTAGAAAGTCTGTATTGAAGGGTTTCACTGTCTTGAAAAATGTAGAATAATTCTAAAAAATAAAGCCGACTCTAACACTAAACAAGAGACCACTGTAAAACAAAGCAAAAGGAGTTCATATTTTTTAAATTGTATGCAACGTAAGTAAACATAGTGTTCAATTAGTAAAAAAAAATTATTATTAATAAAGAAATCCAAAATATGTACCCATAAAGTGAGAACTTCAAAAACTTTTAAGAGCATTTAAGATCTCACCTTAGAGAGGTCCCTGAAATTCCCCGGCAGGGTGAGATCCAGATCCTCCGAATCATAGTTAGTCAGGACCCAGGGGAAGACCGGATACTGGTTCAGATCATTGTAGGTCCTCCCTGCAAATCGTGTCATTACACAGTACAATAAGATCCTTTATCCTCTGCAAGCGCTTGCTGCATGTACTGGAAATATATCAGGCATACTCTCACCTGCAATCGTGTTGAGGAACATGAGGTACTCGAAATTAGAAATCTCCCTCCGCTGCCATCTCTGAGTCATGTTAGAGGACTTAAAAAGCTGCCTAGGTGTCGCCAGCGAGATCCGTCTATAAGAGGAGCGAGAAACATTCAAAACAGCTTTTAAAACCAGAAAAGGAGCGCTTAAATTCAGTTTGCACCTATCCATCCATTTAGTAAGCTTTTCAGTTCTTAGATTATTTTTTATGTTTTGGTGCTTCTGAAGGTCAGCTGTAGCTTCAAGCATAAAAAGTTTTCAACATTTCTATAAACACTTCAACATCTGTTGCGATTGTCGCAAGTAATAAGAAATTACTTGAAAAAAGCTGGGTATTTTTACCCTTTAATGTTCAATCTTCATACTTGTAATTTGCCAAAACATAACTCTGATAACAAAAGAAGGTTATTCACATCACACCACAGTTTTACTTTGTGATTTAATAGTGCATTTGCTCTGCTCCACTTCAATTACGGAGCTCGCGCTCTGTGAAGGCTTGATGAGCGGCCACAATGTGCGGCCTTCACAGAAAGCGATTCATAGACCCGACACACAAGTACAGATTGGCCTTTGTTCTTAATTTTTTTCTTGGCAGTGTAGCATTGGACTCGATCGAGACCAATGATTGAACTCAGAACCGTCTCAGTCTCGTTTGCGTTCGACTCAAACACAGTCATTCCGAGATGAGACCGAGTCTATAGTCCGAGTCCGGACTTGAGTACTACAGCTCTAATAACCAGCAATAGCAAAGAACAAATATCAACAATATGTTTTCATTTAGCTTATCTAATGCTAAAGACTTTAAACTACACTCCTTACTCACCTTGCTTGTGGGAGGCCGTAGCTGGTGCCGACGCCTACACGAGGTAAGCTGTACACCACCTTCTTCACCGTGGCCTGATCGGGGAAGTTGAACATAACAGATGCTGTGGAAAACAAGCTGGTTATTTCCAAGCGTGTCTTTGAAGAAGCATTTCGTGTTGCCGCCATCTTACTTCTGTTGGCCATGAAGACCTCTAACCCAGTGTTCTGAAGCAGATAGCGTCTGGAAAACACCGCCCGGATCTCACTGAACATCCACTTCCCGTGCAGACCTTCGGTGTACGCCAACACCTGAAACACATGCACGAACAAAACCACACGAGACACTGAACTTTTGCTTTTTATAATGAAAGCAGCTGCCCAACAACAACAAAAAAACATTCTTGTTAAATCCTAGCGACAAAAAATGATTTAAGTTTACTTTTGTAACTTTGCTTGTCCTCAAACATAATTAAACAACGAAACAATATTGGTTTTAACAACATCAAATAGCCTCCTGATATTTCCCTAGAGCCCAGAGATGAATAATTTGGTGAATTTGAAAGCATGGCTCTCCTTTGGTTTGCAGAACAAAAATGATTACTTTAAAGACTTTTTAAAGTAATGCATTACTTAACTTTTTAAAAATGTATTACTTTAAAGACTATTTAACGTAATGTATTACTTTATAAGACTTATTCTGCTTGTACATCATGAATTGTCCACGGTTCAATACGTGCATATGGGCTGCACTTTTCTGGTTTATCATTTAATTTACCCCCGTACGTTACACTATTTCAACAAGCTCAGTGAACTACTTGTTTATGGATATGAAGATGCCCATGTCAGAGAAGTGGCTTTCTGCGAGCAAATATCAAATCAATGAACTGTTCACTTGTGTAAATATCCAGTATGTGAGCACTAAAGTTAGAGGGTCGGAACGTTTCATGTTTCAGTCGTGGCCAGCGGACGAATATCACAAAGACGGAAAAAGAATGGTAAACAAAAATTTCACTGTTTGCGTGACCTATTTTAACATATGTAATTATGTAAAAGACCACTTCTCAAACATGAGTGCTCATCTGTGACATCATCATACAGCTCTTTGCGACTGAAGTTAAGAGTAACGCAAACAGTGAAAAAGCAACAGACCTTTGGTGAGTCATTTAAATCAGTCATACTAATCAGTCAGAACTAATTCAGAGACACAAAAAAATAACAAATGCTTTAAGGAAGTTCAATGGTAAAGATATGCGGTTGTTTTCAGTTGTCTGTGACATAGGGTTTGAGCCACATCAAACACTGCCATCGCATACTTTTTTCTATGAAGGAAATCATTCTGGGTAGACTAATCCTACATAAAAACAGACAGACAAAAGTGTTGTTAGTCTACTATTTGTTACATCTCAGAACTTAACCTTGAGATACTATGCTTAACTGAAACCTAGCTCACTCCAAACGACTATTTTGGATTTTCTGCTACAATCACGAATTGCGCTCAACTGGTCATGGTGGGGGTGTTACCCCGAAAACCCAAAACACAACTAAAAAGACATCAATTTAAATCTTTTGAAGTACTTGTGACCCATTGCAACGGCAGAATCAAACAATGACAGTGCAACATGGAGGTTATTTAACTGCGCATATTTTCATTTTAAATGTTCTGCTTCATGTTTATGCTCAGCAGTTTTATGCAGATGGTCTAAATAAGTTATGTTGCAGTAGTACATCCAAAACACTGTACTGCAGTACTTGCAAAATATTCTATAAATTGTTACATTAGATTACTGTTTAGTTAATTTAGTTAAGGGGGTAATTTTTGAAATTTAGGTTTGATTTAGGAAAATGAAGTGAATGCTCATCACCTGTTTGTTGGCTGTGTTACATTTACCCATTGTTTAGTTTGTTAGTTTCTGTTTTGTCTATTTGTTTTTTATATTATATTAGGTTTGTATACTCTTTTTGCTGGGGAGGTGACTAGCACCGGCCTCAGTCAGCGAGGCTCCCAGGGGCCTCACAGAGGGGACCACACACATTTCTATTTAACCTACTTAACCCACACTAGGACTTTGTGAAGCTGCTTTGAAAGCATCTGCTAAAAACTTGATTTATTGATTGATTAATTGACCTATTCAGCCCAAAGTACCAAACTGGAAACTGTGGTTAAAAACAGAGGTATGTACAAAACCGTTAGATTTGAGTAATGTTGAATCCCTAATCTACACACACACCTAAGTCATCTGATCCCACAAGTATCCCTTCTAGCCCTTGCATCCTTATTTACTTCTAATACACCCAAAGAACCCATTATTCCTGACCCATGCCAAACAGCTGTTCCCAGCTTAAGGACCCTGACTGGCAAAGGAATCCGCCTGTCTTAAATGTCTGACATAACCTGAGGTTTCTGCACAGTGTTTCTGATCAGTACAAACTCTATAAACTCTCAGAACCCGAGAGATCCATCTCAAAATCTAAATGACACTTACCTTGGCATCGGTCTTCTTAAAAGTGGGATCATCCTCATCCACCTCAAAGTAGATCTCAGTGGTGGTGATGGAGAGTGTGCCCCTAGCGACGACCACTGGAGCGACAAGCTGGGCCGGTGTGCTCAACACCACAGGACCTGAAAAAAGCCACGCCATGAGAGGAAACCTTTAGAACGCAAGCAAAACTTTTTCTTGAAGCAGTTTAATTCCACCATCCTAAGCACTTTTTAAACCTCATCTCATTGGTTTGAAATCACAGCTGAGGCACAGATCTTGTGATATGTCAAAACAATTAAAATCAGAGCTTATTAGCTAAAATAAAACGATTAATTGGCAGTAATATGTTCAGTGGCCTTGTTAGCATAATGAATGAAGTGGCATTTGATCGGAATTAATTTGTTAATGCAGCCATAGAGCCAGTGGCTTGCAAAATCTGATGTGCTGTAGCACTTGAGCTCCTAATCAGGCCTTTGTGAGGCTTCGTTGGAGCTGATTCAGTGCTAAAAGCCTGATTAGCATACTTGTTTACTGAAGAACAAGACTTGCCTCTTGAGATAAACACCCTCGGACGAAAAGTCACTGGGAATAAAGTAGAGTTGCATTCATTAGCACATGCACACAATACATGAAAGCAGCAACGCGCTAATGGATTCAACACAACAGCCTTGAGTGGCGCTGTTGGCAAAGGCCATCTCTGCAGGCTAATGAGCGTAATGATGCCATGGCAGCCTTCCAGAGCGATGAGAGGTGGAGGGGTACCTGCGAGGTTGTCGATCTCTTTCTCCTGCAGCAGACTGACTGCATCATCATCTCCCTCCAGCATCAGCTCCGTCTCCGGGTTCTGACTGACCACCTGGTGACTGCGGAAAGACTTCTTTGACTTCAGACCCTCCTCTTCTTCAGGACCTGTCACACAAGAGCCCACACAAAATGAATTCAAGTATCCTCAGAGACTTCTAATAAAAGAACTCTAATAGCATCACGTTGTTTTATTCTTAATCATCTCTCTGTCTTACTTAAGCCGTCAGCTTCAACGATTATTATTATTTTTTTCTAGATCCAGTCACATTTTTTACACTTTGGAGAGTCTGTCTTTTCATAGCAAAATTTTCAAAACTGACTTATTTGAAAAACTTTATTTAGATTTGCTTTGTTTTAAAAATACTGGTCTAACAGTAGTAAAAGTTGGACTGTGAAATAAATACAATTTTGATTATGTTATCGGGTCTAAACAATCATAACAATTTCTGTGTTTATTTTCTCACTTCTAAAGTCCATTCTATCAGCCGGAGTGCACCTTGATTTTAGGATTTTCACTTTACATTAGTTCAGTCATTGCAGCAGATTGCCTAACACAATATAACAATATTAGCAATATAACTCTAATATAAGCAATATAATCTCTATAACAATAGAGATGATTTGTTAAGTTCTCTCTATTATAACTTAATATTAGACTGTTCTGTAACATGCTCTCAGTTTCTTTGAGAATGTAAACGCGAATCCTTCTGTCTCAGATAAACTCATGTGTATGGGTAAAAGATGCTTGTCGCCACAGCTGGTATTGTTAGCAGGTTATAGTTGACATTGTCATAAGCCAAAATAGTAATACAAGTTGCCTTTTTTTAAATCCAGGTCAGATTTCTTATTAAATTAGATGCAAATGTATTTTCAGTGAATCTTTTTCTTTCTTTCATGTTTAGGTAATAAATAAATATTAGTTGACATTAGATCAAGTTAGAACAGATTGTTTTTAATAAATAAAACATTGAAAATAGATTTGGAAAACTAGATATAAATGAATTACACTACAGTATATTTAATAAGCTTTTAACAAAGATTAAGCATTGAAATAATTGGGACATAATACCAACATAATAGTGATGATAATTTTTCTAATAATTGAGCAATAATTGTATCATGTTTAGTTAAAAATAGGACTGAAAGACATAAACGACCCCTACAACAACAACGTTTCACGTCATCAATGTACAAGGAAGAGATAAATTTCTGGATTAATTTGAATACATATCTTAAATCCGGTCCTTGACCTTACAGGAGAGACTTTAACGATGTAAAAGAACTTTTACTGTTATGAATCAGCACCCAAAAGCCTGCACTGCCTTTCTCCAATTTCAAACATCGCAATTAGATCAAATTTTACAGGAATAAGTCATTTAAAGCGTTTTAATACACCATTCCCAACAGTATAATAAAACATTTCTTTTTAGAATTTCATTTAAGATTACATTATTATATAAAGTCAATAAAAATTTGTGGAGCCTTCCATATGGAAATATGAACCTGACATATTTTAACTGCCATCTGTTTTTACTATAAGAGGTCTCAACTGGTTATAAATCTGTGAAAGTTTTTTGCACATTGTTTGCAAGCTGATGCTGCCTATTCGGAATCCTAAAAGAAGAGCATGAAGACCATGTTTTCAAATATCAACATTAACTCTTAAAACTGCATATCCCACCTTTAAACTGCACAGAAAAAAAAATCTATTTGATGTACCGTATTCCTCGAGAGTTTTGAGAGTCACTTCTGAGTGGGTGGAGCCAAAGGCATTCCGAACAAATCTCCGCCTCCTGCGCAGATCATCCTCCCAGTAATCCAGCCGCCAGAAATCATGCAGCTGACTGTGATGAAAAACGAGAGCTGATCAGAATGGAGCCAAAAAAAAAGTGTGTGACAGGCGACCAAGAAGCAGTGAGATGCTGCACCTCTGTGACATGGTTCCCCACGCGCCATGCTTGTTGGTCAGGATGTTGAGGATCTTCTGCTTGAGCTGGTTTGCAGTCACGTGATCTCTGTGCTTGGCTGCACTGATCAGGTGATCACACATCTTCTCCTCTTCCCTTCGGTCGGCAGCGTACTGCGCACAGTTGGACTGATGGGAAATTTGTTCATAAGCACTTTAGATGGTAGAGGGAGCAGTTCAATTATTTCAACACCAAAGCGTTTAGTGAGAAAAAGCATTCCTTCGCAAATAATTGGTGATCAATACCTTGGTAAAACAAAAGCACCTCAAACAAGTAAATCATTGATTCAATAGAACCATCTATTGCAATGAGAGAAAAGACATCATCAGATCCCCAGACTGACCTCAAACTCTGCGTGTTTATGAACATCTTCGGCTCTCTGTCGGTTCAGGATAAACTCTGCTTCATTGGCAACTCGCACAATGTGATCCTTCATGGCATGACACAGCAGTCTGAAACAAAAAATACCAGTTTAGTTTGAATACATGGAGATGGAGATCTTCTGGTTTGCTCTGTAAATTTCAAATTTAAGGATGGTTGCAAAAATGGCTCTCATAAGCTTCCGGTAATTTGCATGTTTGTTATTTAAACCATGTCAGCATCTTTGGCTAGATCATGGCTAGACAGTTAAAAAATGTTAAAAGTTATAAAACATACTGTATACTGTACATTGTATTGTATAAATACAATAGTTAAAATAAAATGCATAATGTGTTCATATAAGAAATTATAATTGTAGCTTTAATAAAAATGCTAAAGACGTTTGAGTACAATAGTCAGCTCTAATGTGGGAAAGTGCATAACAGTTAAAACGTAAACTTTTTGATTAATTGCAGGTGTCCACAATACCGGTTTATCTTCCTGTAATAAAAAATCTATTTGCAATTCTTAAGTGACCAATTCTGCATCTAATAAACAAAAATTGTTTGTGTCTGGATTCTGCGACTATGAGGTTATATTTGCACAGCTAGCAATGAACAATGTAAATTCTGACTAAAATGAATCTGTCAGCTTCTCTGACTAACTTGCAAAACTTGAATTATCAGACTTGATCGGCTTCTGTATATCCTTTTTATTTGTGCATGTCATTGATGATACCTCGAGAGACAAATGCTTCACGTTATGGAAAATTCAAGATATGAAAGGCCACGCGAAGAATATATTATTTCAGGATTCGAAAAAAATGCCAAGATATGAAAAACGCACACGAGAATTACATATTCGATATTTGAAATTGGGCAGAAAAAAAAACACTGGCCATCACGTGACTGCTATCAATGCGCCACCAAGTGTTCTGCTCTTCTATTGGTCAGTTCCAGCCCTGGTGCTTTGTGTTCATGCATAGTTTCGTGCTCTCCTATTGGTCGCCTGATGCCCCATGATGTCTTCACGAAAGAGCTCTCTCTGTCTGCATGGACACTTTTAGTTTGGTGTTGGTGTCCTAAATTTGTGAATATTTTTGTGTATATTGTTATGGTCATGGCTCTTCTCCGGTACCATCTGCTCTCCGGCTCTACTGCCTTCTCCGACACTTCGCCTCACTTGAAAGGTAAGGGTTCTTATTTTTCATTCTGTTTTCATCGTTTTACTATTATTCATTAGATGTATAATAACTTCTCTGGTTTGCCATGGTATTTTAAATTTTTACTGTTGTTTCAGAGTGGCTTGGAACAAATTAGGCATTTCACATGAAAAGCTCGCTTCGACATACCAAAAATTCAGCATACGAAAGCCACGGTGGAACAAATTAATTTCGTATCTTGAAGTATCACTGTATTGTGTCTGAAATATGAGTTCCGCTCTACAGGTGCTGGAAGCAGATCCGTGAAGCTTTTTTAAATGATTGGATCACATCAAAAACAATGCTGACAACACAAGTCAGGAAAGCAGAAACACTAACAGCTTTCAAAAAGCAACTGAAAACCCTTCTCTTCAAGGAACACTTACACTGAAAAATATTTATAAATATATTTTTTCCTCTTTTCCCCTTTATTTCTGTCCTGCCTATGGTTGATCGATCAGCTGATACTTGTACTTTCAGCGACACGCCTTAGACTTTGACTGTGTAACAAATTGCATATTTGTCTGCTAAATGCTTAAATGTAAATGTAAACAGTAAACTTAGCACAACTTGTGTTTGGCATCATTTGCTGTGTTTATTTCCTAATTTATTTATTGCATTTACATCTCATCTCTATGATCACTGGAAAGCTCCTCATACTTTCACTTTTCCTTGTACATATAACAAATATTAACATCATTCTGTATTTCAGAAAAAAATACATGTTTTGTATGAAGAAAATCACAATGAGGGGTGTGACTCTAATTTGGTGCTGAAAGCTCAAATGGTAAATATTTTTTATCAAGGACTGACAACTTAAATTAACAGTGTATATGAGACAATAACCAGCAATATTGGCAATTCCCAAACTTACAATTAAACTGGCTCCCTGACGTAGATTTTTCCACTCTATAGTTATCAACTAGCTATTTCCTATTAAACCAATCTACAACCACAATTTTGACTACCCGATATTCCATTTTGTTTAGTTTGTATGATTGTACAATTAGGCCATGCACTTATTTGATGTGATTTTTTGGCTCATAAAGCCACATCAACCTGGAACTCACGATGGTTTCCTCATGGAGTTAAATAGGTCTGATCTGGTCAGTAGCTCGATGGGAGATCTCAAAGAGACACTGTACTTTTAAGGATCAATGTCTGTCGGATGAGATGTTAAATCGAGATCATGACTCTCAGTAGTCATTAAACACTCCAGAATGTTTAGTTGGAAATAGTAGATGTTTCTAGAAATGCGACACGTTAAATGTCATTCAATAATCATAAAGAAATTAAAAATGTGGGTGGGCTGTTTTGATCATTGCTTTGTTAGTGAGAAATGTGAAAATTAGTCGGGCTCAAACACTTTTTATCCTCACTGTAAACAGCTGGGAATATTGACAGAGGGATCATTCATTCAAATGACGAAAAAGGTTAAAAACTCTTCACTTACCGTCCTTCATTAATAAGCTCTATGAAAGCAAGTCCAGCATTCTTTTGTATGGAGTTCTGCCACTCCTGAAAACATACAAAACCACCATGATAATGAATATTTTCATGATTTCAAAACAAATTTGATGCAGAAAGAGTTTCAATAATTTCCATCATGGTGCTTGATGTGCTCTAGTAGCTGGCTCTTACTAGAATTTTTCAGAGACAAAAGTTGAAAGCTCTTAGTGTCCGCAGAAGAAGCTTCTAGAGGGACGCATCTCGGAGGCTCTTATTACCCTCTACTTCCTGCCAATCAATATATGGGCTTCGGTTTCATCCCATGAGCCTCTAATGGAGGCCTGAGCTTCAGTAATACTAGACGAGCTGATGGAATGATCATGGGAAATGGATGAAGGAGGGGAGAGAGCATCAAACACAGAACAGAACAAGTCTGCACCCTAGAATCTCCAAACTCTCAGTAGAGTTAAAAGGAGCTTCAGTAGGAATACCAACTGATGTCCATATACAACCGGCTGGCAAAAAGCACAGCGATGAGGGATTAGAGCGAAGAACAGAAGAAACAACGTTTTAGAGTAGAGGTAAGATTCTTCAGCTCGATTTCCTCTTCAATCATGTGACTGAGAATGTGTTTTAAAAGATGACTATACTCACCTTAAAGCTATATCAGCAAAAGCTTAATGACTTTTCAAAAAAAATATGAAACGATTTTATTTTATTGCAAGCAGTACTAGATAAAATCATCTGTCAGATGCATTAGAATGAATGGGTGGACTCACAAAGGAGCAAGCTTCATCATCAAAACTAAAGTCTATTAAAATAGCAACCAAATAAAATCAGGAAATATTTCAAGAACAAAATCTACTTTGCTTAGGAATTACTTTAGTCTCTTTTGAAATACATTTTCCGAAACACTGTTAAAAGCTTATCATCCAATAATGCTGCATGATGAAATGAATTCAAATTTAGCATACGTTCACACACTGCTGGTATTTCTAGTCAGAGAAGGTTGAATGCTGTGGAAAAGAACTGAAAGCAAGATTTGACATAACTGTCTGAACTGTAACAAACACAGGAAGCATGTAGCTGCATTACTTTGGCGGTGGTTAATTCACATAGAGTAGTTTTCTGTGAATGGAAGAGGTTAAAACAGGAGAGAAGAAAAACAAACATATACCTGAGAGCACAGCAGCATGACGAGCTCCACGACGGATGTGCTGGACTTCATGCAGACTAAACCTGAAGCAGTGCATTGACAAAAAAAAAACACATTTTAGCAAGTGGGAATGCCAGCAGGAAGCTTTTCTTTTAATTTCTAGATGGCTACTTATGTGCTCCAACACTGATTTGAGATTTAAAATGTCATTTTTGAAGCCTATTAATATATTTGTTATAATAAATACTGGTTGACTCTCCATTGCACACACAACTCTGTCAACAGATACAGACAAACATTAAACTGAGTGGAGGTGAAGACAAGCGCAGAGCGCAGACGTGAAGCCTGACGGGACACGGAGAAGAAGAGAAAGAATAGAATAAGAGAAGAGAGAATAAGAGAAGGAATCATTCGAGAGGAGTAGAGAGGCAGTAAAGAGAGAGACGGACTGCGATGGATCAGGAAGCACACACAGTGAATCTAGGAGTGGTTTAGAGCAGACTGTTATTACCTGTATCAGAGTTTATTTCAACAAAGTATAAAAATTTAATTGGTCAAGCAGACTACTGTTATTGCTTGAACATTGCTTTCATTTAGTTCAGGGATTTAGTCCTGATACCACTGTTAATGCAAATCAAAGGTGCTATGTACTAATACAACAAATACTAATAAACATGTTCTTTTTAGTATGATGATATTATTAATATACTATGTGAAAATTATAACTATATTTTAATGACATGTCTTTAATGACATACTTTGGAATAAAACAATTTATGAAATTTATTTGACAAATTTTTGCTCATTTTTTAAATTGTATTAATTTACCTTAATAACAACAAACTAAAATTATTTATTTAATAAAACTTAGAAGAAAATATTTCAAATATTTTAATTAATTAGCTGACTATTTTTGCGAAGTAGTTTGTTTTTCATAGAAACATTATTAATTAATTAGCAATTGCTTTTCAAATATAAATGTAATGACATCATATATAAATAACATATATAAATAACATCAGTAATAATACAGCACTATTAAAGGTTACTAAAGGTTAGTATTAATTAGCTGATCAACTGTCAGGTTTTCATTTCTTAAAATATTAATAATATATAAGCAATTACGTTTTGGTTCAAATGATACCTACATGTTTTCAAAATTGTAATACAGTATATAAATACTTCTTAATTTTAATACTACATCTATATTTTAAAGCTACACTACTAGTGCTACTACAAATTAAAAAACTAATAACAATACAGTATTTAATTTACAACAATTAGGTTAAACTGCATATTCTTAAATTATTTTAAGTATAGTTTTATTAGCAATGCTGCAGCAACCATGTAACTGCATATTATGTTAAACATATATGGATTATTAATAATACATTTTTACCTGCTATTAAAAATGCTAAATGATCTATTTACTTATTTTACAGTCATTTAAAATATTATTTAATTGTTACCAATAGTCACAACAATAACTAAACAACTAATGACTAACTTCAACAAGTCAGCAAGATTCTTTTGTCTCCTTCCAGTGCTTCCAGCCCTTTGTCTGAGGCACTGTTCTCATACCTGCTCTGTGCCCACGCACTCGCACAAGTGTGTGTGTGCGTGTGTGTGTGTGTGTGTGTGTGTGTGTGTGTGAGGCAGCCAGGACGCGCACACACATAGCAGACAGTGAGGGACTCACAGAGACGCCAGGTAGAGAGGAAAAGAGCCCAATACAGCACCTGTACCTTCTATGAGCAGCTCCTGGCCATGGCTGCCCAACAGCGTCCGAGACAGAAACGGTGCGAAATCCACAAAGATCTCCCGCAGCAGCGGCGCCACCTTCTCCAGCGCCCTCTCCAGCTTGGTTGTGATACTGCAGCGAGACACACAGGGAGAGACGAGCTCAAGTCAGTCCCAAAACACAAGCTCACCATCTGCTGCTGGTTAGTAAGTGAGAAACTCTAGATGGTGTGATAGCCGAGTTAAAAGAGTGTCTCTGAACTGAACCACAGGCAGAGAGAGAGAGAGAGAGAGAGGGGCAATGCTCAAAAATCAGCCTGCTTTACACACGTCACCCTCGAGGGCTACTGCTGGCTTCACCTGCGCCTACACTATCACCACAGAGCCAGTGATGCCACATAGAGCAGAGCAGGAAACATTCAGGGAGGAGGAAGTCAAGGACGGGTTCATGAAAGAACTTGTTTCAGCTGCGTTGACTCGAAAAAGAGATAAAAGAAACCTTGTGGGCCACAATAAGGTCAGCTTGAGACTTTTTTGTCATTGATGGTTTCACTATTAATTCTTCTGAAGGATTGGTGGAAATGGATTTCATTCATTGGGTTTCGATGACGATGAGAAGTCTGATAAAAATCAATTAAAATAGTTCACTTCAAAAAATATTGTTACAAGGTTAGAGGATAAACATAACATTTAGACATTTAATTAAATCGTGAGCGGGGTGTTTTTTTAAGAGGGATCTGACCAATTCCATAGTGACCGAAATACTCATCCAAACAAATACCAAAAATTCACAATATTTAATGTGGCCATTACGAAATGAGTATTAGAGCAAATGATGCATCAAGCCTTAAAAAAAAGGACCATCCATCATACATAGGCATAATTAGTATAATTAATTGCATTAATATGATTATTAATTATTTTATTTAAATACAGTTTTTGTTTTTATTTTATTTTTATTTATTTTAACAACTTATATTTCACTTTTTTACACACTAAAAAATACACATAACTTGTGACATGATGGAGTTTGTTTACTCAGGTATGGTGATTTTCACTGTCAGCAAAATACAGCTGTGTCGAGTTTAAATGTGAATTTTATTAAGTGAATAACACACGATTGAATTTTTAAATATGAATAAACAAGGTTAAAAAACAATAAATAAAGTATATTTGCTGCTTAAATCACTTGTTTCCCGTCTAAAGTAAATATCTTTTAAGAATGTTAACATACAATGTGTTGATTAGGATTAATAAGCAATGTGTCCGCAATAATATGAACACCACACGAGGGTTGAACAATATTACGTATATTAACTTGATTCATTCCAGCAACATTTTAGTAGATTGAAGTAGTTTGAAGCTGACACCCTTGAACCAAACAAACAAAATATAAATATATTTTAAAAAACTGAAATCGTTTGTAGCAAGAACCATAAAGAACAAATAAAGTAATGTTTTAAAACCGCAGAACAACACTGAATTAAAAATCCATTAGTCTGAAGCCGATTCATCACAAGCTTGGTTAGTGTAAATACTAAATACATTGGAAGGATTAAAAGGTGCTATAGAGATCAAATCCAGTGAGGCGTTAAAGACTAAAATCAGAAGCTATGAAGCAGCTCAAAACTCACAACAACCAGGAGAGAGAGAGGAGAGGAGGTAGAGAGACAGGAGGGAAAGAGAGGTGAAGCCAGCAGCACTGAGTAAAGGGGCCAGTTCAAGCTTCCTTGCCTAAGAAACTGTCCTGCATCTCTGGGGGCGCTTTGGAATCCTGTCAGCGCGCTAAAGGATTTGAGCTCAGGAGGCGTCAGCCTGGTTCGCAGTGGACACGGGTCCACTTCACAAAAGGCACTGCAATACAAACAGACAGTCATGTGACAGGCATTCACCACAGCTCCTGGAGTCAGTGCTCCTTCACCCGTGTCCTGAAGAAACCAGCTCCCACATGCAAAGACACACATCAGAAAATCAGTTCTGGCGCACTCAGATTAGAATAGTTCCTATCGTAGCTCACAGTGCACCTTTCTAAGATCTGTGCGAGTACAAAACACAGATGCTGAGAGCAGACTGATGGTGAAGTGAAGAAAGGACGATGGGAATTGATGAAGAAAGTTAAAGATGGGGACAGGAAGTGCTCGGTCACAATGACCTGAAGAGATTGTGGGTGTACCTCATGCTTTCCACCGTGTCTTCAGGCATGGGTGCAACGGTCTGCACAGCGGGGAGGTTTTTACTCGTGGCACCATTCACATAGCTTGATGAGGAGGATGATGAAGAAGAGGCTGAATCAGTGGCCCCTGCGAATGAGTGAATGCGTGAAAAAGTGAAACTTAAGTAATGTAATGCATCAAGATAATTTGTGCTAGAGCTGGGCGATAATTCGATGTTCATAAATATCCTGATTTCCATTTTCTTGATAAGATGATATAGAGAGCTCGATAGACAGCTTGTTGCTAACTGCACTTCCGTGTGCTGTGCATGGGCTCGTTTTACCCAAGTTTATATGAGCTCCAGAGTCGAGTGGGAGAAAACACTCACACTATTCCTGCTCGGAGATTAAAACCATTGCACTTTTATCCTAGTTTTACCTAAAAAAGCTATTTTTCTCCTTCTGTTGCGGTCCCGTGGCCTAACACCCAACACATACTACATGACGTACCAATCAACTGGAAGACCAGATTGGTCTGAATCTGATTGGTTTAACTGAGGTTGACCGACTTCTTTTTCTCTAATGCCAAGAGCAGAAGATAAAAAAGCAGTGGAATATATAGAGTGATGGCTGAGGTATAGGACACTATAGTAAACAATGGCGGCGACATCTAAAAGAGGTTTATTTATTAATTAATTATTCTATTAAGCTCTGATAGAGTTCTTTCACATCATGAAGAAGCAGAAAAAAAACATCAGGAGAAGTTACGGTAAAAAATACAAGCAACAATATTATGCATTTGGTGGAAGACCTTTAAAATATTTTGTCACAAAAGAAGAATATAGATAGTCGGCTGAGGCTGTGCTGATAAGCATGATACCAAACAGGTGTATAAAAATGTGTTTTAAGGTCAAATGTTAATTTAATGCCTTTAACGTGAAGGGTTAAAAAATTGGACATTGTGGAGGACTGACCTGTTGTGTTGATCATGCTTTTGGGGGTCGCTGTGGCAGCAGCAAAGATGTTTGGGGTACTTGCTGAAGAGGGGATCCCGCTAGTGGTGGGTGTACCCACTGTGTTCACAGCCAGGCTTCCTGGAGGTGGCTTCTTAACTGGCACCACCACACTCCTGTAAGAGCGAACCCACCATGAGCAAACTTAAATTTGTACACATGCAAGATTTAAATACCAGTGTATATATAAAATGTAACTGACTTTGACTCACGACTTCAGGGTTACCTATCCCACTTTTGTCATGAGAAAAGAGTTGAGTTGTGTTCAACCAGTTGCCCAAAAACAGAAACCGTCTAGAGCAATCAAAATTAACGATTCAACATTTTAAAAATGAAAAAAATAAAAAATAAAAAATAAATAAATAAAATAATAATAATTTAAACTAATCCTGAGTGAAACAAACTTAGAAAATAATATCAATATATGATAATACCCCCCTCTATACCCAACCTATCAGTTACATGAAATACCTTTATCTTTCAAATTTGCAAGTAAAACCAGACAAAGAAATGCTGGAAGAAAAGATTTTTGTTTAACTGCCAGAATCACATGATTTGTTCAATATACTGTAGCCAATCCCCAAAATAATTTATTCATCAGACCTCTCGTTTAAAGGGAATTGTGCAGTTTCAGAGTAAAAGCGCAAAAAAGAAAGAAAAAAATATAATTAAACCAAACTGACTCATAAAACTGTCCTTAAGCACACTTTCAATAAAAAAACACAGATCTCCAAGAAATGAGTGCAAGCAAGGCTTTCTTGTTTTCCACCCAGTGGTGTCCATATATATTCAATGCAAATACCTTTAACAATTACATACCTGTATATAAAATGTCTGAAATGTAATCTGTTTTAATGTTTTGATGATTGAGTTGGCTGAGTGAGTTTATGTACAGGGAGACATATAAGATTAACTTACATGCTTGATAAAAAACAAGTCAAGAAGTAAAAAGCTAATATGTTCTCATTTTACTGTGTGGTATCTCTCTGAGAGATGTTGCCCTCTAGTGGCTAAATGACATATGCCCTACATTACAGTGGTGCAAGACTTCCTCATGTACACATACACTGTATGTCATCTTCTTTCAGTTCTAACAATATCTTGGATTTCATTCTTAATCAACAATAAAGAATAAAGTATTACTTTAACCTGTATGAATATGCTCTAGCAGTGTATTTCATAGTGATCTCATTCATTGAAGGAAATGGAAAAACTACTTCTGTCACTGAACCAGTAGTAGACGAACAACTGACAACTAGCCCGGAAGTAGTCGTGCATACAGTCTATTTCTAGCTATATAGATATATGTACCCTAAAATGTCTTGCACAGATTTCGCACCAAGTTGTGTTTAAAATTGGAAATATTTTAAACCAAAATAATTTAGCACTTTTTGGATGATTTTATATGCACACTATATAAATATATATATATATATATATATATATATATATATATATATATATATATATATATTAGTGAGGTGTAAACATTACTGCCTTATTAAAAGCTTTACTACAGTGTATTTTCAAAAAAGGTATTAATTTATTTGAATCATGAGAAAATCTTTATCCAGCCAGATTAACCTTCAAAAGAAAAAAAGTGATCGTTCTTTACATGTCAAGCTGTGCAGGGTGAAAGCTGTCATGTGAGGCAATGCATTCAATCTAACCTCCTTTCATCACATCTTCAAGATGATGTCAAACAGCTAGAGGTAGATTTGGACTGCTACGTTTAATTTTCATTCAGTGAACGATCAGGAAACAAATTCACACAATGGTAAGAAATCTACAACAGCTTGATATATGTTTCAGATATGGAATCATTACTTTCTGACACATTAAAGTTTAACCGATAAACCAATTTTAGCTCAATTTAGGGTAAAAAAGGAGTGAGTAATAAAATATTCACCTGCCTAGATTAATTATTAAAATTTTAGAACTCTGTGAAGGATGAGCAGCATAATCTTATGTATAATTAATTCATTGGTTTCTCTTAATTGGGAACAAAGGAGATTGACGTTGGGAAAAGGAAGAAAGGGCTTTAACACTGCGTCTCTGGAATGGCTGTAGACTAGAGATTGTTCTGTAGGTTGGAATTTGACACAACAGGGAGTGCTTTAGCGTGCGCTTCAGTCTGGATGTGGATTTCAGCCCCCTTCACTGCTTACTCATCTTCAAGAGGTCCTGACGGGACTCAGGCATGTGTAAGCAGACTGATTCATCAATGATTCATGGCTTCGATCACTCTTGTTAATAATGCAGCGGGACGCTTCCGCATGCAGCATTTCTACGGTTCATAATAGCCCTGCTGGAGCAAACGAAGGTCTAAAGGAAGAAATCTGGTCAAATTTCACTTTGGACTAAATAAAGGATGGTATACAATACTGAACATGCTTCACATCAGAATTCAGTGTGACTCAGAAACCCCATTTAAAAAAAGTGAAGTGAATTTTCTTGCAAGGAATCATTTTCGATATTAGTCATTAAAGGAGTATTAGCTATGCAATTAATATACAAGTTTAATAAGAATTACAACATTACAACATAGTACAATATTGTGCAAAACAAACATTGTTTTAATATCTATTTTAACTTGATTAGATGCTTTTTTTCTTTCTGCATACAATTTATTTATTTTTACCTAAATGCATAACAAGGCAAAACACCTCCACCAAACGACACAAAATAAAGTCAGAGTCCTTCAGTGATCTTGCAGCTAAAACTATAACACAAAAGAAAAACAAAGTAACAGAAAACAATCAAAAAATAAAAGTAAAACTGAACAAGAGAAAATAAAACAAACTCAAGTAACAAGACCAATTAACGTAAAAACTGAATTAAACTGTCTATTATCAAATTTATATGTGAACAGGTTACATTTCATTAGTTAAAAATGAATGATTAAATAAACATTTTACAAAGCTTTATTTTAGTACTACCTGCATTTATTAATATAAAAAGGTGAATGGACAGCAATATCGTAAAATGATTGCTAATTGTTTGAAAAAGACTTTGAGTAAGAAAAGATCACAATGGCATGCTGACCAAGGGTTAAGCCACTGAAATGCTATGAAACCATACAACAGTTATTATCATTTGGTTGCTGGTTATACAAGCACAGCCCCAATAGGCTCACTCTTGAACCTCTAAGTGAAAAGATTGAGAGCCGATAATTTAGATCACATCGATTCCCCACACTCATATTGCTTCTACTGACCTGTCAAACGAGTGGAATTGCATAGGTAGCATTGCAGCAGCCTCCCTCTTTAGGGCTGGATCTGGGTGGTACGGCTGTGGTTCGGGCCCAGTCTCGGCCCCCTCCACAGGTGCTGCAACAAGACTCTTGAGGATCTCCTTCACATTGATGCCCTTGTTGGCCTGGCTGATGCTGGAGATGGAGGCAGCTGGTTTTAGGACCTCCAGCCCAGGAGGCGACTCCAGGAGTGACTCACGAGACTTCCTGACCTCTGAAGAGAGAGTGCAGAGAAGTTCGCTCATGGCATCAGGCCCGGTGCCCAGCTCTGAGCCATTGAGGGCATTGGAGACTGCCTCGTCACCGATGCCAGAGTCCGTGTGGGGCAGCGAAGCTTCCAGGGGCAGGTCCTCCAGAGGAGTCACTGTTGAACGCTCACTACGCATGCTGTCCGGGAATGAGGAGGGGTTTTCTGTTAATAAGAACATGTTACAGGATTAGGATTTTAAAAAGATGTTATGAATTGAGAAACTTTAAATCTATGAATATTTTGACATTTGATAAAAAGTGTGTCAAGGTGAAATAAACACTATTACTTTTCAACCCAAGCTGGTTGTCCCATCGATCTTGGCAGCTGTATTGTATTAGAGTGCTAGTTCTTAACAGAGATAGAGAATATAGCATGATGTATCGATAACTTGGAGCAGTTGGTAAAAACAAGCACTAAACAAATGCACAATAATGTGTGTGTTCCAGTAGTATCGTGTCTAGCTTAGTCTGAGTTCAGCCTGCATGTGCATATACTGTTTTAGAAAACAGACTACAGAATTAGAGCGCATCATAAAGTTCATCTATATCTTGAGTTTATGCAGAAACAAAAACAGTTGCTTGTTTGGAATACTTAAATATGAACCATCTTAAATGTTTAAAGCAGGAGCCTCAAATTATTGTAGGACGGCAGTCATGCAGAGTTTCACTTGAGCCTTCATGCAACACACCTGATACCGCTTATTAAGCATCTGTTGGCTTGTTTCAAGGTAATGAGTGTGTTTGCATGCACTTAAATAAAAGGGTTATGATCAATAAGCTGATTTATCTGGTGTCATATAAATGCGGAGAACAGTTTTCAGTAATGGGGGTGCTGACGTAAACTGTTTTTGAGAAAGACGATCGGAGGAGGTGGTTTTTTGACCAATAACTGTTCTTCTCCAGCCTGTAAAAGAAATAACCCGCATTCTAATGGTTTTTACATCTGCGCCTATCGGTCTGGTTTACGCATGTTCAATGTGTGAAGTATGGGCCACAAATAAAAAAATAATAATTTTTAAATATGATGCTGTTTTGAATATGACACTGTTGTGTTTTTCTAGTGACATCACTTCCTATGCGAAATTAAGGATAACCCATTTATTGAAGGGTATGTAAATGCACTCGCTGGTGTTTTTCTTGAAACAGGGTTGGAACAAAAACCAGTAGGGGCTGTGACCATCTAGAAATTGCATGCAAGACCCCTTGTTTAAAGAGTTTGAGGTTGATATGTAAGCTTAAATATTTCCCTAATAAAAATAAAGTCTCATCTTTTTGGATATATTTTTTTATCAGACTTCAAAAATGGTGCGACATCTTTCAAAACCAGTTTTATTAAATTTAATGACTGACAGAGTTATACATAAAACAAGAGTGGAAATCCAAAATAAAACATCTTTTTTATAATAAGTAAAGAAAAAAGAGAAACAGAAAAATAATAAGAAGTAATAATGGAACAGATATTTCTTAGATTTACTTAATTCCATTGCAGCTCACATTAAAATGCAATCGATTATGTATTTTGTCACCACTTTAGCCATACAATGTTTTACCCCAAAAGTTTGGTTCTCACATGGTTTACTAAACTGTTTAAGATGAATTAAGAAATTCTGAAGTCATTATACATTTGTAAAACAAAGACAATAAACTACATAATTAGTAAACTTTATTATTTTGAAACAGATAACAACATTGAAGTACTTCCATAGACCTCTTCAGTTAGGAAAGTTCACTAACTAGTTGGAACCTTAACCTGCTGGAAATTCATACAGTTTATGACTGATTAGTAATAAATCTACATTAGCTATGCGACTAAATTTTACTGCATGGTGTTAAGACGTAAACCATCAAAACATTTGTGTGTTCACCTGTGCTGGTGGGGGAGTTAATCTCCTGTCGAATGCTTCTCCCTGACAGGCTGCTGGATCGACCAATCTCCCGCTGAGGTTCCAGAATGTCCCGATACTTGGAGACCATCAGGACAGAGATGAAGTAAACCACAGCCAGAGCCAAGAACTGAGCCTGTTTGCTGTCATCCTGATGAAGCCAGAACACAGTTAAAGATAAAAAGTGAGATAACAAAAAGATAAAAAGGTGTAAACCAATGTATTTGGAGCTAAATCTGACAGAACAGTCCAAAAAAAGAGAATGATAGAAAAGAGAATGAATAAAATCTCACCACATCTCTGAACACCACGGCCCGGAGGCGGTTGATATCCACGTCCTGGAGGAGTCTATCAGGATCTTTGATTGGAGAAAGGTTTCGAGGAATGCTTTGCATGACATTCTAACAGAAGAAGAGAGCATTAGGATTTCCTCTGGTTTATAATGTGTATTTTAAAGTCTCTCTAGTTGTGTTTGTGCAGATGTGGGAGTTTATAACCTTGTTGGTGGCAGATGCAGCCTGGAGATTCTCCTGAGTCTTGCTGAGTGACAGTGAACTTTTGCTGCCTCTGTCTCTCTGTCTCTGCCTGCACTCCAGACAGTTCCTCACAGCCACACAACACACTGAGCAGAAAACAGTAGCGTTTCATTGCACATGCATCAAAAGCACACATGTCTACAGTAAGGGGAGAGTATTTCACCAGGTGGGGGCAGTGAACGAGAAGGTTCTGGACAGGAATTTTCTCATTCATGCACCCTAGCTGGTGAAATGCTTGTAAGCAATAAGGAATTTACACCTACAAGACACTTAAAGTGATATACCTTAAGAAACAGATTTTTGAGTTATCCAACATAATATGGTCATATTAATAGGTCACTGGTACCTAATCGGAGACACTGGCGCATCAAGCCTCCTGATGACATGTTCTTCTCAGCCTCAATCTCACTGAAGTTCAGAGAGCTGGCGAAAACAAGAACATCCACCATGGCCATCAGTCTGCTGAGGAAGGTGACCGCTGTCTCTGATGACATCCCTTGAGTTGCCTCCACGTTCTCCAGCTCGGTCTGTCGAAGAAGATCCAGAGAATAAGAAAAGTCATCTAAAAATATTGCTTTAAACTATGAGAGAGAGTGAAACACTTCCAAAGGTACAGTATATAGGCTTCCTGCTGAAACTGTGATGAACAAATGTGTGATAGCAATCAGGGCAATTTAACAAGCAACATGCCTCTGAAAGGATTTCTCACCCAAATTTCCTGATTTCCTTAAAACAATTCTATGACTCTAAGGTTTCTGTGAAATCAGACACGAGAGATGCTTTCCTCATCTTTTACATTCCATCATCCCACAGGCCAGAAAAAGATGGATTCTGTCAACGTTTCTCCAGAAAAAAAATATAATAGGCAAAACAGAAGTGTCAAAATCATACCTGATTGTTAAAAGAAGATGTCCATTGTCATTTATCAGAATTTATCCAGGAATTACAGTTAAATATGGAATACATATACATGCTAATTACTTACACAATGCCTTTATTTATTTATTAATTGTTTCCATGTGCCCTACAGTCCCTTAGGTCATGTTTTAAACTTAATTTAGTAGCTTGCATTGTGAAAAATACACTTTTAATAATTTAGTCATTACCAATGAGTGAAAAAGTAGTTTAAAAGATATTATAACAATAGCAATAGAAGAGAAATGCAAAGTTTGTTTTCTGTTACAACTGAAGTCTTCCTGTCATTTATTAATTGACGGTTGAAAAAAATATCTCAATATGCTATATTAAGGTAATCAGGCCTTCAAAAATGGTTTCAAAGGTGAAGAAAAAGAGAAGGAGAGAGAAGGAGGGGGGAGAATAAGATGTGAGATGGGAGAGAGGAAAAAGCAAGAGGAGAAAAAGAGTGAGATGCATGAAAGAAAGATGACCTGTTTCCTGCATCTACCGACTGACTCAGCAGTGTCTAGGTCTCTTATTTTTTTGCCCCAATCACACACGATTTGTCAAGGGGCATTGCGTGATAAGTAACATTTGCAGAGGTCCTTGTTGATCTTAACAGTGCGTGAATAGACTTTTAGGATATTTGATCAGAGTTTGCTGGGCTTTCAAACATCTCATAAAGGTAAGCTGATTGCATTCTGAATATTTAGCAATAACTTAGCATATGAAGAAAGGCCTCAATTGTGGATTAGAAAATGTTGATGCCATGTCTGTTTAGGATTTTTGACAATCTTTATGATTGAGGACATAAGACAAAAATAACTTTTAGGCAAAGTAAAGTGATCTACTGAGATGAACAGTTTTCCTAACATTTTCTTAACATTTCCTAACCCAGAGATAAACACCAGGTTTTCTTCAGTGTGAACGCATGAAATAAACTCAAGGGGTCTGGAGGTAGTTTCTTGACCAACTAAGGTCACTTAATATTATTAAGCCCATTTGAATAAGGCTTTTGTCTATATCCATGGGAGCTCACCATATTTCCATTTAAGCTGTTAATCTCTTATGTTTTTTAACTCCGATTTGAAAAACTGATTCAGCTTTAATTCAGATCCGAATTGAGCTGGTATTGAATGACGCACCTCTTGACTTCAGTAAGCTGGTTTGATGGGGGACTTTATATTATACTATTATTAAGCATAAACTATATTCTGAAATCTGTCAAGTAAAAGTAGCTAACTATAAAAGCAATACAACAATACAGACAAACTTCAACAGACCTAAGTCTTTGTAAATTAAAAAAAGAAAAAGAAAAAAAAGTGCGTTTCAAGATGTTTATATTGCCGTATCCTTGAGCTCACCCGGAAGAGAGATTCACAATCTTGTTTCACAGACAGAAAAAGCCATACTTCCCATAGGTTTAACTCAGGAACAGGAACTTTAATCGAGTGAAGCAGAGCAAATGGTTCTGGGTATAAGAAGATAAAAGTAAAGGCCAATACTCAAGGAGTAAAAACATGAAGTGCTTATAATTGAGGATTAAAATCTTCAAATGCACACAGAAACAGACCGAAAGCCAGTTGAGCGATTTAAGGAAAGGGGTGATGTTTTTACATACTCTGGACCTCATCAAGATATCAGCAGCTATATTCTGAACATACTGCCATGTGTCCAGACCTGAAGAACTCAGCCAGGAGAGTAAACCAGACACATGACGACAAATGCAAGCCTTTCATTGGAGAAGAAATGTCAAATAGGGCTGACTCAAGATACTGACCTGACTAACTGTTCAAAATTTAGACATGGATCGAATGTAGCAAGGTTCTTCGTTCTGCTCTTAGTCTCTAATGGCAAATAATCACAAGACAAACAATAGGACATAGGTGTTTCCAATCCATCTTGTCATAATCTGCATAATTAGTTTATTCAGAAAGTGTGTCATAATGTAAATATCATAATAAAATGATAGCTAAAACAGAGAGGATAAAGAAGGTGACCAAACGGAGAGAGAGAAATAATAAAAAGTAGAGGTCCAATAACCTATATTATGTGCCTTGAGGCACATTAGTGAGAACGAATAACCCATTAGATCCTAAAAAAAACCATGCAGGTAAAAGACAACTAATTTAAGGCAATAAAAACATTTAAAACAAAACTCCTAATCAAGATGACTTCTTTGCTCTTTTTGTTTTTGAACGGGTTTCCTCTGTTTATCACAGTCAGCTTAAATTGTTAGTTTAAAGGGCTTCTATGATTAAGGACCTTATATCATGAGGTCCCTGACCTTTCTTTTAATATGAATAGGAAAATGTGATATTAAACAATATAATTACGCATGCAAATTATCATTTTTATCTTTTGAATCCCATCATTTCTCTTCAATGGGTGACATCATCTTTCCTCTCAAAGAGATCTCTCGTATTTGAATTCACATTATTTTAACACTTAATAGTTTTCAATACTTGTAATTAACAATTTGGAACACATTTTAAATTCTTCATATTTTAGATTTTCAGGTGAAATAATCCTTTGACACTCATGGAAATATAATAATGTGTAGAAACCAGTGTGAAACCAATTTAAGTGTAAACAGGCAGTACACTCAATCTCAGCAGTGGACATCCACATCAAGTCTGACAATTTCACAAAGAAAACACTTCATACACAAAAGTATTTGATGTTTTAAAAGGGAACTTTTAAAGAGGCCTTTAAATACCACCCTTTGAACAATAATGTAATGTTCAAATGGAGATACTAAACCCCTGAGTGCTGAAAACAACATAATTTATGTTCTAAAACCAGGAACATGCTCGTTGCTAGGAGACATAATATCGGTGGATAAGAAGACACGTAGAGGTGCACTGTGGGTATGTTCAAGAAGACCCACCTCTACCCCTGTGCCAGAGCTTCCTGGCAGGCTATTAACTTCACTGCTTTTTGTCCCCTTCTGTAAGCAAGTAGCTCCTTGTGTCTTTATGAGCAACGCAGAGGGGAACAAATGAAGGTGACATTTAATACAAGCCCTAATTAGAGCTGGAGACATCAGCGCTGGACCAGAGGAGCTCAGAATTTACTAAGAACAATTTAATTTGTGTTTTTGGAATAAAGAAGCAAATGATGATGGTGAACAAACACACTTTGAACAAGACAATGAGCTTCCTTTCATATAGCCAATCATTACAACTGTTACAACAAACACTCCCCTCGTGCCTCATTTGAACTTTAACAGCTCCTGCTGATTGGCTGGAAACATTTTTTATGACCCCCCCTAACAATCCAAACAAGCTCACTTTTAAGATGAATTGTGCCTTTTTAATCTTTAAAAAATGTTTGTGCTTGAAAATCAAGGCTAGGAACAAAACAATTTGAACCAACTCTAAAAAACTACATTTAAAATATGCTAAAATAGTTTAACCCCAACAAAAATAAAATTGCATCATCTTAGAGTATCAACATCATTAAAACGAACAAATTTTAATATTTTATTTCGCCACAGCACTCTAAGTCATGTAGCCTGTGATATCCTTATCTGACATACAGTAAATGGCACCAGTTATTGGCTGACAACACATGCACACTCTTTTTCTTGGCCCTGACCCACTGGAAACAAAACAATGTTTCCTGTTCATTCTGGAAAAGGAACCTCGCCTATACCAACTACACAGATCACATTAAGAAATCGTGTGTCAACTAAGATTCAATAAACAAATTAATACAAATTTAAAAGGTGAATCTGTCAAAGACATGCAGGCCTCTAAGATGTTGGAAGTCTGAAATGAATCATACAATGATGGACATCAGCAATGTTAGTGAAACTATGTTTTCAAACACGCAGGATGATGGAAGAAGAATAAAGAAATTGGAAACTTACAGGGTTCACACTAACCTTAGAACTCTACATGCAAAGAAAAAAAGAGAACAATAGAGAGAATTAGAGAGAAATTAAAAGGGTCATGAACTGAGAAACCAAACCATTGTTGATCTTCTGTATTTGCAAGCCGATAAATCTTTCGAAAGCCTACACGCTTACAGGAGCCAGCTCCACAAATGAGTAATTGTTTTTTTTTATCATTGCTAGGGGCGCACATTTATCAACAAAGCATGACGAAATCTGCTTCTAATGTTGCAACGATGACAATCAAGAGATAATGTGAAGAATAAACTATATTTTTGTTATAATTTGGATCCGGAAGAAAATAGCAAAGTGCCATCTTCAATTAACAGCGGCACAATGTAGAAATAAGGCAGAGGCTAACTCTGAAAAACTTTACTTCAGCTTTATAGCTAAATTGACAACTTAAATTGTCCAATGCTCTTAACTGTTCTTTTATTTTTTTTTTATCTGGTAAACACACTGTTGTGATGAATCGCCTTTTAGACCCATCGCTGTTCCAACAGACACAGCTGTTCTTTTACCTTTTCAAAGCATTTCCACTCATGGTTTGACAAGAATATTACAGACACTTGAATAAGGTCAACTTGAGCCAATCAGAAAGCAAATCTGAAGAGAGGTCAAAAATTATCAGATAAAATCGAAATTACTTTCAAAACCACATTTTGAAAACATTTTGGAGGGGCAATATATTTAATTTACTCTTTGAAAGATACAAAGTAAAAACAAAAATAGTTAATGACCCCTTTAAACAATACAAACAAAGATAAAATAGTTAATTGGGGCAGAAAAATGCAGAAAGCTTCAGATAATAAAGACAATTACAGTAAAAACAGGAAAAAAACTGTTGTTAGTAGCAGAATTAGTAACTGTGAATATATATCACAGGGGGAAGTACAAAAACAGTATCAAATAAAATCTGCAGAGCATTTTAAGCTTCTGTTTGTGTTAGTGGACAATTACATTTAATACCATTATTAGATAGGACAGTAGAGAGGAGACAGGAAGAATATTTGGGAGAAAGATCGGCAAAAGACTGGGACAGGATCGCTTGACATACATTAACCTTTTTATCACAGTAATTACTCAGAATACCATTGTGGAAGAGGCCCGTTCACAAAAATGGCTTCTATGAATCAATGCTAGAATCAAAAGAAAAATGTGTATGTCCACCAGAGGGCGTGTGCCACTTACAGATGGTGAGGTGGCAGCCGAGAGCAGCGGCAAAATCCCGCCACATGCTATGATGATATTATCCACCATCTGAGAAATGAGGTGTATGGTGTTGTGGACAAAAATGATGTTTTCGTTACTGTTTACGAAGTCCATGACTGATTTCGTCGAGTGGCTGAAAGAAGAAACAGCAAAAGCAGAAAAGGGGTTGAGTCACTGGAGTCATTCAGATAAATGCTGATATTTTCACTGCTTTTTCAGAAGCTTTAAAACAACATGAATAAATTGAGTGTCAAACATCTTCAATCCTATCTTGAAGATAGACACTTCAGTTTAAGCATACCTCCTCCACATATGCACATCACTTTCCAGAGCAAATAATAAATCTGTGAGTAGTCGCTGGTGCATAGGGGACCACTTGAATTCTGGGATGCGGAACATCGTCGTTCGAGGGCCAGGACTGAATTGCCTTCGCTGCTCCTCAGTCATCGGCATCCCACGAAAACCCAGATCCACTCGCAGGTCCCTCTCCATCTGACCTGCCATGCGACCATGAAGTGCCTGCAGGAAACAGCAGAGCATTTATTCTTACTTCAGTGGGAAGATTTTGCAGCTTAAATCCAACTTAAATTTACATCACACGATGATATAGTTCTCTTAAATTGATAAACCATGCTTTTTAGTTCCTTGATTAGAAGTATTATGACTTCACCAAAACTAAAGCTCTGCTGTCCGACCTCAAGCTTTATTTACCTTAACTCAGTGCACTCAGGACAGAAGTTCAAACTACATTTAGTGACTTTGTTTTTAAAATCTAGTCGCTTTTCCTAAAATATTTGGACAATTTCTGTGGCTTAATAGTGACTGTGCTGGCTCTGCTCTCATCAAAGAATGGGAGCAACTCACCCAACTGAACAGTTTACCAGCTCTGAGCAAGAATCTCTGCTCCTTGCACACAGGAGAGCCTTCCAGGGGTTTGTGTTTGCTAAAAGGCACTCTCCCACTATCCACAGACACAGACTTCTGACAATAAAACGGTAAATGCTAAATACTGAATACATATTTTCCACACAAATACATACGTGTTTGTGAGTTAAACCGGATCTTATCATGATTCTTATAACACAAATTATTGCAGATTTTTCACAATTTATAAATCTTTTAAAACCATACCCCTTAACGCAAAAACAGTCACTCGCCCCATTTCAAGTAAGCTTTGAATTGTGTTAATAGGAGCTGCTTGATTTCTGATACATTTTTATAGTTGCAGCATTTTTAATTTTTTTGGAAAAGCTATTAAAACCCTTGCCATGTTCAGATGTAATAAAAAAAGGGATGAAAAACAAGTAAATTACACTAAGAACATGGTTGGAATGGAGTAGACGGCTGACCACGATCTCGAAGGAGTTGGGGTCTGAAGTTCTGAACAGTCTGTGCTGGCTAAGAAGAACCAACGAGAGCTTCCCATTCAAGTGATTGTCTCTTAAAATGAATGAGAATAAAGTTTGTCGAAAATCTTTTTCTTTATTTTTACATTTAATTTAGAAGAAAAAAAACGCAAAGTTTATATAAAATTTTATAAAAAAAACCTTTAAATTATACATCAGGTCTTTCTGGTAAATTTTCTTTAAGCCGCTATTTTATTAGATGAATGCGATGTTTTCATTTTTAGTATTCAAACATAAAATTCAAAAGTATTTTTGTCAATTTCTTTAAGTCCGATTGAGTTAGATTCACTTTAACCATTTGATTAAGATATTTAAAATTTGCACTAATTCAAATTATTTATTGTAAATTTTAACCTTGAGAATGTGAATATGTTGTTGGTTTTTGTTTTAAACATTTGTTATTAATATTTAAAAATCATTTTAATTCTTGAGTTTTTTCATTAAAAACAAGGTTTATTTTTTGCTAAATAAACTTCATTGTCACTTAAAAAGAGAAGCTTTGTAGAATGTTTATTACTAAAAGGTCAATTTTTATTTATTTCCCGATCCCTACTTTTTATTTACCATTCTTCCGCTATTTCATATATTCAGATCATCTAGTTGGACCTCTGTGGCTCTAATCTTCTCTGCCTTGATATCCACCAGCAGGGCATGGACTTCCTTTGTGGCTCTCCAGTGTTAAATATCCTCCTCAGAACCTTTACCTTTAAAAGTCAGCTCTAAAAAGAGCCAGAATCCTAAAGAAATGTCAAAACTCTCTAAAACAGCATTGTTTTAGAAAACACTTTGAAGAAGCTCACAGGAAATGCCTTTCAGTTAACTGCAACACTGCAATAGGATCTGTATTTGAACTACAGAATAGAAATCAAAAACCTATGCAAATGAAAGCATGATAAACTAGACTCAGGAAGACTCAGAAATTGCTTGCAAGAAAGCCAACACAACCCAGAGTGACAGTGTGATTCATACCTGAGTGGTGGCTGTGGTCTGAATCTTCTTCATCTCTTTGTCCTTCCCATCATCGGATCTCTCTGTGTCTGAAGTGGTGCTGGCTGCATCTCCTCCGCTCTTCACAGCCCTGGCATCCACCCCCTCCTGCTCCAAACACTCGGCCTGAGCCTCAGCCTCGGCCAGGGTGCTGATATCTGCCAGTGTGCTAGCTAGCTTGAAGCTATCCTCCTCTGCCAGGTTGGTCGGGCTCTGCACCAGCTCGGAACCACAGGAAGTCATGTGTGCTAGCAGGCTAAGGTCATCACTCCCACTCATGGTTGAGCACGGAGCTTGTTCTGGACTAGGCAACACCAGAGGCTCCGTTGACGCCAGTGAGGGAAGCAGCTTCTCGTCCACTTTGGGAAAAAGGAAGCCATTGTTGCTGGGAACGCTGTCTTTCTCATCTGCTAACGTTATCAGAGGACCAAGATTCCGATCGTCCTCAGTCAAACCCACCACTCTCTCCTCTTTGGGGACGAGACCCCCATTGAGCTTGTGAACTGCTGCACAGTAGGCACTGTCTAACAGTGAGTCCACTTCCACCAAAGGACCATTCTCCATTCCTCCTCCACCGCCTAGGACCTCTGGCGACAGATCCAGATCATCTAGTTTGACCTCCGTAGCTTCGACTTTCTCTGCTTTGATGTCCACCAGAAGGTCATGTACTTCCACACGCACACCTGTGGCTGAGTGCTCGCTATTTCCCTCAGGACCTTTACCTTCTGCCAGCAGGTTACGAGAGTCTGTGTTCTCCCCGTAGTCTGCTTCACTTTCTGGAGTCTGAGTTTGCGATGTGTCATCAATCTCACGGATCTCTAGATTCCCATTGACCGATGCGGGTTGAGCAGAAAGGCCTGAGATTGTGATGACGGAGCCCTTTTTGCCTTTCTTGATATTTTCTTCTTCCTGCCGTTGGTACTCTTCGTACATTTTTGCGAGGTACTCTTTGTGTGCCTCGTAGGTCACCTACAGAGATCAAAGAGGATTCTAGTGAGTTGTTTTTAACTTTAGGGTTATATTTTACAGACTAAACAAAAAAAAGACCTCTGCAGTACCAAACCTCAACATTAAAGGACCAGCTAAAAATGATTATAGCTTTCAACACAGAATTTACGGAATAATTTTAAAGCTAACAACCATTTAGACCGTTTCATTCATAATACTTTATATTAGTGTTGGGTTACTCAAACTCCAATCCAGACTGTACGTACAGAGAATATTTGTGAACATAAACGCAAAGTTAGTCTTGGGTTCCAATTACCTTTCGACCAGGGTGGCACATATTAATACACTTTTTTACTGTCAGTCATTCACCTTGCTGTCATTAATCACACGAAAAAACCACACTACATCTCCCATCATGCCCCACCAAGGCACCTAAGATTACTAAAAAGTGGTAGTTTATAGACAGTTCCATTCCCACAACAGTAGAATTAGCTGAGGCAATGGTAAATTTTCATTTGTAACATCTTGGGTTAATAGCTGGCAACCCCAACCAACCTTTACTTTCATGGTTTTGAGTATATATTTGAGCGCTTTGTCAAACTATGGCACTGCTAAATGTCCCATTTATGTTTTGAGGATTTACTTTTCTCAAACTCTGAAAACCATAACCATGACTTAAGTTTTTGAGAATTTATGAACATTTTGACAATATTTTTTTTAATTTAGAAGCATTATCTCAATATCTGGCAACTCCAAGCAACATAAAAAACACAACATATTTGTAAGGCCTAACATTTGGGCTTTTAGCCCACAGATTAAATCTGATAATCCCAAAGTACATCTGCTTCAAAATCAAATAACAGACTGTTGTTGGAATACCTTGGAGTGGGCGATGGAGAGTGTGTCCACCCATACACGCCAGCCACCCCACTCATACTTGATGGCATGGTAGAGAAGGATCCGAAAGATGTTGTACACCATTTCTGTGATCTTCTGCTCCTCCGGGTTCTTGGGGTTAATGTAACCCAGAGAAAACATCCAGTCCTGCCACACAGAGCACTGCAGCAGACACCTGCAAAGACCCACATGACAAATTACACCTGTGAGGTCTGCTCAGGTGGAAATACACAGTCACATAGAAATAAATACACAGAGAGTATTTAACAGAGCACTCGCTTAACACATTTACATTGTTACATCTGTTATTGATGCTGACAGTACATTGAGCAAAAAAACAATTTCAACACAATCTGAAAATAACTGACAAGTTTGAAGATTTACAGAACATAAGTCTTTGACTGAAGACCCACACAGAAAACGTTCCTGTCCTGCTGATCAAAAATAAAGGCCCTGTTTGTTTTACAAAACATGCCACGGAAAAAAAATTCATAGCAAAATAGTACACTGCTTATCTTCAACTGTTGAAAATGATATAAATGAATTAAATTATCTTAATATTTTAGTTTCGCTATTCTTAAAGTGTAAATATATAACAAAAAAATTATTATTGTGCTGCACTATTAAAGAAGCTTATTTGACCATTGAGGTTACAACAATAAGTCATAGTTAGCGACAACAATACATTTTACTATAAATTAATCTTGCAATCTTTTTAACAAAAGGTTTGGAAAGTACTTGTGTCTTGCAAAGAAATGTACAGTCTTTAAATGTAGCATTGTGTTTAATCCAAACAGCTCAATCCAGAATAATTTCATTAGTCAATCAAATGCTAACATTATGGTGCCCTCTAACGAAAATTTAACTTGAATACAAAGACTATCGCAAGTGACGCCTCTATACAACATAGAAAACAGTCTGTGGCTTTGTGGCTCAAGGAAATAGAAATCATCCAGAAGTCTACGCAAAGTGATCTCTATCGGTTACTCTACTTCACATAAAATAAAAAAATCTGTTTAAATAACTTTAAAATATTGCTTTGGATGTGAGAAAAATATATTTACTTAAAATCTAGATGTAAAGATGGGCTAAATAAATATATTCTCAAACTCACAAGATGTTGATCGGTGTTACAGCTAAGTTTGCTACTGTAATTAGCTGTTACTGCTATCTTACCAGATCAAGAGAAATGAGCCTACTTTAGAATCGCTCATCATATTCTCCTGCGCTTTCAGTCGTCTCCATCTTTTAAAAGTATCTCCTAGGCATATCCTTTTTTCAAATTGTGATGAGGTTTTTTTAATTCATTCAGAACTCTAACTGTTCACAGCGTCCAGCACACTCCAACTAGGTTTGTGCTTAAGCAATTAAAGAACTGAAGAGAGGAAGGAGAACATTTCACAACACAAAAGCTTGATGACAAAATGTAAATTGTTTTATACCAATACCAAAACTGAACACAATTTAATAACACCTCTTGACACATCAGAGTCGCTTTAGGATTTACTTGTGATTCATTTATTCCATACAGCACCTGCAACCTGGCGTCAAACTTTACTCTGAATCCTTTCGTTAAATAAATACGTTCTTAAATAAAGGTGCTGTATATACAGGGTCAATATTTATAAGTATGATTTTCATCAGATATTTTTCAAGAACTTTTTAGGATAAAGACTCTGCCCGGGTCTAGAATGAAAAGAGAAACCGATAAGAACAAGAGGTCAGTTCTCTTTTCTTTAATCATATTCAACACCATAATGCATATTGCAACTTACGCAATTTCAACTCATCTTCATATTAAGAAAATCATAACCAATGTATGTGTTAATACAGACACCCATAAATGAGTGAGTCTGCACACAAAAACTTACACACTCTCCATGCAACAGCATTAATGAGCGAAAAAGCAAATCCAGGTCCAGCAGGTCAGGTTTAGGCTCTGCAGGAGCTTAAAAACCGGAACAATGCCACTTAAAATCCTTTATCCTGCACTAACTATGATGCAAATGGATTTAATTGGAGTGCGCATGCTTCCTGCGGAGAGGGAGATGATGAACGCTTCTGATATTCACATGCAGCTAGCAGGAGCAAAAGTAACGTGGAATTTGTGCTCAACTTTTTCCTGTGGTGACTCTAAAAGACTTAAGTGATGTAACATATGGTTTTAGAACGATCTAAAAACAATATTGTTATTGGGTTGAGTGTTTGTTCAGAGGAAGCAAAGCAACTTTCACCGATGCTTAAATGAACACATTTCCTAAGCTTGATTGTTTTCAAGGCTTATTAACAACAAAATAGCGATTTAGCCACTCTTTTGTCTGAAAGGGAGTACCTTCTGTTTTCTCGGCTGTTACTGAAGAGTTTGATCATGTCAGACAGAAAGAGGCGTCGCACTTCCATCAGCTCAGCGCTGGGAGAAGAGCTTTTCAGCAGCGTCGCCACAACCTTCAGGATCACTGAGAGAACCGGACAGAAAAACTACTGTTAGAACAGGACCAGATCAGAATCTGAATCGACGAGGATAAGGGCCGAGGCTCACTGGGGTTCTGGATCTTGATGGTGGAATCAGGTTCTGGGTGAGGCTTGTGCACTACCTGAGTGCATACTTGCTCCGTTAAGATCTGCATTAAACAGAAAAAATACATTTCAGGTTAATATTGAGTAAACACAAAACTTTCTAAATTGCTCACATTTTAACATTATAAAAAGGCCATATAAAAAAAGGTTTTTGACGTTTCTACATAATTAAACCTTATGTCACAAGACCTTTATTGTGACGAGAAAGTAGCAGGATGGTAGCATAGATTGAATTATTCAATCCATGAAAGTTTAAAGTTTTAGAAAGTTTACTTTTTAACAAATAATCTGAAAGATTTACTGCTTGTAACCAATTATATCATACCAAACTATACAATTTAGCTACACTTTATATATTTAAGCTAAAACTGACAACATTGCATTTCACGTAGAAAAATTAGAAGATCGATTTCATGGATTTTCCAGCGATGGGTTGCGGCAGGGAAGGGCATCCGCTGCGTAAAACATATGCCAGTGAGTTGGCGGTTCATTCCGCTGTGGCGACCCCGAAAGGGAATAAAGCCGACATGAAGATGGATGGATGGATTTCATGGATTTTAATGGTGAACAGTAAAAAAAGTGAGGCTTTTAAAGAAAAAGTTTTTTTTGAGCCAAAATTTCATTAACGGACAATTAATGTGGCGTTCATTTTGAGTTTGACCCTCCCAGACGACACAAGCATGGCTGCCTTCAAAACAGAGATCAACTTAGCTGAACGTCCACACACAAAAAAGAATGGCTGTTAACTAACTTAACGCTGTTGAAAATGCAAATAGCATATGTTTAACTTGCTACAACCAAGCAGTAAAATGCAATAGCAAGTAATCAGTCCTAGTAAAAAAAAAAAAAAAATTTTTTTTTAACATTTAACTGGAAGATTTTTTTACAATCAATGTCAAGGCTACCTCAGGCTCAACTACTTAAAAAAAATATTATTTTGACAAAACGTGATCTTGATTATATAAAAATCTCTCTAGAGTAGGGGTCTCAAACACAATTCCTGTAGCCCCTGCTGGTTTTTGTGCTAAACTTGTTTCATGAGACAAACCAGTAGACTCAGGTTGAAGCAAAACAGTGCAGAGCTACAGCCCTCCAGAAATTGAGATTTAAGGCCACTGTTCTAGAGCCTCTTCTGTGCTGAGAATAGTTTTTTTTCCCAGCTCAGACCTATAAATACTGCAGACAAAATACTGCAGAAAAGGGATCACATAATCATAATAATAAGATTGAGCTAACTATTTCACTGATTTCCCTATGTGTCAATTGCTTCTCTGAAATCGATTAGATTTATTGTTAAAGCTGTAGCTAACCATATAATAGCCAGCAGCGGTTCCCTGTTTATGGACTCAACGTTTCCATCAAGACTACAAGATCAATCACATTATTTTTCCAGTATATAAACTAATATACAGACAGTAAAGAAACACTGTATATCACCAATAAGGAGCTTTACTTCAAAAGAACACTCCTTCCCATCCAAACTTGGATGCTAAGCAGGAAAAGCCCTGGCAAAGTTGCTGGATGGGAGACCGGAGACAACAGTACAAAAATGGGAGTTCCAAGGGGGCATTTGGGGGCATCACTGTGGTGCAATGCATGATCGCCTCACAGCAAGAAGAGTGCTGGTTTGAGCCCTGGCTGGGTCAGTTGGCATTTCTGTGTTGACATGGATTTCCACCAGGTGCTCCAGGTGCAAAGACATGCGGTACAGGTGAATTGGGGAAACTAAATTGTCTGTAGTGTATGAGTGTGAATGAGTGAGTGTGTATGGATGTTTCCCAGAGATGGGTTGCAGCTGGAAGCTTTGCGCCATCTGGCGGCTGACTATGGTAACCCGGGTTATTTAAAGCTGCCGCGTCTGCTATGCAAGGACTCACGGTAGACTACCTGAGACAATGTGACTTGTCACCCTTTGTATTTTATGCTTTTTAAGTGTCATTAAAAGACTGTGCATGCACTTACCTCATAGAGTGTGTTGTACGTGGTAATAGTCACGGTGCTCGTGTGCATCATCAGGCGCTCACCCAGCAATGTGAACAAGCTGTGTGTGTGCATGATCTCCACCTTCCTCCTGCACACACAGAGAGAGAGAGAGAGAGAGAGAGGAGAGAGAGAGGAGAGAGAGAGAGAGAGAGAGAGAGAGAGAGGTGGAGATAAGAGAGAGATACACGTCTGTCGTGTTCACAGTGACACTGGCAAAGCAAAGGTAGGAATGCTCTCCCTCACAGGTTCAATTATACAGCAGTCTTCCAGAGCATTGAGATCAATGAGGAGGCGCAAGGTACTGGCACACTGATGCGATTAAAAGTGACACCACACTCCTCAAGGGCACGCAAACACACAGACACGCACGCAGCTGTCAGTAGGCCTTTTACAGGCTCTTGGAGACATCAGGAAGGACGTCAACAGACATGACAGCACAAAGGCCAGCAGTCAGAAACCTTTCATTGAGCTTTTGGAAACACATCGTACATTTTCTGCTTTTTATTTTGTGCTGATTTTGCGTGCATTGAAGGTGTTCTCATAATTATCTGGAAACAGTTCTGGAATTGCATAGGAAGACATCATAATGAATTAGAAGGACAATAAAGAAGGTAATTTACAATTTATATAGAATATAGAAGTAAACAGAAGTCAACTCTTGACCTGTGAACATCAGACATGTGCCCTAATCCATGGACAAATTGAATTTAAGCACTTGCTTTCTTGCCTCCTGAGAATTGCACTCAAATTAAAACTTGTTTTCTATACCTGGATGGTTTTTCCCAGTATAATGCTCTAAACGCTAATTTTACATTCACCAACAATATTATATTGCTATAGTGATTTAGATACATGTCACTACAGACATTTATGTTACAGACAAATATTTCTTGAAAACTATATATAAATGAATGGCATTGCTAATCATTCTTATAATTTTCCCCGTAATAGAGAGCTTGTAATTCCTATTTTCTAAATAAATAAGATCAGAAAAAAAATACAATACATGGCCAACTTAGGAAAAAGAGTTTAATATTAAAGCAGGAAATATAAATTTTCTTGTTCATTCAACAGGGACCAGGTTAATATTAAAAGAAAATAGTTTGTCTATCATTAAACATGTTTTGTAAGCTTAGCTTAGCCTAATTTGGTATAATCTGTTGGTACTGAAAAAGTACTGTAACAGAAAAAAAACAATGTATTCATCAGTTTGCCAAGTTAGATTAATCACAAGTTAATACTAAGCTCAGTTTTTAGAGAAGAAGGCCTTTAACTGCCCAGGCCTACTTTCCTATTTACCTGTGTCTCGCTGATTTTTGTCTCTTGTATTTTCTCCACTCTGGATATTTAGTGTTTGTGGATAGTGTTGTATGTTGTGGGTATTTTTCTGAAGTTGCATTGAAAAGAATTGCAAAAAAAACCCCAAACATTCAAAGCAGGGTTGGATTTGAAAAAAAAAAAACTGAATTGGGTCACTTTTGGCTGCAGTCTGAACACAGCCGAGGATTCTTTTGATTGGAACTCACTTATGTCCCAGATGCTTCAGGAAGTACCCTAGAACTTTCAGAGCCTGGACTCGGATACTCTCACTCTTGGAAGCCAGGAGCTTGTAGATGACTCTGAAACAGAAACAGAAACAGAAAAGTGTTTAAACTAAAGTGTTGTTCTGCTTTTGAAAGACAGATTGTAGGTGAATAAATGCAACTTAAAAAAAAAGGCCAAGAAAACCGATTAAATGTTAGTTAAGCTCATAAAATTGTGTTAACAAATGCTTGAACAAAAAAAAACTGAGTTTTTTTTTCTTAACAAACACTTTTTTAAAACAAATCCTTGCTTAGCTCCAGAAAACGATCTAAATATTTCCAAGAAGAAATAACCAAAGTAAGCAACTTTAATCTCTTTTTCCATTATTCGACCCATAAGAATTTACTTTCGCATGCTAAATACCTGGTGTTTTGTACAAAAACACCACAAATATGTATAAATCCTAATCCCGAGATTAAAAGGTCTCAAAGGAAAAAAAAAAACAAGAATACGATCAGCTTTAAATATAAAGGTTTTAAAAATAAAAGCATAAATCAAGCTTTTGCGCTGCCAGACAGGCCGCATTCAACTACCAAACACAGCCTCATCATGCACACGCTTCCGAAGGATTTATCCTCAGCTCAACCCTTCTGGCAATCTGACAAGAACAAGACCTTGACCTCGCTCAGTTTAGACAGATGATCATATAATGTTCACATTCAGAGATCAAACTTCAAAGCGCTGGATCTCCTCGTTTGAGTATTTTTTGAATAATTAGGCAATGACATCAACCATTTTCAAGGTCCGTCTTTAAGCTTTCCACCACCTTGCAGTAAAATATATATATATATATCTATACATACAACCAGGTTCTCCAATTGCACACAAAAATAATATTACATGTAAAATGTTGCTCTTGTTGTTTTCCTTTGTGGTTTTCTTTACCAGAGGGACAACTATTTGTTCATTAACATTGGATAAAATGTTATTTTTCCCTCAATATTTTAGTATTTTAAATTAGACAATATTGTCTATCACCAGTAAGGCAGCTCTATATGGCATTATTACTAGCTAAACTTGTTCCATGAAGGTAATAACATGAAATAAAATATGCTTAACGTAACTATGTATCACCTGCTATGTACTAGCTACATAAACTGAAATTGAGGAGCATTTCAGTCACTATTTTTAGCCCTGACCAAATCTCATCTGATTTCAGCCCATAAACTCTCAAGTTTTGAGAAGCTGCAGGGTTTTTTCAGACTTGTAGATTTTAAAAAAATAACCCTTTGGCCATCTAAAGAAGTTTGCTTTTATGCCGTCTGACCTATTTCTGCCCAGTCATCTTCCAAGCAAACTATTCTGAACAGACAAGCATTTTCAAGCACTTAAGCTAAAATTGAAGCGCTTTCAAACCTAAAAACACAGTATTAAAATTCAAGTGTTTTCAAGGGTTTCAAGCACCTGGCTTTTAAAAGCGGGATGGTTGGCACTTTCAGTCCAGATTTAGCCAAAGAAAACATGAAAAACAAGTGCAGTAGGTGCTTGATGTAAAAACAAACTGGTTGTTTTAGTATTTATAATAAAATGTGTTATACATAGAAAAGTACTGGATGAGCAGGGAAAGATGAAAACAAACTATCTAAAGGAAACAAACATTAGCATCAAATGTTAATTATGCGATGGTTTTTACAGAACATGTGACACTGCAACACTGTAGGGGGAAGACATTTAGCTCAGTTGAAGTGACGAAAGATACTTGATCTGCTTCTAATATGATGCTTGTTTAAAAATCCCAATAACGAAAGAATGTCATAAAATATAACAACAGGTTTGATTGCTTTTGTAGAAAATAATCTAAACGCCTTATCCTTTTTATTAACTATCAAGATAAGAGTAGTTAGGTTACTCAAGACAAAATTAAAAAGGTTTTAAATGCCATTAACGTTAAAGAAGGCTTTCACTCTCCATTATAATGCTGAAAGTAAACAACTCGATAACATCTTCAAATCGACCGGTGTTCTTCGTAATTAAATGTAGAATGGATCCCAGTGGGTTTGACACCACACTGAAGGCAGCTCAGACAGGCATTGAGGCTCAAAGAGATGTGAAATCTGACTGACAGCAATGACAGAGTGAAGCTCCTTCAGTTATATAAGCATCCGCGAATTGTGGGAGAACTTTTACCGGATGCCGTTCCTCTGGTCGAAGGCTGGAATCATGGACGCCGGATGCTCAGACATCAGAGCGACCAAGAGCTGCAGCACATCATGGATGTTTTCATCCTGGGGTGGAGAAATCCATTATCAGACTTAACAGTGCTTTCATAAGAATCCCTGCATACAGACATTTACATGTGTACAGTTCTTAGACAGGAGTGGGAAAAAAATAATAATATCGATGGTTAATTTACAAAAATGAAAAGTGAGCAGGCAAATGATCTGAAAACCTTAATCAAATGAATATTTCATGTTACTATTCTTTGCTATCAAACAAGCATAAAGTCTTGTAGGCGCACTTGCACAAGGTCAGGGATATTTTTTAGCATAATAGTCAAGTGTATCATCAAACAATTACACCAAACAGATGTTTGCGATCAACAATGTCACATGTAGGTTGAAATCCAGTCATGAACCAGTAAAAGCTGGGCAGGAGGTGTAAAACTGGGTGTGAAATAGCAAAGCTTTGCTACAAATGTGAAATTGAGAATGGCCATTCTTGTTATAGAAAAATTGAGCACAGCAACAAGACACAAGGTCTCAAAATTCTGCCAGTGATTAACTTCTTATGTGTCTTATGTGTATTAACTTCAAAGGGGCTACTTTGAAAGCCTAATTGACACCAAAATTAACTCTGTTTATGTGGTTGACTAGTACACAAAAACTGACAAGCAGGAAATAAAATATATTTTATAATTTAATAAATTTTTTAAATACATTTTTCATTTATAATTTCAACCGACGATGTGTGAAAGTACCTTTTCTACCATCAGAAGTGGCTCATGAAAGTTGCATCTCATTTGCATAATGTTAAACCTAATTCACCTTCAACTTCAGTTGCTGGACAATGCCGAGCACAAGCTCACGGTAAACTTCTACGATGAGCTAATTATTGGTCTGCATCTGCTGACAGCGTACGCTTTCAGTAAATTGAAACGATCTTTAAATTGAAGTATCCTTAATAACAGAACAGATTAAGTGCTCACACGGCATTGAGAAACGTTTCAATTTCAGAGTCTTCAGTACTTCGTGTTCAAGATCACTTACAATGTATTTGTCAGAACACAAAAAAATGTGCATACTCTAAACTGAGACATTATGCAGGAATGATGACCCCTCAGCTGAAGATTTCAATCTATGCATGGATTATTTAGCAAGTAAAGAGTGAGGCTACTTTAATGTAGGTGGCCAAAAACAAACCCTTATGACTTCTGGACCAGTTTTACCTCATGCATGGTGAGCAGGTAGTTCAAGATGCTCTGCAATTCATCTTCCTTCACTCCACGGTCCTGAAAGAGAACATGAGGGTTGATATGTTTTTTATTCAGCTTTATCAACAATGTACATGATGTGCATGTATTTATATCTGAATACTAAATGGTTGCACATGATTAATTGCTAATACTGAAAACATTTTGAGATCATATGTTATTTATTTTTTAAGCTAAAGGAGATTCAATGAAAAAAATGCTTAAACAAAAATGGAATTTCCAATAAAAAACAGCTAAACACTGAAACTTATAAAACTAAAACACATATACAATTAGTTTTACATGGGCATCAGAAAATAAGATCTGTGAAAATTTATTTAAGACCTAGAACAGTGAATTCAAGACTTTTTAATTTTATTTAAGACCTGCAGAAACCTGTCAACCTCTAAATCTAATCTCAGCTATAGGGGTCATGCTGCAATATGCTATGTAAAAAACACACACTATATTACCTACATGAACTGTCTAGTAGCCAAAGAGTAGCCATTGAGCCCTTCTCCACAGTAATTTGCCTATGGACCTCCCTCCCCTCCTTTACAAAAGGACCACAGATATCCTTTCCATCCTCGAGACAAGCAAATAACTAGCAGCTCTGTGAATGTACCTTTCCATCTGTGTTTTTGTTGATGCTTGACTCCAGATTAATTTTTTTTTTTGAAATTGTCAAATTTCACTCGCAATCTTATCCTTAACTGTTCATTTAAGAAAAAAACTGATCCTCTCTGCTCATACCCCTGTCAGTCTGCTGTTCTGAATTACTAGCTGTAGCCAGGCGCTCGTCTCCTGCTCCTGCTCTGAATAGTGTTGACCTGGAGATCTTCAAGGTTAAGCTCAAAACCTTTCTTTCCACACAGGGCTACAGTCTGTAAATCCATTTCATCTGCTGCTTTTAAATGTTGTGCTCTGACAATGTTGTTTTACTACCGTTAACTACTTTTTAAGGTGTCCTTGAGTTACTAGAGAGGTACCTCAAAATGAAATTGTCCTATTATTATTACTATTATTACAACTTTTCAATGCATGCTTTATCAGGTGGCACACTCACACTTTGCAACAAATGAAAATACATCCATCGTTCTGCTTTTTAGAAAACCTATTGGTAATGCCATGAAAACAAAACATACTTCCATAGCTTTGCTTTTTAGGACAAAAATGGCATCAAAAACTAACTTCTTAAACCAAACATCACTTAAAAAAAACAATACAAAATCCACATGATCACAGCATTTATATAACACACATTGAATACATTGTATACTTGTCAAATGAAGGTTATATTTTAGAGCATTCTCACCTTGAGAATGAGTTGTTTTAGGAAGAGGAGCATGAAGGCCCGAAGAGAAATGATTTCCTTTTGAGAAGGACGAGGACCATCTGAAAGAAAACACATGGAGAGAGATATTTACCGTTTTCCAGTTTGGTTAACAACAAAAACAAATCTTAAAAGAAGAAAGAATGAGAAGAAAGAAAAGAAGAGTATTAAGCTGGAAGTTGTTAGTATTGCTGCCTTTCTGATTGGGTCAGTGAGGTTATTCCACCAGCTGGGGACAGTGACTGAGAAAGTTCTGGTGAGGGATTTTGGTCTATGAATAAAAGTTTCTGGAGGCTATGGAAGTGTTTAAAATGCTTGTCGAAATGTTCTAACCTTTAGTAAATCATTCCACACACATGGTGCAAAAACAGAAAACACCCTGTCCCTCATAAAACATATTTTAGGGAATAACCTACAGACGCTTGAAGTTTTTATCAGAACTAACCTTAGGCATAAGCGATCACACCATGATCCCTTTGGTCTGATTGATGTTTATGCTTTTATGAATCTCATTTGAGTTAGATGCCTAAAGCTCTATTTTTGTTAACCTATTTCAGATGGTTTCCAACCTGCTTTTTGCCTGAACTTGTATAAATTCTCAACAACACACTCTTGTTCTGATTTCCCTGCGTATCCTGACTAACACAACATGTCTTCAAGTTGGACTATTTTATTAGTAATTTGCTGCATTTCATGTTAAGCAAATTGAACAAGCTAGCTTTCCTTAACAGAAAAATCTAATATGAGATAACATTTGTGAACCAATTATGAAGTCAGGTTTATGTAGCATCTTGTGAATTCACTTTCTTAAGTATGCCACAGAATATTGCACTTTGATGTTTTAAGTTCAACAGACAACACTAATTGTAAAATTTGAGTAACACCTGTATTACATTTAAAACCGAAATTTTCTTTTACTGATCTGAATATATCTCTTACAATGCTTAAGAAGAACATTTTTTGCATTTTAAAAATCAGACTCTAAAAATAAAAACTCTGTGATATATCTTATAAACAAGATGAAGCAGAAACAACCAGAGATAAGAAAAGTATGGCTTTAATTTCAGGCATTAATAGTTTATACTGATAAAAAAAATTCCCCAAATTATCTAAGCAACTACAAATAGTCAAAACTAGTTTCTCGTGTTCTTCATGCTGTGCTATTTTTTTAGTACTTTGCTTTTTTCATCAATTTAATATAAAGAAGTAAAAAACTCTATTCTTTTACTCCCATCAAAAGAACCTGTAAGGACTGAGTGGATAAACTTTTATTTATGGGGGAAATGCACTTGCAGATCTCGCAAAACGCGTGTTTGCTATAGCCATTTTAGTTCTTTTTTGGGGTCAGTACAAAGCAGGATTTACAATGAAGTTGAGACTGAAACTTGGATCTGTACCAACCTCCTGTGGTCCAGTACAAGTACTTTCTAAACATTCCAAAACCTTCCAATCTTAACCTTGAAAGTCATTAAATAAAGTATCAATCTAGTGTGACATTGGTCTCTGTGTTTACCTTTTAATGTACTAAGGTGTGGATAGTGTACTGTATGTATACTAAATGAGCAACACATACAAACATAATCATCCACGCTAAAAGACAGCGAAGGGGATACAACCCCTGAACACCAAAACACATCTCCTTCACTTTGCTTTAAATCCCTCACTATGTTTCTCAAATAGACACACTCACATACCTCTCATCTTTTATTAAACACACTGTTACAAAGCTGGTCATGAAAAATTCACGGTGGTTCCTATACAACCGCACGAAGTGTATCAGGTAACTGTGGCGTCCATGTTTGAGCCGTTTGAGGTGTGTTTGGAAGCACACTTTTCTCTTGACGTTTCCTGTGGCAGTGATTTGGTGCAGCGTGAGAAACAATGACCTTGTGTTTGTTCTAGTGAGCAGGAGGAAGAGGTCTGTTTGGGTCAGGGTGAGTGTAAAGTTTGAGTTTGCAGTCAAACCGCCAACAGAATTTCCCATGCAAATCAAAAGGACTAGAAAACCTGTTACCTCTGTTTTAATACGAAATAATTAGATTTTTTTAATACAATTAAGGATAACATTATAAAGCATTATTACATTTTTTGATGACACAATGCTTTTGAAGTTGACAGATAAAAATTTAGTGTCCCTCTTGTGATTTTGAATAAACAGCCAGAAGTCATAAACTGAAGTATGAACTGAAGAGCATCAGGAATGGAAGAGAAACAAAACGATATAAACTATTTAAACACAACTACTGGATCTACTGGAAAATATACCAATATTTAAAAAAACTGACAGGAAAATTTACAAAAAGTGATTTTATTATGAGTGATTTGTCATTTTTGCTATTCCTTTGTAAAATTGACCCTTCTGTCTTTGTATCACTTTGCTAAATCATTCCATTCAAAATAATTATGTTAAGACAATACTTTGTAAGAAGTATTAGAAGCTCCTGGAAGGTGAGTTTTAGTACAAGGTAAAGGTGTGAAGCAAATACGATGTTCTAATATGATGGCTGCTGTGTTAGATCTTCAGTACATGTTTAATGAGTTTTATTAACGAGTATCTTTCCCACTACAGTTCCACCAAAAATGTAAGTGTTCTCTTTACAAGGTTTACGGAATAATTTTTTTAGTTGGCTTACAATGCAACAACCAATAACAACAACAACAACAGTATGTTCTTTGGTCATGGCAAGTAGCAATGCATTTCTGTAGACAAATCTCAATTTAAAATAAAATTATTTTTGTGAAACCAGCCACATCCAGAGTTTTCTACTCCTAAAACATCTCATCAAACAATGTAACGAGTGGCAAACTTGAATTCAAATGGAAACATCTGATACAGTAGTAAAAAAGTGCAACTCAATGAATGAAATGTGAAGGCTAAGGTATAAGTCCACAAGATGTACATTTAAAAAATATTTACCTCACACTAGGAATTGGAATAGTCTATTGGGTTGTAAACTGATTGGCATGTCCTCAATGTGAACACCAATAACTGAATAAAGAACTTTTAATATCATGCGCATATTTAATTTAATATTTCACACTGTTCATTCTGGTCAGAACAATTAGCTCATGTCTATAGCGTGTGTATTTAATTTGGAATAGCCAGTCATTCATATGAAACAAGTTAGTGTACTTGACTGATAAAATGAATCCAAATTATTTAAACATGTGTGGCTGTCCTTCATGCTAAATTCAATAACTGGTTGTTTTAATTTCCAGATGTATTTTGAAAATATCTTTAATTTCAGTGAATGTTTCTTTTTACATTCAAATGAAGAGGACATTAATGCAATGTCTATTTGTATTCTAATCTAACTAAATCAATTTAGGTGTAAGTGCATGTCTAAACGAGATGAGATGTTTTTATCAGTTAGTTTGAGTTATTATGTTAGAGCTACCGTTTAAAACAAAAAGGAATGAAACGTATCTAATTCACTGTTGATATGAAACCATAATAATGATCAAAAGTCATGTTAAAAGACTTGTTAAGGCACTGAATGTTCAAGGTATAATGTAAATATGTATCATACTTCATCAATTCTTGAAGATATCAGTGCTCATAATAAAATAATTCTGTAACAGATGCTCAATACCTCAAAATCATAAACCATCAATCATGAAAGAACAGACAGATATCGGATGTTTGAGAAAACTGGAAAAAAAATCTGCAAAAAAAAAAACGTTTTAGAGAAAAGACAGAAGAAATGTGGAGCAGCATGAAGAGAAAAAGACTGATGAAAATAGGCTGTGATTGTGAAGACATTTTTAAAAATGAATTCTTGTCTTAATAATTGTGCATCCTCTCTCTGAATGGTTTATTTGGTATGAATGTCGTAACTGTTTCTGTTGATTGTGTTTTTAACTCAGGCCCATATTTCTAATCTCTAGGATGCTTTAGAGTAAAAACAGGTCCACATTTAGATAAAACACAAACATTGAATTACTAAAGAATTTAGGCTTAATAAACTACAATCGATTCATTATAAATTCAGCTGGGGTTTTTTTTACAGATTATTTCCACAAAACCAAAATACGCAAATGTCATGTTTTACTATTTAATTAACATGTTATTTTCAGTTTTGTAAATACATGTAAAACTTTTTTTTAAAGAGACTGAAAATAATATAATATTCTCTTTAAATATTTAGTGCTCTTTATAACTTTAGAGCAACCTACTCACAGTTTAAATTTTTTCCATGTTCCTTTTATTTTTGATATTCTAATAAGTATGAGTTTAACTAAATACATGTTTATGTTGATATGCAAAGGTGAGGGTAAAACTTATAAAAATGTATAAGATAAATTATAGTTCCCTTTTTTTATTGATGTGTACATTCATAGCATTTAACCCTAAAATATCTCCACAGCGTTTCACCATGCGTGCTTGACCCTGATTTTTACATCTTAATTCAGGCTTTGCCACAGACCCTGCCGTCATGAGCATTTATACAATGTGAGTGAGGCAGATGGTAAGGTTTATTTATAGAGCACCATTACAGCGCAGCTGGCCGTACTGTACAGTAGCTAAACTATACAAAAAATAAAATAACCTTGTGAAAAAAAATATATAACTAATACTAGAATATCAATTTCTCACAGATTTGAGAGATCTTGGGGGTTCGGCAACTCTGTAGTATAAACTGAATACAGACCAAACAATACAATTTCAATTGTGTAGCTTTTTTGAAACTGTGTGAATGTCTTCGAAATGGTGACTGTCTACGTTCACACTACACAGGTGCCGACGATAATATCTATGCAGAGAAAAAAAATATATATATATCTATGCAGAGGCTAACCGTTGTCTTGATTCATAAGTATAGATCAAGATCACTATGCTTATTTCATGCCGCTGCCATTTTGAGAATGAAAGCTAGGCCCTGGTGGTAAAAAAAAAACTGAAGTACTGCAAAGAAAAGGAAGAACAACTGTGACCGATGACACATTTTGCTCAATGTAACCTTTGTTATTATGGTGTGACAATTAATGTAATACATGCCATCACTACTGGTGATCAATTTTTATATAATGAATTAAAACAGGCATTAGGATTTGACATGCATTACAACCACTTTTTTTACACCAATGATGGAAAACTAAATGTGCTCAAACCTAGTTAAAAAACTGGACAGACTAATACGGCTGTGTGTACAACGCGTGCACTCACCCAGGCCTTTGGGGCTGATGCCGCTACTTTCCAGGGGGTTGCTGGCCCAGTAGTAGTACTTGAGAGTGTGCATGAGCTGCAGCACGGTGCCCACTCGCCGAATGGTGCTGTAGATGGTGGCGGTGCCGATGAATTCTGCTGACAAGTATGTGTAGAGTGACAGCTGAACCTGTAGAGTGCACCAGATGCAGTGAAGTTAGTGACATGAAATGGTTAAAGAAGCTCTTTTCTCTCAATTTCCATCCTCCATGGTGATTGAGCAGCTGATACAACTTCTACTTTGAGCTAACTGAGATAGACTTTGACTGTGTAACAAATTACATATCGTCTCTCCTCTACTGTAAGTCACTTTGGACAAAAGGGTCTGCTGAATGCCTTAAAGTAAATGTAAATTTCTGAGCAAGCAAATATTAGACAAGACCCCTCACACATTTTGGGGTAAATATTTAGAATTGATTGGGTACTGCAAAAATACTTTATTTCCCCTTGTTTCGCTTAAAATTTAGGGGTTTAGAATGTTGTATATGCAATGTTGCATACGCTCTAGAGGAGGATGATTTAATATTCGTCATACTATTGGGGATGTCACCATTTGACAACTTAACTATGAGAAATGTGACACCACCTACCTTGTGTAATTGTACACACTAAAATATCAAATATTTTTACATTTAGAATAGAATAGAATAGAATGCCTTTATTGTCACTGTACACATATACAATTTGCATTATAAGCATGTACAATGAGATTAAGAGCATCTCGCTAGTCAGAGCAACATTTAGTAAAGAAAATACTATAAAGTGTCTAGTACAATAGAAATATCTAGAATAATAGCTAGCCTATGTATAATGTTAAAATTGCAATTGGACAGCAATTATAGTTTTTTCACCTATAAGGTTATTGTCCGTTGTAAGATTAAGCCAGTCCCTGTGTGCGCATCTCTAAATTTGGCATCTCTAAAGTAATCTCCAAAGAAACAAAATACCATTAACTTAAAATGAAAGTGAAAAAAGAATTACTGGAGTTTGGGGGAACGATTCCTTATTCGAGTTTGGGGGGAAAACTCAATATGGCAATCTCAATCAGGTTTCATTAAATTTGCCAAAACTTTCATCACATGGTTCTTAATCACCTGCTACAAGATGGACTGGCTTGTTGACCTTTCCTCCTCTGCTCTCAAACAGTCCAATAACCACTCAATTAAAATAAAGTTCAGATCAGTTAAGTGCTTACTCTTGTGCAGCCAGAACCCCTAATGACCCCCTGTTGCAAAAAATGGAGGTATTATCCTAATTTAGAATGAAACTAAAAAGAACGTGGTGTATGGGTATGCTATAAAAATGGACAGCCCTTTCAATAGCTAAAAATAAATCCATCAAACGTGAAAGTTTCATCTTTTAGAAATGTAATCGTGTGAAGAAAAGCTTCATTAGTTGTTATATAAGAAGTTGTTCTGTTTAAGCTGCTCCTGTGGGACCAGCACTGGAAAAACACTCGCACAGTCTTCCATTTTTCCCATGGCCACTGTTTTACACTGATCAACATGGACATGCTAATTAGCCTCAGACTTAATGAGGCTGTATTGGAGAGCAGGTTTGATCCATGTTTTATTCTCTTTCTGACCCAGGTTACGGAGTCAGGTCCCTTTCAAGTTGACGTTTCCCACCGATCTCTTTTCCACTTTCAAACCCCAGCAGCTCATGAGAGGAGCGCATTCAAGCAAGCTGAAGAAAGTACAGCATGCTTTCTATCCATTCACAAAGCTACTTTTTAAGACGAGACTTATTTTTATTAGCTGACAGAATGGCTACGACGACCAGAAGTAATCTGAATGTTAGGGGAGATCTAAAGCAAGAGTGGATGACATTACCCTTCTTAGTTTTTTTTAACAACAATTGATCATTTTTGAAAACTTCTGAATATAAAATAAATGTCCTTTAAATGTTTGGCATCAATCTTTTCAGAATAACCTCAGCTAAACAGCTATGACCTGGTTATGAACAGGCTATTACTACATTTACAAGCGAATTGGATGGTCTTAAAGAAAACAACTATTTAAAAATACACCAAAGTGCATTTGCATCTCTCCTCAGCCTACTGTTTCTGAACTGTTCTCAACTGCTTCCCATCTGGATTCTACAGCTAGTAGACAGGAAGGAGTAAGTTTCATCAAAAATAGCAGACATTTTTTTCCCAAGCTGTTGTCATTGTCTTGTTTAGAATTTTGTAACTAATCTTAAAATGTCAAACTCTTCAAAGAATCAGTCAAATGAGCTCTTTCTCCAGAGGCGGAGCCTGACAGCAGCTCATGCAGGGCTTCATACTGTTTGTCTCTACTTGGCTGAAAAGCAAGATATTGAGGCTGATATACACCATCTGTGGGAATAGGCATTTTATTTAAATGGAAGGAAAACATATTCTGCTCTGTTTCTCCAGAATAAAAATGATAATAAAAATGTCTAAGAATAGCTTGACTGATGTTGGAATCTGGACACATTTCATTTATCATAACTATGGATTCACTTAGACCATTTTAAAAATAAAAAAATTGGGTTAAAGTTAAAGATTGGCATATTCGATAAAAGCCAAGCTCTGTTATTTTGCTATTTTATTTTAATTCAGACTTTTGATTATGATGTGCCTTTGACTCATGAGAGTTAAAGTGTGTTGTAGGTAATTTTGGGGGGTCAGTGTTGACATTTGGAATCCCCACATGCTGTAAAATACGACCAAATAGACTATTCACAAATTAGAAAGTCACAAATTACAAGCTTGTTTCGGTTGCTGGCATCTCGAGCTGATGTAGCAAAAAGTCAACAGTGAAAGTTTCAGTATTCAAAAAAAAAATTTATATTGATTTTATTACAGCTGGTGACGAGGTGCAAAGATCTTTCAAGAGCAGGTTATATTTACATTTAAGCATTTAGCAGATGCTTTTGACTTACAGTAGGGGAGAGACAATAAGCATTTTGTTAAACAGTCGAACTCTATCTCAGCTTGCTCATAATAGAAGTTGTATCAACTGATCAATAAACCTCAGCAGGAAGAAAATAAAGACAGAGGAGGAAAAATATGTATTTATTTTTTTAATAGTATGTGTTCACTGAAGAGAAGAGTTTTAAGTTGCTTTTTGAAAACTGTTAGTGTTACTGCTCTACTGACTGGATCAGGAGTTTGTTCCACCAGCCAGGGACAGTGAGAGAGAAGGGTAAGAGATTTCCGTGAACCATGAGCCACTGTTCCTTTTCTGAGCGCAGGCTTCTGGAGGGCATGTAGGAGTGTATAAGCTCATGGAGGTAGACAGGGGCTGATCTGGAGATAGTTTTGTATGCCAGCGTTAGCAATTTATTTGAATTTAACCCGAGTTGCAATGGGGAGCCAATGAAGAGTGATGAAGAGGGGAGTAACATGAGCTCGTTTCGGTTCCTTGAAGATAAAACAAGCTGCAGTGTTATGGATCATCTGCAGAGGTTTGAGCGCATTTGCTGGAAGTCCTGCTAGGAGAGGGCTGCAGTAGTCCAGAAGTGAGAGGACCAGAGCCTGAACCAGGAGTTGAGTTGCATGCTCAGTTAAGAAGGGCCTGACCTTTCGAATGTTGTGCAGTGCAAATCTACACGCTCGAGTTGTCTTGGTGATGTGGTCTTTGAAGGACAGCTGTTCATCCAAAATGACTCCAAGAATCCTAACTGAAGGAGAAGAGGGGATTGTAGAGGATTCCAACTGGGTGGTGAGGTTGTGATGCACAGAGGGATTGGCCGGGATTACCAGAGGTTCTGTCTTGGCCATGTTGAGTTGTAGGAGATGGTTCTCCTACAAGATGGAGTGTTCTCCACCCGACACTGAAAGATCCACCAGTGAGGGAGGACTCGAACCAATCGAGTATTTTTCCAGTGAGCCCATCGCAGAGAGAGTGGAGAGAAGGTTCTGATGGTTGTCTGTGTCAAACTCAGCAGAGAGGTTTAGTAGGATGAGGACAGATGATCCTGATTTGTTGTCATCGACATTAAATAAAAGAGGGGAATTCATGTTTAGCAGTCAAAGCCTACATTTAGACTGCAGTCAAAATCAGATTTTTTAAAAAAAAGAGTACTCTCTCTTATCTAGTAGTATGTGTTCATATTTCTGCTTCCTGCTCTTTGAGTCCCTCTGGACGCTCCTCACTTGCTCCATCATAAAGAGCTGCATTGGCTGCAGGATATTCGCTCTTCCGCATGGCTGGGCGAAGGAAGAAATGCGGATGATCATCTCTTCCCGTGGTCATGTTTCCTGGTCATTAGCCAACAACAGCACCAGGTTTTTCTACAAGAGCAGCACTTTTGTTCCAAACTATTGGATCAAGTGTCTTTGGATTCAAACACACTCTCCATTTGGCAGTCTGTGAACTTGAAGGATAAAAATAGCTAGAAGCATGTGCCTTTGCAGTTATCAAGTACACAAATACTGCATACATTAACACTTTGGTTGAGAAAAAAAAGTGCTGCAATGAAAACGTTCCGAATCTTCACAGTTTATAGCAGTGAATGTTCCTCTTTATTAAATGAGCAAAAAAACATTCAAGTATGCAATTAATGTACCTCTCCAGAGTAAAACAAAACTCTAGGGCCTATACACATACAGTAGCACAAGCTACATTAAGGTAGTGAGTGAGCTTTAGCTTCTGTTAAAAACATGCAAATGATAAAAGTTTAGAATAGTTAATCATTAAAGTTGTATGACATACTTTTACAACTTATTAAAAAACATTAAAAAAATACAATAAACTCTCTGCTAACCCCAGACTGTTACATGTAGGACTCTTAATAAAATGTTGTCAAACAAAGGATTATTTTTAGCTACAGTTTCAGATTTGTTTTCTTACCTTAGCAGGGGTGTGAATCCAGATGGCCGCATTAAACAAAACATGATCACAGAGCTGCTTAAGTAGAGGAGCCCCATGAGTCAACCCGTCCAGATACTTGGCGAAAGACAGAAACTGTTCCAACACTGCCCTGGTGATGTGAACCCTAGACGACTGGGGCAGAGAATTAGAGACAAACAGGAGTCAGACATACAAAGAGGTGTACAATGTGTCAGAAAAAAAACTGATGACAGCAGTAATCAGCTCAGAGGGTTACATCTAAAGAACTGGAGAATTGATGAACTTAAAACAGTCTACAGCCCACTATCAGCACTTTTATTTACTTCCTGTATTATTTCTCATATTTAAACTCCTTCAACATAACTTGACAGACATTTCAACAAACTCAGAGCAGAAAATAATTTCTAAACACTGCAGATTGTGTCAAACACTGGTTCCACACTGCATCCATCTGCATTGTGTGTTCGGTGCATCTTGTTGCGGCATGTTAACCAATTAGAGCTTTTGTGTGTGTGTGTGTGGTGCAGCAGGCATCTCAGTGAGTGTCGATTGTCAATGGCAACCAATTGTCTGAAGAAGTGGTTATTTAGCTTAATTCCCATCACTGGGAAACATATGCCACACACACATTCACACCTTAACACTATGGGCAATCATTCTTACTCAATTCACTTATACTGCATGTCTTTGTTCTTGTGGGGGAAACCGGAGCACCCGGAGAAAACCCACGCGATCACGAGGAGAACATGCAAACTCCACACAGAAATGCCACCTGCCCCAGCCGAGCCTAGAACCAGCGACCTTCTTGCTGTGAGACGACCGTGCTACCCACTGCGCCACCGTGACGCTCATAACTCGAAGTTAACTTTACATAAAAATAAGAACAAATGTAATTTTAATATGTGGATATTGACAAATATACTATTAAAAAAGTTTTAAATCACTCAAGTGAGATCCAATCTACAGTTTATATGGTAAGTAGTTGTTTTGTATTTAAATTTTAATTAAGTCAAAAAATATATTCTAAAAAAAACATTTTACAATATCTGTCCTGTTTGTTACGTTTGGCAACAATAGCTTCCATGTGTCATTTGCGAGACATTAAATGCTAATGATGTATTTTAATAATGGCTGGACATGGCATGAGTTTGTGTTTTAAGGATCAGTTCAGAGTGGGATTGTTTGAGATAATACACTCAATACGCATCACTCCACTACATCGGCTAACTACGCTTGCTTGTTGAACAGCGAGTCTGTGATGGAAATCCAAACCACTGATCACACGTGCAATACAGAGCAGTGGAGAGCATGGAAGGAATAGTGTTCTTTATACTCTGTGTTGTAACTTTTTAACGCTTAAAGAAAACCTTTGTTTAAAAGAAAAAAAACCTAAGAATTACTGAAAAGATCAGAAGAGTTCTCAAATGTGACTTAAATTTGCTATATTCTTTCTGGCAATAGATGAGCTTGACAATTGACCAATCAGTGATCTACAGTATGTCACATCACACCTTTCTTTCCAATCAGAAAAACATACAACTTCGGATTGACTCCGCCTGTTTTATGCAACCTCATCTCACTTGTTACGAAAAAATAGATACCTTTTTGGTAATGAATAAATAATTGAGAAAATAAAAACTGCAACTACAGAGAATTCACAAATCAAACTAATTTCTGTCAAAACTTTCAGTCTGAACTTTATTTCAGGCTTCCTAGTCAATCTGAAGTGCATGTGGATTGGATGAAAGCAATAAAGGTTTAAATCTGACAATATTAAGCAAAAAAGCTTACCTTCTCCAATAAGTAGCCAATTACCAGAAAGCCCTTCCCACCCAACATCTGCTCCTGCATGGCAACGGAACTCTTCAACAACTCCACCAGGAAAGCAAGGAGAGTTGCACTGAAATGCAAAAAAAGTACGGTAGAGTTTGGAAATAAAGAGAATACCGACTAATGATTTTGGTAAAGCCCATAGGTCATTAAAAAAGGGATGTGGAGCCAACAGATTCCTGCAGGGGAATTTTAAAGCTAAACATGAATACGGTCACTAGTTTCCTTCATAGCAGTTGGACACTAACGTATTGTTAAATGAAATCAGAAAACGAATGAAATCGCTGAGAAAAGGACTATGTAATGATCAAAATGACATAAGGCATTTTTTCAACTAAGGATTGTACAAAACAAAATAAAAAATCCAAATCTAAAAATAATGGTTTCTGTCCCTGAAGCCAAATTAGTATTGTCAGAAACATCAAGTAATGGCCATACTCTGCAATTATATTTTCCTCTATGACTTTTTTCTGACAGGATAGACAGAGGGTCTGGTGCCCTCTTTCACACCCTCAGAGATGAAAACCCCAGCGGGGAGCATTAATGCTGATCGATCAGTCACAGATCTGTGCTCTGCTGATTATGCCTGCCAGCTCACTGCAGATCTCTAATCTACTCGTCATGCCTGCAAGCTCAGAGCTACACAGTGACCTGAGAAATGAGGATATAGCCATACCAGCCTCCCTTCATCCCACACAAAGCCATGACTCTCTCAAAATCCCACCTCCTCTCGGTCACGCTCTATTTCTATATGAGAAAGACAGATTTCATTTATAACTGATGGCACTCGGCCACATTAGTGATGGACTGGCACATCATTATGATGGCATAGAGCTGGAAGACTTAAAGTTAAATATAACTTTTTAAATATACCAGTTATCTATTTATCAGTTCAGTTTATCCTTCCAGTGCAACGTGTGGGGATGTATAAAATATTCAAAGATTGTCTCAAAGTTAATATTTTTGTTAAAATTGGTTTTTAATTCATCCAAATTTAAACAGGATTATTGTAGGACAGTTTTCATGTCCACATCTGGATGACTTTTGATGCATTTGTAATCATAAAGTCTGCTTAACTTCACAATTATGTTTTTAGTGTAGTGGGCCAGAGTTATTTGAGCACCAAAAATGGGACGACAAAGGAGTTGTGGGATTTCAAAGGAGAATTTTAAGCCAGTTTAACCTGCAGTTTTACAAATTCAAAAATAGGTGGTTAAAACCCAACAAAATTAAAAAAGTATAAATCAAATATGCTTATATTTTGTGTCATTAGTTTACAAATACTAAACATACAAAAACCAATACACAAAAATGTGAATTCAAGTTTAATTAAAAAAACAACAACAACTAAATCGATTATAAAGAGTGCAATGACTAGGTTTGATTGAAGTTGTCACCAATGCTCAGGGAGCTTTTAAAAATAAAAACATTTTTTGGAAGTATAAAAGATGTTAGAGTGGTTAAAAACCATAAAAAATTACTTCCCTATAAAGCAACAAATTTGTAAAGGATGATGACTCCACAACTGAAACTGATCCTGTAATTGACCTGTGATGCTCCTTAGCGGTTTCTTGTGTGATTTGTAAAATCATCTAAAATGCAATATTTCGTGACTTTGTCACCTTCCAATTCAATGTGCATCGAGAGCCTTAGCTTCAAACAGAGAGCTCTTTTATTTCAACATGGAGCAGCAAACACAGATTGTTAGTCATGTTTGTTGTGTTCTCTTTCTAGCAACAGATTAGTTGATTACTATACTCATAAAGGTTTGTCATGTTTTCAGATATTAATGTTAACACGTTATGTGAGGTTATAAAAGACTCAACACTTAAATCTTCAGATATTACAGTAACAAGTAAAAAATTAACAACGGAATCGATAACTGCTATCAAAATGTTTATTTTGCAAAACAAGTATCTAAATCCCAAAGATTTTCATTCCATTTCTCTTCAAACTCCAGTCTTCTATAATCGGCTATGTACTTCTTAAAAATATCTATTTGAAGTATATTTGCCTTTCCTTTTTCATGCGGTAAAAAGCATGTCATGTCTTCATTTAACCTGCCCAGTGAGTGCTAAACAGCTGAGCGCGGCTCCCGACGGAAGGCAATGTGATCAAACCCAAGAGGCGGAGGTAGGAATATTGATAGAAATATATCTGGTAAAAATAAAATGCTTGTGTTGAAGTTGCAGGTATAAAGATTATTTAACTTACTGATCAGTATTTTTCTATTGGTGTAATTATGTTGATCTTGCAATCATTCCAAAAAAATTCCAGCTTATTAAGGTGTTCTGAGTAACTTGGGTACCAAAATTGTTTCTTTAAAAAAAATTTTAAAATAAAATCACACCACCTTTTAACATACTTTTTTTGTGCCTAATTCACTGAATTTTTGTGAGTCAAATACACATTTTAATCATATCAAACTTATTTCTCAATGATAAATTGCATTTAAAACAATTGCTCATCTACATACTTGTTTTATTAAATGAAAGTTACATGGATGTTTTTCAAATCAATGGTTCACGTTAAGTCTCTTTCCTTCCTCCGCCAAATCTCTCTTGAGCTCAAGTTGTCTCTATGAATTAAGCACACTTCAAAAGGTGGATAAAAAGGGAAACTGCGCTCACACACAATGTACAGACATATATCATAATTTGGCACCTGGAAGAAAAACGTTGAACTTCATTGAGTAGATTATGATGAGATTGCTGAGAAACTTTGAACCCTGAGAACTGCAGATCTTTATCTCCTCAGCGTGTGTTTGCGTGTACTGTAGGGGCTCACCAGACGGTTGTCTCCACGGGGCTGTCATTGGGTTGTCTGTAGTCCAGCTGGGAAAAGAGCGGGAACAGCACCTGAATGCCTCCAATCGAGTGGATAGCGCTGTGGATGGAGTGTGTGACGATGGCCTTGACGTCCTGCATACGCACACAAGCAGCGCTAAGTACCGCAAGCTTACATTGCACATCATTCATTTTTCATGCTTTATTCATTTACATTTCTGTAGCGCGCATCAACATTTTACTGATGGTTAAATGTATCACCTTTTTTCACGTGACATAGTATTGGTGTGACAGACAACTTAATTTCTACAAGCTCCTCACATTATAATAATAGACACTAAATGAGTTAGCATAATAGATTGTAAAGCTATCATTTAGATGAGCTTAAAGGAACACACCCCTTTCTTTCCTTAGCTAAGCTCTCTCAATCACCCGCAATTCTGGCAGATTATTCCCTTTAGTTTCCTTTGATTCATTCGATCCACAAGAAGATTTAATTTGTTCTTTAATCAAAGCATCTTTTATTTTTAATTCAACTATTATATGCATTATAAATTCACCAAAATGTATGCTCTGTTGTCTGATTAATGGCTTTACCTCAGCTCACATGTTTGTTTTAATCAACGCAGTAAGAAAAGTATTACAAACAAGATTTAGCGATTATTTAATGACAAATTGACTATGTTGTTCTAGCAAAATAAAGACTTTCAGTGGCTTAAAAATTATTTTAATATTTTTAATTAATAGCAGAAATCAAATTTGAGACCAATAATAACAAGTAAAAAGAGGTGGACCGGTCTTAATATTGGTGGCGGATCTGGAAGAAAAAAAAAAGTTATATTTTATAATTGTATTTGGAGTCGGTGTGTCGGGTGGAAGGAGCATAGCTTTGTTACCGTGTGGCTCAGAAGCTTTGTGCTCTGTTGGTCTTTGTCTTTTTTTCTGCTTTATTTAGACAACAGAAAGATACTTTGTCCACTTTTTAATAAAAACTACATGGCAACTTTTTTAAGATCGTAAATATGAATCATTCAGTGGCTTATATCAGCATTGCTGAAATTAGGACCTATTAAGTGCAAGAAAATAAGGAAATTTGTTAAATCAGGAGGGGTATAGTAGGACTAAAAGTTAAAGCAGATTAAAAAAGGAAGAGAAAATCACAAAACCGATACTTTTGTTTAGTTTAATGTAAATTCAAGAAACCTTCGATTCATAAACTAACTAGGAATTTATTGTATATTCATAGAAGAAGTTTGGAGGTTTCAGCTTTTATGAATAGCAATGTCAGCACCCCTGAGCTGCGGACACCCTACAATGCTTAATTTAGACATCAGAGAACTTGTGTACTTGCAAAATCTGCAAATACATCTACCAAAAGCAAAGCATTGGAAATTCTGACCACATAGAACAAAGGACTAGTTTTAGAAGACACACTGCAATATATTTGTAAGAAATAATGCCATTCTCAAATTTGAACAGAAATAAAAGGACTCCAAATGTCTCCAAAATGTTCTGTATGATGTAAATAGCATAACAGGTTCTTCTTAAGACTCTCAGACACACCTGCAGCATCAGGGCATGTGGCGAGTGCACAAAGATAGAGGAGTTTTCCCTGGGTGAAGACTCCAAACACAGCTGCGCATCGGTGGCTTTAGCATTATAGGTGAAAGCAATGCTATTAGCCAGCTTCCCATCATATAGAACCTGCTTGTGATGCTCAGCCAGATGAATATCACTCTCCGACTTGAACTTAAAAGTGCTCTGAGGACACAGAGAAAAAGAGATGCACAGTAAAATGAGTAATATCCACACATTTTGCTTCACTACTCATGAAAAGCACCAGGGACAGGGATCTCAGAGGACTGATATTAATAATGATACAACACATTAATTACAGAGACAGAAGCATGTAGATGCACTCACAGCCGTACATTACCTTAATGAAGCTTTGGCTGAGGAAATGTGCCATTTTGCTAATAGCTCAGAGCGTGAGTGTGTGTCCCAATGAGCTTATGTGTGTAAATGTTGCGTGCATCTGCAAAAATCGCTCTCATATAGAGCCACTGTTCATCCACTCAAATACTGAAAATCCTGACAGTGCATGACAGCTCTTTCAAAGAGCTGATTAGCTACTTGACCCTGAGACTTGATCTGAACCAGGCACAAGCTCCTCAGTGGTTGATTTTATTTTTATTCGCAAGGTGTCAGTGGTGAGAAAACAAATTAAGAAAACTCCTCATTTTGACCACCTTCAAAGCTGAATGTCTGCTTGTTCTCACAAGCAAATAGTGAAACATTAATAACTGAATCTTCTCAAGACATTTGATGAACTGATTCTGGATCGCTTATCGTTTTTTTTATTGGAAAAAGATGAGATGCGATGACTTTTAACAGTTACTTTCACTGCTACGTCTCTTTGCTACGAGATGGCGAGCAGATCCAGAAAAGGTTCAACATATTTCTCATCAGTGAATCATTTCTAGCTATTTCAAGGAGTTCAATTACGGCATAAAAATCAAAAGTTGTTTTATATAAGAACTGAAAAAAAAAAAAACACAGCAAAGTAAAATAACAAAAAAATAATATAAACAATTTATATAATAATAATGTATGGACATTAATTAAACAAATATATTTAAATACATGTTATAAAAAAAATTAAATAAAGCAGAATAAATGAATTGCAATTAAGCAAACATGAACTGAAATACAAACAAATAAAATCAACAAAACACAACAGTAAATTAAGTTCTTTAAAACGATTAGTTTCCCCTGATTTTCAATAAAAGCAAAAAAAAAAATTAAAATTTCAAAACTAAAACCACCAGAAAAAAAAACATTTTTGCTCAGCAAGAAAATGGCGGTTCAGTAGTTGTTTTTGGTTTACACCAAAAATCAAAGTGCAATTTGAATTAATACGTACCAAATAGAGCAGAGAGTTCTGCAGTGCTGATAGTTAATTGTAGCTTAGCAGCTTTTCTGTTTGATGCCAACATGACTTCCTCTAAGTTCAAAAATTTGAAATGTATTGTTTGTATGATTTCCCAGCGATGGGTTGCGGCTGGAAGGGCATCTGCCGTGTAAAACATATACCAGAGAGTTGGCGGTTGATTCCGCTGTGGCGAAAGGGATGAAAGCCGACATGAAGATGAATGAATGAATGAATGTTTTTATGAATCAGATTTTTGACCTCTTGTGAAAAATAATCATAAGAAAAATGTACTGAATTATTGGGTCAAGTGTTCAGTTCAGGTCATGTTGTATTCTAGTCTAGACATTACTTCACAAAGATATATATATATATATATATATATATATATATATATATATATATATATATATATATATATATAGAAAGTGAATGAAACAGACAGCACACAAGGCTCCTCGACCTCAGAGAACAGACAGGGTTGTTAAAACTCTGTATTAAAACCAAAACTAGGTCACAACCAAGGACTATGAAAAAAGTTTAACAGACAACAGGATCATCAAGACATCTCATATGATGAGGCAGTAGCCAGTGCACTCACATTCATCATGAAGGAAACAGCATTTGTGTGTGTGAAGTAGGTCATGGTACAAAACTTGATAGCACTGATCCACTGCAGTGCTAGCACACTCCTCTGTGTGATCGCTCTCAAGTCTCAAGAGAACACTGATGCATTGGCAGTGGCCACAGAGACGAACAGCATCAGCTTCACACACTCTGATGAGCCATGGAACTTATAAAACACACACTCACCGTGTGCTTGAACAGATGTCCGTTTGCCCCAATGCCAAGAGTTCCATCCCTCACATGCTAATTACCAAAACTAGGCGCAGCCAGAAAGAGGGGCTAGCTGGCAGTTACATGCTGACCAGACATCTGGACAGATGACATTGCAGCATAGCACACACAAACAACCATAATTTACTTCACTCTGCATGTTTAAATTAGTTACAACCTTTGTATTCTTTAAACGGCCACCTTAGTAAAGACAAGTGGCAAATACATTGAAAATTTACAAAAACAGTGTTACAAATGGCAACCTTATTCAAACTGTGAACGCTTATGTAATGTACACAATCAAATAAAAATGGCTGCCAGTGTCAAAGTATTAGTGTTAATGCATTGAAAATAATCGTGTTAAGTAATACTGTGAGTGTTTATGCAATGACGATAATCATGTTAAAAATGGCTGCCTGTGACAAACTGAGTGTTTATGTAATGTACACAATGAAATAAAAATGGCTGCCTTAGTCAAACTGTGAGTGTTTATGCAATGAAAACAATCGTGTTAAAAATGGCTGTCTCAGTCAAAGTAAATACTTTTTATGTAATGAAAACTGTCGTGTTAAAAATGGCTGTCTCAGTCAAAGTTAAGACTTTTTATGTAATGAAAAATGGCTGTCTCAATAAAACTGTGAGTGTTGGTGCAATGACAATAATCGTGTTACAATTGGGTGCCTAATTCAAACTGAGTGTGTATGCAATGTAAACAATAATTTTAAAATGGCTGCATGCATCAAACTCAGAGTGATTATAAAATGTAAATAATCATGTTAAAATGGCTGCCTAAGTCAAATTGTGAATGTTTATGCAATGAAAATAATCATGTTAAAAATATCCACCCATTATCATATGTACACAAACATGTTAAAAATGATTGCCAAACAAATCTGTGAAAACAATAACAATGAAATAAGTAAAAACAAAAAAGTATGATTGCCAATTGTTTGAAATATATCAATACTTCTGTTTCAATAAGTCCTAAAACAAATGTTACCTTAAATACCCGTTGGATGCTATATCAATAATGTAGAGCACTGATTGCAGACATCAGCATCAGAAAATCCTACACACATCACTGAGCACAGACACACACTCATCAATAATCCAGAGTTACCCTCCAGCTTCACTAAGGCACATTCAGATTCACACATGGGTATGAATATCAATATTTAAAATCTCTCAATACATTCAGATCTAGTTGACTCCATATTACAAGAGGAAAATCCTCCCACAAAATTCCATTTTTAATTTTCACCATTAATGAAGAGATTTTAACCCGGAACCTGATTTCACTGTCAGACAACCACCAAAAATGTGAAGAGTAAAAGCAATTAGGAAGCCTGCTTGAATGGTAGATGGTTACCTTATAACCCGGTCCAAGCTGATGAATGGCAAAGATCTGTGCAGGATTCAGCGCTTCACTGAAAACATAGACCGCTCCAAGCTGACCACAAAACACCCGGTTGGCATCTGCAGTCTCTGAAGAGCCCAGGAAACATTTATCATAACTCTGCAGGAAAGAAGAAAGGAAGACGTGATCATAAAGTTGAAGAAGGAACAAAAAACACAGCTAGAAATGCACCAGAAGAGATGCTTTTTATCAGTTTTGTGTTAGCCTCGGGAGCAGCGGTCAGCTTGTTCTGATTTACGCTTGCTTTTTAAGGGAGAGAGATGACGGCTGGTGCTAGTCTTCTTTCACAAAGACACGTTTATATCTAATAGCACACCATGGTTCCTACAGGAGCAATATTTTTCAAGACAATGGAAATAAAGCTTATTGGAAGTTCAACCGGGTGACAGTAGAGAAAGAAAAAGCTTGATGTTAGCAGCTTGAACACTTACATCATTGGTGTTGACATGCCAAGCCATGTCGCCGTAGGAAACCAGCTGGCCGTTGACATAGCAACGGATCTCACTGTTCCTCCAGCGGTTGTAGATATGTACTATGCTGATCATGTACCACTGTAAGAAAGAGAGGGGGAGAAAAAAAATTAGGTATGTATTTTTTTCAAAACATCTTTCTAATATTAAAGTCTTATTTTCAAAAGTTTAAAGTCTACTTTTGGAGATTGTTGGACATACATGTGTGTATGAATGGTGTGAACACATTCATTCTTGAGTAGTTAATTTAATAAGTACATTTCATTCCAAATTTGAACTGATTTAAGACCATTTGCACTGTGATAAAACAGAACGGTTCTGTTCTGTTGAGACGTCTTAACAGCATCAGAACCCAGAATATCAGCAGGAAATCTATGCTTTCTGTAAATGCAACTATGTTTTGTTTTCTTTTAATGATCCATCCAGTGCATGAATCAATGCCACAATTTCACATACTATTTTAAAAAACAAGTTCACAGGATGCCAACCGATGCCCCTTTTTGGAGGTGTCTGCTAATGCTCAGCATGTGTTCATTTTAAGGACTGCTGGGTACTGGTAGTTTACTGAAGGTTCTCGTGGTATAGCTGTTATTCACATGCAAGCAAACAGAGAATGAGGGGCAATACTTTACACGATTCAGAGGTAAAATTCTTTAAGCTTAAATCCCGCACCTTTGGCATTCTTGCTAATTGCTCATTATTTTAGAAAATCTTTGTTACAGAAATAACATTTCCTGACTTTTTGATTTTTTGAAAAAAAAAGAAAGAAGGTGGCACTATGATTTATTATTGTAATTTGAATTTGTTGATGAATTTGATAGGTTTAAGATGATCAGAAATACTATAACAACTTTCTGTTTTAAATCTATATTTAGACATTCGCTGGCCTCCATGGTCACACCCTTTATCGTATACACGAACGCTTCAGAATTTATCGTTATGCATATCAAGATTATACTTGTTATGTATAACCTGGTTTGTAAAAAACAGTTAAATTTTCTCGGAGGAGTTCTTTAAAGTACGAAGCCTATAATTTTGATTGAAAAGGTAACCAGCTTCCTGTTCAGTTTCAAACAATTCGGCGCTCAAGCCCTAAAAACTGATTTTTTAACAACAAATTAAAATCCTGACGTATCCTGACATGGAAGGAACTATTCCATGGAATATTCCAATGTTTGGATGCTTGTAATGTTAGCATTTTTGACTGACAGCTGCAGGAGTTTGGGCAAATGTGACACAACCCCAAATTTGTAGTCAAAATATTGTATAAAAATTAAATACATTTTTGCAAACCTGATTTTTTTTTGGCATAAATTATAGACTTTTTGTAATTAATGCGATATAAGCTATAGTGCCATCATATAAGAACCTGTAGCTCTGAGTGTTTAATTCATTTTCAGAGAGAGAGAGTCGGCAAGGGTTGAACGCAATTTTGCTAAATGGTGTTATGGAGGCAAAGCACGATTAGTACCCTTAGCTTTACCAAAAAACAAACCAGAGGCTGTACTTTTAAGCTCAGTTCAAAGTCAAAAACAACTACTTTTGTATGCTGATTGTGTCTAGTTTAGGAAGAAGTTGAACAAGATTTAAAGAGCCACAAACACAGTGGTAGATTAAAATCCACTCCCACTTTCCCCACTGATCTCAACAAATCAACACAAGTTTAGTGCACATGTACTGCTTGCATTCTACTTGAAGAGCAACCTTCCCCTGTCATTGTCCTCTGAGCAGACAGGATGAGGCACTGCATCATACTTAATCTTCCCTTGCCGAACTGATTCTCATTTGTCATTTAGCAGCGCGTGCATCCTCGCTGAATGCATCCCACTGGGACAATTTGAGGAGCAGAGTTATCAAAGAGCAGATGTTCCTCTTAAAGCCTCTACTTGAAGAGAGAAAAGGAAAGCGGAAAGAGAGGAAGATGAAAAGACTAAAAGAGAATGGTGCATTGTGCATATATCTCATCTCCCTCTGGAAAAGTAAATAGTTTCTTTTGTGAGCAAGTTAACAAGTCAGAAGGGTGTCCAGCGAGACCTCAAACTTATGTAAAGCTGAAAAGCCAAGCAAAGAGAGAAAGAGAGTGTTTGACTAAATGACAATGCTGTGTTCGCCATTTCTTAGTAAAACTTCCAGAAGTGATTGGTTACCCCAAGAAACAAATGGTTTTGTTGCGAGCTACAACTTGGTTGTAATGGTATGCATGGCTGTTTCTCGTACACTGTTGCTAGGCATTTAATAATTTGTTTAAAACTCTCACCGCTGTGGACTGGTCTCACATCAAGTGGCATAAACTCAGCTATTTTTTCCATATTGTCTCTTTTTCGTTTCTCGTTAAGACAGGGATACATATCAATAATTCCTTGAACGGAGTCTGCTGCAATGTTAAAAATGATTACATCATTTTCTCATTGTAGTGGGTGAACCCAGAGAAAAGTATGTAAAACATTTAGTTTTCCTTTACATTGAGTGGGTAGATTAGCCTATTACTTTTTTTAAATGATGCAGACAAACTTTTTTGGGTTATCTTTTAACATTTAAAAAATATCTCCACACTTTAGATATTCTTTTCGACATGGCGAGAGTTGTATTAAACCCTCTCATCATGTAGAAGATTGGGTTCATGCTTTACTACACAACAATGATAATAAATGTTTGACCTCCCTTCAGTCATTCTTTTTTTAACATAGATATACTATAATATAATATAATATAATAATATAATATTATATTTTATATGTCAAATGTAAGTATAATGAAAAGATAAATGAGTGCGTTAAAACATAACATTCTCATTAATAATTATCATTCTAAATGTATTTGTTTGAGACCAAAGGATGAATGAGTTGGCAAAGGTAAAATTTCAATTTTAGAGACAGATAAAATAATCTACATGAATGATTAAAATCCTTTAATCTCTTTTACAAAACAGAATAAGCAGGCCGTCCTGGCTGGTATCGGGACCTGCAGAATTAGGTGGGCTAAATATGATGTGACCATGCTAGCAAGCTGCTTCTAACGATTATTGCAACAACAAAAAAAATAAAGATTAGTAGGATTTTACTTCTACTTGAACAATCTAGCTCTCTGAATAAAAAAAAATAAAACATCATTGAAATATTGCACTCTGCAAATAAAAAAAAAAGAATTTTTCTTACCTTTCTGGGCTGGAAGTCGTACTTGACACAGTGTTGAAAGCCTTTTCCCTTCGACTTGAGAGATGTCACTATTAAACAGTTTCCCACAAAGTGCGCAGAGTAGCCAATCCCCTTACTGGTTCGAAAACTTGTGAAGTAAGAGAGAGAACAAATTAGCAGCTCAAATAAAATAAAACTTTGGCTTGTACAGTGTACAATCATCCCAACATCATAGTTTCAACAGGAATTTGGAAACCCTGAAAACTATAGTCTAATAACTGAAAGATGTGGACGCTTCCCACCACAAGGACTGATTGCTCACATACAGTTAGGTGTTAACACTCATTGAGAACATGGCAGAAAGAGATCATGTATTTTTGGTGGGAAACTGACAGCGGTTGATTGAGTCTGCCAGTCGTGGGTTCTGGGAGCGCTGGCTGCTGCTTATAAGCTGATGGGAACCAAAGCAGCCATGTTTCTCTTAGTCTGTGCTCGTGTGGCTATATTCTGCTATGCTGAGCACACCAGAGAAACCCTGGAGGAGGATTACTATGCCACCCGACTTATACGCACTTTTAGTCTCTCCCCTCTCCATTCAACGCTGCTGACAAAAACACAAGGGTGGACATCCTTTACAACATGATGTTTAGTATTCGTGAAAAAAAACTGCATTATAAAGTAACAGTAAGTGAGATATTTTATAGAATAGCTTTTTTAGGTTGAAATGTATCAATCTAACTGCAACCTGAAAAAGAGGAAACCCGATCTTTCACAAGCCTTGGGTTTGCAGGCATTTAAGAACTAAACAAAACACTGTACACCAATCAATATCAATGCAATTCCATTTTTATTGACTTGCTGACCAGTTTTTTCCTGTAATTGTGTAATACATTTTTAGTTGAATTACAAATTCACTTATTAAGCAACACATCTATCACTTATTTACAATTTCCAAACCTTGAGTACACTGCATTAAAAATACTAGTGCTCATCAACTCACTCTTGGCTGTTTATTTTTCAGGATTCTGCAGAAAAAAAAGCAATTTATTACATTAGATTACATTTATAGATTTGCATGTCACATGTCTCTACTTCCTTGTTGTCACTGGCCACATGTGACATTGTTCTGGTTTGATTGTATTAGAACAGATCCATATTTTTATCCTTGACCTGTCCTTGTTCTGTAATAGGAAGGTAAGCATTTTGAAACTGCTTTTCAATCTTTTTTTAATGCTTTTGAGCGACTGTTGGAAGTTTGAACAAGGGTAGCATGCAAGTTTAGACCTACCACATCCACATCAGTGTATCAACTTGCATCTGTTGTATTGTTTCTTACACGCAGGGCTTTATCAGTGTGGAATCAATCTGGTTGTACTTACTGAGGACGGCCAACATGCATCTAGTTCTTTTCTCACAGGGAACTCAAAGAAGTCCAGTGATGGAATGTTGACAGAGCATGAACAAATGTGTTGACTTTTGTATAAGCCATTATTCTTTCAAATCACACAAAAAATTTGTTGACTGAATAAAAATTTTCTATTTGAGTTCATATTCTCAGTGGCTGTTTAAAAAAAAAAGTTTACGCTCGGTGTATTCACGTCTTGAATAAATTCAGGTCAGATTAACAGGTCAATGCAGTCAAACCTGGTAATAACAGCTAAAAGCTGTAAAAGCTTCTTTGTTTAAGTGTAAAATGCTACATGACGTTTAAATAGTTTGAGGCTGAGTTTAAAAACAATATGATTAAAATGGCTTGAATCAAAAAGAGCCCTTTCTTTCACAGCATCAATCTAACTTGGTTAAAGGGGTCATGCCCTGGAGAGCATTTTTGTGGGTCACATTTCTATAGTGATTTATGAGAGTAGATTGAATCAAAAATCGACTGCGTTCCCAAACAAAAAAAGACTTTATTCCTTTTAAAAACAGGTTTTATTTGCCCCGGAGACGGAGCAAGCAGCACACAACTTGGACTAAGGATTAAAAGAAGATGCTCAATTCCAGGGTGTTTAGAAACCAAACATCTTTGTGACTCTGGCTCATAGAGGTAAGGTTTATAATAGTATTTCCTCCAAACGCTATTAGAGTGTCTATCAATGTTCATGTAACTTTGCATGAACTTCATGAATATGCAAATCACTAAGCTCATTTCCGGAATAAGCCTGGGTTAGAAAATGAGGAGATTTAATGCGATTTTAATAAAAAACAGAGACTTTGTAAGTAAAATAATCACATCTCCCATAGAATTAGACCAATGTGAACAACAAATTATTGAAAATAACACAATTTCACTGAACCTTTAAAAAGAAAAAGAAGAGAGGGTTGTTTTATAATACAGAATGATTATAAAATTTGAACGTAGGGAATTATAATACAGAATTAAACGTTTTATGAATGAACTAATATGATTGCACTGTCAAATATTTAAGCTGTACTGAGATTCAATCTGAATCAGGAATTACATGCAGCCCTTACTAAATCAGAAGTAAAGAACATAAAAACGGCCCCTTTACAAATGGGTTTATTCTCACATGTATTAATGGCATGAACACTTCACAGTGGAACTGTTGCTTCACGCAGTACTTACCGAGTACAGTTTTCCACATAACACTTATCAAACTCTCTTTTATATACCTTATAGTAAGTATGCAGTTTCTACTGCAGAAACAAATCCGTTTTAATTCCTACAAAATGTGTGTAATATTGAATAAAAGCACAACTTCTCTGGCGTGGCTTTTTATGATGCACTCTAAAAATGTACTTGAATCAAAAAGTCAAACTTTTCTTCCGAAAATTGGCTCAACACATCACTTTGACACTCAACACAACAATTGTCCCAACATATTTTATAAAAATTTAGTCAAAAACAGCCATTGAGAAATTTAACTCAAATTTGTTGAAGAGTTATTGACTACATTCACATTTTATTGAGACAACTAAAATATTTCATTGACTGATTTACGCCTTTAGAAAACATTATTGACTGTCAAAAAAAAAAAACATTTGCAGGGTCTTTAGCTACTTTATAACCATGACAGATGTTGCTATACTTACTAAACATCGATATCTTTACATGGGATCATAAGACCTTCGCAGCATACGCTAAAGATGGCTCAAAACTAATGTGCAAATATAGCAGGTGCCTAATACAGCAAGGCCTGAATCCAGCCTTCCACACAATAAATCAATCATCCCTGTGTTCTCCTTCAGAGAATCTTGAAGAACATTTGGACTTTTTCTCCTCAAACAACAAGAAAAATAGACTCTTATTGCTCCTTCTACAGATGTGTAGAGTACAAATCCTTGCATGGCACGCTGGCATTAAACTAAAGGTCAAAACAAAAATGGATCCTCGAGGCTGCCCTGAGAGTTTTCTCCAGTTCATAACATCCAAAGCAAGCCCAGAGGTTCTTAAAGATTCTCTTTTGACATTTAGGACTTTTCTAGTTTGCCCTCTGGCATGGCAAGCTTTTCTTGGTAACGGTAACTAGGTCAGGGCTCATCGCTCCTGAATTAGCAGCCTCTTCTTGTGGGCCAGCCCTGTGGAGACACTTAGCACTTCAAAAGGATGTGGAAATATAATACTTCAAATTCATGTTGAGAAGCTCCAGGCTACAAGATGCTGGTTCTCAGCTCAGCATTTACATTTTAATGACTGATGACTGGTCAGCATCTTAAGCTTTAAAATAATCTGTTGAAAATGATTTATTTGTATTTAACCAGGAAAGTCTAACTGAGAAAAAGATCCTCTTTTATAAAAAGGTTAGGGCAGGGGTCGGCAACCCGTGGCTCTGGAGCCGCATGTGGCTCTTTAGCGCTGCCCTAGTGGCTCCCTGGAGCTTTTTCAAAAATGTTTGAAAAAGGAAAAAATAAAAGGAAAAAGGGTATATATATTTTTTGTTTAATATGGTTTCTATAGGAGGATAAACATTCGTAACGTTTTCCAAAGCTGTAAAAAAGTGTAGAATAAATATTTAATTTCAATATTTTTGTCAGCGACGATTTGCGTCATCACCCGCGACACACGTTTCTATCAGCAGGGGGCGAGATGCCAGGTAAGGTGGCTGCTGTAAACAAACCAGCGGCTGTGTGGAGGACCCTGGATCCCAAAGAGAAAAAGAGAAACATAACCGAGGAGAACTGAGGATTCAACGGTTCTTGGACCGAATCGTTTGCATTCATTGCCGATGTGGAAGGATTGCCTGAATGTTTGCTCTGTATTGGGAAGTTTTCTAATAACAAGAGTAAAGTGGAAAGACATTTCCAGGGAATGCTTGCACGTATTTAGTAACAAAGTGGCTCTGATTTTATATACTTCTTTTCAAAAGGCTGCTGTTTTATTTTTATAAATGTATGCTGCGTTTTTTCGCGTTGTTTGTTGTCCAGTTAAGGGGCATGTTGTGCACGTTCCATTTTGATGTTGTTTTTGGGAATCCTCAAAATAAAAATGACATCAAAAATCAGATTTCTTTATTGCATTTCTCTAATTTCATCAAAGCAATGAAACATAATTCATTGATATTGTAATCATACAACAGAGTAGTCACGTGGTGCGTCGTTCTCTACAGGATTCACTGCAGGGAAAATAAACATTTAATCATGAAGGCTCATTATGTATTCGTAGCAAACTTAGTCATTTTTATAGTAGGCGAATATAGATACATAAAGCATGTGTTGCCTTCATTATAAGGCTTATACAAGGCTTTTAATTTTTTGCGGCTCTAGACCTATTTGTTTTTTGTTTTTTTTGGTACAATATGGCTCTTTCAACATTTTGGGTTGCCGACCCCTGGGTTAGGGGATATGAAATAAGTCATTGGTTCCAAAAAGTAATTTTAAATTAAACTTCCTTTGAAAAAAAAAATACATCTTAAAATGTGTCAAATCCAATTTCTTATTTAGACTAATATTTTTTGGACATTTTCTTTTTTGGACTAAGCCTATTTTTTTTTTTTAATTCAGTTTCCTTTAGCAGGGTGCTTACAAGTTTCTTCAAGATAAATTTAAGATTTTTAAAACCTTTTTAAGACCATGCAATTCAAAAATGAACACCTATTCCTCTGCCTTCTTCCCAGCCCCACAGACAAAAAAACTAAACGAAATAAATCACAAATCGAAATAAATAAATGAAAGAACTCTGTGGCTTACAGTAAAATAAAACCTTAAGAATCAGGGAGCAAACATTTTAAAAGTTCTGAATTGCCTTTGTTTCTGTTGAAGGAATGGTGTTTGGCTACGATGTGAAGAGTCCACGACACCTCTGCTATCAGGGTTGGTGTGGACTCAAAAGTAGTGCGCAGGTCGACCCTTACTGCGGTCGTAGCAGGAGGGGTTGCATGCAGGTGGTGTAAGGGAACAAGCAGCACGCTGGCTAGGACCAGCTGCTTCAGGCACGTTTGGAGTTGGCTGGCAAACTGGTTTAACCCAACTCTGTTTTGTCTATTTCTTACAACAACCAAATGCTATTATCATATCATATCTTAACTTTATCTTTTGTTCTGTAGCCCACCACAATGACAGTACTAGAGGAATTTATTTTGCCTTTTTTTTTTTACTTGAAAGTTTGGATAATCATCTGCACAGACAAGCTTATGGTACAACTCTGGGTCAGAGCCGGAGCCATTTGGGAAAGCCATGGAGGAATTGATAATGAACATGTGTTTATCACTTAGCCCAACCCCAATATAAAAATGTGTGTTGTTAAACTTAGTAGGATTACTAAAAATCCGTAAACTTACTAGGATTGTTAAAAAAATACACAAATATCCCAACTCCAATTTGTTTTTGTAAAACTACAAGTTTGAGCTATACTGGAAACATTTGCCCAAACAAACAAGATCGTTTACACAAGATGTGAAAAATGCTCTGTAATACTGAATCAAGCAAAACAACGACTCCCTCTTTCACATACGCATTCAAAACTTCTCAGTTGATCAGATCACAGCTTCTTTGTACAGTGCATGATGCACTCTGTGATTTCTTTATACAAAGATATAATGTGATCAAATTAAAGTCTATTCTGAATATATTTTATATAATTCTTTTATCATAGGTAAAACACTTTTTAAATATCTAACCTGACATGCCATTGATGACTTCATTCATGTTAGTGACTTTGATAGCTATCATATAAAACTGTGATTTTATAAAGCATAAACAGAACATATTCAACAAAAACCCATTTTAACATAGACTCTAGTCACAAGATTTAAAGAGAAATTACAAGAGAAAAAACAATAAAAACTGTGAAAAAGAGGATTTGTTATCGTTAAAAAGCTACATCATCTAAGGACAGAATTTGAAGGTTCTCAGAGTCTAAAGGTTATTTCTTCACATTCTCTGCTCTCTTTGTATTATTCTCTGGGATAATAAATCAATTTGATTCAAAAACATTATTGCATGCTCTAATGTCATAGTGATGTCATAATGATGTCACACACTTCAAAAAAAATAGTTTTTGCATTGAAACATGAACCTTTTTAAACAAATTCAGATAAAGTTATAAATACTCCTGCTCACATTCCTCCTGCTGAGTGTACTTTTGTGCTACACAGACATGTGACCTCAGCATCCCACACATGAAATGAGTCTGCCTTATTTTGTTTATATAATCACAACATTTTGTCACAAAATCGCACAGACGAACTTAGATTCATTGAGCTGCACTACAACTTAGCCAGACATAGTTCTCAACAATTTTTCTAAATTATCTCAGGTCTCTTTTTTTTTTTAATCAAAAGTAAAACAATTAGGTTCTAAATGTCTGTTTAGGAAATTAAGTGGTGTGTCATGCAGTCTATGCACATCCTTGGGATTAAAAGATATAAATAATTAGCTTAAACGTATCTTTTACTTTCAGATAAAACGACAAGCATACCCACCCAACAGTTAATAAAGCGCTTGATTTATATCCTTTTTTTGTAAAAGGATGCTAACAAATACTGTCAGAAAAGAACAGAATATATGCAAATCTTAAGGTTATCACAGTGGGGGGTAATTCTGTGAAAACTTCTTCAAACATCTCAAAATATCTTCATTAGTTTTTAACTTAAGTGCTGCAATCAACTCCACTTAAAACACATCTTTAGTGCACAGTGTGATCTTACAAAAATCCCAAAAGATCCTCAATAAATCGTACTACACTCACCAGTACAAATAGGGTTTATCCTTGTCTACATTGATATTATTGAGTGGGTCCATTCGGAACCAGGTGTTGAGAGTGAATCCATTCTGGTAAGGCCACTTGGCGATTGGCGGCAAAGCGATGGCCTGAAGAGACAAAAGCACAGTTCATAAATTAACAGGTGACTTTTTGTTCAACCGTGTGAACAATGAGGGGGGATTGGTAAAGCTAGCTGTTTTATAATTAACTGGTTACTTTCTCGATTGGCCACAGTAGACCCATTTAGTATTTTTTGAGTGAAGAGAAAATGTTCTTTAATAAGCAATTCTCTAACACAAAGATGAAAAAGAGCTCGGTAAAGATGCAGCGGATGATAACTTCCTGCTTGTACGTTTTCTTTCTTTCTCTCTTTTGCTGTCTCTCAAGCTATCCTAATATTAGTAAAAAAAATCAAGGAATAATAAACGCTTATTTATTATTCGGTTTCCATTGAATGTGAAGTGGTGGTCTACAGCACAAGTAGTTATCTTCTTACAATCAAACGTGAGTGTTTTCTCTCAGAGGGAGTATAGCACTGGCTGATGTTATCTGCTATCGATAGGATAATTATTGTTTACTAGTTTCAGTTAAATTCACCACCAACTAACTATAACACACATGCATATTGTAGAACACTCTGATTCAGAGCATCTTTTTGTGGATTTCAATGTGCATCTATTCATTCACTCAGTTATTGATTTACTTTATATATCGTAATTTGATCAAATGGTAATCTAGACAACGATTTTTGATGCATTAGCTGAAGATGACTGAATTACTCACCGCTGCACTGCGCCCTGGGAAGTTAAAAAAGGTGTCTGGACCATGCCTCTGAGGCATCTGATTCAGCACTGACAGCAGCTTGATGGCGTGTCTGGGCTACAGACACAGGAAACATCAAAGAACACTACATCAACACAAAATATTATAGCTCATCAGACACAAGACCTAACATTTAACAACAACTCATTCAAAATAATATATGCTGGTAAAAAAAAACAAGTCCATGTTTGTATTTATTATTTATTCTGTGCATCCAAGGCATATATATGGTAATGCATGGCCACCCACTTTCATTCCATCTCTGTTACATCACAAAAAGAGAGCTTTTTTTTACTTACCTTTAGAGTTAATCACATGCATCAAACCGAGAACTCAAACGGCTAAAGTACACACTAAGTACACATTAACTTTATAATGAAAACTTGACTTCTGTCATTTTCTAGTGTTGTTTTCTCCTCAAAACCTACCTCAAGTTGCTTTCAACAATGTCATGCATATTTGTGTAATACTATTTTCCATTTTTTTATATTCTCAATACAGTCTGAGGTAAAAATCTCAGCTCATGGAGCCACCACCATTGACCAATCAGATTAACCACAAATGCAGTTCATATGCAGAGCTGAGAGTCCTTTCTAAGTACAAAGGAACAAAGATAACTTGGATGTGCTAAACATGCAACACCTGTCCCACAGGATACAGAACACTAACACAGCTGTGACACTATGCAACACTAGTCTAAATTAATAATACTTTTAAAAACTCTATTTTGTCAGTTACTTCCTGTATTTAGTGGCCCTGAGAACCAAACCAACTGTGCACTCACATGGGTTTTAGCTCAAGCCCAGTCTGGGAACACCACAGGCACAGAGACTGAAAATATGAAGCCACTCAAACAAGATGCTCTCTGTACTTTATACGGGTGCAGGGCCAGTCTAGAGTGGTCTAAAATTTAGCCATCTTTAAATAGCCTTTAAATAAACTGACCCCTAAGGATGCATATCCCAATGTTTTTTGTTGTTTTGTTTTTTTATCTGCTGAACACAATCATTTTAAAGTTTTGTACTTCAATAATTCTTCTGCCATAGGAATATAACCAGGGAACAAGAACAAACGACTATACCACTTACCCAGACGCCGGCGTCGCCCCTCAACATGCTGAACAACAGCTTCAGCTCCTTCACTGTAATGCTATAGCTGGCCAAAACCCCCAGCATGTCCACCAGCAGATCTGAGGAACAGGAGAAAAACATGACTCTGCGATATCACTGCACACAACCTGCCAACTCATCAGGATGATGTAATGCAGGGCAAGCATCCAATCATCATCATCCTGATGGAGATCTACTAAATGTTCCACAGAGGCTCCTTAAGTCTTCAGGTGGTGTCCTTTATTGCCATCGAAAGGCTGGTCTTTTTATTCCCATAGTATTTTAGTGGCTCTGTGCCAAAAGGTAATTTGCAGAACATCTTTCGAAACTATTTAAAGTGGTGTGAGATGAAACAAATCTAATCTTGAGAAACATAGCACTTACCAGTGATGTTTGTGATGGGATAATATCATTGTAATTTGATTTTCTAAATAACCGAGTTACACACATTCACTCAAAGACTGCAAATTGGGTCAAAAATTGACAGAAGCTGGAAGCATAAGAGAACTAATAGACTGATTAGCGCTGGTGTTGTGTGTCTGTCGAAAGAACGGTAAGAGAGAAGTCTTCTCTCAAATGCGCTCAGAGAGCCAATTTTATGCATTAGTCCTGTAATAAATGATGGACTTGCTTCACTGATCACAATTACAGCCAAAAACTCGACACAGAATGCACAATGAGAACTTTAGTGAAAAATGCCAGATCACAGAGCACTGGAACGTGTGTGTGATACAACAAAGACTAGCTCAGAAGATGGTGGCTCGCTCCTTTCTGAACTGCAACTGAAAGTGAATGATTGAAATGAAAGCTTCTAAATTCAGTGGGACTAAATTAGTGATGCATGAAGCTACGAATGCAAGACTAGCTTCGGAATAACAGGGTTTGATTACACGGTTTAGATCATGAGATTAATTATAATAGTGGAGAGCTAAGCAATTAAACTGACAAGGGTAATAAGTATCAAACATAAATTATGCAGTCATTCAGATAAATAAAACACATACATACACAAACAAACAACTTGATTAATAGTAAACACATTAAATAAACAAGAACATAGACATCCCAAAACAAATAACTGGTTAATAAATAAAATAAATATGAAACACAAAAACAAGATAAGATCAAGTAAATATTAAAGAAAGATTTAAAGAAGGATATAATAAATAAACAAACAAACAAACAAACAAAAATAGATAACAAAAAACAGATACAGTGAATAGATGAAAAAGTACATTAGTCAATAAATCATTTGTGTATAATAAAATCAATAAATAAATAAATAAATAAATAAATCCTTTAAAAATGCATATATAGAATAAATAACTCAATGGTTAGTAAATAGTATATGCAATAAGAAATAACCAAATGATTGGTAAATAAATCATAGAGATATAGTAAATAAACATACAGAAACTCCTAAATTAAAGATTTGTAAATAAATAAATACATAAATAAGGTAGTCCATTAATAAATATATACAAAAAATGAACAGAGTGAATTCAAATAATGCAATACAGAAAATAAATAAATGAATAAATAAATAACCAGATAAATATACTATAATTAATATAAATAAAAAATCATAATTACAACTGGAGACAGGGGACGAATACCCACGAAAATAATTTTTTACAAATAACAAATTGATTTTATAAGTATTTTAGTGTTACATATAAACATGTTATAAATCAATCTTCAGTGGAAAGCGTTCCTGTATCCAGATCATCTCATCCAAAAAATCTTATTCATTCATTAATTATTTCTTTTTATCTGACATATTATGTCAAATAGCTTTTGGTCTCCTGCAGGGGAGAGTGAGTGCGTGTACGAGTCTGCTGACCTGCGATCATATCGTCGACGCCGCTCATCCTCTGCAGGACACTTTGGATCAGACCAACCTCGGTGCTCGTCTGCAAGTTACGGACGCTCTTCCTTAAGATGGCGGTGAACATGCTCCAGATCTCAGCCTGACACGTCACCTGACAGTGCTCCAGCAGCTCCACCATGCAGCCGATGCTCTCCGCCTCCTGGATGATGAAGTTCATCTCCAGGTCAAATTCGCCACCCACCAACTGACAGGGAGAGACACAGAGAGAGGAGAGTCGGTCAACGATGAGTGATCTTTTTTCAATCAACCATAAGAAAAAAAATACACCTGTTAGGTTTTTACTTATTTTATTTGTTAGAGGCTGGAGTCAGTTAAGAAAACTTGAAATACAAATCATGATTAGTTTATATATTTCCACCCATTCTGCTATTTTACAGTTCCTTCATTAGCATAACATTGCTATTCCCACCAACACTTTGAGGATCTTTGTGCATTCATGTGAGAAGTAGATTTTTCCAATTCTCGTTTTTTACGATCAAGGCTCCACATCTCCTGAAACTATGATTTTATACAACTTGGGTAGTGTTTAATTAACAACAGCACCTTCATTATTGTAAATATTTAAGGGAAGATTTGTGAACCAGTGACTGTAGTAACATCTGAAGTGTGACAAAGAGTGACAAATTCATACGAACCTCTTCATTTTTATGGAAAGCAGTGATGTATGACAACCCTATCAATCAATCAAGTAATCAAAATGTTTTAAAATAGCACATTTTAGCAGTTGTTCCAAAGCAGCTTCATTTTTGTAGATTAAGAGTTAAATAGAAATGCCTATTGAATAATTTTATGTGCTAGTAATAGAACCTGTTACCTTAAGGATTGTAGAGTAAAAGTTCATTAGTATGAGGAATGTGTTGATTTCAAATGACCAGTAATCACAAATTTGTTATAAAAGCCTGGTTTAAACAAATTTTTTTGTAAAATAAAAGTAACCATTTTTTTTTATTGTGGGAAAACAAATGAGAGAATCTTCACTAATGGTTGACAACAGCACACAATCATAAAAAAAATCAGTAAACATTCTGTTACAAATTGAAATACTGATAATTAACCTCAGAATGAATGTGCAAAACAAAAACTTTTTTCACTAAATATGAAATGTGGTGACGTTTTTATATTCAACTCATTTTATTGCACACATAGGTTAGTTGGTTTAAGGCGCACCAGCAACCTCACCTCAGTGAAATTGTTCAGTTTATTGAGTAAAGAGAAGAAAATCCTAGATATTTAATCCATCTCTTTGTGATGAAACCAGAATAGAGCATGTATCTGTAAATTGGATGTTCAGTCAGCCAGAATTTGTTCCAAACTCAACAAGTACATTTTGATCAAATGCTTCAAAAAAGAAAAATCTAAATTCACTTAAAATACCATTTGTTGGGTTGTCAGCCTAGCTCAAGGAAACTTTCAAAAGGAATAATTTTTAAAAAAAATAGCGTAATTTATTCAAATCCCACAACCAACTTTTTTAAACTGCTTGAGATTAAAGGATGGGTTAATGCAGCGTTGAACATGTTCTTCTCTTAAAGCAAAATTGGTGTGGAGCTGCTTTTCCTTTAAGAGCCACACTGATCACAAAAAAAAATCCGTTTGAAGCAGAACATTTTACAAATTACATTAATTATCAGCTTGGCTGATAATTAACTAATCATATGGTCCCATCTACCCATATCATCTCCAGTATATAAGACACGACCAAAGAGCTAACATCTACATCATGCAAGCTATCCCTCCTTCCACCCCTTCTCCACTCACCATGCATGTTTCACTTCTCACTTTGAGGAAGATGGTCTACTCCTCAATTAAACTGCGATAATAGTTAAAAATCTAAGGGGAGGATTCTCCAAGCCCAGCTTGTTCAACGATCCCGGACTAAAACTTGGACAATTCGACTACAGCACAGATTCGACTACTACACTTTTCCATCTCTCGCCAACCACGCTTGCGATACTAGTTATGAGAAGAGCGAACTCTTGAAGAGAACAAAAATCCTAATCTCATTGATGGATCAGTTTTTTTCCATATAAAATTAAAGGCATACTCCATCAAGAAAGTAAAACTTTAGAGTCGTCGCAGACCCTTTAAGGCTTTGTTCAAACTGAAGGTGCTCACGTCGCTAATGCATGTGGAATACTTGTATGAAATTACTGTAGATGCGTAAAACTTGCCAATGAGCAAACTCAATCAGCTTGTCTTCCTGTTGGAGGACAAGCAATTTGAGTGAAGAGAACAAAAGAGGATATTGTGAATTTAAGTTTTTATTTAGTTTCATAAAGTGTCCATTATGGAAATAAATTAATATCTAACGCCTCATAGCAGATGCAATCATTTTGTGAAATTTTAAAAGTTTTTTTCTTCAAATACATTTCCTGGCCTTATGGATTGACTCAAAATATCACAAAGCATATTTAGAAGTGTTGAATAATTCCTTAATGGGCCTGTGACAACATCTGGGTAAATAATTAATTTTCATTTCTTTAAGCTTTATACCATAAATTTGGTGAGATGTCCCAGTTTGCACAGAAATCAAAAGGAAAATCTTGCAAAGTTGAGGACTAAAGGAAAATATGATCCAGAGAGAATTCATCAGAAAATTTGGATGTAAAATACATTGATTGTGATTTGTTGAAGATGAAATAACATAACAATCCCCTCCCCACAACAGACATCCACATGCAGTCTCTTCAACAACACACCGGAGAAGACTGAGTTGGACGAGGCAATCAGAGACAAGTCCCAGTTCTGCAGCAATCAGTGGCTTAGCTCTTGGGAGATCAGCAGGCCTTGAAATCACCAAACTGCTGAGCAAAATATTAGCTGCTGAATTGGAAAAATCACGCCTGAGATGCCAGTAAATTACGGTTTGGTGCAAGAGAAACCAAAGAGCAGAACTTCCTTAAGAGGGCACGGGGAGAACTATTGATTTTAACACTTCATCCAATCAAGTCAGATTGGGAATGCTCTAGTGCTTTCCAAGCTCCTGTAATTGGCCTGTCGATAGCCCTAGCACATGTAATAGCTCCATGCCACTCACCTTGACTGAACATTCACCTTGTGACATCAGCACAATGAGCTAAAACATGATTTTATCTGTTATACAGTCATACAGTCAATTGAATTGATTCAGGTGTTTTCTTGCTTCACATTTCTCCAACTAACAAGGTGTAATCCAGGTTAATCCTCGTATCAAACTAATTTGCATATTCTGGTTGCATCATTGGAGGGCACATGAGTTGACTAGGTAGTGGTAGTTGATTTGTGATTCATTTTTTGAGGCATCAAATTCCTTTTGAATGGAAGCCTAGCTGTGAAAACTACATTCTTTTATAGCTTTCTAAAGTTAAGTAACAATATCTTTTCTCAGCTTTCTTCAAGCCATTCAATAAAACTATTAACACAGCCCACCATATTATGTGTTTAACTTCTCTTATTCATAAGATATTACTAAAGTCCCTTGATAAATCATTATCTGAAAAATAACGTAGATGAATTGGAAGGCTTCAAGCAATGCAAGCTTGATTTCATGCATCACTGCTTTTCCTTAAAGTGTCTGGATGCATAAATCATGTTACTCAAAACCACACAGCTCTTTTTAACTGCCATTCCAACATACTGTCAATGGAAGTTTTCTCCTTCAGGTTAATGGCTGTCAGCATGAGGAATCTATGACGAGAGTCCAGCCAAGAAAGTTTGTGACTGGGAGTGCAAGAGACAGATTCATGTTAAAGGAAGCTACTCCAGCTTCAACTGTTCGTTTCCACACCTATTCGTTTAAGTATATTAATGTATTTACTGATTGTATGTAAATATGCACATTTCATCATACTTCACAAAAGAACAGATTATAGATGGTTCAGATGGTTTTTCTGCAAGGCGCATTTTACAAGACTCAAACCTCTACTCTTTTTGTTGAAGCAGTGACGCTCCTTGCCCTTGGATGGCTCTCAGGAGTGGCGATGTTTCGTTTATTAAAAGAATGTCACTTCAAAATGTTTGCCCACATTGTTTGGCCAGATGTGTGATGGGTCATTGGCACTCATTGCTTTTTGGATTGGAGTGTGAACAATCTTTATTTCTCATTGTGATTATATAAAAAGAAATCAAATTAATTGATTTCTTGACTAATTTGCAAAAAAGTCAACGTTTTATTTGTTTTATTTTATATACATTTTTGTAAACTGAACTGTTAAACTGAACATACTTAAAGTTAAAAATATGTGTAAATTTCATTAGAGCTCTCCACTATCCTTTCCACTTTATGTAAAGATCCACTTTGTTGTGTAGATAGTGTAGGCTGCATAAAACTTTTTGATGAGACTTTTAGAATCTTACAAGAGGATTTATTTGGAATCTAAGAGAGCTTTTTACGATCCATACAAAGCAAAGAAAGGGACAGCAGGGATGGCTACTCTATTGATCTGTCATGCTTCATCTCTCCCTGAAGCCTTTAGTGAATAGATGATTAATTACCCAATGTTTACTCATCAATAATTGCTTTTGAAACACAGAGAGACCAGGGGTAGATCAGTCAACAAACAAAACCCTAATCAAGGAACTTACAGAAACAATAAATTTGAATATAAAGTTGAGAATTAAACACAGAAATTGAATGGATATTTACATTAATCAGTGGAACGTGCTCCATTTCTTGCAGACAATGGCAATGAATGAGTATAGGAGACAAAAATACATTACATTTAAAAATAATGTAAGAAACAATGAAGAAAAGCTTTAGAGTTTTTTTTTACTCCAAGAAGAAATTATGATTGAGATATTGCATAAATGACAGCCTTGGTTGCATCATCATGTGGTGATAACTAGAAATGTCAATCTTCCCACTGACTTCAGTAATCCTAAAATAACTTAAAAGATGCTAACTCTTTAACAGACATCTATTTTTAACTAAATCGGTTAACTGAAACTTACTTTCGCAGTGTATTCCTTCTTCACCCCAACCCCCTTCACAAAATCAATAAATTTCAGAGAGATGGACAAGCTTGAAAGCAAGCCAACTCATCTCGAAGCCAGATAACAAACGCGAACAATCCAAAGCAGTAACAGCACAACAGTGAGCACATGAAGTGACTCACATGTGTTTTTCAGTGCTGATTATCCACTGCTAAATGTAGCAAAACGTTCAGATTTTTCACTTACTGCTTGATTTGTTTTGTAGCCATCGTCTGAAAGGAAAAACTATGTGAGTAAACAGAAATCAAACAGATTATTCAAAGCAGGAAAAGCTTAAAAGTGAAACAATCTGTGCTTGGCAACAAACTCAGACACAGTAAGAACAAATTGACAAGAATCGATCGTCATCGTACAGAATCCATTAGCCCAAATTGACCCAAAGCCTAAATGAGGCATACTACAAGAGAGGAATTCATTCTACACAAAGTGAAGTCCTCTTTTGCATGAAGGTTTGCAATTGGAGCATAGTATGGCAGCTAGCTCACACCAGCTCCCCACAATTTAATTCGATTCCAAGTCCTGATCTAAAAATGAATGTCACAATCTTCAATTAGACACTCTAATTACATGTTGACAAAGGACATCATGGAAGTGAAAAGCTACAAAGAATATCCGGCCTCCTAGCAACCATCTTTGAAACAGTACACAATGACTTTGAGATAGACTTAATGAGTCTACTAAAAGTAAAAAACTGGTCAAAATTGACAAGATTGACACTTGGCAAGAGTTTCTTTGGTCCAATAAAGATACAATTTGATAAATACTGCAAGCACACACTAATCTGACAAGAAGGTTGTGAGGGGTTCAGGGCCTAGGAGGATGGGTTTAAGGAAATTTGTTTAGAAATATCTGTAAGCCTTCTATTACTCTTTAATGTCTGGACAACAAACAAGATTCCAATTTTACTATACTATATGCAAGACAATCATGCAAAATATATATATAAAAAGCCTTCAGCTATATATTTCTGGCTGAACACAAAGCGTAATGAAACAGGGCATTATGTAAAAGACCCCAGTGATTAATTTACTGCTGCAAACACAACAGCTACTTTATTTGGTGCAAGGGAACAAAAGTGTGAGGAAACATGTTCCAACGTACCACTGAGTTAGTAATTATGCACTTGCTAGCCTAGCAACCCTCGATCTAAGACCTCTGCCAAAGAGGGCAAAAGCAGCAGTTGGCAAGTGCTTCATCAGGGTTTGGCTGAAGCCTGTGTTGGCAAAGTTGCTGAAAAGCTGCAGACTTCTTCCTGCTGTTAAGACTACACAAGGACGGGGATACTGTGACCTTATTAAGAAAAAAATACCAACATTGTAAACTTAAATTATTAGGTAGTTCATGTTCAGATTCCTGCCACTGTAGCTAGTTTCAACTATTCACATTTATAAAATGTTTTTTAAAGATGTTTTTTATCTTATCAAAAATTATTTGGAATCTAGTTCAATCAAAGGTAGAGCCAAAATAAAAGATCTCAGATTGAAGAAGTAACCCATCTTTTTGAGGAAGTTCAAAAGCAAATTTGTCATTTTTTGCTTTCAACTTTCCTCCTCACACTATCTGCATTCTCTCTCCTTCCCAGCACTGCTGACCGCATTGAATCTTTATAGTAGGAGATCATGAGCTATTTCAATTCACATTGGGTGCAAGACTAGACAAGGTATGCCGCACAGAGGTTACAATTTATCGTCAACAAACCTGATGCAAAGTCACAAAAGAATCCAAGCCAGCGCTTTAAACCGGCTGAACGGTATTGGAACTAACAAACACACACAGCTCCTTCTTGTAGTTCATAAGTAACTTAAGAAGATTACCAAAGGAAAATCAGAATGAAAATGAATGAGGCAGTAATGATCACTCAGCTTCTCTGCCTGCTTGACATGAGTTTGTTTACTAGCACCATGTTGAGAAATCCTTCAGTAGAAGCCACTCATTTTCACATTTACTTCTCTCCTCTCCTTTCCAATCGCCTGCTCTTGAGATCATAGCAAAAGACGACAGCAGTGGCACCATCTGCCGTGCAGTGCAGCTGTTTTGGTTTCATTCAATCTCTCTCACAGTGTGAGTTCAACAGTTCTTGTGCTGCTGGACACCGAAGCTGCCCCTATGATATGGTTAATGTATCACTAACATTCCTATTTGTCTTTTTAACTATAATTTCAATGATAAAATCTCAAAATAACAATCCAGCTCAAATGTTGAGCTCTGTTTCTTAAACAGGTCATCAACAAATAAAACTTTTCTGAAAAGTAAATGTTTTTGATATTTCAATAAACACCTTTATTTGGAGTAAGCCCTGAGAAAACAAGTAAGGCGTTTAACTCCGCCTCTTCCATGAAAATCATTGTTTCTGGTGTTTAGACATGTCCTTGGTTCTAATTCTTCTGCAGAAATAGCATCGCCTTGAAAGGTTTATTTCCAAACACAGACAAGGTGGAGATGTGGAGAAATGTGGAGAATCAGGGAGCAAGCTGGGCAAAATGATTTAGTTGGACCTCCATATAGGGCATTGTAGGAAACTCACAAATATAAGACCAGGAGATTTTTGGGGTATCACAAGTTTAATGTTGAGCGCTGCAGTCTTCCAAAAAATCTAACTAAGCGATGTGTTACATTGGGTTTTTTAACACTATTAGGATGCACCCCCAAGGAGGAGCCCAGCCATAGATATTCATGACGTCAACGAAAGGTCAGTCTTACATAGCACGAGAAGGTACCTATCAAGATGTTCCCAGACCTTAAGGAGCCTGAGTCTCAGTGGGGGTGTCACATCAAAGAGTAAGCAATCCAGATAAGGTCACAGACACAAATAATACAATAGTGCTAAAAAGTGATTGCTATATAAAAAAGTTATGTTTTAAAATCATAGTTCTGAAATTTGTATTCCTACAGCATTTTTATTCCATAGATTGTCTATTTTCTGCCTACCAAGACAAGGAACTTCATAAAGAAAAATTGGGCAGAAGAAGGTGATTTAATGAGGCTGTCTTAGTTTAAAAAAAAAGGGAAAAAAAGCTGAACGTTGATAAATCGCGGAGGGAATGAGTAGGAAGAATGGGTATGTAAGCAGGGAATGGCATGCTGAGAGGACAGCTGTTAGATGAGTGACAGCTTTAATAATCAGCATTCACGCTCATCTTGAGGCAACAGTAACTTCCTGAAGAAGATCCACCAATGATCTACAAAAATTTTTTACAAAAAATAAAAGGGATAAAATTTCAGAGAGATTCCAATGTTATACAGACATCATTTAAGTGATATAATTTGTCTGTACAACATGGTACAAGCAACAAAACTATTTTAGGTTCAAATCCCATGCAAAATTCATACGGAGTCTTCGTACCTGTGCAAAAGCTAACTGTGAAGTTACTGCATCAAGTGTGAAGGGCCTTCCGGGTCGCAATTCAGAGGGACCATCCCTCAGGACTTGGAGAAAGAAAAAAAACATCCCACTGTTCTATTTCTTAAATCACAACGTCTGTCCACTGCAGGTGTACGGGCTCCTACAGGTTGTGTACTGGTGTGTCTGTGAAATTCTTAACACATTATATGTATATGGCTTTGTTTAAAGCTTTAACATATTTAATAGGTTTTATGATTATTACTTATTATAGCATATCATGAGCATTGTTGATGTAAAAGCCTGATGGGACACATCAAATTAAAAAGAAACAAATGTAAACACAATAGCTATTGTTACAATGTTAAAGAAATCAGCATAATAAAATGTAGATTATGTAGAGTATGGATATAATTAAGAACACTTAAATGAACGGCATTATGTGTGAGACAACACTTCCTGCACCAAGTTGTTACTTTGAATATATATTATGAATGAATAAATATGAACATTTAATTTATATAATTTATAATTTATCACACTTCCAAGTGTTTCCTCTAAACACCGAAATGGCAAAAAACACCCCATCACCCCTCTGAAAGGCAGTGGATGCAGTGGGCTGAGGATACTGCCATTACCGAGCATTAGCCTGTGATCATGACAAAGCTTCACTGAAGCCCTCCATTATTAATACAAGCCTTCAAAGACTCCAGCACACGAGAGTGAGGGCAGAGAGGGCTAATTACACATTTGTTTGCCGGGGCTCATTTACACCTATTGTGCTGTTCAGGACGATTTGGGACGCAAGATCATAGATTAAACACTTAACACTGGATGAGAAGGGCTGTTCACTAGAGCGATGATACGGGCCATTCACACTCTGAATGTGAGCATCAAGCACTTGGTATGATACCCAAACAATTTGGACCAAAATCTATATTTGAATTATCCTTGGAACAGCCAATTTGGCTCATCGGCAGTCAATCTGATGAACACATCATGCAGAGCAGACAGTTTATGCTTCATGACATTGTCTGTCATTTTTAAAAGTGTTTATATATGGGTCTACCTTTATTTATTTCTCAATCTCGGAGTTAGTCCTACTTTCTCCCCTCGAGTGCATATCCCTCTCTCAGCTCTTTATTCCCATCTGCCCTGGGCTGGCTGATAACCTCTAGCTCCCTCACTGGGGGATGGCGCTTTTCTATCTCAACCCTTCCCTGGCTCTCTGTGGGTCCCTGGGCACCTACTACTAACAGAGTGTCAACATGTGCAAGCTCTCAGAGGCTGGGGACAAACAGAGGAGCCAATCTCCAGATGCCTCCACCACACATGCACTGATCAATGAGGAGTGTCTGTCTTATCTGTGCTTAGCTTTTCAAGAGCAGAAGCTACATCCAGTTTGAATGCCCATCTGGTCCTATCCTGCTTCTCAAACCCCCCTGGGAACCTAGTGTTTGAGTATCAGGGGCGCCCGCCATTTCCAGTTTCACTGCAGTCAATCAATCTGCCATTTCTGATCAGTGTCAATTTTGGAGTGAAATGAGGAAAATTAAATGAAGGATTGAGCGTCGCACAAACCAAGATGGAAGAGAGCAATCGGTTACCGGTTTTACTTTTACGGGCAGAAAAGATGATCGACAGCATCACTCATAAGAGAGTTTTATGAAACCTAACCAAGCAAGACATTCTGAAGATGACAAAACAATGCACAGCAAACTTAGCTGCAGTCACAAAAATAAATGAATGTAATCTGCTTGAATATGAGGACATAACGCAATACAATCCCCGCACATTACCGCATGCCTACACACTGAAAATAAACATTTTGTCCATATCAAAAGCATTAGATCCATCCAAAATAAACCCTTTTGCTTTCTGAACCTTTAATAGTGATGAGATTTCTCAAACCACTTCTTTCTGCAGTAATGCATCTTAAGTCAAATCCAGTGTAACATAACATGGTAATTTACAGGGAACTCTGAGGGAAATATCGCAGAAGAATTATCAAATGCCATGTCATTTAGATTTAAGTCCAAGATGGTCCCTGTAAATTAGGGCTTTAGCTATCACATATTTTAGTAATCAGGTATTCTACAGAAAATTTAATCGTTTAAGTGAGTAATCAGATAAAACGTTAAGTCGTGTGCCGCTCCACTCGCCAATAGACATTCAATGGTAGACGGCGCAGAATATTATTTGTAGGTTATCAACAACGTGCAACTGAATCTGCTGTTCTGGAGTGCAAGTAGAAACCCCTGTAAGAAACGACAGTGTCTTACCTTAACATTTCCTTTCTGAACAGCAGTTTTATAAACGTTATTTACACTATGGTTTTTTGTCAACACTTGCATAGTTAAGTTATTATTAAAATCTGGATAAATGAGTTTAACATTTAAGACAAGAAAGTGGGATTTGCCACTGAAAGTATTACTCCTAATGCTGCAATATATCCACAATTTACAGCTCTGGAAACTGCTGTTGATTATCATTGGCTCATATCACACTGCTTAAGAAATTTTCTTCCACCTAATCAAAAAAAAAAAAAAATAGAGCTCACATGGTCTATAATAACAAAAATACTAATACTACACACAATAAACTTTGCTTTGGACACCTTTCTACCCACCCAAGGACATCATACTTAAAACAAGTCAACGATAATGTAAAACATAAAAACACAAACTTAAAGCAACAGTGTAGCAAAGGCAATATGAAGCACTGGAACGCTCAGTTAAAAATAGTAAGCCTGTGCAAATAAAATGTTTTTAGTTTGGATTTACAAGCTTGCAGGCCACTGCTGCTGCAACTCTCTTTAGGAAGCTGATTCCAGAGCAGGAGCTGCGCAGCAAAACGCTTTCTCCCCAAGAAAGAATCGAGAAGGAGGAGGGCAGGTGAGTGTGAGGGTCGAGCTTATGCGCAGTGAGTGTGAGTGTGAGCAGACAGAGAGAAGGACCCTGAGATACGAGAGAGAACTTAGAGCCTTATATTTGAGAACAATTTTAAACAGAGCAAATTTTTATTTTACAAGAAGCCATTGCAACTGTTGAAAGATTGGGATGATGTGAATTATGTGTGTGTGTGCGTGTGCATGTGTGTGTTAATAGTCTGGCGGCTGCATTTTGGACTAACTATAGCCTTTTCTCGTTGTCACTTAACATTGATATCTTTAAACAATATTTTTTTTAAAGCAACTATGCTCTTTTATTACCTCTCGTGATAGCAGAAATGAACAGAGACGTGTTTGACGCCACCCATTTCGCAAAAGTTTGACTCCATTATCCAGTGTTCAACATAAATCTCAAGCAAAGAAAGAGAGTGAAATCTATTGCTTTGTTCCACCAATCGAACAATCATGAAGCTTGCACTGTGAAATTTGCTAATCTTGTGTCAGGGCTTCACAGAGTCACCTGACAGGCTTTGAAACTGGGTCAGCACATTTTGTGAATGTGCAGCCTTCGCAAAGGGCAATTTGTAGGCTTGACACACAAGTATAGGCCTTAAAGCACAGTTTGTTGTCCATTGTGTACTCATCATTTTCATTACATCAGAGACTGAGAGCTGATGAGACATGTGGTTTATGATCAAGAGCAGGCAAGACCCTATAATCTGATGTCACAAACAAAAGATTTAAAAAATGTGTCTGGTTTTCAGAAAGCGTTACATAATCCTCCACTACATCAGAAATACCATACCTTTAGAAAACGTACCCATTCATCTGGTAAAGTTGTTTTTTTAAAACACTATGATAATATCAACACTTTTAAACTTTTAGACTATAGTTTCCCTGTTACTACCAAACATATTCCTAACTATTATGCCCTCTAAAGCTATTGATTTTGGTGAAAATTTTGAGAATGACTTGAGATTTGTAACTGCTTGTTTTTCTTCTTGTGAAATAAATAATATTTATTAACTAATAAATGTTAATTTAAGATGAAGATATGTGCCATCAAAAGCATTTGTTATTGCTATGAGTTCACGTGACACCTACAGGCTACCCAATGTCCCCAAAAACCTCATCGTCCAGACCTTTCCTTCACCAAAAACATAAAAAAGAAGAACCTGAAAATATTCAAATCAACGTGTACTAGATTTCCACCCTTCCACAGATGAAATATCACCATCGCAACCAAAATTAATATCAGCTTTACTACCACTGAGCATGTGTGACATGTGGTTAAAACCTATGCCATGTTAGCCAGTCTCTCCAGTTACAGCAGCACAAAGGCTTTCAACATTTCACTCTGGTTTTCATTTCTCAACCAACAGATGAATAAAACGTACAACATGAAGCCTAAAAACCAGGCTCACAGCATGCTCAAGGCCTATGTGTCTTGCTAAGAAAACCTCAATTAACATCCAGAGGTGAGGTCAGTGAGCCATGCCTATTAAAGAGAGCTCCAAAACAAAAGAGGAGGGGCAAAATGAACCAGGAACCTCCCTAAACCCCACAATGGCTGTAAGGTTAATTCGCCTCTGTTACGAGAAGCCCTAGCAGTCATCTGCATGCACTCAGAGCACAATCAACACTGCTATCACCGCCTCTGCTGCAGCTGCTGTGTCAACGTTTCTCAGATGAAGAGGAAGAGTGTCCTTCCTGATGGGTGAATACTGCAGTAATGTATCAGCAAGGGACAAGAAGAATGCACTCACACACAGCCGGAGAAATCCCCACAAAGACACTGAAGGATTCTGGGAAAGCTTATTAAAAGCCAGCAAGCAAATCCGTACTTTTGAAAATCAGCCTGACTAAGATCTAAAAACATCCTCGTCCAACTAGTCCAACTTCTTCAAATGTTTGAATACTTTTTTTTAAAAATATACACTTTTCCAATGCACATTCATAAAAATATATATAATGCATGACAAACCAGTAGTGTGTAATGTCACTTGAAATTTGTGAAATCATATATTCAGTCAAGTTTTACCAAACTAATCTTTACCAAACAATGACATAGGCTGGTTGTTAAAAGATGGATCTCTCTCTCTCTCTCCTCTCTCTTGCAGTCTGTTGTGCTGAGAGATTTCCAGAGGTTTTAAACCAATCTCTTAATCACATCTGCAGCAGTGTCGTTGAGTTCAGTGAGCACTGTACATTCTTGTGACAATCTGAGCTCAGTCATCACTGAACGTTCCAGCTGTGTGGCCCAAGCACTTCCGTGTTGACGCCGCATCAACAGTCTCCAGTGATGTCCAAGGACAACTTTTTAAAAATAGAGCAAACACACAAAGGAAAAAAAGCACAAAAAACCATTAACTGAAAGAATATCAGGCAATGTGGTCGATTCCTATAATATTCTCAATAGTTAAAATATCGTTATAAGACATCATTGATTTATGACATTCAGGATTCAGCATATCAATTATAAAAAGATGATTTAGGGAATAAAGATTAAAAGCCAATTAGGTGCTTTAACATGCGCAGAAATGAGGGGGGAAAACAATAAATATAGATTAATATAATATTTTGAAAAAATCTGATTTCACATAAGAATAAAACGTTTATTTTATAATTATTACTATATGTCAGCTAATGCTAATATAACAGTTATGTTTATTTTACTAGCACCAACATATTACTTATTCAGATAAAATTTGTATTTATTAAAAAATATATAGTTTATATCATTTTACAAAGAAAAAAATAGTTTGGAGATAATAACAAATTTTTAGCCTGGATTGTGATTAAAATATCAACTCTTTGATTTCAGTTAATGAGCCCCGAGCCACTTTGGTCAAAAAAAGTTACGAGTCCCTGCTGTAGAGTGTATGTGAGAGTTGACTGCTTCATGCCCTCCAAGTTTTATATTTTATTTCCTTATTACTACAGCACAAATTTGATTTGTTTGCAGACTTTACGCTTTCATAAGTAACTAAATAGTAAATCATTTTTTAAGATGGGTGTTAATAAAAATCTGTTGACTTCTGGCCCCCAGTCAGTCAAGGCCTTACAAGTCCAGTGAATCCCTATTACACTTCAAGAGGGAAAGAGAGGGGTTGCCGCTTGGTCTGAACTCAAAGCAGAACTCCTTCAAATTTACAGATTCATCATAAAGCGTCATCATCCTACAGTATCCCGAGCAGCTCTATTCAGCACATAAAGACTTCAGTGATGTATCTTTAAAACCAGGGAAACCTTCAAAGCAGAATTCAACGTAAATACCCACAAACACACATTTCTACATTCTCTGCTGAATCCCTTTAGAAGAGGAAAGCATGAAATAGCGCTAGATATACTGAAGAGAAATCAGAGGCACGCACTAAGATGACTCACGTGGAAGACAGAGAAAGAGAGAGAAGAGAACTAGATCTACCCACACACTCCCGTCAGAAACAGACAAAAGCATAACCAGTCCTAATCAGGACTCCAATTATACAGCATCTACCCTTCAGGCACAAACCACACACCTGTCAATCACACAACCAAACTCAAACTGAGCCAGGCAGGCAGAGCTCCACGACAAGGGGGGTCTGCTTCACGGTTCGTCTCTTATTTTTGCAAGTAAAAAATATGTTGTTAATTTAGTCATGCTCCACTGAAATAAATGTTGAACCTTTCTAGTTTCTCTACAGTATATCTGCAAAGGTTGTGCTTAATATGTGTGTAGAAGAATCTCAATCATTTTAGAAAGTTGAAATTTTAACTTCAGTTGTGAACATCATGCACCCGAACCACCAGCACTGGTGCCCCCCAGGGGTGTATTCTCTCTCCACTTCTCTTCTTCCTCTACACCAACGACTGCACCTTGCATGACTCCTCCGTAAAGTTCCTGAAGTTTGCAGATGACACCACCATCATTGGTCTCATCCAGGACGTTGAGGAGTCTGCGTATAGACAGGAAGTGGAACAGCTGTCTTTCTGGTGCAGTCAAAACAACCTTGAACTAAACACCCTCAAACCAGTGGAGATGGTAGTGGACTTCAGGAGAGCTCACTAGTCAAAGTGAAAAAAACATGAAGAAACTCCTCATTGTGTTTAGAGTGGACCCTTTCCCTGGTTTACCTTCCAAGCAAGGAAATGTCAGACTATGATTGGACTACATGAGGAAAACAGCACTCATACTTCCCCAGGAGGGCCAATGTGTGTGTGGATACACTGAAAGGCGTAATCTCCAGCAGCATTACTTTCATGATTCCTGATAAAGAGGCATCTATAAAAACAAGGAACTTTAGCAAGGAAATTAGCAACACGGGTCAGAGATGCAATGTCAGCATGGTAAGCCAATTTACACTTAAACCTCTGAAGTAACTATCCATAAAACATTAGTTAAATATAGTGCATCACTTGTCAGATTTCAGGTATTCCTAGTCAGAGACAGTTAAAGATAGCTGTAACTCCTATTGTACTAGTAACAAAGTCAATCAAATGGAAACACACAAACTCAGTGACACACAACAAATGGATTCCTGTGATATTACGTTGCATCAAACTTGAAAAATTAAGGTTTTCAAAATTTGGAACCTGATATCTTTTATAAAGATATAAGATAATAAAGATAAAGATATACATTTCTAAATGTTGAGCTCTGGAAAAGTGCTGTATGAGTTATAAACAACCATTATTATAAACCACATAAAGGTCTTAATCTTCTCTACTGAAGACAGCATTGATATAAATGAAAACTACTTCCACACAAAAAAAAATGTGGAAAAAAAGTTTACATTAAAAAAATTACATTTTTCATTGCAATCCAACCTTTTATCTTCCTTAGTTGTTATTTAATTATTTACTTTTTAACATTTCCCTTTATTAAATTTGTCTGTTTTTTTTGCTTTCTTGAAGAGATTGCTTCTGCTGGTGAGTAAACAATGGCGGATGTTATGAAATGGCAAAAACGCCAGGTGGAAGTTGATTTGGCATAATAGATGACCTTTGTGTTTATGAATTCACACTAAAACCCAAAGTGCCCCACCCTGCCTTTTTCTCTGATCCACATCTAACATCCAGGAGATGTTCAAAAAAAAATATCACTAAACACATAAAAGCAACAGTCATGGGATACAGCAGTCTGAAGTTCTTTACTTCACCAATGAGTTACAGCTCAGATGTGCATTTCACTGATAACTTTAAGCTGTTTTACTCTTAAAACCTAAGCTATAAAAATTACGCATCATACATATGCACAGAGCAAAAATCTTGTACTTTTTTTTCCTTCGTGGATTTTTTTGAGAACAATTTTAAACAGAGCAAAATGTTATTTTACAAGAAGCCATTGCAACTGTTGAAAGATTGGAACGATGTGAATTATGTGTGTGTGCGTGCGTGTGTGTGTGTGTGTGTGTGTACGCTATTCTAGCTGTCCTTTGAAATCAATATAACATAGCTTTATTTAGCAGTAATCATCCATCAGAGGAAGACAATCATCATTTGAATGTTTAGGAATAAAAATATTTTTCAAAGTTCAAATCAATGACGCTCAAAAGACTTTGAAATTCTAACCATTAAACAGAGAAACCATAAAGTGTGTAAATCTAAGCACACTGTACATCAGAATGACACACTTTTTGATTTGAAAAACACCAAGCTGTGTGTGTGTGTGCGTGTGCGTGTGTGTACTATACAAACAAATGCCATCCTAGATTAAGAGCATCATACTGAGCTCCATAACCTTCAAACGCTCGTAACTGTATTAGCGGTCTGGGTTTGATGAAAAAAATAGCAGAAGAGCTTGAAAGAGAGAGGAGGGGGTGTTGGAAAGAAAGAGAAGGAAAATATACCTTGATGCGCTGTATACATTTCCATACATTACGGCCAAACCATTCCTTTAATTCTCCGTATAACACCCCCCCCCACCCCCACGCCTTTGTAAAACTATCCTTATAATAAGGCATAGAAATAACTATTGTGTAAAAAGCTACATCATATTTGAAAAGGGTCAATGACTGTAAAACCAGAGTTTGATCTGGACACAATAGCAAGAGCACAATCTTGAGCTGATGAAAAAAAAACTTTTATTGGTGGCAGCTACGAAGAAAGCTGAGTGTAGGAGTGACTGAAAGTTATGAGTTCAAACCATCAGTCAAAATTAAAGAAAGTGACCATATTTATATTCAAACATCTGCTTCCAAAGTATGTAATGGATATATGAATGAACAGATGATTATTTAGTATAGGCCACTGAAACAACTGAAATCCACTCAGAGATATTACTCTCTATGAATATCTTTGTTAAAATAACCTTCTCTTAAACTCACTATAAATAATCAAAACAGTCTGCAAATCAGAGCAGTGAACGATACATCCCAAAAACTATAGACAACGCTGAACTCCAAGCTAGCATTTAAGTACTAATTTCATTCTCTACAACATTGTTTTAGAAAAAATATAATAAACGTGAAAGAACAGTCTAAAGAAAGAGGGTTCTCCTAACTTTTGAAACATAAAATAGTTACAGGGTTTCTGCAGGCGTTATGAGGTCAAATGTAAGACATTTAAAGACCTTTTTAAGACAGTTAAAAATTTAAATTCAAGACCTATATCATAACAGAAACACATATGCTTCAGATACATTGTTTAAACTCCTAACAATGACTTGTGTTTTTGAGCATTTATGAAGGTTTTCGCAAACTCTGGCAACTCTAACAATGCCTTTTACAAATTTGAAGGCTTATAAGCATTTTCTCAAACTCTGTGTCTACATGTAAAAATGATGGTTAAGGTTGCCATTTTCTAAATCTCTGGCAACCCCAACAATAACTTGTGTGCTTTGTGATTTATGCACATTTTCCTAGTCTCTGGCAACCCTATAATCAAATTTACATATTTTTGAGTCTTGTTTTAATTTTTGGCAACCCTAACAAACACGAACAATTTTGAGTGTATATGAGTCAATCCTGAAACTATGGAACCACTAACCATTAAGTTTTTCAGGATTTATGAAAGTTTTCTCAAACTCTGGGAATACTAACCACCCCTTTTTACTTTTTTAGTACTAAGAAGCATTTCTCATTTTTTGGAAACCCCAAGAGTCAACAAAACGAAAAAAATCAATTGAGTTTACAAAAAGTTTGTGAAAAAGGAAGCAAGTAAGCAGAGATCTTAATGAAAGATGAGTTGGGGTTGCTGTTAAAGACAATTGTCTTAAATGAGTTGGGGTTTGTTTCTAGTGTTGCAAGTGCAGGTTGTAGTTAGACTTGTTTTTGTTGGAGGACAAGGAATTTGGAATATAGAGCAAGTTTGTTTTTGAGGAAACGGTTCTGCAAAACATATAATTGTATACAAATCAAATTCCTCAGATTTTTGAGATTTTAGCGGCTTTCAGCATGTGTCTCAGGAACACAAGGAAATAGTTTTCTCTGCGTAAGTGATTAGCAATAAAAATGTGTCGGCGCCAACTTAAAGAGGACATTTTCGTTCTTGATGATGCAGGACTTTCAGGGTAAGTTCAAAGCCTGGCTTCCCAAAGTTTGACAGCATGGAACCATACCCAGATTTGTATGTTTGCACTCCAGAGTTTTAGTTTCAAATTTTCTACAGTAAACAGGAAGAAGTATGGTTTGAGGACCATAGAGAGGCTATTACTTCCAATTCCATCATTTTTCAGAACAGTGGCTTTTAATCTCTGTTATAGTGAGCAGTGTGCTTTCTTTTTTGGTAACCCAGTAAAGTCTGCGCTGTCAAACTCTTGAGGTTTATGGACAATGGCAGAATAAGGGTACTGTGGAGCGTGAGGCTACAGTGTGAGACAAATAGCCTGTTAAACATTCAGAACAAGGACAACTGGAGGAGAAAAAGCTTAACAAACACATTGTAAAGATTGCAAAAGTCACAAATTAAAAGGCTTTACTCAAAAGTCCTGATGTCTAACGGTGTTGAAATCCACCAAAACATACATTGTTAATTTTGTCTTAAAGCAAATAACGCAACATGCTTTCAAGATGTGCAATGTAATATTTTGGCATTTGAGTTAACTGCAAATGTTTAGATTAACTTACTTTGATCAAAATGTGAAGTGTCAGCAGCTAACGACAGGTTCCATTTAATAACGTTGACATGATGATATCGGTGTCAAGGGAGAAGCATTTAAATATGAAAAATAGAAATTAAATTCTTAGAAATTAATCATTGATTTGCAATTAGCAAAAGTATACATCTGTAGTGTTTTTTTTATAGGAAAATAGAAAAAAAAACTATTCTACCTTTCATACATTCCATGAAAACCAAAACAAACAATGTGGATCTACAGTCAAGGTGTAATTTAGCAATCAACAGTCAGGTTTAATGAAAATATAGTGGAAAAGTGTATTGTATATTGACATCAAAAATGCATGCAAAAACTCATACAAAACCTAAACAAGCTTTTAGCCAATCAGCAAGAAAAAACTGGAAAAAAGATTTAGAGTGTGTTACAAAAAAAACGTATTACTTATACATTTCAAGCTATTCAGAAATGAGAAATAAACGTTCACTTGGTTAAAGAGAGCTGCAAGTAGGGGTATGAAAATGTAAATTTTCTTGCATTTCTCCAATAAAAAACCACAATCTTTTGACAACATTTTTGTCAAATTTGAAATTAAACGAATGAAATATTTTTCTCTGAAAGCCAAGTTACAATGGTCCACAATAAACCCTGAAACACTCAAACTCTGAAAGGTTCAAGACTTGAAATATGAACATGGGTAAGGCAAAGCACAGCTCACTTTACTTGTACTATTCACTGACCACCGCACCAGCGAGCAGGACACAAATGCTGCGTCTTGACTTTTGAAATGATAAAAGATCAAGTAATTTATTTCAATAGATATAATAATAAACAATTGAGCATAATCAACTTGAACTTAAAAGAAAGCAGCCAACTCAAAAGCCAACCAAACTGCAAATGACTCAATGATCAAACAAAGACTAGTCCATTGACAAAAACAAAAGCAATGATTTTAACATACAACACTGAAAAACATTGCCAACTAACTTCACAAGATAGACAAATATTACAAACAAGAAAAGAGAGCATTTAAATATATTTGAATTCAATAAAAAAATTATATTTAAAAAAAATAATAAACAACCAAAAAAACTGAACTAATTAGCATAATGTTTGAGTCAGGCGGAACCAAATCTCAGTCCATGGCGCATGACAGACCACCTCCGGCAACCGGCTCCGCCAACAAACACCGCCCAAACCTCTCCGTCCATGACTTAAACGCAAAACAAACAAGTATTAACACAACAAAAGAATACATATTTCACAAGTTAAACAATCAGTAAGTGTGCACCCAAACTAATTGTTCTTCTAATGAAATAAATACAAAGAAATAATCTAGTGAAACAAAACCAAGTTTGTGTCTCATTTCGGTTTTATTGTTTGACTGCATGCAACAAAGGACTAATAATGCCAATACTTAAATATACATTTAAATGAAGGTAAATGATTAGATTCATGGTCAGGCGGTGGAAGGAATACTTTGAGGGTCTCCTCAATCCCACTGTCACGTCCTCTGTTGAGGAGGCAGAGGCTGGGGAACTTGGGGTGGACTCATCTTTCACCCAAGCCAAAGTCACTGAGGTGGTTGATAAGCTCCTCAGTGGCAAGGCACCGGGGGTGGATGAGATCCGCCCTGAATACATCAGGTGCCTAGATGCTGTTGGACTGTCCTGGCTGACACATCTCTGCAGCATCGCGTGGCGGTCAGGGACAGTACCTCTGGAATGGCAGACCAGAGTGGTGGTCCCTCTTTTCAAGAAGGGGGGCCGGAGGATGTGTTCCAACTACCGGGGGATCACTCTCCTCAGCCTCCCCGGGAAAGTCTATGCCAGGGTACTGGAGAGGAGAGATCGGCCGATAGTCGAACCTCGGATGCAGGAGGAACAATGCGGGTTTTGACCCGGTCGTGGAACACTGGACCAGCTCTATACCCTCTGCAGGGTCCTCGAGGGTTCATGGGAGTTCGCCCAACCGGTCCACATGTGCTTTATGGATTTGGAGAAGGCATTCGACCATGTCCCTCGTAGTGTTCTGTGATAGGTTCTCTGGGAGTATGGGGTCCGGGGCCCTCTGCTAAGGGCTGTCCGGTCCCTGTACAACAAGAGCAGGAGCTTGGTCCGCATTGCCGGCACAAAGTCAGACCTGTGCCCAGTGTGCGTTGGCCTCCGGCAGGGCTGCCCTTTATCACCGGTTCTGTTCATAGTTTTTATGGACAGAATCTCCAGGCGCAGCCGGGGGCCTGAGGGGGTCCGGTTCGGGGAACCTCAGAATTTCATCTCTGATGTTTGCAGATGATGTTGTCCTGTTGGCTTCTTCGGGCCTGGACCTCCAGCGTGCGTTGGGGCGGTTTGCAGCCGAGTGTGAAGCGGCTGGGATGAGGATCAGCACCTCCAAGTCTGAGGCCATGGTTCTTGACCGGAAAAAAGTGGCCTGCCCTCTCCAGGTCAGTGGAGTGCTCCTGCCTCAGGTGGAGGAGTTTAAGTATCTCGGGGTCCTGTTCACGAGTGAGGGGAGGATGGAGTGCGAGATCGACAGGCGGATCGGTGCAGCATCTGAAGCTCTCGATTTACCGGTCGATCTACGTCCCTACTCTCACCTATAGTCATGAGCTTTGGGTCATGACCGAAAGGACAAGATCCCGGATACAAGCGGCCGAAATGAGCTTCCTCCGTCGGGTGGCTGGGCGCTCCCTTAGAGATAGGGTGAGAAGCTCCGTCACTCGGGGAGAGCTCAGAGTAGAGCCTCTGCTCCTCCACATCGAGAGGAGTCAGCTGAAGTGGCTTGGGCATCTATTCCGGATGCCTCCTGGACGGCTCCCAGGGGAGGTGTTCCGGACATGTCCCACTGGGAGGAGGCCCCGGGGAAGACCCAGGACACGCTGGAGGGACTATGTCTCCCAGCTGGCCTGGGAACGCCTTGGGATCCCTCCCGGGGAGTTGGAGGAAGTGTCTGTGGAGAGGGAAGTCTGGGCATCCCTGCTTAGACTTCTGCCCCCGCGACCCGGCCCCGGATAAGCGGAAGAAGATGAGATGAGATGAGAAATGAATAGATGAATGTGTGGGGGTGTGTGTAGGCACCGGTCATTCTGTGATAGCCATCACACTTACAACAACTCTGAAAACACAATTTAAACACACCATCATGCCTTCTCAAAATATACAGTGCCTGTGTCATCTACACATTCAATTTTACACATCTGTCATTCCTAATTTGGCCTTCTGCGCTAAAGTTGAATCGCTCCTTGTTCAGGCCTGGAGGCGACTGTCTGAGCGAATGCCGTGTGATTTCAAACACAGTGTGTCAGCAGAAACACAGACACACACTCTCAGCAGCGACACCCAGATGAAGCAGCGGTGGAAAAACCTGTCTCACAAAAAACACGCCGATATGATACACTGGAAGAAAACTTCAGTTCTGTACAGCAGGGTTTTTAGCTCTTTCACGCCCGGGATCAAAGGTGCTGGAAGAGTTATGTGATGCTCTTCACAAGAGCCAAAAACCCAGAGGAGATCTGCAGGACATTGTGTGGACTTGAAAAGCAATGAGGGAAGAGGCTTTGCCGCACAGACCAAAGCTTAGTTTTGCGCGCACTTTTGAGAAAAGGTCTTTGAACAATACATTTTACATTTCAGGAGTCAGAATTAACCTGTTAATCACATGGATCTAGCTTGATATCGAATGGATGCAACGCAAAACAAGTCACTTTCAATTTTACAAAACTATTTGCATTGCAAAAATATTGCACAATCTATAAATTACACAACATTGAATTTCAGAAATCTGAAAAAACATTTATTACTGGAGATGGCTGTCTCATTAAACAGTGTTCAAATCTCTAAAATGCATAAATTTAAATGATTCAAATCACAGCTCTTTTCTTGACACAATCATTAGCACAATTGCATTTCTGGCTATGACTGTGGACTGACCTTATTAAAATTAAGGCATTGCATTAATCAAGACTTAAGCTTCAACGAATAACTCAATTACAAATTATGCAAACAATTATGTAGCTGATTCTAACAATGGACAGTTCAAAATAACTTAAATTCAAACTTAAATGTTTGATAACTTAACAGTATTCTTGTATACATAAAAATTAATGAATATACCTGCTGAAATTTGGTCAAACTAAATATGTTCTCTCATAAAACAAGTGTATTTAAGCAAACTCAGTTTTACATTATCCCAGTAGCACTACAAGAAAGTGCATTTAGAACAAGTGCAACTGCACAGTATACAATATTTTCTTTAAATATTTACAACAGAATAGTTCATTAAAACAAAGACTAGAATAGCTCATATGTTAACTGTATAACTTGAACAAATTTCATATGTGTAAAATGGATACAAATAGTTAAAGATCCCAAGTTTCAGACATGTATACAATGTTTTAGTATTGTTGCCTCATCAAAAACATGTCTCAAGTCATGTTCACGTTGGTTCATGCAGGTTTGTGTAATCCTATTTTCTTCTTACGGATCGATGGCTGTAGCGATCCACCTCCCACTAACCAGATCAGATCAACCCCGAATGCGGCTCAATGAAGAACGTACTCTCTGACTGACGTGGAAGTGTACCCGTAGTAGAACTTCGTCGATAAACAATAAAAAAAATTTTAAAAAGTGTTTTCAGATATTCCAGGCCAAATGTATTTTATGGCACCATATTAAGCGAGTGGATTTTTTATGTTCCAAAAAGCTGAATCCTTTTTTGTCCGCACTGCCTAATTTCCACATCCCAGTTGTGATCTTTACAACACTGATCGGTGCAATCTCAATCTGAATGGATCTCAGCAAACGAGTGCTGATAGACTCTGATAGTTTCTGTTCTGTGTAAACTCCCAGTAATTATGTAGCACCAATGGCACCATCAATTTGCTAAAAACACATTCTAGGCTCAGCCTCACAATTTTTTTTCAAGAATGTTTTGTAAATTTGCTCAGAAAAAGTCAAATAGTTTACCTTTCAGAATATGTAGTGACAACGCGAGCACTTCAATCAAAAACATATCCTTTTAAAACATAAAAATAAAGTATTTTTCTGAAGAAAACCCTTATGCACTAAAACAAGCAACCATCAAAAGTCATTGTATACCCCTGAGAGATGTATCCCAGAGTTGTAATTCAAGATCAATTTAACGATAGAGTGACAGCTCATAAATTAACCACCTCAAGCTTCAACGTCAAATAAAACTTGAGCCAAATAATCTTCATGAAAAACTATTTGGGAATCTTCAGGGACTGAATCAGGTCAATTTTTGGGTGAAGTTGTAAGCAGAGCAAAGCTAAAAATCATTAAAAAATCAAATGATTCACTTAAAAATAAATCAGTATTATCACTGCTCTTGTCCTCTATTCCTAATAAAGTAGACGTGTTGCTATTTCAATTCATGTGACACTTATATATATTTTATATTAAAATGAACTACTTACATTCCACACAAAGCATAAAAACAATATTTTTACGTTTGCTTGAACATGTAAAGCTTAATAGAATTTGGCCGAATTGGCTACAAAGTATATCAACTCTCAGGAGTCAAAGAATGTGCATGTGGTGAAATTCTAAAGTCTGAATTAACATTTAATTGCACATGAAATTAATCCATGCAGAGCTTAAAACGAAACTTCTGTCAAACTTGTCAAAGGTTCAACTCAGTTTTGAATGGATTTAGTCAATTGTAATCAACATTTATTCCTTGTTTATGATACATTAACAAACAGTTTTAAAATTCCAACACCCCTGGTGTGCTTTAAGAAAACAGAAAGTAAATAGGCGAAAGAACAGAGTGATCTAAAGCGGAATACATTCTGATACAACATAGTTCTTCTAACAAAAGTTCCTTATTACTTGAAAAAAACTTTGACAGGTGTTTGAATGTGTTAAGAATAGTCGTGATGCATAAGATTGCTCACAAAATCTAAGACTTTCTCCTCACTGTTCTCATCCTTGGCCTGAAACACTGTTTTGTTAACACAAGAGAATCCATGCGAAGGGAGTACTTTGTTCCTTAAAAAATGGAACAGCATCCATTTGCCATTTTCTTTCACATTCTCAAAATGTTTAATCTCTTTCATTTTGCATACAGTGTGTTGATTTCTTTCAGTCCATTTAATTATATTTAATCGAACTCTGAGTGTCAAAAAAGCTGGTGAAATTAACACGCAATGACGCAACAGACAATAGAAGTGCTGCTGCATTTCGTAACCTGGCGCTGCGGTAACCATGGTGACGAGGTCTGATGGGAGGGAAAAAGATTCAAGGTGAGAGAGAGCACAGCAGTGAGCAGAGGAGAGATGGATAGAGGTGTCCCTCACTGCACAGAGGGACTCCTAGCAGTATCTGTGAGCACAAGCAGGTGCAGAGATGATGAAGAGATGCCCAGGCCGTCCTGATTTCACCAGGTGCTTGATGTCCAGAGACCAATCACTTGCATGAAATACCTCGGAACATCCAGATTTTGTGATTACATGAAAATGAAAGCCCAATTTATATTTGTAGAAGTATTAAAAAAAAGAAATATTGAATCCAAACAATATGCCACGGTTACTTTGAACTGTATATTGTTTTAGTAGTACAGTAAAAGTTTCTACACACCTATTCCTATTAAGACTAACACAAATGTTTCTCTGCAGGGTGCATTCGGAAGCTTTAATTGTTGATGCAGTGACACTCCTTGCCCTTGGATGGCTTGTAGTGGTGTGGTGGGTTTGTGAAAAATGTCTCATGACAATTCTTGGTTCTCTTTGAATTGTTTTCTTTGGTACGAGCGGATTACACTGTTAATAATCAGAAGACACAGATGAGAGAGTTAATTTACCCAGATTCTTGCATTTTGCTCTATTTTTGTGCCTGTAAGTTTATAGCTCAATCGATTTTTTTGTATATGAACGAAATAAATGTATCTTTCAAAAGACTCATTCTTTAAAATGAAAAAGAATCAATAGAACGAAACACCAAAGTGAACTAATGAATCACAACTCATGGGAAAACCTGGCACACGTCACTTTATAAAGTTTGTAGGCTTCATCAAGCAACTTTGGATGGTCGGATACTATCAAGACGAATGTTCATATGCTTCTCTTTCATGATTCAGTTTCCAGCCATGAGGTTACCGTGTGTATGAAGGACCATCCAGCTGCTCTTTTATGTCCAACTCACATCATCTAAAAAGCCTGATGACGACAGGAAGCTGAAGCGATTCTCTGGCTAGAAGAAAAGAGCCCAGTAAAACCTCATCCTCCATCACTGAGAGCAAGACAGCGAAATAGAAGACGGAGGTAAAAGCTGGCTGCTTTTACTGTTTCTGAGGCAGGTTTCTACCTTGTAAGGGAGCACTTGTTTTTCTCACTCGGTAAAGGTCACTCACTCTTCGTGTTCATTAAGATGTTAATCACTTGTATCACATAGGAGTACAGATATGAACTCTCAACTTCAACTGCATCTGTTCCATTCAAACATATTATCTACATCACTTAATGTGTGAATGAACACTGCATTTAAGGTTTGATTTCAATTAGCAGGTTTACGCTTTTATTTGTTTCTTACTTGATTGTTTATGAAATCATTATGCTGGTTAGGTTTTAAATATGTTTTCCACCCTGTTTTCTTCATTATGTTACAGATTAAATTGATTTAACACCAGGGTGCTAAATTATATCTTCAATTTAAGGAGTAAACGTGTAATAACCTGTATTTCAAATATCAAGAGATTTAAGTGAAAAGTTTGTAATGTTAACCCTATGTTTGCTGATACCAATTCTACCAAAAGCTTAAAGGGGTCATGAACTGATTTTTTCTTGTTTGACTTTATACTTTTTAAGGAGGTCCATTAAATGTACATAAGACTCAGTAAAAACATTGTTGTTTTCAAAACATTTATGTTTTTATGTAACCGAAGAGTCGACTTTCAGCATGTGTTGAAGGCTTGTTTATCGATCTGATTCAGTAACTCATTGCCTGCTCACACTGCCTCACAGACAACCATTGAGAATCATCGCTGCAGGGACTCCATTCGGAAAGCAATTTGTGTCGCTTCTGCTTGCACTAACTGAAAGCTGCTCTGTTTAGGAAATTGAGGGCTTCGATCTACGAAAAATATCTATGGGAGATTACAGCCTTGAAACAAGCAATCATAAAATGCTTTAAATTAGCCACTGAATTTGCCCCATCTACCTTCACATGCTTAAAATCCTAAATGCCTTCCAGAAGCTTGTATGTATTGTGCTTTTATCTCAGAAAAGCAGAAAATCCCCACCAGAACTTATTCTGTCACTGTCCCAGACTGGTGGTGTAAATCTCTGGAAAGCAGCAACTCTAACAACATTTTAAAAATCTGCTAAAAATGCAGCTATTCCTTTCCTCCCCATTTCTCTTCTCTACTCCCCATATCTTCTCTTCCCCCAATTTTTCTTTTCTTCTCCCCTTCTCTCTTTTCCGTCTCCCTATCTCTCTTCTCCTAATTTCTCTTCTCTCTTTACCAATAAAGGCACATCCATCTTTTCTTTCTGACGATTCCTTTCCTCTGAGCACTTTATTTGGTTGATCATCTGAGATGACCTTTATGATCTCTGTCTCCTTTGCAAATCGCTTTGAATAACTGTTCGGTAAATGAAAATAGTAAATAGAGAACAACTTGGCCATTCTTACAAACATGCAGTTGTAAAACAGAACAAAATCAACCGTTTTAAGCAGCACAACTTCTGAAAAGACTGTGCTTATAATTTTTTGGAAGGATAATTCTAAACTCTGCTAATGTCCTTATTTCCTTTTTCCTTATTAGGTACCTATTTTCCTTATTTTCCCTATTCCTTTCCCTATTTTCCTTATTTTCCCTATTCCTTATTAGGTACCTAAATGAACCAACAAGTTCATTCTCATTGTTGCTGTACAATGCAGGTCACTAGATGGCGATTTTACTTTCTTCCAAGCAGACACTGGTGCAGTCCAGACTACTGCAGCTAATGGACACATTACCCTCTGTTGTCCTTGAGCATCATAAACAACACCTCAGGCACATATTGCCACAGTGCATAAATTACTGCTGGATTGACAAGCCACTGCACTGAAAACAGCACAATAAGGATTACAAGATCTATGCTCAACCCACACCGTCCAAGCTCAAACAGCTGAATGCTCTACTACCACTTTCTCTACACTGTCTTTTGAAAAGTACCCAGTCTTCCAGACATACAGGATGTAGACTGTTAGAGGAAGCGGATACAATCCATAAGACCCGAACAATTTTAAAAGACTATAGTTATGTTTGGACAGCAGGACTGGATCCTCTTTGTAATGTAATGACTAGATCAGATAGTTGGCTCATTGAACACTTATCTGATTAGTGGGTTTACAGTGTAGATTATGAAAGTTCATGTAAAGATAAAATGGAGTAGACAGTAAAAAAAAGAGAGAGCAAGTAAAATATACATAGAGCAAGTTTTTCAGAGAAAAAAAATGTCTGCAGGATAGGATGACAGGATGATTATGCAGGGCACAACGGATGCCTGGATCTCTGCTCCCCAGATAGATAAGGGTGAAGTATGTGAACCAATTTTGACAATTAAAAAAAAACTTCTACTGATGTGAGATTTGGTGGCCAGACATGAGAAACATCAAAAGATTTGCTATTATGTAGAGTTTAAAATCCCATCAACAGGATATTATTAATAGAATAACTCTAACAACAAAAAGAATATTAGTAAAACATAATGTTATTTTCCTTTGAATACCTAAAAAATACAAATCTGGAGAACATTCCAGAGCAATATTGTCCCATGTCAGTAAATGTGGTACAAGAAAAAAGCAGTTGATTTCATTTTCCACTCAATGGGCTCCATTCATAAATGCTGAGTCAATCCTCATTAAAACAGCACCGTATGTACTATTTCTCGGATTAGGAAAGGATTTTTAAATGATAAGAAAATTCAGCAACTTTGGTACCTTGGTTCACTACTCCTTTACATTTAAGCTAGTCAATGTAGGCCTGCTAACTTCAGGAAAAGACAGCTTTGATCTAAAACGATAACAACAAATTGACCCATTTATTCTTGGGTTTTTTTTTTTTTACAAGATAACACATTTAGAAAAGAAGGAAATAGTTTTTATCTTAACAAGCTGTTACAAACTTCATTTGTTATGTCTTTTCTTAGAGCTGAAAAATTTTACATAAAAGTTGAATTTCAGATTTTTTTTTTTAGGAAAAAATATATTTGGATTTTAAAGCATTTTTAAGTAGCCCTCAGGTAGAAGGATAGATTGTATTTATTTAGACAACAATGATCTAACCAGACATGACAAATCATTTTTACAGCGCTAGTGGGAGGGTTTGGGGGATTTAAGGTGCACTTTCAGAAAGCATGCGAAAGAAAAAAACTTTTTTTAATTTACCTTTATTAAACACCTACACCTAATAAATCCTATTATGATTTTAAAAAGAGTCATTGTACAGGCGGACAATTTCCTGCATCTACATGGCCACATGATACCGTTGCTTCCCTCACTCCCCAGTGACTATAAATCTACTGGAAACGCTGCAAAGACATGAACTTCGAAAGAAAATATTTAAACAATTTGAAGACAATTATTGAGGACCTGGTAATTGTAACCAAACTGAATAGTGACAGGGACATAGGCTCATACATTATAATATAGGTCACCTTTTTTCTGATTTGCACTAAAAAGGAGCATTAATGGTATTAAAATACCAACAACAATAACAATTTTTTGGGGGGTATGCTAGAAAAGCCTGAAAAGGCTCTCCTCAACCAAAAGCTGCAGTAACTTTTAAGAAGGCTACGACTAAAATAATTTATAGCACTTCACACTACTCTGCCAAAGATTGGTTAAATCGCTTGAAACCTTTCCATGTCTCTTAAAATGTATAGGTCACTGACTTTGTGTTAAATAAGAAGCTACATACGACTACACACACAGCCAGATACACACATGGGCACAGAGCATCTCAGCATCTACACGACTATGCCCTTCATAAAAGCACGAAGGGTAAGCGTGAAACTCATCTAGCTATTTCACCACTGAGATTGTTGAAAGAAGCCAATGAATTTTACAAGAGGCTACAAATCAAACATTTGCTGCCTGTCATTACCATTATACTGTACACAAGCTCAGCGTATCCTTGAATATCACGAGAAACTGACCTCAGCTCGCTGGAATTACATTTCAGCTATTGAAACAGATAGTCCACAAGTAACTCAACAAAAGCAAGCGAAGGACTTTGTTGCTTTTTTTAATAAGAGGAAAAAGTACTGGTAAAACTGAAGAGAAAAAGAGCTCACGGTTTTATAAACTTAACAACCCACACACAATGTGATCGGCTACAAAATGGGTTTCTAAGATCTCACATCTATCATCATTAAACCTTCAGGTCTACCGATTCAGAATAGCAACTCTGATCATATTTAATAGACTTCTGTAAGCAGGACAGGTTAATAAATAGTGATACAAGTTGAGCCAGAGCAGAGGACTGAAGATCACCTTGGAGGGATTTGGATCCTGAAGCTTTTCTTCTAATGTTATTAAATTTGCGCTCATTATCGAGATTACTGTTGGGTGTCCACATTCCCATGAAAGCTCTCGAGGGGGCTTTAGCATTGGCGTCAGTGATTCAGTCTAATGCAGAGACACATCGAGAACTGATGGGCGCTATTAATCCAGTTGCATCCATTTCTCTGGGATTCATTCAGATGCGGCCCTTGTTGAATATGAATGTAGTGTGATAATCAGATGTGTTAAATCTACTGTGAAAGGTGTCAAAGCTGTTCCATATAAGGTTGTGCAAATAATCGAATTCTGATTACAAATTCAAGTCTTTATGATCAGAAAATCTATATAATAGAGAACAAATGTTTTTTGAATTTATTATGAATTGTATTTCTCTGCATGCAGATTCTTTGCATGCTGCCAAATCCCATTCACATGAAGAGCATGTTGTGACCGTGCTTAATTCAGGGATTTCAACTTATATTATTCCCCGCAGCAGCAGATTGATGCATCTAGAACAACCATTCTTCAGTTATTCGTTATCAAACACAGTAATCTGGATAATAGTGGAGGATCGCTTCATACAGGACGTTAACAAAATGTAACATGCAGCAATGATTTCTAATGGTGGTCTAAAGTAGGGTTGGGCGACGATGCACAATTTGGCATCGAGTGAGAGAAGAGCCAGAGGATCGCCGATGCAGACTCATCATCGCGATGTCCATCTGTCCTAGTCTAAAGTGTAATCAAACTAAAATCAAGATTTGATCAATGCTTGAAAATATCTAGAAAACTACTTATAAATAAATGGTAATGCAGTATATTTAGATATATCTTTAAAATAATCGGGATTTCTATTATTACCCAAATAATCATGGTAATCCAGCAGCTATAGTTCTGTATTTTAATAACTAGAAAAGTTTCTGATTTGTACAAGCAAATAATTTCTGCTTCAACAAAAAAATCCCAGTTCAGATCCCAGTGCTTTCTAATAAAATCAAGATCATCCGTCACTTGCTGCAGACACTCAGTTTTGCTTTTATTAACACACAGGAACCTTTATTTTTATTATATCAAAATTTAAAAAAGGTAAACTTCCACTCACATGGGTTTACTTAATATAAAGACAACCTAAACAACGAATATTTCTAAAACAGTAGGGTATACCCTAGGTTTATAGGTCGGGGTGGGGTGATCTGGAACCATGTCACAGAGATGCTATATTATGGAAAAAAATATTATTAAACTGGTAATAATTTAAAATGATTATCTTAAGATGAGAATGTGTCAGAGGCTAACCTCGTCACTCCCTCCTCTGACCACCAGAGGGCACCTCCGTTGCACTAACTCCTGCTCCTCCATCTACACCAGACTACATTCCCCATACACCCCAGGGGCATCTTGATTACACACCCAGCTGAAGAACATTATCAAGGACTATTTAAACAGACTGATTCCCATTGTTCATCGCGAAGTCTTGTTTGTCTCTATACTGCAATTCCGAGCGTTTACCTTTTTTGTTTGCCTGCCTGTTGTGACCCTGCCTGTTCTCCGTTTACGATCCTAGCCGCCTGCCCGTTGGACTAATCTTGCTGATCTCTGTTACTGCCTGCCCTGACTACCTGCCTGTTTTTCTGACTACGTTTACAATAAAAGCCTGCAAATGGATCCCAACCCGAGTGATGATATGTCACAGAAGACTTCGCCACCCTTCGATCCAGCGTCTATCTCGCAACTTTCCACCGCACTGTCCTCGCAGGTGAATCAACTCGCTGCGCACCAACTTCTGCTGAATCGTCTGACATCCCTCACCGAGGAATTAGTAAACACGCTTCAGAATTTACATGTCCCTTCTCTAGCGGCAGCCATGACGTCAACGAACGCTCACACGGCTCCCGCTGTCACAGAAGCACCGCAGGTCAGTCCTCGCCTCGCCTTTCCGGAGAAATTTGACGGTGATCCTACGAAATGCAAAGGGGTTTTTGCGGCAGTGCTCTCTCTTCATTTGCCAACAACCCACGCTCTACACCATGGACACCAGTAAGAACGCGCTTGTCATTTCACTGCTAACCGGGAGGGCACTAGACTGGGCCACGACCATATGGAGAGGAGAGGGTACTGTGTTTCACACGTTTCTAGAATTCACGGAGAGCTTCAGCAGGACGTTTGATAACTCCCGCGAGGGCAAGAGCACGGGCGACATAGTGCTGGAGTTATCACAGGACAGAACGAACCGCACTTCCCACATACCCTGCGCAGAGCTTCCTGTACAGACTCCGGCTGCCACATGCCCTGAGAGGGCCGGTCTAGACACCTCCACGGGGGTGCCACAACCACCACCACCTCCGAAGAATGAGAGGAGGAAGAAGAAGAGGAGGGGTGGTTCAAACCCCTCAACTCTCTCTTTTTCCAGTCAGTACGACCGAGTCTACTGCTCGGAGGATTAGTGGAGACCACGCCAGTGTTGCCCCGGAAACGCTGATCCCTGAGGCTGAAGGGAGAGTCATGGTTGAAGTGTGCCATGCTCCTGTCTTTAATATTGGGGGGTCTTGTTATGCCGTCTTGCTTGTTTTGCCGCCCCTGCGCCTCAGTCTGCCTGCGCCGCCCCTGCGCCTAAGTCTGTCTGCGCCGCCCCTGCGCCTAAGTCTGCCTGAGCCACCCCAGCGCCTGCCGGCCCCAACCCAGGTTCCGTGTCTGCCTGCGCCTGCCCTGCCCTGCTCTGCTCTGCTCTGCTCTGCTCTGCTGGCGCCACCCGCGCACCCTTGCCCTGCTCTGCTCTGCCGGCGCGCCTCTGCTCTGCTCTGCTGGCGCCACCCACGCGCCTCTGCTCTGCTCTGCTGGCGCCTGCTCTTTGCCTGATCCTGCCAGCGCCAAGCGCCGCTGCCCAGCTCTGCCGATGTCTGCTCTTCGCCTGCGCCTGCTGGCGCCGCTGCCCAGCTCTGCCGAATTCTGCTCTTCGCCTGCCGGCGCCACCGCCCAGCTCTGCCAACGCCTACTCTTTGCCTGCTCCTGCCGGTGCCAGCCAAGCGCCGCTGCCCAGCTCTGCCAACGCCTGCTCTTTGCCTGCGCCACACGAGCACCGCTTCCCTGCTCTGCCGGCGCCACCCACACGCCGCTGCCCTGCTCTGCCAGCACCACCCGCACGCCGCTGCCCTGCTCTGCCGGCACCACCCGAGCGCCGCTGCCCAGCTCTGCCGGCGCCTGCTCTTTGCCTGCGTCTGCCAGCACCTTTTGGACTGTCTCGATTGTTGCCGATGCTACAGGTCTTGCCTCTGAGGTCACTTTTTGTGGCATGGTTCCTGCCACCAGCTCCTCCATGGACTGCCCCTTAGGCACGGGGAGGGAGATGGTCCACAGGAACGCTTTTGGGTAGACGCAAGGGACATTCTCGACCCAAACCTCACCGAGACCTTCCACCATAACCATCTGAACAAACGGGCTCCTCGACCACGGGGGAGACCCTGTCGCCGTCTGCTTCCTCGCGCCAGGAGTCGCTCGCAGGGGGGGGGCTCTGTCACAGAGGCTAACCTCGTCACTCCCTCCTCTGACCACCAGAGGACACCTCCGTTGCACTAACTCCTGCTTCTCCATTTACACCAGACTACGTTCCCCATCCACCCCAGGGGCATCTTGATTACACACCCAGCTGAAGAACATTATCAAGCACTATTTAAACAGACTGATTCCCGTTGTACATCATGAAGTCTTGTTTGTCTCTATACTGCAATTCCAAGCATTTACCTTGTTTGTCTGCCTGCCTGTTGTGACCCTGCCTGTTCTCCGTTTACGATCCTAGCCGCCTGCCCGTTGGACTAATTTTGCTGATCTCTGTTACTGCCTGTTTGCTGCCTGCCTTGACTACCTGCCTGTTGTTCTGATTACGTTTACAATAAAAGCCTGCAAATGGATCCCAACCGGAGTGATGATATGTCACAGAATGTTTGAAATCTCTCCATGATTATAAGGTGCTACTGATGATGTTTTAATGTTTGTTTGTTTGTTTGTTTGTTTTAAACACAGGTCTATTTTCTGTTCTGCCAAAGACTAATCAGAATTTTGGGACACAAAAAATAAGTTGATAAGTTTACATAGGACTTCAAAATGATTGAGATGAGTGTTATTTAAAACACTTGATTTAACCATTTCTAACGTTGTACTAATTCTAGGAAGGGTGGGCACTACACAACTTGTATACCTCAGCATCACAGGGTGTTTCGGCCAATAAAAATAATACACTTTGCTGAGCCAGGGGCACAGCACTTGATCAGGCCTGGGTGTGTGTCCCACAGTCAGCTGTACCTAGCAGCCTGCCAGCCAATGGCTTGTCCTCTCAGCCGTGACATAAGGATAAGTAGGCGCATAAGCAGCAATAAAACAATGCAGAAAAGTTATGTTTCTGTGTTTAATTAAAAAAAAAAGATTAATAATGGTCTAACAGAACTTTTATAACCTACAATGAAGAATGATAAAACCATTGTCGTGTGAGGAGGAAGAGAGCGACTGCTAATAAATGGAGTTATCATCGTGTGTTAATAAGTCATCATCATTTACAGCATGACCCCTGTTTCACTTCAGGAAGGAACGCATTGGATCACGGCAGCCAACCTTTATGACTCACACAGATCTTAGGAGAGAGGAAAAAAAGAGAGTAGAAAGTTGTAAACAAGCTCTTCAAAGCCTCTACTGCCACTGGCTTAGCCATGCTAACAGAGATCTGAAGAAACAAGCAGCTGAAGAGCCAGCGAGCCTCTCAACTGTCTTATCTTTCTCCAGGAGCCTGAGAGCAGGGAAAACCTAAAGCTGATCTAGAGTCAGTTTGTAGCTTTCAGCACCTTGGAGAGCATACACTCTATGTTTCCTCCGTCTCCAGAGCACAGCGTTCGTAAAACAAGTCTGCTTGGTTCCAGTGATGTATGGATTTTGGGGGGAATTGTGACAGATCTAGTGCACTAAGTCTTCAGGGAGTCGTTCACCCCTCTCTGTGGTCCAATCTCCCCCTTTTCTTTCGCTTTAAGTGTGTTTTCCAGACCTGCAGTGCCACATATATCAGGCAAATACAGTTTAATACCAAGTTCCAGCTATTTTTATGAATAAAATGAAGTTCAGTGAATTACAGTTTTACTTTATTAAAAGCAAAAAAAAATAATGTTTATCGGGTCGTTAAAACCTCTCTCTTGCACCTTGAAAATAACTAAACAAACGGCATGTTATATTTTAGGTGAGCAGATTTCCGTCTACTTAGCACAGCAGTTCTGGTAAGCTTTGCTAATTCTATGGGAAAGAAAAAAAAATCATGCAACACATGTGCTCTTAAGTCATGTCTAACCCTTACTGCAAGTTCACACCCAACCTCACCTGACGTAGCGAGAGTGGTTTGTAAAGTGATTTACGTGTTAAGTTGATGTGAAGACACGATTATGAAACTGTGTGAAGCAGGTATTGCAGGTACTGTGATGAGACAATTACGCTGTGGCAATGCAGAGTAGGGCTGTAACAGTTACATTGATTTAACCAATTACTAAAAAATAATCGATTAACATTTTTGTGAATCAACGCTTTGTTTAATAAAAAATACCAACTTCGGGTTTGCATAGTTAAGTCCGGTTCGCCATTTATGAGCATCGACAAGTTATTAAAACTTCAGAAAAGGTGTCAGAAGTTATCTCAGGATAAAGGATAATTTCAAGCTTTAGCATGGTTCAGCACAAAAGGAAAATCTTTGGTTGGAAAGCCTTTACTGGATGTTTAGTTTTTTCTTCTGTGATCTGCAGAGTGTTAAGGCTACAGATTAATTATATAGTGTACAGAAGAGGAATCTAGTCGCTTTATTCAATACTTTATTTAAGCTTTAAACTTTTATGCTCATTACGCTTTAAGCTTATTTCTTTTTTCATAATAAAAAGAATGTTCTTCTGAAATCTTTATCAGTATTTATTTAGAGATGTGAATTGTATAATTTTGTGAAACATCTACTATGTTTATCATAAACACATTTATATTATTAGACTGTTTTTGTCAATTTATGGCAAATTCAAAACTTTTGTGCCAGTCCTAAAGATCAGCGTATAGTGCTGGAACATGTAAGACAATTGATATTAAATTCTATTCACTACTTACTTGTCTAAAAAGTAAAATATCAGAGGATTAAAAAAGGAAAGATTTTTTATCCAATTAATCGATCGATTGTAGAGTATGCAGAATTTGTGAAGGCCATCAAAGATGTTTACATTTTTGAAGATTGCTGGATATTCCTGGTCATTCCAACCAATCGAAAGCTTTGTAGAGTAGTGACAGGAGGGGATACTTGATAACCAGGAATGGCGGATGCCGAAATTTGACTGCAGTGTGAGTTTCTTTAATCCAATCAAGCATCTTTTTCTCTTTTTGGTGTGAAAAGCTTTAAACAGCTTTAAATAAAGTTAAAAAAAATGTTACAGAAACTTGATTCTTGCACAGTTTCAAATACAACTTCAATAACATGTAAAATAAATAAAATGGTTTATTTATTGTCTTAAAAACATTTTAAATAAAAAAGGGTGCGATTTCTTTGCAGCTAATAACCTCAACATAAAGCCATAAAGTTATGGACAGAGGTGGCTCGGAGACAGCCAGAGAGAAAGGCTGAATGAGGCTGTGCTGGATGAAAAGAACAAAAGGAGCTCTTGAACTAGAGGGGAATGGAGAATGGAAAATAGACTTGGGGTCTAATCATCTGTGATCATCAGAAGAATGAGTCGATAAAAGCCTTATTAGAGCCCATTGACGGCTATATGCTCTGTGATAAGCCTGAAGCTGTTCTGGGATCAGATTGAGCCTTAATTACGACTAAAAGCTGTTCGACAACTAAAAGCAGTGTGAAGTCTGAAAGCTCAAAGCAACATCACACTCTCAGCAGTGGGCTGATAAAGGCCTCAGTGGATCGCATACATCTACAAGCACTGCCTCAACAGTGGGGCAGTTTGGGGAAGGTATATCAATTGTCTGAGAAAAATCAAATAGAAAATTAAATGAAAAATAAATCCCAAGTTTGTTATAAGTGCTAATGAAAAACAGATAAGACTATTGGGAGGATAGTTCGATGATGTCTGGGACAATTACTACTATATTATATTAATTTTACTTATTTGAAGTTAAGTACTTTTCTACATTAAAGTATTTACTGAAGTAAATGCAGAAAAAATCATAAAACAGCAAGTTTCATGATGAATGGTGAGCATTGTTATTTTTATTTATTTTAAGTTGAATAAGCATCAGTAACAGCAGATTCGAATCAGAAATGCTTGAACAAAAAAGCAAAAAGTCATGTCTCTACTCGTAACATGGTACACGTTACAGGCGAGTTTCTATAAAGTTAAAAGGCTTACACTTTATCGCTGACCTTAAAAATCCGAGCAGAACATTTTCTACTTTGCTCTTATTTCTACTATGATTAATGAACCTTTTTTGTTCTCCTTGAGTAGATGTTTATAATGTAAACTTTACTTGCACTTGAGTAAATTTTCACTAAAGTACTGCTCCATTTATTTCAGCTCAAAAAAGTTTTTGTCTTTCCACTGGATTACTGATAAAAAAATACAAATTGAAAGAATCAAAAGACAAGAATGACTCAATAGTCCAACAAATCCAAATGCAATAATCTGAAATGAAGAACCAAATTCTAAAATTGAAAGGGTAGGTGTTAAAGGACAATATTATTGAAAGTAAATATCATAGCACACTGAAGTCTGAAGTTTTGCTTTGTTTAAGGTAGGAATGTATCGAAAAAAATGTATACGCTCAATTCATTTAGTAAATTATGCAACACAAACAACGTACAAAAGGAAGGAGCTCATTTTTATAGAGCCACAAGATGGTCCTGGTAGTTTAATGTTATGTTCACCAATAAAAGGCAGAGAGAAAATGGTATTTGTTTCACATGATAAGTCAATGAAAAGACGTCATCCTGGTAGCTGTGCAGATATTGATTTCCTGCACTCATGCTGCATGCTTCCTTACAATGCTAGAGAAAGCAGATAATGACAAGTTGCATTTGCAGGAAAGGTGAAGAATTCAGTAGATGAAAAAAACTGTACTTTAGTCAGAAATCCTTCCCCCAACCAAATCAGCTTGCTCTAGGCTACTGACACGTCGTCCAGAGGGAGGTCACATTGTAAAATAGCAAATCAGCTTGAAGTAGCACTGTATAAACACCTGGTGCTGTATGACAAGCCTCAAACGGATCCTGCTCTGAGGACAGTCTGGTGAGTTTGAAGTTAGAAAACTGCCGCTTAATTACCATTTTAGCCATTCAGCTAACATTGTACACCTGAGAGGCTTTGTATATTGTATGCCTGTTTTGCTGCATGGACTGGGCAGGCTTTTACTAGCACATGAATAGAAGTTTTTGAGGTCACTTCAGGTACTGTGGTTATCTGCGTTTCTGCTTTCATTGTAAACACAACATAATGCTCAGGTTGTCAGGTTTGATTTGTTTTATTGGTTTTCATGCCGATTTTAAAAAATGATACTCAATCGAATCTTTCTTAAAAAAAAAAAAAAAATTTCACATAACTGCACAAATAGATCCTCCTATGGAACAACTGCAAAGTGTTTCAGTTTCACTGTCCTCTAAATTTTATCTTCAATACCAGCACTTTTACATCTGAATATCTCTATTTTCATGAGCCGAGACACCCTTAGAATTGGACCCGTAACAATAATATTCCAAAAGAGAGATCACAATGTGACGCACCTCGTCATTGAACACAGAGGGTACTGGGCCAGACAAATGAGAGGAAGTGATGTAACACACAGCAAGGCTGAGTCATCCTGTGAAATCGCACAATCAAATCTCATTCAGAGTCAGAATCAAACCCTGAAGGCGATTCAAGACCTGCATCAATCTCAATCACTTCAGAGACCGTGTTCCCAGAAAGTGCTTCCCACATCAGCCCTGAACGCTGGCCAACATCCACCTCATTTTACGTGAGAAAGTAAAGCACACACATGAGGGGGCATTTCTCCTGACACTCTCCTGAGATTCTTTCTCTCTATGTGATTGAAAGCAAACATTGGCCACCTCAGAGCTCTGAATAATGAACACATGTGTACACAACAACTCAAGAACACCACAATGACCATTCATTATTGATGCGCTCTCAAAGCTCTGACCTGTTTAAATGCAAACTGAGAGGCTTTTAAAAGGACGCCACAAAAAAGAACATACTTTGGAGATGAGCGTGAGTGCTACACATTTAATCGTTAAATAATGGGATTTGATACAAAGCAACCAGCCATACAACCTCTGAAATCACTTAACCGCAGATCCGACTGAATAGCAAAGGCAACGGAAAATCACATTCTTTTACCTTTACAGACCATAACGGTGCATACATATTTTACCTGTTGAGTGATTAAATGTTGTTTATTATCAAATGTTGTTAAACTAGTTACAAGATCGGTAAGTAATTAATAAAATTTCATCAATCATTTACAAAGACATTATAAGAAATGCTTTTTCTTAATCATTTATTATTAAATGCCTGCGAGTCCAGAAAGGTGTAGTTACGTACTGACACAACAAAAATAAGTAGATTAATGAAATGTTCATTCAGGGAAATAGTAAAGTAACTGTATAAATGTGTTAAATATTAATTGAGCCATTGTCTGTTGCAATTTAATTACGACAAATGTAAAATTACTAAAAACACAAAACCTATTTCCAATATATATATATAATTGTTTTTAAGCAATATAACCAAGTGTTTTTGCACAAGGACCTTAAAAGTCCTCATCAAATCTCCATTTTGGTGCATTTTGGTATTAGACCAATTAAGTAATATGCATGTATTGATGCTTACATTGTAATAGGTGTTGTTCTGCCACTTTGCTTAAAGTGGTATGTAGTAATGCTACACACCAGTAGGGGCAGTAGTTAGCCATCATTGGCTGTACATAACTGGGAGAAGCAGTCTGTGTATTCCAATACGATATCTGAGTGGTGCCCGGATGCATACTTTTTGCAGTTGGATTCTAAAGTGCAGATCGACAGACACACAACCAGCCGATATTACCCACAATCCACTCCACTCAGTCAAGAGGAGTATTCTCTTGGACCCAAAAAAGCAAGCTCTCCCTGTAATACGACTCATTTTTAAAAAATACGCAGAGAAATAAAAAAATCAATATAGAGAGTATTATATCTATTGTTAAAATACTTTTAATGAATAAAATGGAAATGAGTTAAGTTCTCGCACATGGTGTGCATCATGAAGTTGTCAAAACTATTTCCATCACATGATATTTTAGGGCATCCCAAACAATGTGCTTTCGACTTATAATATGCCTTTTCATTCCTTGCACAATAATTAAAGACACCTTGTGCAAATTGTCGCCACTTTTTCATATTCGTAGGGGAGGTGAGTTGTTCCCCGTTAGGGTCTTCTGCTGTTTTAGCCCATCCGCCTCAAGGTTGTGCGAGTTGTGGCTTCTCAAATGCTTTGCTGCATACCTCGGTTGTAACGAGTGATTATTTCAGTCAAAGTTGCTCTTCTATCAGCTTGAATCAGTCGACCCATTCTCCTCTGACCTCTAGCATCAACGAGGCATTTTCACCCACAGGACTGCTGCATACTGGATGTGTTTCCCTTTTCACACCATTCTTTGTAAACCCTAGAAATGGTTGTGCGTGAAAATCCCAGTAACTGAGCAGATTGTGAAATACTCTGGCACCTGGCCCCACCAACCATGCCACGCTCAAAATTGCTTAAATCACCTTTCTTTCCCATTCTGACATTTAGTTTGGTGTTCAGGAGATTGTCTTGACCAGGACCACACCTCTAAATGCATTGAAGCAGCTGGCATGTGATTGATTGATAAGATAATTGCATTTATAAGAAATTGAACAGGTGCTCCAAATAATCCTTTAGGTGAGTGTATACAAATATACACCTCAGTCATTTAAATGATAAATCTGCAGTTGTACAAAATGTATTTTGAATGATCCCTCCCTTTTGTCAGATGGCAGTCTTATCTTGATGATGTTAAGAAGGTTATAACATGATAGTAGCCAGAATGGCATGTAAAATACACTTCAAGCATAATAATGAGCTAAGGTTGACAGAGATTTTTTTTCCAGACATGATCCATTCCAAATGTTTTACCTAAAAATAAAAAACTGTCATCTTTATATTTATATGATTGCATATGTTGGAGTAAGTGATAAACAGTGGGTATAATAAGACACTGATTTTCATTGGGGAATAGATATTTTTCTAACCGGTTTCCAAATTTAACAACATTAATGATACAGCATTGTTGTCGTTTTTGGCTCACCTAGAACCAGTCAATTACAATTTGGAGGTGTTTGACAATTCAAGAAGGGAAAAACTTGTGTTCTAAAAATACCTGTGCCTGAGTAGTCAGGTCCTTTTGGAAGTTCAAAACTATTTTTCCATATCCATGGAAATAAATGTTACCATACACATTGCAGCTGTACCCTTAAGGTGCTTAAAAAGGAAAAATATAGTTTTTCATCCTTTATAACCATGGGCTGTTCTTTTGCTTCTGCCATTTGCTCAGTGAAATGTCCCCTATTTAAACGTGGGATATCTCAAGATTTTTCCTCTTATTTTTGCTTGCCCTTGCCACCAGGGCAAGAACAGGCAAAAGTACCAACTATATACATTACCAAAGCTTTAATCATTGTAAGCCACTTTTTAAAGTTTGAAATTTCAATATAACTTCATTGTTAAAAGCACTATCATTAAAAAAGCTGTTAAAAAAAACTTTAATCCTCATCATTTATGAGCTATTAGCGACTAGGTTTCAAATAATCTCCTCTAATAATGAGTTGCCGCTAATCCTCTGAATCATTATCCAATTTGAAGAAAAACTCAAAAAGAATGGTCAGTTCGTGCTCGCAAAAATGTCTTCCAATTTGCTCCCAGAAAGCCTTTGCACAACAGCGTGTGAATGAGTGCAGTAGAACTCAGGAAAAACACGCATTTTGTAATAGTCGATCCTGTCAGACGCTAATGAGCAGCAAACAAGAACATGCGAGATGAAACCACATACACACACTAGTACAAACACTCCAGCATACTAGCAATACAGCGCCAAAGGAAAAACAGCTGTACTCTTCTCTGCTGTTTGAAACCACAGAGTGAACCAGTCAACAATTGCTAAAAACTCACGAAGCTTGAAACGAAAAAGCTAAATTTCACAAGAAAGAGAATGAATGGAAATCAGGAAATATAGAGCAATAAGAAATGGGTAAACACAGACGTGTTTTAGTGCTGTATCGTACATAACCAGACTGAAAAAATGACATTGTGACAGGAAATTGGCAACAATGAGAATAGAGTGGCAGAAGTTTGACAATATTCCATCTGTGGAATGAACCTTCAATTTCTATTTACTTACATCATGTACAGGTCAATTATTTCATATTCTAATAACTACAGGACATGGAAATAAGCAATTAATAGATACATTTATTTAATATGAAAATCTGTTCAAGCCAAAAACCTAGAAACTGGGTGTTTCTCACCTAAAAAAAGATAAAAAGTTGCCTTGATCACCAAAGACAGCAGAAGTGTAGATAACATTGTTTATTAGGATAGTGCTTGGTGAATCTACTTCTAAATGATACAAATTCAGGAAAAACTTTTTTTAAAAGTGGACACATTCCAGAATTTCTGCGAGTTTTATGAGGTCAAATTAAAAACTTTTTAAGACTGTTAAGAATAAAATTTGAGACCTATATCAGAATATCAAAAACACACCCAAAACCCTTTTTCATAATACACAGTATGCTTTAAATACTTTAAATATTTTAACCACTAACCAACACTTTAATGTTTGTGAGCATTTACAAAGGTTTTCACAAACTACGGCAAGCCATAACCATTCCTTTCACATTTGAGCATTTATGAACAGTTTCTCAAACTCTGGTAACCCTAATAATCATTGTTATATTTTTTGACATAATTTTTCCATCAAATCTCTGGAAAACCTTATAATCATATTTCCACTACACTGCATTTACACTACATTACACTACATGTATGTGTCTTATGTCAATAACTGGCAACACTAACTTTTATGATTTTGAGTGTTTATGAGCCTTATCTTAAACTAGGGGACCGATAAACCTCATTTTTTACATTTTAGAGGCTTTATGAACGTTTTCTCAAACTCTGGCAACACTAACCGTGAATCAAGTTTTTTAGCATTTATGCACATTTTCTCAAACTATGGTAACCCTAACTACACTTTTTTTTTTACAATATTTTTTTATAATCCAGGAACATTTTCTCAACCTCTGGCATTAAAAAACCCCCAGATAAACTATGCAATCAGTGTGAAAGTTCTCTTTTCCTGAAGCAGAACTCAATTTATCTGAGTACCGCTGCTCTCACCGAGCAAGTAAGATGAGGTCATTTCTCAGCTGTACACTTGCTTTACACAATAACAAAATCGACATGGGCAATTGTTCAGAAAGAGGCAAACTGCAAGCACTGTAAATGTCAGAAAACTGCAGTGAATCTCCAATCTTTGCTGACTCATCTGCTGCTGCTACCACAGCGGCTCATCAAAGCTTTAGACTTCACAATGCAAGAGTCACTCTGACTAGAACAGTAGTGAACAGCTACTGTACCAGCCAAAGAAGGAAAGAGCTGAAGGACACCAGAAGCACAAACTTAACTCCTATTCCCTCAACTCACACGGAATGCCCAAACACAGACACACTCTACTGACATTACAGGTCTGACGCTGAGAATCAAGCAAGCACACTATACGAAGAGTGAAAGCAAAACATCATGGGAGTCCAGCACAGTGATGGAAGGTTAATGCATGGTGGGGGGTCAACTCTTGGTTGCCATAGAAACAGATGAAGGGGTGCATCATGGTTGTCAAGTTATTAATATCCAAAGCGCAGGTACATTAGCTCAAACAAGTCAAAGATGAAGTGCTGTGTCATTCCATGAGCAGGCTTTTTAGGTCACTCTAAAAAGCACATAGCATAACCATTTCTACAAAAAATGGTTATGCTATGTACTAGGCTTTTATAGGCTAATGTAGAAATAAATGAGGACAACACAGATATAGACCAATTTGAAGGGCCATAGAGAGGAACAGGAATAACCATTAAAACACACAAGAACATAATGCTGTTGCCAAAGACGTAACTTTGGTTAGAAAAGTTGGGGGACAGAATAATTGTGAGAAGGATTGTCTTTTCGAGTTCCATTTCCTCCAATTAATTTTATTTGTTATGTAGAGCATGTTGTTATGTATTTGTCACTGTCTTTGAACACACAAATAACTTAAAGAAATACAAACATATACAAAAGTGTATCTCTTATACAGACAATATGTTTTTGTACAACTCTGTTCTTTATATACTACAAATGATAATTATTATTATTATTATGACAGTAACCAATCATGCTGCTGATTATGAGGAAAGGTGTCAGATACCAGTTGTTGTCTTTTTCTTATTAACAAAGGCTGACTGTCCAAAATGAAGCTGTAGCCATTCACCATGAGCGATAACAACTTGGACTTTGTGCTTTTGTTCTAGGAGAAATTGTGTATCAATAGCAAACTTCTAAATATAGCTACTTCCTTGCTAGACTTTATAAACATATGCAGCAATTTGCAAGATATTTGAGAACTGAAAAATATTGCTGCTCATAGTAGGAAAATAAGCAACATAAAAGTGAACTGATTTCAGTAAGCATAACCCATTTCTGCTTTCTTCAGAAAATATAGTTTTGACTTCAAATGACGAGGAAAAAAACAACTCTGAAGCCTATCCCTTTAAGACTCTTCTGACCTTTCATCTCTTTCTTTTCTTTTGCGCTGCTGACTACAGAGTGTAACAAACAATGACCACTTGTGTTCCAGAGAGAAACAACAGAGGGGTAAGCTTCAGTAATCCAACATCACAAGGCCAAGAGCTTGTTTCTGAAGCCAGGGCTTGAACTTTGACCCCCGGGTCATGACCCATTCAAAAAAACAACTCTTCAGAGGCTAACTTGATGGCAATAGCAATGCACAAACAAAAATCAAACAAAAACAATATTTAGTAAAACACTTGTAATACATAGAAGTAGATTAGAATCAAAACACAATCTCTTTTTTCATTTGATCAGTTAAACAGAGTGTAAACATGACATCATGTCTCCCTGGTAAAAGCATTTCAAATGTTCAAAGTGATAATGAATCAAAGATCAGCATTCCAGCCAGAACAAATCCTCTTGTCTGGCTTATCTTCTGCTTCCAAACTGCAGGGTTGTGCTCCAAACACAGCAAAACTCAAATAATGTGGGCCCTAAATAACCCACTTGAGCGTTTAACTCCCCCTGCATGAAACACAATAGCTGTGTAGTGCTGGGTATAAAACCAGAGAGCTTCCATCCATCTTGCTTCCTTTCTCCTAAACCTTTTCTGTCTCTCGAATGCATGTGCAGCTTCGTCTATTGGCAGGGAACGAGTTGGAATCTGGACCACAGACTTATTTTAATTTAAGTTTGGTTACATCAGACTGAAAATAAGCCCACTCTGAGGTTTTTATGAGGCTAAGGCGGATTTCAGAGGATTGGTCCATCTTTAAAATTCTATGGTTTGCAGAACTAAACTGGGAATCAATTGTGCTGTCAGAAAGGGAGAAATAAAACCAAAAGAGACAATGATATCAGCTAAGGAACTGCACAGATCCTGAGTGTACATTTATTTTGTAGGTCAAGCTACGATTGTCTTTAACATTGTTTTAGCATCTGAACTACAGAGTGTATCTATTCAGACAATAACAAGTGCTAATATGTTGAAGCATAGCTGACTTGAGAAATATTTTATACTGACAGCAAGCATAACTTTAGTATGGCTTTACTCCTAGCTTCATCTATTCCAGAAATTTAGCTCAAATGTCAAAGATCGATACTTGAGCGATTCTGTGTTGTAGTACAGCAGAAGTGAAAGAGAGATTCATTTATAGAAGTATTTTACAAACAAGAATGGCTCAAGTAAAGAGAAATTTAGTTTATAAAGAGTACTTTTAAATAGAAAAAAAAGCTACATGCTATAAGGCCGAGGTGGCACCCAAAAACCTTCATATGCAATATGCTGAAGTCCAATGGGGTCAACAATCAGGCACAGGGAAGACATAGTGGCAGATTGTCAATAACAATCTAAAAACAAGTTAAAAGCCAGATTAAAAGCCTGCAATTCCGAACAACAAGCAACTGGCCACAGAAAAATAACTGGGATGCCTACCTGAGAAAGAGCCAGCTATAGTAAACAGTTATACCATGCTTTACATTATAGGAATTATCCTGTGAACCAAGTAATAAGTCCAAATGATCTAATTGCTTTTATGATTGTGTTCGTTTTATTGATTTTGGTGGTTGTTGTAGGGTGTCTTTGGGTTCTAAATTTGCTCAGTGAGTTCCTTGACTTGAACTAAATAGCTGGAAAATCTTTAATCATTGGTTAATTCATGTGCATATAAATGCATGCTACTAAACCAGCTTTATCAGATAAACTATGCATACATGAGACTCTGCTTATCTAAGTTTTTCACAGGTGACAGGTGATATCACAGTGTCTTGATTATGCATCAACAACGCACCAATGAAGTTCAAGGGAAATGAACACAGCTCTTGTTCATAAGTCCCTCGTGCTTGATAGACAATAGCTTCTGAGAGCAGGTACCAAGCTGTTCCATGTAGACACAGACATGTTTCCACAAAAAAAGTATAAAGGGTTTATAGGCAAAAAACAACCTGCTGCGAGAGATCGCATGCATCATGTATTTTAACCACAGTAAAATAGTAGCAGAAATATTTCCTTGGGGAAAACCAAGTTTACTTGGTGAGGCAGATGCCAATCTTGGCAGGACAGGCCACCCTGGCTACTGAACGGTAGATGGAGCACAGTTATTTTGAAAAAGCAGTCTCTGCAATTTCAATTCGGTTACACTATTTGCTTATGTGTATAAAGAGCAGCAGGTCAGCGTAATCAGATATTTTTTAAATGCCAGTCAACGTGAAGTTTTTTTAAATACTGGGTACAGCATTGCTGTGTGGACAGCAGACACAGGGTTATTGTGAGTTGCAGATCAATGCCGCAAAAAGCCCCATTTTTGGACAAAGCCAGGAATTAAATAATTGGCACAGTTTTGAGAGTGAAACATTTGTTTCTTGCTCCGAAAGGGAAGAAACTGTGATGAGACAAAGTGAAACTAGTTTAAAGGCTTCTGATTGATCGACATAATTTCAGGATTACCATTTGACTGCCACCTTTAGCCATATTCTTTTGCAAATATTTCTATGCAATTTAACAAACTTTGAAGGCACTTCAAATCATTAGTATGTTGTAGAGCACCAGCATCGTTGAAATTTCCAAAGTAATTTTATAAATCTTTTAAAAATGCAAGAACGCCAACAATTGCAATGACAAACTAGACAACACATAAAGACACATTGCATTTGAAGTGAATGGTCTTCAGTGTGTATTTAGTACACATTTTCTGCTTTTAGAGAGTGCAGGCAGCGGGCAGCAAAATCTAGGCCAACATGAATTTCAAATGACTCTTCAACGACAAGAAAGACTTATGTGGGAGTGAGTGCTGGGGGGTTGGGGTGAAACTAAATTCTGATAAGTACAAATCCGATGTTGTGAGTAATGGGGTGGGGACTCAGACTTGCACTCTACTTTTTGTCTCTTTCCTCGTCATCTATTTATGCTGTAAACAAGACAAATGCTCTTGCTTTAGCGAATCACAAAGGATTAAAAACACTAAGATCGATTAATCACATTTTAATGGATTCCACTACTACTTTAATCATCTACACATTTGCAAATAAATCAATTTTGCCAGTAAAAAATAAGCAAAAGAAGAACGGCTGGACATTAGCTCTTAAAAGCATTTTTCTGTGCTGCTCTTAACTAAAAAAAATACCAAAAGAAATATGAAATTGTACAAAGGAATCAATGAAACTGCAATGAAGTGCATTTGAATGGTCTTCTGAACAATAACTGTATCTGAACATGAGATAAGCAATAAATCAGATTTGTAAGAGCAAGCGATGGCACGAAATGAGAATATGATTGTCTTATTTGCAGACAAAAGTTTTGTAAAAATCTGTTAAATTAGATCCTGTTTAGGTCTAGTTTTACAGCGGCTTTAAATTATCCAATCCCAATAAGAATTTCCACTCGTGCCTCACATCATGACTCGGGCAAGACGGAATTTGTGGCTACAGATTTCCACAGACAACTCAGCAGCATTCCCCTGATTGTAGTTTCCTATGGACGAGTCTAACTTAAGATAATAATGTGGCTCAGGGGCTGAAATCAGAAGAACTAAGTGTTGATGAGTTTTAACACTTTTTTTTGTTCTCCCATACATTTCAAACACTTCCACAGAATGCATACACTTTCTCAATAAAAAAGGTTTAGAGTCTCTGTTTCTTCACAGGGCCAGTTTATTAGATGTCCATCAGGTAAATAAGATATAAAATCTAAGTCAAGTTTAGCAGTGTCCAAACATAGACTACATTCATAACAACTTGCAAAACAACGGAGAAATGTACATTTCATTCAAATGTGTGGCGCTGAACACATCACAATCTGTGCTGTTAGTCATTTCTATACGTTCCATCAACCTAAACTGCTTTGTCTCATAAACCATTAAGCTAATTTGCAATCTTTTGTAATATTCTCAAAAAAGCAAGTCAAACAGAAGTATAAGAGTAAATCAAATCTTGAGAAGTAATTTTCTAACTTCAGACAGCAAAGAATAAACTTTGACCTTTCAGTGAAGACTCAGAAGAGTCGTATGGTTCAGAATAACCATATAAACCTGTAGGTCAGAAGCCAATAAATAGACAAATAAAATCTGCAATTTCTCATCCTCACATTTCACGATTGCAAAACACTATAAACTTTTTCCTGCACCTGTCGAGCTTCATTTATGTGTATTTTTCTTAACACATAAAATGCATTACGTCACTGAGATGGTTGCTTTTTTTTATACAACTTAACACATTTACCCTTTAATTAAGGGTGTGCAATTACTTTTACAGAACTTGGACATAATTAATGATGAACAAAAACAAACACAGAAGAGGAGGATACTAGTGTTTAAATATATTTCTCATACTGTCATTTTACCACCAGAAATATGTGATCTTTTGCCAAGAATCTGTGGAGTATGCAACAGCAAAAAGTGCATTTGTAGTCCAGCTTAACACAACATGTTGATTACATTCTGAAATGGGGGGGGGCACTTTGACTTTTGTTTACCTGAAAGTGGTCATCTGCATGTTTGTTAGCCAAAATCTATTACATCTAATATTTCAGTTAACTGTTTCAGCTCTACTTCACACTTGTAGTGAAAATTATGCAGCGCATAACTAATTTAATTGTTATTTCTGAACTATGGTAGATAAAAAAACAAAATTGCTTGGGTTTATTGTTCATCTTGAATTCCTCCTCTGCCAAACAGGAACAAATTTACGAGTAGAACCTGAACTTCAGTATCTGAGTACTCGTCCAGAACAATCAGGAATTCTGAAGACAGCAAAGAAACTGGACCATCAACAAAACCAATTCATCTGTTCTGAAACAGCTCTGCTGCCCAGAGATTAAACTCATCCTGACTCTCGTTAGAAGAGATAAGAGTGAGGCACACCATGAGACACTGTCTCAAAAACTAGCAGAATCCTGTGAAACTTAAGGCTGTCACAGAATGAAACATGCACTAACGCCCAAGCTGCCACCTTATCACAGAGAACATGGCAGCCGCTTCCAACCAAACAAAAGGTCAAGAAGAGAACTGTGGGAAAAACAATAAAGCTGCTTGAGATCACGCAAAGGCACTTTAGTATTTCAGACATTTTCTACACTGATGCAAAATCTTTCACTCAAACAACAAAATGAAAGAGACAATTTTCTTTCTAACCTATCTGGCATGCCCAGCATCACAATCATAGCCCACACAACTCCATAAGGGACATCAATAAGAAAACCATCTCAAAATAGCATTTAAAGACTCTCTAACAGCTAAGCTTTTCAGAATACATTGGATGGCATTGTCTGTTGTCATGCTTGTTGACCGGGATAGCAGACGTGCTAAAAGCCTCCTGTGGTGATGGCCAAGGGCAGCTAATAGGACACTGCTTTAATAGGAAGTGCATCCAAATGAGCCAAACCACTCAGCCACAAACAAAGCTATAAATATATGAAGCGCTGTAATCAACACAGGATATGATGCACTGTTCTGAATTCCCAACAAAAAGAGTAGTCAACTCAGAGACCCAGACTTGTCAAGCACTGCACCAAGATTTAATCAATGCCTGTGTCCTTGCAGTCTGTTCATTAGCTAGAGGAAGAAATACAGACACACAACAAACAATATGCCCACATATTTTGAGATTTACCTTAAACAACCTTGAAGTAAGTGATTAATATAGCTAATTTTGTTCACGCAAACCGTAGAGAGAAGTGTCATGTATTGGTGGCCATAAAGGTCATGCTAGATAACTCCAGACCCCGTTCTTGAACATGGTTAGATTGTCTATCTGCATGTGAATAGAACCAAATTTTCTAAAGCCCTGGTTTGATATGACAGGGTTATATTTTTTATAATGATGGAGCTTCTTTTGTTTACAAAGCCCCAAGGCTAATGGAGCATGGAGTGAGGGATTGTGCACAGGTTCACTGTGGTAGAGCATAGTTTAAGACATGTACAAGACTGCATGCACACGTGTTACATATTTAATAACATGTTTAAACAGTTAAACAGCCACAAAATTCAGCTCAATGTTCCTCATTTTTGATCACTCAACAAAAATTCAGTGCCGATTTTAGGCAAAACTTGAAGAACCTCAATTAAAAGGAACAGTTTTTAGAGTAAAACAGTTGTTAATAATTGGCCTGCGTTTATTTATGTTTTTAATGAGAGATAGCGGTATTATCTTTGTGTGTACTTCTTTGCTCTTTGATCGAAAGAAAAGAAGTTATAGTGTGGACTTTAAATTTAAAAACATACCCAGCCAAAATATATGCATTCTATGGTAAAGCTCAAGTTATTTCTACAAATATATTCACTTCAGACTAGTGTTTAAAAAAAGTTTGTTAACTACAAGTGCTAAAAGTGAAATTAATAATATAAAAATAATATTTTTAGCATCATCGCAATTGGTATTCCAAAAGAACAAATATGCTATTTCTCACATAACATGCAATCAGCTATGAGTAAGCTACAGTTCCATGAATCCATGATTTTACAGTTAAAAAAGCACGTTATGTGACAAAACTGATTTATTCCTGTGCTAAAGCTAGGAGTGAAGCTGAAGTTAGATTCTGAAAAACAGGAATATATTATATTTAAATATTTATTCAAATAGATGACAGCTGAATATAATGATATTCCCCGACAATACAGTTTTTACAGTATTTCCAGCATAATAAATTGAGTTTTTGTGATCTTAAGAGAAACAACATTGAATTTTTGGGTTGGATTCTCATGCATATAAATGAGGTGAACGCTTATATACATGCATTTACATGCTCTAGTGTGACAGAGAGAGGGAGGGAGGGAGAGAGAGAGAGAGAGAGAGAGAGAGAGAGAGAGAGAGAGAGAGAGAGAGAGAGAGACACACACACACACACACACACACACGCACGCACGCACACATGCCCTCTCTCCCCCTCTCTCTGAAAGGGTTCAGCACTGAATGATTACACAGCACAATAACAGGTTAATGCATGACCACTTTCATTAAAGCCAGAGATCAACCCAACAATCGGAGAATAGTGGATTATACAGATGCTGTTTGTATATTCATTAGCTCCTGCCACATCTGCTTGAGTAAATGCAGAGCAAACCATTAATTACTTGATTATGTGGCTTATCTGATTGCTAAAGCCTGATTTCACATCCGCCTGTGAATTGTTGTTTAGGTCTCTAAACGAACTATGTGATTCTATAGGTTGGTTACAGGTTCCATTTTTTAATCTGACTACCAACTTAACACAAATGCAAGTAAAAACTACATCAACATTAATTGAAGTAAACTACAAAACTTCCTCTTACATTTGGTCCGTTTCAGAACTACCAGATTAGTTATTTAGTGTGATCGATTTTGAGCTCCCCTTTCTCTGTTAGAACTTTATCTAGTTAGTTACTGGGTCGAACAGATTGATGGGGACAAAACCATGATTTGTGATTATAGTCCTTTAGAAGAAATACTTAATCAAAGTGCTCATTGTTAATAAAGGTGCAGTATTTGATTTCCAGAGGCAAACCTTATTTTACCAACAGCAGGGTTTTGACAGCTCATGTTGACTAGCTAAAGTTTTTCATTGGCTCAAACAGGACTGATCATAACTTATGTTTTGAGAGAAAAAAACGCTTGATTAATAGATGAAAAATAACCATTTGCAAATATTTGGAGTTAGTTTGTTTATTTCTTTTTGCCATGTCAGCAACAGAGGCTATCTACATTGCACATAACAAAAGAAAAAGATGGAAGGACAGAATTGTCTTCCACTTTGGCAAGACTAAAAAAAGAGAAGCGAGAATCAAATGTCTACAGGTCTACACATGATTAAGACTGGTCAATAATGTAACAACAATCATTATCATTAAATACACTCTCTGAATAATTTTCTTAATACACAGAATTTTACTAACTGCATTTCCACCTGTTCCACCCCTGCATGGATCTGTTCAGAGTTCTGGAGGATAAAACACCTGCAACTTTTCCTCTCCGAGACTACTTTAACACAAATAATTACATATTCAGTTGATTTCAGGGTGCAGAAAAAAACAGCAGACGCCTGACAACTGTAACTTAGAGTCAAGTGTATCTAGAAGCTGAAAAATAGACAAAACAAACACATTTTTCAAATATTTTAAAACCTCATTTGCATATCTGTATGAGTACCAGTCACAATGTGAACATCAAAATTATCATGACTAAATAATAAAGTTTGATACTTACACAGACAAAAACAAGTTGTCTACATGAAGTGATTTTGTATTGGTTGTTATGATTATTTACGTTAATTTATGTTTGGAAAGTTTCTATCTTGTCTTGACATTAGATCAAAAGGTCAAAACTCATTTGAGAGCAAAACTATAGTGAGAATATGTTTATTCTTGATCAAAAAAACAAACTAAAGTCACTCTGACCCAAAGATGCTCTTTAGTTTACTCAATTTACCAGCAGTAGACTCGGTGTGTTGTAAACTGGTGAGTTGGCCAGGGAGAGACGACAACAGTTGGTGTGGTGGGAAGCAAGTAACAAACTCTCCTGGTGCTGTTTCCATGGGAACTATGATGCTTTGCTACTGGCAGGGGAGTGCAAACGTCAGGCTCTTGATGGCGGTGTGCATAATGTGGTGGAGAAGAGAAAAGAGAGAGAGGGAATTGGACAGACAGCGAACAGATTGGCTCAGTGTGTCTCTTAAAGAATGGCGAGAGGTGAAGGACGCCACGCATCAAAGGAAGGCAAATAAAATGAGCCAACATTAAACACCACCACTCTTAAACTGCCATTCATATTTAAATTTCAGCCTGCATAACTCCAGTCGCTATGCTTAATGGATTATTTTTAGAAAGAGAACGTAGCAGTATTCATCATTTGCTTTTTCTTGTGCTGTCAAGTTGGGACCTTAACTATTAAATTGTGTAAAACCATGGATTAGTGGTTATAGCATTGAGTTCATTTTATTGTGAAGCTAAATTTCAAACATTTAAGACGAGAAGAGCGCGCAGTTTGTATCTTTTGGTGTGAAATTAAGCTTTTGCAATTCTGAATGAAAAGCAAACAGTTCAAGCTGGTTTCCTGGTGGTGAACTCCACAAGACTGCAGCTGTGACTACAATAGAAACTGTGTCAGTTCCACAGGGAGCTGAGAGGCCTGCATAGAGTTAGGAGAGTCTTCATGTGATCCATGCTAAATAAATTTTAAAAAAAGAGAATACGGCCTTCTGCGATTTAAGATTAGTGTTGCATGTTCAGTCTTAAAATACATCAAGTTGTTAGGATGCTGGTGGTAAATTGTTTGATTGGGTTGAGTATCCTTTGATGAACAATATTAAGTTATATATAGAGTTTTGATTGAAGAAACCCAGAATGAATTGTTAATGTATGGAACAAAAAAAACCTAAAGGTGCCGAATGCAAACTCAACATTTTTTGCATGTGTTAGTGTTGTTCCCTCATCAAAAACATGCCTCAAATCATATTCAAATTGGTTCATGCCTTTGTGTGTAATCTTATTTTCTTTTTCCGTTGGCTGTAGCACCACCCACTAACCAATCAGATTAACCTCTAATGCATTACGATGAAGAATGTATGCGTTTACTGACCCAGAAGTGTAGCAGAACTGCACCGATAAACAAGGAAAAGGAAGGGTGATTTTGGATGTCCAACCTTTTGGAAGATGAATGCATTCGTTAGGATTGGGTGATTTTTATGTGTGCAAACAAGCAAATCCCAGCAGGAGGGGTAGAGGTTGTTAATATTTGAAAAATATTTAGAAGGGGCGTGATATGGCGTGTTTAACCAAATATGCCATATCACGCCCATTCCAAATATGTTTTAATAAACATTTAACCATTCTAGACTATCACTGCACCCTTGATAACCATCAAAAGGCAGTAATTATCAAAAACAAGGTCTTTCAATCACCTCAAATAGTTGAGCTGTAGAAATGCAGCAAGTAAACTCATAAATCACATGGCAAAACAGAAGAGGTTTAAATTAAATGCCATGAACCAACAATATTATTATATTTCATTAAATAAAAAGTAGATATAGTAAAATGTATAAGATATCTGTCTCATACTTTGCTCTCATTCGTGGAATAACTTTCAATTAGGACCTTGCTAATTAATAATTGCTAAAATAATAAGCAGGTCAAATAACACTTAATCAACCCTGATGCGAACAACTCAGATTTTCCAAAAAAAAAAAAAAAAAACAGCACAAGGGAAATCAAATAACAAGTACCAGAAAGAACCTCAAATAAATGAGTGAAATAGAAGTTGTTAATGAATGGTTGGAGAATTTTCTTTTAACAAGGATGTTGTTTGTGTGTACTGCGTTTCCCAGGCATTGATAGAAAAAGAAAATAAAAAATTTAACTAATTTGGAAGCTTCCAATTGGCCAAAAAAGTTCAGGGTTACAAGTCCACTGCACACCTATTATCAGCAAACTATTTACAGTGTTTTTTTAAACAGTGCTCTTGTAAATACAAGTTTTTTTTAACACATAGAAAGAAATTGGTGTTACTATCCATATAACTGTTGAGTAGCATCAAGGTAAACTACTGAAACCTGTTCTATTTAGCACAGAAATGTAGAAAAATATTTCTGTGGCAATCATTCGATAACATTTTTATTAGACGCCAATAGAAGAGGTGGCAATATAATCTGCTCCATCAAGTCAATGAGAAAACAACAGGATTAGAAAATTACCATGTTCAAGTGGAAAGCGCCTGAAATTGCAAGATCTGCTCTCAAAACGAAGAAGGTCACAGGACACTTTTTCTTCCCTCTCAAATCTGCTCAACAGCTCCAGTGACTGTCATTTATCCTGAAGCTGGCTGGCAGGGACGCCTGGCATGCCATTCTGAGGCCACAAGGTTGAGGACGAGTCTGATTGCGTTGAGCATTTGACAGCAGTGCTTCACAACATGTGATCTCTGGACTCGTTTTCAATAGCAAGCAGGGAGACGAAGAGAAAATGGACTTCTGAATATCACACACTTTTATCAGACCTCAGCTCTAAACTCCCAGATTATTCAACTGAACCGATCCCTCTTTCACTTTCACTGTGGAATAACCAATCCATTTTCCTGAAACATAAGACCTCTCTGAAGACCTGTGGAATTGCCAATTAATTAAGGTGACTGGTATATCAGCTCTGCTAAATGGCATTCAGCATCAATCGATATCGGCTGTAGTCAGACAAGAGCAGCGGTTTCAGTAGAAGCTGAATAATACATAAGGTCTAGCCCACCTACAGTTGTGTATCGGCATTGTGCCACATGTTAGGCAATCCCTCTTTCTTACCAAAGAGCAAAGATATCCTTTAAACCACAATATCCATCAAAGTGTCAGTTTTCAACAATCAAATGAATCCACAAACTAAATCCTCAGAGCTGTACTAGTGATATGTATCTTATTTTGAAAGAATAATTAAAAGCACATTGTGGGAAATCTTGCATTCGTTATTCAATCAAAGCTAGATATTCTCCTCCACATTCACATAAACTGATTTCTGAAGCCATTTCCTGTTGAAGGCAGAATATGAAGGCCTTAGTCACTAAAGATTGAAAAAAAGATCAGTGGTGTGGGTTGAGAAAGTTAGGGACAAGAGTTTAGTCCTATGTTTCATTACCAATTCCCTGCATCAATTCTTCTATCATATATCATCTATCATAACATTAGATAAATAAATATTTATATTCTAAAACCAATCACATATATGGTTAAAAAATGGTTCCTCAAAAAATCATTTCAACTGCACCTAAAAATAACAATTGATGAGCTGCTAAGAATTATTTATAGTAAAAATACAAGACCGATGCAAAAAAACTGATTCAACATCCAGCGATGTAACCAACTCTCTAACAGCACGATACATTTTAATTAATTTAAAGAAAGGGTTTAAAATGAGATCAAACTTAAACTATCTGAAAACATACTTATAAATACAAATACTTAAGGAGACAAGTGACAACGACACTAAAACTAAACAAAATAAATTAAACCAAAATACCAATTAAAAAAATATTAAAATGTTCATGATATGTGGATCTTTTAGAGGCTTTTATAGTGATTTATAAGAGTATATTTAATCAAATCAAATTATGGATGTTCCTGAACAAAAAAACTCATTTGTTTCTTTTAAAAACTGTATTAATTTGCACCACTGATGGCATCACATGAGTCCCAATGTAACGGCATGGTAGGCATGAAAGCGCCGATTTCTCGCCCCCGATAATGACATGCTACTCACAAAGCAACGCCTTCTCTCGTGAGATACAAAAAGAAACACAAGCGAGTCAAACAGAGAGAAAGACGGAGCAAGCAGCACATTTTGACTTGTTTTTTACGATAACAAGAAAAGATTAAAAGAAGATGCTCAGTTCCAGGGTGTACAAAAACCAAACATCTATGTGACGCATACAGGAAAGGTTGTATAATAGTGTATGTGTACAGTGCAATGTATGCTCACTATGGCATTACATTGCTGCTAGCTCAGTGTTAAATTTGCTTATAATTAATGCCTCTAATATCTTACATCTACATTTACTGTCACTTTCCAAACAAGTCATGAATATGCAAATAACTAACCAATAGTTGATTAACTGGGGAGTGGATACAAAGTCTGCAGAATGAATGCCCAGCCCATTTCCAGAATAAGCCTGGGCTACAAAATGAAGAGATTAAATGTGATTTCAATTAAAAACAGAGATTTTTAACAATTCACATTGTCATGCAATTAAACCAATGTGAACAACATATTATAAAAAATATCACAGGCACTGAATCTTTAAAATTGACTTCTCATACACATTTAAATAATTTATAATACATGTTTGACCCCTCTTGACTATCACTGCACCTTTAATAGCCTTCGAACAGCAATATTTATCGTAAACATAGTCTTTGAATCACCTCCTACCAAATAAAACAGTGCACCTCATATTCCTCCCACTGCCATTTTACGCCAAGCCCCCTTCTGGGATTTTCTTGTTGGCACTCTGAGACTCTACCCATTTCCAATGAATACATTCATCTATTGGTAAGACAAAAAAAAAAAACAGGGACATCCAAAAGCACTTTCTTTTCATTGTTCATCAACATGGTTCTGCTACGGTTCACTTCCGGGTCAGTCGGCGTGTATGTTCTTCATTGAAATGAGCTGAATTAGTGGTTCATGTGATTGGTTAGTGGGTTAGTAGCCAATGAGCATGTCACTTTGTCACTGTGGGCTGCATGCAATCTAGCCATAGAGAAGAATTCAGTTCATCTGTGGGATTCCAGAGCTGTGTTACAATTCCTGTTTTTTTTTTTTTTTATCTGTCTTCTAATAATTAGCAAAGTTTAGTCTTCTTCTTCTTTCGGCTGTTCCCAGTTTAGGGGTCGCCACAGCAAATCATCTGTTTCCACCTAACTCTGGCCTCAGTATCCTCTACTCTTGCACCAATTACCTTCATGTCCTCCTTCAGCACACCCATATAACTTGTCTTTGGCCTTCCTCTTGCCCTCTTGCCTGGCAGCTCCATCTCCAACATCCTTCTACCAATATAACTACTATCCCTTCTCTGCACATGTCCAAACCATCTCATTCTGGCTTCTCTGACTTTGTCTCCAAAACAACCAACCTGAGCTGTTCCTCTGATGTGCTCGTTCCTAAGCTTGTCCATCTTTGTCACTCCTAAACTGAACCTCAACATCCTCATCTCTGCTACTTCCATCTCTGCCTCGTGTCTCTTCCTCACTGCTACAGTCTCTAACCCATACATCATAGCTGGTCTCACTACTGTTCTGTACACCTTTCCTTTGATTCTTGCTGACACTCTTCTGTCACACAACACCCCTGACACTTTTCTCCACCCACTCCACCCTGCCTGCACTCGCCTCTTCACCTCTTTTCCACACTCCCCGTCGCACTGGACTGTTGACCCCAAATACCTAAACTCCTCCACCTTCTTGACCTCAGCCCCTGTAACCTCACTGTTCTACTTCCCTCCCTCTCGTTCAAACACATGTATTCTGTCTTACTACGACTGACTTTCATTCCTCTTCTTTCTAGAGCAGACCTCCAACTTTCCAGCTGTCCCTCCACCTGCTCTCTACTCTCACTACAGATTACAATGTCATCTGCAAACATCATTGTCCATGGAGATTCCTGTCTGACCTCATCTGTCAACCTGTCCATCACCATAGCAAACAAGAAGGGACTCAAAGCCGATCCTTGATGTAGCCCCACCTCCACCTTGAACTCCTCCGTCTGACCTACAGCACATCTCACTGTTGTCATACTCCTCTCATACATTAGCAAAGTTTAGTACTTTAGATAATGACATTTAGCAGTCACAGTCACTCACTTCAGCATCTGTAAAAAAAAACAGGGGTGTACGTTGAGGTGTAAAAGTGTGGTAATAGAAAAAAAAAACATTTTTCAAAGTGTTTAAACACTTTCTCACATGAGTGTTGGATGCATAAAGTTGCTCAGTGTCACCAACAGTTTCAGGGTATACAAAATTAGAAAACATCTTCATTTGGTTTTATTCTTGTTTAATCCACTCATTGTCAAAGACTAGCCGTTTAATTTGAACTTGTTTAACTCGATTTAACAGCACAAAAATAACCCTGACGTCTTGCTTTGTAAAGGCCATTCAGCTTCAAAGATCCACACACAAATAAAACAAGACTAAAATGTGGAATTCATGTTAAATTAAATATTTTAAATTACTAGTTAAATTGCAATGAAAATCTTAAGGCCATTTAAACAGTTCTAACCATACAACTCAGAAATTGCCCTAGTATCACAGACAACCTCCATCCTACCATGCATTTCAGCCAAGCGTTACCTTCCAGTAACCTGTTAACTTCTCAACACGACTCTGCAGAGTCACATGACCAGACAGCAGCTTGAGGCAGGAGGTGCTTGGTGCTGCACTCAAGTCTCTCTGGTATAAACGGTGTTGGCTGGAGGATTCAGAGCACACTACCTCTGCAGCAACCCCTATCTCCTACTCCTCCCCCACCACCTGCTTCCACATGCATGGTTACAGGAGCTCTGCATCCCTACTCACAAATGCAGCTGTAACTGCAGCAGCACACAATCTACATTTAGAGCCTATACATGAAGCTAGCATCCATTCATTTGAACCAAACTGACACGTTACTCTAAACTAACAACCAGCGGAAGATCTGGCACAGGCGTTAACAACCTCATCACTGAAGTAGACAACCGAGACCTTCATTATTGTGTGAACAGTGTATAATGTTAATCAATACACCATATAAACAAGCTTTAGTAAGCAGTTGAGATGCTACATACCTCAATCTTACAAAGCATAACAAACAAGACAGTATTTTCAATTCTAATTTCAAACCTTTAAACACTGATACCCTTCAAGGCCCATGTTTTGTTTTGTTTTTTCTTGTTCAGGCTAAGCCATTTTCCAGTTGTTAGCCAACATATTCATTACTGCAGAATCGCTTGTAAACAAATCTGTTGTTATTTTTACTCTGGTGCATTTAATTACTGTTATTTTTAATCATATTAGACAGACAATTCAAATGGGCAAAGCCAGGCAAATGTTTGTGACCAAATCTATCAAGGGGCCTCACTAAAAATTGTTAAGGTTATTTTTAATCAAAATTAATTAACCTTTATTCTTAAAACAAATAAATTAAATTAACATGAATTTTAAATAGAAAATGTGGATACAAGTCTTTATTTTGTTTCTATTTAGCAATGAAATTACTTTCTAACCCCGAAAGCAGATGAAGACATTTTATTATGAAGTGCTTTTAATTGCTTTTTAAGTCTTGAAAATCTGTGTGAGATGAGTGTCAATGGAGTAGTCAAAACCCTCCTCAATAATCTGAAAATGTCACCAAAAAGTGTTCAGAAAAGGAGCAAACCTGAATGAGTCTGAAATAACATTGGGGTAAGTGTTTAATGACTACATTTTTACTTTAGGGGTAGACTATCCCTATCTGACAGCTTGTGAGCTGCCTGCATGCTGTGAAAAGATGTTCCTGACATGGTTTTCAACTAATAATAGCACAACTAGCTGCATTACAGCAATAGCAGCCAAATACTACATTCTGGTAGTATTGAGTGTTGTGTTTATTTTTGTTCCACCAAGAAATGACGTGGAGACGTACAATTAAGAACATTGAATATCTACTGTGTACTGAACTCTACCAACATCACATGTAACCGACCATCAATTAGCACTATTTGAGATAATATAAACAAAACCAGTGGAGAGCATAACAATCAAGTCTCCTCATGCTATTCGGTGATCTGAATACTGATTTGTTGTTTTTTTGCCAAAACAGTTTGTATAAAATATGGTTAAAACATGAATAATGTGGGCTGAAGCCATGTTGTATAACAGCAACCAACTCCTTTATTTACAATCAATATCATATTTTTTCGAGCTGCTAAACTCTTGAGTCATAGGACTTAAACATTAACACTTATAAAATTCACAAATCTATTAGGACGACTTATGCTCAGAATTTAAAAATGTAGATGGAATACACATGCTCTTGCCATTACATTTGAAAAATGTCACATAATCTATTCACAACAAATACCAGATTGTTTATAATGGTTGTATACACAATGATGCACCAAATTTCAGTTTAAACCCTGCATATATGTCATATTAGCATCTGTTGTCCCTTTAATGTCTAATCAAAAATATCAAGAGATGTGAGATATAAGTCTTGTCAGCGACATTTCTTTCGAAGAAACTGCTTCTGTTAAGAAAGACCGGTCTCAAGTTGTTGATTATTGATCAGGACATTGCTTGTCTCGATCTCAAAACAATAGTTCTCCCAGAATCCCCTGCAACTGGCATTAGGCTTCCTGAATCTGTGTTAATGCGTTTTCTAAGCTGTTTCATAACAAGAATTCATTTAAAGCCTGCTATAATCCAGCTTGCTCACCAGCCTGTGGCCTGCATAAGCAAAAACAGCAGCCATATCAAACTCACAGCGACAGGGAGGCGAATAACAGGTGCCAAAACACTAACGCATACAACTGAAGCTCAAAATAACACGGGAACGCGCTCCGAATATTAATTGCGCCCACAGCTGTATGAGCTTTAATCCATGTACGCTTGTGTCGCACATCAAATCTTCCAACCAGTCCATTTACACAATGCTATCTAGATTTCACAACACAATATGAAACAGTGTTATCATCGACAATGTGGGAATGATATAACGAATAACATATTCTGTCAGAACAAGGCTGCATTCCCTTATTTGGCGAGTCATTGTTGCAGGCCAGCGCGTGTTGATACGCTGTCAGCGCGCGGCGAGCACGGTGCACTAGCGCGCAGGGACACATGAAATACGAGCTTCTTGTGTAGGAAATTGTCACCCTAAAGCAAAGCAGATAGTAATGAATCTCCCCAAAACGTCGTCAAAAGCCGGGTGACATTCCTCGGGGAATTATTTCTGGCTTTTGATCAGGAAATCAATTCTTACATGACATCATCTTCTAACAGCAAGCGCTGAATAAACCATGCCTTCGATAGAAACGAATGCAGATGCTTACCAGATTCAAAACAGTCTCCACGATGTCTCTGTTGCTCACCTCCCCGACCTGGATCAACCCAATGAGGACGGCGAATTTCATCTTAATATTCCGGATCGGAACCGAGGGGTTTATCACCCCGGCCGGTAGAACCACGCCACCCGCTCCAGACACCATCATGTCCCCGGTAACATTAACCGAGCCCGTTACCACTTGCTGCCCCGCACCCGGTGCTGCTGCTGCTGGGCCATCTCGGTCCGCGAACGAGGTGGGACCCGGCGCTAAAACCGGTCTCTCGCACGACATTTCCGACCCGAGTCCCAAAAAGGAGCGGTCGCCTCGGTCTCACCTGCTTTTGTATCACCGAGCACCGAGCAGCAGCATCAAACAGCTAGAAACGGAAAATTCTCGAACGGGAGTCAAAAGGCTGTTCTCCTGCGCCTCCTCTTCGATGCTCGCATGCGTTTTAACGGACACTCAGGACCGAATCACGGCTGGTGTTTGCTCAAAGGGTCCCTCTCTCCTCCCGTTGTCAGCCGAAGAACGCAGCGGTGTCGGGCTGGCTGTGTGTTGCCTCTCTCAGGACGCCATATTGACGCCCCCTGTCTGCGGGAGCGCGCACCACGCCTGCGTGCTGCTGCTGGACTCATTACGAGCTGAGAGTTGAGGTATAACGTCCCGTTATTAGACTGCGGTGAAGTTGACTTGATGCTGAACTTTTTTTACAACCAGATGATTTCAAATAATTAAGCCATCTTATCTATGTTAATTTAAAACCCGGATATGACACACATAGGATTAAAGTGCTTTAAAACTAGCCAAGTGCAAAAATCAGTAATGAAAATATGCATTTTAACACATTTATTTATTATTAATAGTACCAATACTAATACTAATACTCTCTCTCTCTCTCTCTCTCTCTCTCTCTATATATATATATATATATATATATTATATATACATAAATAAATATATATATATATATATATAATATATATATATATATATATTTCATTTGTTTATTTATTTAAACCCTATCCTAAAAAAAAGAACTACTGTTAATCGAAGGGTTCCAAATTTTGCTATGAGTCAATTTTATTTTTAATTAACTCAACACATCAGTAACACAGATTGACTGAACTTACTTTTTCAATCCAGTCAAAAACAACCACAGAGTTTGAACTCAATTAGAAAATATTAATTCAGACAACAAGTCTTCAAAAAACATTGCGTAGAACTAAACCACTTTAGCTAATAAAAATCTCTAGAAACCTATCTGCTCATTCACACCAAGACCAGAAGTTGTGGGGAGAAAGCAGAGTGGGAATAGCAGGTACTGCAGAGCAAATAATGCTCTTTCGCGGATTAATGGTTAAAAAGGGAGCTTTGTTTACGACAAAAATAAATGATTTAACAATTTCCTGTGTCCATTCAAGAAGGTTCTATGCATTTTCTAATTCTCTGTGTGAACACGACTTGAAAGTAATCGACAATTGTTAAGAACAGTGTGCAATGATCCAGTCCATAAATGAATATAATGGTGAAAGTATGATTGATTATGGAGTGAAAACACCTGCTTTAATGAATATAAATATAAAATCTGGTACGGAATGTCAATAATCAGAGAACTGTGGTAAGTGGTGATAGCACATGACCAGATGGGTTTCTGTGAAACACTTGCTGGATTTAAAATTGCATACTTGTGTACTGATCAGTATGCAAATTGCAGCAAGCGAGCAATGTGATAGAACACAAGGTGGAATACAAAGGAAGATCCTGCATGACTTAATACTTTAAGTAAAAATGTGAAATGTTCATACAATCCACACATCTCAATCCAATGATGCAATGCTAGAGAAATACTGAATGAGAGGAATGAAACGCTACTAATGTATTTTTCTCACATGGTACATACAATATGGCTAATGCAGTCTCCCAGCAAACATGGTCATGGTGTCAGCATGGAGAAGATGGTCAAATCTGGTTGATGCTGGAGAGATCAGTGGTCCAAAAGTGGTCCGAGCGCAATGTAGAGCCAATGATCAAAAACAGTCCCACTTAGACAGTTCAAAATCAAATGTGCTATTTAAGCAAATGTTCACGTATGGAGCTGTTGTTCTTTGTATCCATGCTATTATAACGTGTTAAGTTAGTAATCTTCACCTTTTTTAATCAGCTGAAATGAAGTTCTTAGATATTTTAAAAGATATTAAAAATTTCCATGCACAGAATCAGGCAAATTAAACAATTTGTCTTTACTGATCAAGTTGCTAGGAATGGCGTTTGAATTAATTTTTCATTAAATCTTTAATTTGTATACTGTACCAAAGTTTAACATTAGGCGATGCTAAAGCAGATCCAGCGACACGCTAATCTAACTTTGTCGCATTTGTTTCGACTTATCCGGTTCATACCTGTTTTAACCAGAAGGCAGTAACACAGCTGCAACCCACACTGAAGAAACGCCTGACCTGACTTTCGTCATTTTTGAGACCACCAACTGCGTATGTCTTGTTAACTTTAACATGTACATGTTATGTGGTTTCACAATGACCAGAGATAATAAAAAACTGTGATTGTCAATAGAAAGTCTTAAAACTGAATAACATGCTGGAAACACGGTCGGGTCAGATCAGACTAAATCTGCACTGGTTTTTAACCTTTGTTCATTGTCTTACATTATCAGACACACAATACTTGATGTGTATACATATGAATGTTAGACATTGTAGAAAATATTGTAGAAAATGGTTTAATTCATGAAAAATTGCGTGCAAACATTCAGAAGTGGTTGAACTTACACATTTGGAAATGTCGGCTAACAGGAGACAACTTTTCAACGTTCATTTAAGCATTACATTTCAAATAGGAGTGGATGTCATGAGAGGACAACGTTTCAAGGGTTTTTCGACATACAAATGCTTGCTGGGATGTTTGAACGCCGCTAACACTAAATGAATTCAAGCTTGCCCTTTTTTTGACACTCAAATTAAAAAGAAGTATGTTTTGCCTTCCCAAACAGCCTTTCCCACCTAAATTTATAGTATATCTTGTCACTAGCATTGGAAAGAACCTTGCAAGAGGTGCTAACAGAGAGCCTGTGAAATCAGTCACTCAGGGCTCATTTTGGTACATGAAAATCGAATTTGAATTCAATCACAATTTGAATAAAATGGATTTTCCACAGAACTCTTGCAACCTTTCTTTTTCTCCTTTCCCTCATTGTCTCCTCCTCTTTCAATCTCTCATTTGCAGGCATTCAGGATTCTCAAAATTGAACACATCTTAAGCAAGAAATAGTCTATTATCTAAGTGTAGTGTTGAAACCACTGGAAACTGACAAAAACTGTTTAGAACCAGGGGGTGCGGGGGCGGGGTCAATTTTACCTTGGAGGTCAGGGTTAGAAAAATTTGGTTGAATATCAGTAAAACAACTTTTAACATAATCAACACAATACCATCCACTTATTTCTATTTAAGAGCAAATACACTCAAACAAAAGAGAAGGAAAAAGAAAAAGAGCACAAAGATTCCTTACATGGATCGTCACGGATTTTCGCTCAAGTGAACATCGCCCACAATACCGCTCACCATATCCTCAGATATTATAGCAATTACTTCATCTTCGCTCATCTCAGATATTCTTGCTTGCGGATGTGGTTTGGCTCGGATGAGTCTGTCACGACAAGCACCAGTTTATCTCTGTGCATAGATAAAATGTGTCCAATTTTCTTGAAAAACTCTACTCTCTGAAAAAAAACTTTTCTTTTTAAAAGAGAAAATATTTCAGTAATGAGGGGGTCAAACTGCTAGTAACTGTCTGCTAGATGGAAAAGTGGGCAGGTCATTGACACCCAGTGGAGCATTTGTCCAGCAGGTTGAGTGATTTCTGTTTTCAAACTGAGCCTGCAGGCTCCCCTAATCATCTGGCTGAGTAGCTTTCACCCATGAGCCACATGTACCCAGTTCAGTTTTAAAAACTGAACCCTTTTGAAAAAATTGTGTCCACATAAACAGGGTTAGGAAAAAAACTCAGTCAACATAAAATTGCTGAAACACTCCTAAAATGCTGTAAAGAGTTGATATAGTTGAGGTCAGCCAACTCTTCAACCCAGAAGTAACAACTCTGTGTGGAATGAATTGTTGTCTTTTGTGCATGTGGATTACACTGTTATAATGTAATAATATCTGATAATTAGAAGACACAGGCGTGTGAGTTCATTTAACCAGGTTTGTGTATTTTGTCTTTTTTTTGGTTGTTGTCGTAACAGTTTGAACAACATAAATGAATCATTTAAATGATTCCTTCTTTTAAATGAACAAGAGTTAAAAGAACGAAGCACCAAAATGAACAAAACCTCACATCACTGCTCATGGGAGGACAGCCACACGCCCAGCAATTTTATAATCTTTGTGGGCTTTATCAAACAACTCCTGATGGTTGAACACCAGCAAGATGTGCTTCTACTGTACCTACTCTCCACTTTCACAATTTCTTCAACTCTTTGTTATAATTATGGGATTTAAATATTCCATGTGATGTAGAAACTGAATTTTAAAACCTATCAAATGCATTTATAACAGTACGTTCACACTCTGTATAATTATAAAGTAATTCTCATTACTTACTAATCAATTGTGACCTTTTGATTAAGAGATGTACTCTGCTCCTTACCTTGAGCTGAGGCACTGTGACATTTTACTTTGCCAATAACCATATCATTCTCTTATTATCTTTTCTGTTCGCTGTAACCAGCCGTGTTTGGTTTAAGACATCTCTTTAACATGGGATTTTTTAAACTTGTTTTAGTCTTCCCTCCTCCTTTCTTTCTGGCAGTCTCTATATGCTCCCAATCTCTTTGATTAAAAATAGGTAGCAACATTTTTCTGTAAAAACAGGGAATTAAAATGATCTGTAATTGGCTTTGTTTTATCCTTATTTTAGTCCTATCTTAGTCCTTTATGGGGATTTTTCTAACAGCTCTTCATCACGTTGTTCTTTGCTGTGGTTTTCTGTGATGAAGTCAATGCATGAATATGTATCGAGCACCAATCAGCTGCTGGTATTTTCATCTCACGTCATTAAAAGAGCCAGCTTTCATTGGTCCTTCTCCTAGCGAAAAACCAAAGAATTAAATTGCAGAACCAAACATTTTTTAGTTCTCACCCATCGTTCAGCCAAATCTGTGAGCACGTTAAGGCCCATTGTTTTTAATCATTTTCAGACCGAAAATGTTATGACCTTTAGACTTTCTCCACATCAACAATCTCACTATTGTTTTCTAATTATATGTGTTCCTATATCTGATCATGCTTGAGTTAAAATAAAAAGGCTACTATTCTGTGTGTAAATTGTTCCTTTTGAAGGCATGTCCAAAAGTGTTTTCAATGTTACGGGTTTTGGTTTTGAGTGGGCTTCTGCCAGATTTCAATTTAATTTGTCACACAGAGTAGTATAAACAGATATGAACACCGTCTTTGCCTTTATTGGAAATAGAGCATATGCAATTGAAAGATGACTGCTCTGTACAGGATCTGCTTTGCTGCTATGCTAATATCTTGATTTGCTAATTTTGGAATTATCAGATTCTTGGAAGAAACAATTGAGTGTTAGTCAAAGAGTGTATAGAGAGATGTTATAACATTCCCTTTCAAGGATTTCTTTAGGAATCGGAGTCAAGGAGAGGAGGAGGGGTACAGAGGGGGAGGGTTCAGCTCACACAAGGAGGGAATACAATGGATCACACGAGGCTGAGTCGGCATTTGCTGTTTTACCTTGCGCCACTACCCTGGAGTGTTGCAGACGTGGAGCTTAGAGACTGGTACATTTGTAAAACACGAATATCATTTAATTTTCTTCAGTTTTTTCTATTCAATTAAAATGTTGGAAACACTTGAATTGCTTATTAGAATGTTTGAATGCTTAGCGTGGCATTTAAATAAAAATAAGTATATCTTCGAGTAAAGTTTAAAAGAAATTTATTATGGCATTTAATTCAAAACTGTGAGTGTCCTCCTCTGAGCGCTTAATATCAGGCAATGCTTTAGTTCAAGTCTGCAGCAACAGCTATAAACCCAGACAGTATTTTTTTTTGGATCACTATTTCTCATATGCGTTTTAGCCTTCATACACAAGAAGTTCAATCAAAAAATGTATGTGCAGTTTCACATTCTGACACTAGGGGGACCATTAAAAACAACACAAATCCTCCTGGACTTGCTATACAGCTATTTTATTTCAGGAAAACTTCTAACCTGACTAAACCGAATCGTTTCATTTCACTGAGTTCACCAGTACAAGACATAAGTTCTCTCCTTCATCCAATGTGTACCAGCCCCTTGCATTGCTCAATCTTTGAAAGCGGTGAAATTAAGTTGGTTAAAGCGAAAATCAAATGCACACCTTATGGATAAAACTTTGCAATGGAAATTTGTGTCTGAAACTGAAACGAAACGTGGCTCAAAAGTAGAACAAAGTATTAAAGCCATTTCAAAATCCAAAGTCTTGTTCACCAGAAGACTTGAAGTCATAGCAGTCTGGAGTAAGAGGAAGGTGACAGAAACTGATGAATGAACGTGTCTCTTAAAAATGGTAACACAGCTGAATTTCTGGCACAGTTTGAAACTCTGTACAAGCCCACACAGTCTGTCAGAGAGAGCGTCACAAACACTGCACTGTTCTGCACCTCATCTTCTGTCAGAGGAGAGGAAAAGCCCTCTCTGTCCATATCAGGGATTAAAGAGCACTTCAAAGAGGAAGAGGAGGTGGAGGAGGAGGAGGGAGAGATTCTGTTTAAAATAGCTCAGCAGTGTTCACCACTCGCCCACAGTTCCCCGCTCCCATTGAGCGCGTGGGTTTGACAGACAAGGTGCTTCTCAACCAGACTAACAACAACCCAAAACACACATCCATGACAAGTTCAAGATTTGAACACTTTTAAGTTATCAGAAATTAGAGAACAGTAGCACTCACTTGCTAGCTAACATTATATTCCGAAAATTGGTCTTTTGCTTAACCTTCCATCTATAACTCACCACTTCATTGTGGCTGAATGTCTTTTGTGTTGAATTTGTGTGAAGGCACATTTTTACAGAAAAATCCAAAAGGTACGACTGGTTTCTGAACTGTCTTCAACCCGCCACTCAGCACAAGCTGGTGGCCAATCAGCAGCAAGGGGCGTGTTTATTTGTGAAGTTAAGAGGGAGAGTTAAAAGTAGAGGAGTAGCAAAAGTAACAGAAAGATAATAATAAATAATTAATAGTATTAAATATTTTTTATCTATTTATTTAATTATTTACTAAATTATTTAATTATTAGACAATCATTTTATTGTTGACAGATTTCACTTGATATTCTAAACAAACACAGGGCACATGGTTTTTGAACGAGTGTTTGCTTAATGCAACGCATTTTTAAGCTTTTTACATTGTTTATTTCAAACATAATAGCAAATTCGGTATATTTAATATGACTAATGAAGTATATTTGAAAGGAAGGCAAAAAGTTAGTCTGATCCAGTCTCATGAGGGTACATCAGCGTTTGCTTGGTTTGCATGTCTGATGGCATTTGCATGTGTTCCGTTGGAGAAGTTTACATTCTCATGCCCAAGTAATTCATGATGACAGGTTCTGCTCTCAGTCTTCATGTTTCAATCTTGTTTTTTAGTTTCTCAATCATTTTCAAGATTCACCCATTCCCTAAGAACAACCAATTTATTGAAATATTTCGTCAATCGCAACCTGCACCCCATTTCCCACAGTCCCTATAAAAACCTCACTTCCTGAGCTCTTCCTCATCTGGTTGCCAAGCCTGCCTTGAATTACTTACCTCCAACATCTCCACCTTCTTCTGGTTCCTGTGAAAAAAGGATACCTGTGACGTGATGAGCCCTCTTTGTCCTAATCTTTGTCTTGATAAATCTGTTATTTCTTGCAAATGTAAAGGCTAATGCATCAGTAATATGCTTGTGGACTAATTGGAATCTTTAGAGTGCGCTTAGCTGGTTGTTTTTAAATGAATCACAATTCAACTCTTTAATTCAAATCACAAAGAGGTGTTATTAAGAATCTGTTTGAGTAGAATAAATTCCTAAAACCCTATTATGTATCATACAAGCAACTTCATTTGAGTGGTCCTAATCAGACCTTTAAGTTACTTTAATGTGTAGTTTACATGTGGACCTGGTAACAAGAAATGGCAACTTCTTTAGTATTTTACCCGTTTGTCCATCCATCAGATGCCATGTCTTTTTTGGTTATTCTGAGTGAGCAGAGATCCAATGGGCTCCAGTCTGTCTGCGTGTGCTGCAGGGTCCCAGCTGCTATTGTAAGACTTCATTTTGTCTGTGAATAGAAAGAGAATTGACTTGTGTAGACACAGATGAGCAGCAGATTGTTTTTGCGCAGCAACACAAAGAGAAGATAGAATTTCTAGCTTTCTGCTCAGAGTTGTTCGCTAGGAAGTTTTACAGAGAAGAAAGCCTCAGTCAGTATAATTCACTTCAGCTCTGAAAACACATAACAGTGAGCTAAGAGATGTACTTTTCCTAGAGGAGAGAGAGGGAGAGAGAGAGAGGGAGAGGGAGAGAGAGAGAGGGAGAGGGAGAGGGAGAGAGAGGGAGAGAGAGAGAGAGAGAGAGAGAGAGACTGTGGCAGAGAAAAAGAGAAAAGAGGGAATGACGGCACAACAAAGATTTGAGACGAGTCCTGTAACTCGTGGTTTCACCCTGTCTCTGTGTGGGACGCTGAACGCTGGAAGGCAGCATGATAAGAGTGAAGATTAAAGTCACCTTTCTTTCACATTTTATTCCATCACATGATTTGACTTTATAGCACTGTATTTAACAGGGTGCTTTAGCAAGAGGATTCCTGGATCAAATTCAAAGATCAAACTAAATGGGATGGGATTTTAAAAAATAAATAAATAAAAGAAATGTTTTTGCTATTTAAAATAATTTTGATTTGAGGGTGTACACTCACATTGAAAGGCATGTTTCTGTAAGCAGGGAACAGGAAGTGCCATCATACCTTTGCATTTCTATGGAGGCTTCAATTTCTCTACATTTTGAGGACCCTACTTTGTACCCCTTTGCCTCAGGTCAAAGGAATTACCTCGGATGTGTTGCGCAGGCCTAAAAAGAGGAAGATTAAGGAAATTTTTATTTTCCAACTGTTTATTTACAATGAACCCAAACAATTTCATTAGGAGCTGAATTTCGTAACCTTACCAAACACATACAACACACAAAGGAACAGCCAGTGAAGTCATTGGATTAGTAAGAAGGATAAATAAAGATAATAGAAGAAAAACAAAGCAGGCCTAGAGGTACAAAAACTAAAAAACTATAAGTAACAAAACACAATTACAAAATCAAAAAACTAAATATTTCAGAAAACTCAACAACAAACGAACAACACGTTTTGACCAAAGATTAGTTGTGTTCCTGTAAAGGGATTCTACCATTTGAGAACTAACAACTTGCACAAACTGGACAAGATTTCTGTCAATCATGATGAGTACCCTCACAAGCAAATTCTGAACCATTTTCTGTAGATTTTGCTAAAAACTAAGGTTATAACAACTGAGATGGAATTAATCATTTTCCCACATGAACTTCAGAACTTTGGAGCAGCATCATAATGTGCTCTTTATAAGAGTTGATACATTCGGCTTCAAAATGTTAGTTAGTTATAGTTTTTTAAATCTTTGAAATGTTTGTTGAATCAAATACTTCTAACATTAGTTTACATATCTTGCTTTGAACTTTCCCTGTCACTTCTGAATTTAAATCGGCGCCAGTTGTTGATTCACACATGGTACAATCCCTTTCTGTTTTGGCTGAAATGATGTTGAGTTTTCTGAATTATTCATTTGACTTTAAATTTGTCGTTTTTGTTATTTTAATTTCATAATCGGGAATTGTTTTGCACTTCTCAGCCACCATACACAAAACATGAGCGTACAAAACAAAGAACAAGCGGTAAGGGGTTAAATGGAATCGAGCCAAAGTTCTCAACTTCACAGCAAGAAAGCACTTGTTTAAATGGTACAAACAAGGTTTTAACCTCATGCAGCCTAGCTGACTTTCATGATGACTCTGCTGTTTAACCCCTTAGCCCTTTAATTGTTTGCATTGTGTATAATTAAGGGTGTCAGGTTACAGCCATAGACCAAAGCTGAGATCTTGTTGTAATGTAATGTATCTGTCTATTTTTCGCCTTTTTGCCAGTTTTCAACTATTTTGGTTATTATTGGAGTCAACAACAAAGCCCAACTGAACACCCAAAGCACTTCTCCTTTAAGACAAGCAAGAACTTGTTATAGTAACAATCAGTAATATGCACAAAATTTTTAAAAAATTCTATAAATATCTAATTTCCTGAGCGCGTCCTCATCAAGACATACTCTGCGTTCCTATTGGCACACTATGCACACATTGGGGAAATGAGAATTGGTGTATTCTAAGCATCAGCATATATAAAAAAGTATCCGAACAGTGCCCGGATGTGTACTTGTGCCAGTTAGATTTTGAAGTGCAGATCGATGGATGTTCAAATGCTAGTATTACCCACAATAACAGAACATATAGCCCCGCAGGCAAATCAAACACCTTCAAAAAGTGATTGATAGGTTCGTCTGAAGCCAAAACTCAAGTTATCCAGTGAACACAGTCATAAAAAACTTCACTAGGGTTATTTTCATTGCATTCAGTGAACTGAAGATGGAACATATACAACACAGCTTTTGTACAGAGAGCCACATTCAGCGCTGGTACTATATTTCATAACATTTAAACAAGCTATGAAAATCAGCCTTTGAATCTCTTCACCCCACAGAGCTCAGTAGCTTTGATACGATGAAGGTCACAACAAGCAGATAACTCTTAGCAGCGATGTCATCCGCATACTGTAAATCCTCCCATGACGGAGGATGTGATGTGCATACATACAGAGTGCAAATGAAGAGTAAATGGCCTGCTCGCGCTGCCGGTGAAAGAAGGTTCTGTTCTCCCGATGAGAGCTCAGAGTAATCACTCACTTCCTGGAGTGCATGGGTTTCACAGGCTGTGAGTGTGATCCTGAGTGACTTGATGCACATGACGAAAGATTCTACTGATGCGCATTGAATGATGCTTCAACACGAAATTGATTCAAAGTCAATCTTTATTCTTTTTTTTTTTTTTCAAATATGTTCCAAGAACAAAATGTAGCAGGACAAACAGACTAGTCTTTAGACTTCAGCAGAAAAGAAATTAAAGAAACTTAAGGAGGGTAGACAAAACTGACAAAACTGTGAGTCATTTCAGAGAACTCATGTGCTGCTCTTAAACCAAGAGCAAATCATCAGAATAAGGCTAGGCATCTTGAGATGAGAACCTGCATTAAACCGCTCTCCCAATAACATGTCAGCACTATTCACATTACTCTCCGCATCAAGCTTTATGATTCCTAGAAAATGTTTTAATATTCCACTTGCATCAGTGACAGAGTACAGCCACAGTATGAGCTCCAGCAGGACTGTTTTTATCAAAGAGAGAAACTAGTTCACATGTACGAACCCTAGCTGTGTGTGTATGATAGAGAAAGAGAGAAGCGGATAGAGAGAGAGAGGAGAGAGAGAGAGAGAGAGAGAGAGAGAGAGAGAGAGAGAGAGAGAGAGAGACAGAGAATGTGTTGTGCTTTCAAAAGAAGCCAGCTGGAGAAAAGGCGAGAAGACAGTGGGCAGCAAATAAGATGAATCCAGAGTAGAAGCACACCATCAGATCTGAACCATCTGTGAAGCAACCACACCCAACGATCAAAAAGGTTGAGTAAAACCTAAACAAAAACAAGATAGCGCTCATCTCCCCCACGTATGCATGATACAATAATCTGCTATTATCATCACCCAGCAAATAAAATAAGATCAAAAGTAACCGATTCACATCCAGTATGTGGGCATTTATGGACATTTTCTTAATCTCTGGCAACGCTACCCATCACTTTTAAGATTTTGCACATTTATGGGTGTTCACAGGTGTTTTCTCAAAATCTGGCAACCCTAACCATGACTCTGGCAACCCCAAGGGGTCGCGTTTGACCTCAGGGAACATGCTTTTTTATTTTTTTTACTGTTCTAGAATAAAGGGCAATACCACTCCACTACATTAGGGGGCAGTGGCGCTCTCATTGGCAGAGTATGAAGTGTAGACACGAAGTGTAGAAGACAGGCAGAGAAAGAAGGAGACAAAGCAACAAGGAGACAAACAAAAGTCTCACAAAAGCTAAGAAATATATCGAACGAGGAAATATGACGACGCGTATCTAGCGCTTGGCTTCACTGTGACTCCGGTGAGAGACGAGAAGAGACAGGTGTGCTTACTGAGACTAAAATTATTGGCAGCGGACAGCATGAAGCCAAATAAATGAAGGCACCACTTAAAGACCTTACACACCAATCACGCTGATAAGCCGCTTGAGTTTTTTCAGCGAAAGCGAGCCGAATATTGCCAGCAATCACAATCAGTCAAACAGTGTTTATAGTTTTATTAAGGATTTAATGTTTTTTTTACATTTCTTTTCTGCTACAGTTAATAAAGCTATTCTTTGTTGTAAGTTGGTCCATATTTCTTTCTTTTTTCTCTTATACGTTAATAAGGATAGCTGTTTATGCAGAGGTGTACTTATAACAAATTTAAAGACAAACAATACTCTTTATAGTTGCGCGGGGGTGCGAGATCTTTTTTTCTTCTTGGGGGCGCGACAGAAAATAATTGAGAAACATTGACCTAACCTGAGAATACTAAATAAAAAGGTGTAAAGTATTCATTGAACACCATAAAATATGCTAAATTGCTGCTTTGTATGCTGTAAAAGTAACTGGACCAAATAGCATGGCTCTGTTTTTTTTGTGTTGCCAGTGTACTTAAATGATGCTCTACAAAATTTGCAAATAGCATGGCTCTTGTCGGCCTACTCTTCCTTCTTGTAAAATCCAAAAATGGCCCAAACTTTTCATTTTTGATTGCCACATGCATTGAAGTATCCCAGATGTGTTGAAGGATGTGCTAAGGATACGTTTATCTGACTCACAAGCTTCTGAAACCATAAGCTAACAGCACATCATTAGAGTCCAGATGTATGCCACACTGAGTTCTAATAACAGACACATCTGAGCATCAACTCTTCACATGAGACTGTGTGAATAAGGACTTTCTGGTAAAAAAAAAAAGTCATTATTGATAAAAAATGAATGGCTAGGTTGGATAAACATGAGTCTGAAAAATTTTGCGTAGTCAATCTTGATAAACAAAAATATTAATGAAAGATAATTTCCTTGCTCTTAGCCAATGGACAGATGTACGCGTGCCAGCCATTCAGATTGTCCATCTATTGTGAGGGAAATGGATGGGGAGACAAAGGAAAAGAAGAAAGGCAATGAGCACCGGAGAGGCTAGTAGATAGTGAGAAAGTCAATGACATGAACAAAATGGTAGCCAAGGCAACCATGTTTCTCTCTTTGGGACTATACACAAGCATGCCCTAGATGTATTTTTTATTCTCCATCTCCTCGACTGATTACAGTCACAGCCAGACACCAAACCCACTAAAAGCACAAGACGGACGAAAACACTGCTTTTTCCATCGCAGAGAGCGCTTGAGTGGAATTAACTGAAGCCCACCATTGCTAATTGTGACCTGCCTTGATCCCACGAGACTGTGTCGCTCTAATTAAAGCTACAGGTCAGTTTATGAAATGGTTTGTTCTGCTGAAAGCCCAGAACCAGACCTTTCTTCTGCCAAGTGCAAACCAGCCATAGTCTCCTTTTCTCTCAGACAGTAGCATCAATAATTCAAGGGTTTGATCTTTTATTTATTAATAACCTCAGAGCTGTTTGTTAGAGCATTAGAAAAAAATATTTTTGTTTCTTTTATGGATTGGACCAGTTACTTTAAGAATTGAGGTAATCGTGGTTTCGCTAAAATAGTGATCTGCATTAAATCTGGAGCAGAGCAGCGGAATTGCTCTGATTTCAGCAGAAACACATGTCCGGACGGTACAAAGGTGTCATAAACCGATGGAAATCTCTACATGTTTGCCTCAATGCATTTTAGAACAAACGCCACCATGCCCCCACCGTCTCGTCCCCGCAGAGCTCCGTTTGTTTTCAATGGCCGATGCTAATGCAGTCATCTGGAGAGGAGAAGTGGGGGTGGATGATACATTATGTGTGATCTTCTTTGAAAGAACAATGATCAGAGATGTAAATGGTGATTTTTTTTATTGATATTTAGCTAATTGTATATATATATATATATATATATATATATATATATATATATATATATATATATATATATATACATACCATGTAACATATTTGCTTGCAGACTCAAAGAGCATTAACCAGAAAGTATTCTGTAATCTAACCCTTCATTAATCTTCAGTAAAGATACTCTTAATATCTTCAGCTCATTAAAATAAAGAACTGATTTGTGTTCTATTGATATGCTCTGTTCATTTGATTTACTTTGCGTGACTTATTTAATCTTACAATTTAGCAGACATAAAAAGAAAGTTAATATGAGAACAAATGCAAATTATGAGATTTTTTTTTTAATTCAGTTTAATCAGAGGAACCAAAATATTAAATATATCACATATAAAAGATTTTAAAGTCAATATCTGAGAGATTTCTGAATTGTGTGCTAGACACTGCAGACAAAAAAATAGTAGAAAACCACAGACTTAAATCATTTTTTCTCTTTCAAATCTTCCATTTTCATTCATTTCTGGATGAAAATGTTCATTAGTGTATGTTTAATGTTAATACTATTTTTGCATTAAAATATATTTAATAGATTCAAAAACTAGGACAGAAGAATGGTCAGGAGCAGGAGCAAACTCTGCACTGAAAGAGCTGCTGGCTGTTAAAGCGGGTGCAAAAACGAACAATTGATTCCAAACTGCTCACAAAGAAAATCAAGCATCTGTTAAGATTCCTTGCCGGCAGGTCATTTATAGGGCTTCATATGTTCTTTTATAATAATTAAGCCACATTGTACTTAAATATTACTGACTTTTCACACTTAAATTAAGTTTCTTGTTCAGAAACCTGCTTTACTGTACTATTAAATTAAATGTACATATACATATATATACACATACATATACTATTATATGTAAATTGTGCAAATTAAGTTTCAATGGTTTCCCAGCGATGGGTTGCGGCAGGGAAGGGCATCTGCTGCGTAAAACATATGCCAGAGAGTTGACGGTTCATTCCGCTGTGGCGACCCCGAAAGGGAAGAAAGCCGACATGAAGATGAATGAATGAATGAAAGTTTCAATGGAGTATGTTTACTCGCAGACCTGACAGGGAAGACATTGAAATGAGCTTTGATTACACTACAGCAGTTCGGAGCTCACAAGCAATGAAATATCGAGCTTCATAATCTTCTCTCTCTCTCTATTTACTGCGGTCAAGTGAGACACATGTCGGAAAAACACAGTCAAGTGAGCCACGCGGTGTTTTTAATATGCACACCTATTACAATAAGTACGGTACTGCTAGGCTCCTGCTGTTTGAGACGAGGTGCTTTGTTCGTGTTTCTCTTCACTTCTTTTCCAAACAAAAACAAGCTCTTTTGTTCACTTTAAGGATGTTTAAACAACTGTATAAGTCTTAACTTCATAAAAGTTAGTGCTGGAGAACAATTGTTATAACAATGCACATTTTCTGTACATATTTTAAGCAATTTTTCTGACAATTGTCCTTAGCTGAACGACACAGATTGACTTTGTGATATACATTTACATTTACATTTATGCATTTGGCAGACGCTTTTGTTCAAAGCGACTTACAGAAGGAGAAATCACCTATGCCCAAGGGATGCTGGGGATTGATCCCAGGACCTCTTACATGCAAAGCATGTGCTCTACCACTGAGCTACACCCCATATATATGATATAGCTTCTGCTGTGGACATACTGAGCTGAATGTGAAGCTGCATGGGAAAAACCAGCTTGTGCATGAAATGCAAGAAAACATCAGAGCCTTCAAAACCAAGCTGCTTTTATTTTCGAAGCAAATATCAGACAAGTCATTTTCCCCACACTGGTTAAAAGAGGCCCCGCAACATGTGAAAAAATGTAGGAAATCACTGGATGCCCTGCATGATGAATTCTGTTTGTTTGTGATTTTGGAATAATTGACAGGACACTTCAGCTGGTGTCAAGGCCCTTCTCACAAGACCTGAAACGGTGCCACAGGAGTTGCAGTTGAAACTGATCGATCTCCATTGTGACATGGTGTTAAAGGATAAGTTCACCTCCCTGAAACTGGATTAGTTTTTGCTTCAAATTTCCAACCATTCTGAAGATGGCACAGAGGCTGCTGGTGTTGTTTGGCTCTACACATGTGTGTGAACAGGCTTTTAGTATGATGAACACCACCGAAGCACCCCGCAGAGTGATGAACACCTCAGATCTGTCCTGACAATCGCCACAGCAGAATTACAACCAGACTTCGATGCACTGGCTAAGATGGGTGATCAACAACACTTTTCTTATTGTATCTTATTGTGTAACGTTTAATGCTTTTTTTCTGTTTATGTTTGATACGTACTGTTAACAAATGCATTTTTTAATATGTATCGTATCTTGTGCTGACCCGGCCCCTATGTCAAATTTGTCAAAGTGGCCCCTGAGCCAAAAATTTGCACACCCCTGGTCTAGAAGGAGATGCGTTCCCGAAATTGGCTCAGAAAAAGAAAAATAACATGAAAGATGTTTAACAGCAAGTATAGTATGTTGGCTTTTTAATGTCAACATAATAAGATGTGAAACAGCAAGAACAGTGTGTATGCCAACATAATGATGCTAATTTGAACAGATTAAAGTTAACATTGAAGGAATATTCTCCTCATATATTGGTAATGTTTATGAAAATGTTTTGAAAAAATGCTTTGGTGTTTTCGATTTCGACTACTTTTACTTCTGTTCCAACAAATGTGGAAAACTGTTCATAAATTACTTATTATACCATTATGTGCAGATTTGCTGTTTTGGTAACAATTTATAATTCATTACTCTTTTCATTGATGTTGCCAATGTGATATAACTCTTTTAAAAACATTTTAAAAGGGGACTCAAATGTTTGATATGGTTGTCAAATTAACAAATCCAAAGGTGGATGTTCCACTTGCCACTCATTTGCCAGCTATTTCAGGAAAAATAAACATCTGTGATGTGGATTCAGTCATACAGTTCTGAATAGAGGATGCCTCTAAAATAAAATGTGTTAAAAGTAATGGTCAAAGGCCCATGCAAACAGTATTACATCGTGCTAAATTTGTTTGGTAAATTTTCCATGTGGTTGTAGAAACGGATGCCTTTTACACTTGGAAAGAAGACATTTTTTCAAACCTTTTGAAATGGAATTTTAACAGCTTTTAACATTTCGAAAATGAAAATGTAAAGATATTAATTGTGGTTGTAGAATGGGAAACCCTTAACGCTAAGAAACAAACTTTTTTCTTTTTTCAAACATTTTAAAACTGAATTTTTTTAGTTTTTTGACATATTCTAAATTAAATTTCTTCAAAAAATCAGCCATAAAATTTCATGAATTTCAGTGTGGTAGAAGTTACAGAGTGCTTTTGAGGTATAAAAGCTGGAAAAACACACACAAAAAAGCTTTTATTTAGCTATTTTGCTACTTTTTTCCCCTCCTTGAACCGCCACCTTAACGTGGTGGAGGGGTTAGCGTGCTCGAAGGATCCTAGGAGCTATGTTGTCGGGGGCTTGCTGCCCCTGGTAGGGTCTCCCAAAGCAAACAGGTCCTAGGTGACGGGTCAGACTAAGAGCGGTTCAGAAGACCCCTTATGATCAGCACAACAGATTCCGCGACGTCGCCCAGGTTTTGGCGTCACCGGGGCCCCACCCTGGAGCTAGGCCTAGGGTTGGGGCTCGAAGACGAGCGTCTGGTGGCCGGGTCTTTTCCCATGGGACCCGGCCGGGCCCAGCCCGAAAAGGCAACGTGGGATCGCCCTCCAGTGGGCCCACCACCTGCAGGAGGGACCGTAAGGGGCCAGTGCTCTGTGATCTGGGCGGCAGTCGAAGGCGGGGACCTCGGGGGCCCAATCCATGGACACAGAAGCTAGCTCTGGGGACATGGAATGTCACCTCGCTAAGGGGGAAGGAGCCTGAGTTTGTGCAGGAGGTGGAACGTTATCGACTAGAGATTGTCAGGCTCACCTCCACGTACAGCCTGGGCTCTGGAACCCAGCTCCTCGAGAGGGGCTGGTCTCTTCACTACTCTGGCGTCCCCCGCGGTGAGAGGAGGCATGCTGGTGTGGGCCTGCTCATAGCCCCCCAGCTCAGCCGACATGTATTGGAGTTCTCCCCGGTGAGCGAGAGGGTCGCTTTCCTCCGCCTTCGGGTTGGGGGTATGTCTCTCACTGTTGTTACGGTCTACGGACCGAACAGCAGTGCAGAGTACTCGACCTTCTTGGAGTCCCTGAGATGGGTGCTGGATGGTGCTCCAACCGGGGACCCCATCGTTCTCCTGAGGGACTTCAATGCGCACGTGGGGGATGACAGCGTTACCTGGAGGGGTGTGATTGGGAGGAATGGCCTCCCAGACCTGAACCTGAGTGGTGTTCTGTTATTGGACTTCTGTGCCCGTCACGGTTTGTCCATAACGAACACCATGTTCAAGCACAAGGGTGTCCACCGGTGCACATGGCACCATGACACCTTAGGCCGAAGGTCAATGATTGACTTCGTTGTCGTATCATCTGACCTTCGTACATGTGTTTTGGACACTCGGGTGAAGAGAGGGGCTGAGCTATCAACCGATCACTAGCTGGTGGTGAGTTGGATCCGCTGGCTGGGGAGGAGGCCGGAAAGACCTGGCAAACCCAAATGTACGTTGAGGGTCTTTTGGGAACGTCTGGGAGAGCCCGCTGTCAGAGTGAGCTTTAACTCCCACCCCCGGGAGAGCTTCAACCAGATACCGGGGGAGGCTGGAGACATAGAGTCCGAGTGGACCATGTTTTCCACCTCTATTGTCACTGCCACGGTGTGAAGCTGTGGCCGTAAGGTCTATGGTGCCGGTCGCGGCGGCAATCCCAGAACCCGGTGGTGGACACCGGAAGTAAGGGATGCCGTCAAGCTGAAAAAAAAAAGAGTCCTTTCAGGCCTGGTTGGCTTATGGAACTTTGGACGCAGCTGACCGATACCGGCAGGCCAAGCGTGCCGCAGCCAATGCTGTGTTAGAGGCAAAACTCAGACCTGGGAGGAGTTCGGGGAGGCCATGGAGGAAGACTATCGGTCGTCCTCAAAGAAATTCTGGCAAACTGTCCGGGGCCTTAGTAGGGGGAAGCAGTGCCCCACCAACAATGTTTACAGTGGAGGTGGAGAGCTGTTGACCTTGACCAGTGATGTGGTTGGGCGGTGGAAGGAATACTTTGAGGGTCTCCTCAATCCCACTGTCACGTCCTCTGTTGAGGAGGCAGAGGCTGGGGTACTGGAGGTGGACTCGTCTATCACCCAAGCCGAAGTAACTGAGGTGGTTGATGAGCTCCTCAGTGGCAATGCTCCAGGGGTGGATGAGATCCGCCCTGAGTACCTCAAGTGCCTAGATGCTGTGGGACTGTCCTGGCTGACACGTCTCTGCAGCATCGCGTGGCAGTCAGGGACAGTACCTCTGGATTGGCAGACCACGGTGGTGGTTCCTCTTTTCAAGAAGGGGGACCGGAGGATGTGTTCCAACTACCGGCGGGGGATCACTTTCCTCAGCCTCCCCGGGAAAGTCTATTCCAGGGTACTGGAGAGGAGAGATCGGCCGATAGTCGAACCTCGGATGCAGGAGGAACAATGCGGGTTTCGACCCGGTCGTAGAACACTGGACCAGCTCTATACCCTCTGCAGGGTCCTCGAGGGTTCATGGGAGTTCGCCCAACCGGTCCACATGTGCTTTATGGATTTGGAGAAGGCATTCGACCGTGTCCCTCGTAGTGTTCTGTGATAGGTTCTCTGGGAGTATGGGGTCCGGGGCCCTCTGCTAAGGGCTGTCTGGTCCCTGTACAACAAGAGCAGGAGCTTGGTCCGCATTGCCGGCACAAAGTCAGACCTTTGCCCAGTGTGCGTTGGCCTCCGGCAGGGCTGCCCCTTATCACCGGTTCTGTTCATCGTTTATATGGACAGAATCGCTAGGTGCAGCCGGGGGCCGGAGGGGGTCCAGTTCAGGGACCTCAGCATTTCATATCTGCTGTTTGCGGACGATGTTGTCCTGTTTGCTTCTTCGGGCCTAGACCTGCAGCGCGCGTTGGGGCGGTTTGCAGCCGAGTGTGAAGCGGCTGGGATGAGGATCAGCACCTCCAAGTCTGAGGCCATGGTTCTCGACCGGAAAAAGGTGGCTCTCCAGGTCAGTGGAGTGCTCCTGCCTCAGGTGGAGGAGTTTAAGTATCTCTGGGTCCTGTTCACGAGTAAGGGGTGAATGGAGCACGAGATGAACAGGTGGATCGGTGCAGCATCTGCAGTGATGCGGTTGCTGTATCGGTCTGTTGTGGTGAAAAGGGAGCTGAGCCAAAAGGCGAAGCTCTCGATTTACCGGTCGATCTACTCCCTACTCTCACCTATGGTCATGAGCTCTGGGGACAAGATCCCTGATACAAGCGGCCAAAATGAGATAGGGTGAGAAGCTCCGTTACCCGGGGGGAGCTCGGAGTAGAGCCTCTGCTCCTCCACATCGAGAGGAGTCAGCTGAGGTGGCTTGGGCATCTGTTCCGGATGCCTCCTGGACGCCTCCCAGGGGAGGTGTTCCGGGCATGTCCCACTGGGAGGAGGCCCCGGGGAAGACCCAGGACGCGCTGGAGGGACTATGTCTCCCAGCTGTCCTAGGAACACCTCAGTACCCCTCCCGGGGAGCTGGAAGAAGTGTCTGTGGAGAGGGAAGTCTGGGCATCCCTGCTAAGACTGCTGCCCCTGCGACCCGGCCCCGGATAAACGGGAGAAGACGAGACGAGACGCTACTTTTTTTCCCAGAAAAAAGAACAATAAAGTAATTGTGTGATGAGTTTTGTTATCCTTATCTGGGGTTTCTAATTCCTCCCATAAAGAAAAAAGTATCGGTGATTGTGTTTTTGTGGTCAGAATTAGTGAGGAGCTTTACGCCTTACTCACCAGGGCCTAAGAGTACTTAACGACTATTTCTGTTTCATACTACATTCTTCAAATAATCTCCTTCAAATAGACAATTCGTGGATTTTATAAAGTTATTTTATAAAGACTAGAGTTTTTGACACAAAGAAAACTTCGAATTTCCGATTTCTTTCAGAGCGTCACTAAGCTCGCAAATGAGAGGTTACAGAGACGAGTACTTATTAAGTAGAGAAGAGTAAAGTCTGAAAGCACTTTTGAGGAGTCAAGTTGTATAAAACAAATAACTTGTGAGCGTGTTTATGAGCTCTGACCTTCTTTGGAATAAAAAAAGCGACAGCGCTGTTTTGTCTGTAACGATGATGTATGAGGCGAAGCGAGCGTCCCCCTCTCTGTCCTGCGAAAGAACGAACACCTTAAACAGCCAAAATCGATAGTTCCCTCGAGAAATCTTCGACTCTGTGGGCTCAGGAGAAAACACAACCTTGCTAATTATCACCTATGTGGCTTAAAGACGAATAAACTAATTCGTATGACCTCTAGATTGCTTATTACAGTTTGATGACGTTTCCTCACCTGTTTTTTTGTGCGGCGGGCACATACTGCCACCTGGTGGTTGGAATCAGGAAGTGAACATTTACTTTCTGTTCATGCACACATAGCGTTCAAAATGTATTTTATTTTATTTACATTTATTTCATCATTTTTTTGCATTAAATAATAGGTAAATGCATGGGTAATTACATATTATAATGTGAAGAAATTAATATTCAGAATACATTTTAGAAAAAGAGTTATAGTTGAAAAATGAAATGAAAACAAATACGGAAAGAAAAAAGGTGTATATCGATATGTTCAAGGGTTGGATATATCAAATGTTTCTTTTTGCTTTGGTATTATCAGTGTATTTCTGAAGTGATGCACCATCCATTTACATTTACGAATACAACAAATTACCGTAAACAATGGATACATTTACTACATACCAAAATGTAAAATTTGTATTATGTTCATAAATGTCTTTAACACTGATATGTTATGTCCAAAATATTTTGGAGCAGATACAGTACAGAGTCTGAGGACTCTTACCAACACTATTTTTTTTAGGAAAAAGCTAAATCTTTTAAGACATTTATATTCCAGTAATGTTTGACAAGATGCATCTCACACCATTATTTTACAAAGGTATATTACTTTACCTCATAAAGAGCAACACATGGAGTCATTGAAGTAAATTTAAAAAGCAAAGGACTTTGTTAATTTATTAAACGAAGTGTTAAGATGTTTTCTCATCAATTTATATGATGAGAAAAAAGTCTTTATATTTGATTTATACAAGGTTTGTAAATGTTTTACAAAAGCTCTGTGGGTTAAAAAGACATGATGGATGATGATGTGAATCCTGAATTCTTGTGGGTAGCTAGAAGTTAGCATTGTTAGCATGCCATGATGTGATATCGATTAGAGCAAAGATAGTGCTTCAGCAGCAGCAGCAAATGTACGTGTGGAGCTGAACATTAAGGATGTTTGATGAGGTAAATAAAATCTCTCCTTTGTTAACATCTGTGTTGTGTTTTGCTTAGCTAGTAGCTAGCATTTTTATCATGTCAGTATTGATCACTGCATAGACAACGCACAACTGAGAGCTATGAATACTTTGTCGAGAAATGTGTGTACTGTATCTGACTTTTGTTTCACAGAACTGTTCATCACTGAAACAGAAACTTTGTTCACTTACGCATTTATTTAATTCCTTTCCAAATAGCTGTTGAAAAATGATGAAAAACAGACCTCTCCATCTTCAAACATGACATAAAATCAGCTCTGAGTTAACCGGCCTTCGATGGTATCTCAAGCTGAACGCTGATCTGACGAGCAAGAATAAAATGTAGCATAAAACAGATAAATCTCCCGGTAAGCTTCATTTATGTACAAAATTTACACGCCGAACTTTACACATTTACACTCATCCACACAACTGTACAGCTTGATGAACTGAATAGACATGCTTCTCAGAAGCAGTGAAATGATTTCATGTCCTAGACATTGTAGAATGGCAACATATCACAATGACAATAATAACAATAATATAATGATTAGAATAATAATACATTTTTTCGATAGTACATACAGTTTGGATTTTTATCCAAACAGTTTGATTTGCATTGTACGAAGAGCATTTATCATGATAATACATTGTTGCTATGATATAAAAGGAACACAATATTTTTAACAGTAATTATTTACCATCAATATAGCTTCATTCAACTGAGCAAAACATTGAAAAACATTGTTTAAATAAGGTTTAGACAACAAAGTACCTTTATTTGCTTGAGAATGCAGCGTTTTCTTGAAGTGCTTGGTAGAAGTGTCAGCAAAGCTACTTAAAGCCATCTGTGCTGAAGATGACTTGTTTTTATTTTACCAGGTATTGGCTCATCACCAACACGCCTATCTCACTCGTCCTCTCTCATCACAAGCCATCAAAACAACTTATCCCATCAATTCAGCAGCAGTTTCAACCCCTGCAAACATTTAAATCCACTAAAGAGGTTCAAAGAATTGCCCTTTAAGATGAACTCCGCTCCAGAATCCTCCACATCTCACGATAGGACAGTAACGGACTGATGCTTCTGTTCGGGGACTACAAACACAAGACCTCTTTGATTTCCACTCATCCTTCCCTCAAAATTTCATCTTTCGTGACCTTCTGATCCAGTCGTTCATCTGCATGCCTGCTCCCTCATGTCGCACTGTTCAGAGTTTGGTCTCCGGGCCCTTGGGATCCAGAGCATGGAAGGAGTTGCGGATGCGGATGGCCTCACTAGCACACAGATGCCCGAAAGCTTTGTTGTACCACTCTGGAGACTTCCCTCTGAAACAATAAACACACTTTACTCAGCCCAGCATTCAAGCCAGTTTAAAGAGAAATAAAACCAGTCAACATTTCGAGGACCACAACAACAGTGATGTTCATTGATCAGGTACTTTTACTAGAATATTTTTTATTAGAATATAAAATAAGTAATTTTGAAGAATGCTTACATGTTGGTTACAAGTTGTATACGTTCTCCACATTATTGTCTATTATACTAATACATAAGTTTTTTTTTAACTATATTATTATATCAAAGTTAATCAAAAATGCTCTTGCAGGGTTTCTGCAGGTTTCATAACGTCAAATGTAAGACTTTTTAAGAACTTAATTAGACCATTAAGATACAAATTTAAGACCTAAATATGGCAAAAAATATCTAATGGTTGTCTCTCGCTAGAAAGCCTTTAAAGCAGTCTGAGGTTACGCACTTTTTGAACGAGACACCAATGCTTATACACCCATTTTCTCAGACTTTGGCACCCTTACCATCATTTTTACATTTTGTTTTAGCCTTTAGAAGCACTTTGTAAATCTCTGGCAACCCCAAGCAACATCAAAAACATATTAGATGAGCTTTACATGGAAACCTGGAAAATAAGACCTGTGAAAAACTTTTTAAGACCTAGAACACAGGGTTTTGCAGGATCTTTACAAGTCTTAAATTCACTATCTTGAACAGCAAAAAAAAAAAAACAAAGAAATATTAGCCTATTACCTATAAATCATGTCGCACACACGCACACAGAAATGGCGATACAAAACACATCTGTGCGCACATCTGCCTATTATTTCCGAATATGAGGGTCATTTCCAACTTGTAGTTCCTAGAGCCATACTTCAAAAAGAGAGAGGGCTTTCACTATAGTAGGACCTTCCCTTTGTTACTTCAACTCCCATTGTTTAATATTTTAAGTCTTGTCTTAAAGAAGCACTCCAATGTTTTAACAGTGGTGTATTTTACATCTCTGCTCAAGTTAATAAGTGGTGTGTTAGCATTTTGTAATTTGTTTATTTTTTTTCCAGATAAGGCCACAGGAACTTCTAGCATAGCTTAGCATAGATCATTGATCCACATGGCACCAGTAGCATTGTAACCCCAAAGATAGTAGCAGAATGCTTGCAGTGTTGTTGTTTTCCATTTTAACACCAATCTAAAAATTTTGATAGCACAAGAGCGCCACAGCAGTCAGTTTTGTGAATGTTACGCTGGAATGTAATATAGCCCCTTACACTTTGAGTCAAGTGAAGTCCAAAGTTTTCAGTTGATCTTACTTCATGATGTTTCTGAAGCAACTGTGTCATGAAGCAATTGAAAACTCTTCTCTTCAGGGAACACCTACTATAAAAAAAAACTTTCTTTTTTCCCCCCTCTATCTTTATCTTCTTCCTCTACTTCCTCACTGCTTTGGTTTATTGATCAGTTGATACAATTTCTATTATGAGAAGCTGAGATAGACTTTGACGGTGTAACAGATTGCATATTGTCTCTCCCCTAATGTAAGTCGCTTTGGACAAAAGCGTCTGCCAAATGCATAAATGTAAATGTACAGGACAAAAAAATTACAATAATTTTCTGCTACTATCTCTGGGACTACAATGTGACTGGTGCCATCTGAATTAACGATCGATGCTAAGCTAAGGCTAAGCTAAGGTTCTGTGGCCATGTCTGGAGAACAGAAACAGAAATACACCTCTTACCTCCAAGAGAGATTTGAAATTAGGCAATGTTTTGTTTAAAAAGTGGAACATTTCTTTAAGACATTGTTTTACAAATTAACTTGTGTTGCTCTCTATGTTAATTCCCTTATAAAATGTGCTATACCATACCCTTCTTCAGAAACCTATAAAGGATGTCAAAGAAACGGTGAGTTTTATACCATGTATTGGGTGAATAGCTCTCTGCCCTCACCTCAGATCTGCTCTGCAGATGTGTGTGAGTCTGGATCGTCCTGACCCACAGGGCTCCAGCAGATACTGAGATTCCAGCAGCACTCCTCTCACTCCAGCTAGCAGTGCGCCCCCCTCAGGCTCCATCGACACACTCACCAGCACACACACACCTCTGGGCAGATCGCTCCTCCACGTCCTGAACACAGAACACAACAGTGTTGATTTGTTTAAAAAAAAAAATAATACAAACAGTTAAAACCAACAAACCAGTTGTGTGATAAATATCTGCATATGCAACTGCAAAATAACAGCATTTTTCCTTTACATGCTGCAGGAACAGATTGTGGATGGTTTTTTGCTAGACTTATATTGTGTAAAATCTCAAGCAAGGCAGCTGTCACCACCAGATGGCACAGTACTGACACTCAAACTCAGTCAGGCTGATTTTGTTAGAAATACAATTGTTGACCTTTGTGATTCTCAATCATCACAGTTCTCTGGGAACCAGAGAAAAAAGAAAGACATACAAGAGCTAGTATTGTAATTATTTGATATCTCTAATTTAAAAATGCCTCTAAGAGATGTGGATTTTGAAAGAAGTTTCCTGATTAATATTCATCTTCTTCATGTCGGCTTTCTTCCCTTTCAGGGTCGCCACAGCGGAATGAACCGCCAACTCTCTGGCATATGTTTTACGCAGCGGATGCCCTTCCCTGCCGCAACCCATCGCTGGGAAACATTCACACACACTCATTCACTCTTTAACACTATGGGTAATCATTCTTACTCAATTCACTTATTCCGCATGTCTTTAGACCGCACCCGGAGAAAACCCACGCGATCATGGGGAGAACATGAGAACTCCTCACAAAGATACCAACTGACCAAGCCGAGGCTAGAACCAGCGACCTTCTTGCTGTGAGACGACCCACTGCGCCACCGTGACGCTCCTGATTATTATAAAACAGCTATTTAATAAATCACATTATTAAGCCAGTTCTTGGACAACTAATGCACCTTTTTGTCAATAGTGGTAACAGATTTTTAAATGCTATTTTATTTTTACTAACTGTACAATAATGTATTGATGAATTCAAACAATAACATGGCTGTGTTCACACATTTATCCACACATTTACGGACTCCCAAATGTTGTTGGTTTGTAATAGGGACCCTTTAAGTATAAAACTATAACTTGTCAGTCTTTATGTGTGCATCTAACAGGACAATAAACTGAACATTAAACAGATACATGAACATTTTATACTTTGTTCATACTGAAAAGCAGACAATAATTTTTTTCTGCTCTGAGGTGACCGCAAAACCCTCAGTTTTGAGTTTGATCTGCTACCAAAAATCTCCCCAGACCACGGATCAAAGCAGCCGAAGCATGGAGGAGTGACGTGGGTCTCCCTCCTCCTCTCTTTAAAATAAGTCTCTCTCTGTATTTTACTCTTCTTTCAGAACACTTCAATCACAAAGACAGCAGTTCAACAGTAGAATGCTAACGTAGTGGCTAAAGCTAACGGAGTGTCATTAAGTTCCCAGAGTGGCCCCAGTTTTCCCTGATAAAACGCAATAAATTTGCCTTCAAATTCAAATGAATGTGAGTTTAAAATAAAAAAAAGTGCATCAATAATCAAAACATTTTTTTTATTAAATAACCAATAAACTCAACATTTAAATCATGTTGTATTAGGATGGTGTCAAACACCTGAAGCAGTCATGAAGACTGAATTCATTGGGATGAAGGAAACTTTAAAAAAATGTAGCCTAAAAAGTTATGTAAAATGTCTGGGTCAGCTGATTACCAGCGCCAAAAAGTATGTAATAAAGCCCCCCTTCCCCTCTCACCTGAGCACCTGGAACTCTCTGCTGGGGTGTGGAGGCATGCTCTTGAGCTCATACTGGTACACGTCTGTCTGCTGGTCCAGGGCATCCAGAACCTTCCCCTGCAGGAGCTCTGCGTCCCACAGATGCCGCTCTCTAAGAACCCGCTTCAGAAGTACGGCTGGAGGAGCCTCCACCTCCACAGACACCCGCCAGCGTCTCAGCGGGGTCCCGTCTCCCACCTGCCCAAACAAACGCACCGTAATCAGACTGCAGTTCATCAGCTCTCTGAATTTTTATTGGGCAGGACAGACAGAGCAGACAGGAAACCGACAACTGGATTCTCCAACAAACACAAAGATCCCACACTTGCTTCTGTCAGGCAATACTCAGTGTTGAAATTGAATTAAAATATTGAGGAAAATTTTCAAGAAATAATGGCAGATTTCAATTACATTTTTGTGTGATTATCTATACCTTTTTTTAATTTAACTACCGTGTAATGTAAAATGGCAGTGATGTACCTTCAATATGAATCCCTGACTGTAAAAACAAAATAAAAAGAGAAAAATAGTGTGGAAATTCACTTAAAAGGCAAGGTGGCCAAGACAGTGAAAACTACACCACTCAAGATGCATCTGTGCTTTCAAGCAACAAGAAATAAATTTGTTAAAATAGTTTTGAAATGGCAAAAGCTGTTTTGGTAGGGAAAGTATCATATTACACCCCTCTTTCCAAATGTTGTCCTGTATTAGCATTTTATCATAAAAATCCATTATTATGTAAATAATATGGAGTTTCATGTATGGGTTAACCAGTTATAATATCTAGCTTTAATGTTACATTAAAAAACAATGTCTTAAAAGTAATAGAGCTGACACGATTTTTTATCAAACACTTATTTTTTTTCTATAATAAATAACTATATTTTTTTTATACACTGAAATCTATATTATTTCCACATTAGATAAATTAAATATTAAACACTTGTTTACTGTTTGAATGTAATTCCTATTAAAAATCAAAACAATGCACCATTTAAAAAAAGCAAAAATTCTAACAATATTTTATAAATACAATAAGCCATTTAATTCCTGAACGTATTAAACTTCTTTAGAAGTAATATTTCACATTTTAAATACTTTGATTACTAAAAACATAACGTTCCAAATAACATAAATAAGTAAATAATGGTTACATTTTTATGTAAATAAAATTGGCTCAGACAGTAATTGGCATCAATGATTAATAAGTGAAACCCTGCTCATATTATGTATATAGCACTGGCATGCTTTTAAATATGTATAAACTGCACACTATATTCCAAGACATGAAGAACAAATGATAAACACTGCATAATAAATGACAGGTTTTAAATCTTCACACTGTGTAAACTGAGCAAATAAACAATTGAATGATTTGTTAGCTGCACTTCGTTCTTGCCTTTTTGAAGGAGAGCTCTGTGTTGTCCATGTTTGATCGGGTCACCCAGCCCTTGCTCTTGTCTTTGCTCTGCTTCATCAAATTCTGGATCAAACTCTCAAGATACGAGTGGCAGCTGCCTTCCTCCTCCTCATCCTCCTCATCCTCATCTTCATCCTGCTGAGGAGGTTTCTTCCACAGCTCGTCCAGAGAGGGCGCCAGCAGCTCTGCTTCCATGTATGACTTTCTGGACTGAGAGAGCATCTCCTGAGGAACCTGTGAGAAAGAAGACCCAAGAAACATTCAGAAGATGAATCCTGATGTCTTCTAAGTCACACTTTTAGAAGGACATGCTACCTATACATTGTATTCACAAAATTAGTCAAGCGTACATAAAATTATGAGAAAAAAGCAAATGGAACATAATCATAAGAAATGTTGATGAATGTTTTTTATTTTTGTAAACATTAACATGTTTTCTTGAAGAATCAAAAGTGCTGGCACATTCAGCCATCATGGCACATGGGTAAAAACTTTTTTTTTTTACAACTTTTCTAAACTTACTCACAAAGCTGCTATTATATGTATACAAGCATAACAATATAGTAAAATACTTGTACACTAGACCAGTGGTTCCCAACCTAGGGGGCGCCAGAGTTCATAAGGGGGAGGTGCATAAGGGGATAAGTGATGAGGTAGAAAAATATAGGGTTATATTAGCATCACAATTCTGAGCGCAAAAAGTCAAATTGTGAGAGTAAAAAAAGTGATTTGCATGCATGTGACCTGTGTTTTGTGAATGAAATGTTCTTCTCGTGTAGAAAAATATTTTTTGAGCCAGCAAAAATGAATTTTGATTGTGTATTGTTGCTCACGCAACAATACCCTCATGCCTGCGCTCTCTCAAAACAAACCACTGTTACAGGTTGCCAAAATTTCAGCCAATCAGAAAGAAGTCTGGCTTAATCAGAATATGGAAGACTATGCTATGATTTATAGAAATAAGGGATTTGACAGTCGTTTGATGGAAAAGAGCCCACACTGATCCATCGCCACTCACCAGTAAAACACTCTCCAGAGACCTCAGTCACACACTGGCTCTTCCTACCAACCAGAGATTATTTGCGCAACAGTGTGAGGATAAAGCACACCAAACTATCCGGCTGCACACGGATGTGCACTGACTATCACGCGGCAAATCGCTTATGTCCTTTCTACAACTGCGAGACACAATTTTGGAATTTCTGCAAAGTCAAAACTACCGGTTCAGACAGTCGGAGCAGCTGTCAAATGTGTTCTGGATTAAAACAGCATGACATTACATCTGTACTTACAATCTGTACTTACTTGAAAGTACAGGCAAAGCTATTGTACTGATTATATGTTTATTAACATTCAACATTCAGTGTTACACATGAAGTGTATGTTCATGCATAAATGACAAAAAGTTTAAATATAGCCCGTGTTCATTAACCTTTTATTTAACTTCATTTTAATAAATTGTATTAAATATAATTGTAATAGACAGATTAATTTATATTTACTATTCATATTGATACACACACATTTTTGTATATGGACATGGGGGGCCTCAAGTAAAAAGGTTGGGAACCACTGCAGTAGACTACATTTTGTACATAATATTTTGTATTTATTTAATTAAATTTAATCAAAGTTTGAGACCTGGTTGGTTTGTTAGCGTGTTGTTCATGTTTGGAATTTTTCTATCAAGTGACTATTAGAGCTGCAACTAGTGACTATGTTAATAATAGATTAGTCTGTTAAAAAAAATATTTTATCACTATCAGTGTGTGAAATAGACCGGACATGTGTGAGTGCTCCGTGTTAAAACATTTTTTTTAAATAAACAAACTGATCATGAAATGTGTTGCCAAGTCTTTCAGTAATCAATTAAATTTGATTTTGATTCAATAAAATTTAGATATTGTTGCAGCCCTAGTAGTCTTACGTAGCCAGTTGTGTTGGCAGCTTTTTTTGGAGAAAAAAAAAGCCCATGCGACTATTTTACTGACATGACAAACAACCAATCCCATGCCATTTCCCATAACATCATGTTTTCAGCAATGACAGTCACTTATACCTTGCGAATCCAATGTTTATTTGTTCTTTAAAAATAACACATTTTCAATACACATGATGTATAGATTTTAGATATCAGACAATACCTCAAAGAGACGATTGCACTCAGCGATCATGTGAGCAAGCCCCTGAGTGGCAGCAAGGTTCTCATTCAGGTCCTTTTGGTCCGGTCGTCCAGTAGCATACTTCCTTTGAATAGACCTGAAAGAAAAATAAAAAGGAATATATAAATCGGATAAGCTATTTCCATCTTTTGATCATCTGAAACAAAAGCCAAAAAAAGCACTTCTGAAGTTGTTGTCAATGAGAAATCCATCTCGCAGTGTGGCTTTATGTGCTGATCGCTCCTCCCATGTATTTTTAAGCTTGAATTATTTCACGCTTGAAATAACTTCTAGAGTTATGTCTGGTAATCTTGCTTTGAACCCTCGTTCTGATGCTTTTGCGAGTCATCAAAATTTCCTGCATCTCCTTATATATGTTTGAAAACAGATTTGTGTTTACGGTCGACCAGGATGTCCCGGAAATACTGGAAGTGGTGGGAAAAAAAGCTTCGACTACAATTATTTTAATCGATCATTTTTTGTAATCGAAAAATTAACTGTTGCAGCCCTAGTTTTGTCTCTGCATTCGTTTCTGTAATGGCTAGAGTCAGTAAAACATATATGTAGATTTACGCAGTATACCAAAAAGACAAATAAAACAGCTGCATTCACTGGCACTGTAAAGAAATGCAAAGTAAAACACTATAGCGTTTGATAGATTTACCCATGAACGTAAAACTCCTTTAATTTTCATTTATCTGAGAAGCTGGGTTTCTGATATGCGTAAATGTGTAACAACTTTAAAGAAATATCCATTTACTGAACATAACATGGACGTACCATGCGTGACATCACCCAAAGGTGTCAAATGAAGGGGAAACGAAGCTCCGAATAGGCTTAGCCATCATGGAAGTAAGTCACTTCCTAGTAATTGAAAATGGGTCTACAGAGACAGGACATGGCCATAGCAAAGACGTCTGATTGGCTAAAGGTTTAAGAACAAAGGTAAAAAATAATTAACACCCTAACATGTTTAAAAATGTTTTTCGTTTTTTTGTAAAGTCTGGACTTTTTTAACACGAAAATAAATTTGTAAGTGAATTATAATCTGCTCACTTCTTTCTACCCCCAGAGGTTGGTCGAGGTACAACATTTCAACCACTTTCTATTGCGAGGAGAGCAGGAGGTTGCCTCTTTGAAATAACACAAGTTTCAAGAGTTAACCAGTTATTAGTGCAAATGCAAGACTTGTTTGAGAGGGAACCGCAAAAGACCTGTTTTATTCTACATAATTGGAGGAATGTTTTACTTACTAATAATTGACTCCTATTCCTACCTCAGCCTTTCAAAGAGTTAATATATATATATATATATATATATATATATATATATATATATATATATATATATAGTTTATATAGTTTTAAGCCATTTAAAAGCTTACAATTTAGGGCAGATTTGACTGACTTATTTAAAATGAGAACAATTTATCAGAAAGAAAAAATCCAAACTTCTAAGAAATAACCTTAAATCCAGCCAATAAACTTAAAACTTATATTACTTTGTGTGGTGATTCTGTTTTGTGCAGTGAAGCTAAACTAGAAAGGTTCTACTTTAACTATCATCCCCCGAGATTTAGGCCTCAGGGCAGTGCGTCTGCTCCAGTAAAACTCACTAATGAACACCATCATGGGGAGTTGTTTGTGTGCTGAGTTAATAAAACACTTCACGCCTTCTCATGTAGCCTCGGGGTGTGAGGTCTTTGCAATTTAACTTTTATATAACTCCTAAACTCCAATGCGATCGTAGAGAAACGTACGTACATTAAAAGGGTTAACACATTGCAAATCATCTCTATTTTTCAGTATCAAGCAATGGACAAGTGTTTGGAATGAGGTAAAAAAAAACAACCTCAGTTACCTAGGTGACAGGTTATCGTTCTTCATTATGTTGAGGTGGAAGAGTGATGGAGCGAGGCACACGGCCAGGTTCATTGGGGTCATCTGGTTCTCCTCAACGGAGGATGTGACATCATTGAGGAAGCACAAAAGTGTCTGCAGGACCTCTCGGTTTTCGTCAGCCATCAGCATGATCGCAGCCTGGACTGCTTGCAAGCGCTGCTCTTTTGGGACATCTGAGCAGACAGAGGAGAGCAGAACATAAAACACAGGCGGTCGTTGTGAAAACAGGCTCACTGCGGACAGGAAGCGCTCATACACTGGTATATATGGAGGAAGGTTTCGCCCATTTTGCTAGTTAGGAGAGGTTCAGGTAAGTCTCTGAAGAACTGTTTGACCATGTCTGCAACATCATATGCAGACTGGTCCTCATAGTTCACATCGTCTGGGGAGCATTCACACATTTGCCTGAGAGCCTGTATGCGAGACTTCACGCCAGATTTCCGGAAGAGCCCCACCTGAAACACAGCGAGAGCTAGGGTTACCACCTTCTGGTTCAAGAATTAAAAAAAAGGGGGTGAGCGTTACTATAAATTATATTTAATTTGTTCTTGCAATTAACGCATGAACAACTATTAATTAGTTTTTAGTGTTAACTGTAAATTATGTCAACAATTAATTAACCAGATGTGGGGAAAAGTATAAATGATATAATATACCATTAAAATAGAATTCAGTTAATCCTGAAGTTCAACTTCAACATTTTAGCAAACAAATACACAAATTCTATAAGATTGTGTCTAAGTACACTTTGATGTGAAAGATTTTAGTTTCATACATTTCAGATCATGTAACACATTTTAATAAAAATATAGATTCACATATTTGGAATAAACATCCATTTAATTTTTTATTTAAAACGTCTATTTCTTGATGTTTCAAATACCACTTAGAGATACCGGTTTGTCCTATATGGATTAACAACCTTTGTAAGAATTGCTGACTCGTCATCTTTAACTGAATCTATCTATGAAATGACTCCTTTATGAATCTTTGGATCTTCTTATAATTGGATCAAGATGACCATCCAGCTGCTGTGCCCAATGAAGAAAGGATAGCCATTGTTTTTCCAAATGTGCCTCTCTGGTTCTAAGGTCACACCCTCCCACCCTTCTGATGGGTAGGATTGTGTGTCTTCCAAATGTGAGCGCAGAATATGATGAGAATGCTTTTCTATTGAGGGTTGATTCATTTGGAATCAGATTGTATGAACAAGGGCACTCTGAAATACAGGAGAGCGGTACATTTTCTATGGACTTAATAACTTGACTTAAATGGCTTGAAGACCAATCAAAAGCAGGGCTTCACGAGGAAGCAACCAACTCTTGCTTCTTATTGGTTTAAGTGTTGACCAACTTCTTTTTTAGCCTTACACAGAAGAAGAGAAACTAATCATGGTAGGAGTGATTGATTTATAGTTAAAGCTGAATATGGTGACTTTGGAAACAATGCCGGTGATTTTTTTTACACTGACATCACTCTGTATATCTTCCGCTCTGGTGGTAGCTTTCAATGGCGCAGCGGCAAGGTTTATCTCAATCTAAAAGATGTTTATTTAAAGTTTAAACATAGTTTAAGTTTAGCTCAGCAGTCTATTCTATTGAGCGCAGAAACAGTTCTTTCACAACCTGAAGATGCAAAGAACAAAGTATCCGAAGATGTTCAGCTCTAGTTTAAAGATAGTTAAGGTCTCCATACACCTAGATGAATTGAAATTCACAGACTCATTCAGAAAGCTTTCTACAAGGTTTGTTTTTGCTAGCTTCATACCCCTGCCGCTACTTGTTGATGTACTGAAAAGAATGCATATTTAAAACGACTCAAGAAAAAACTCTTTTTGTGGAGTTAAACATTTTCTTTAATCATTTCGTTGGTGCTTGCGGATTACACTGTTGATAAATAGAAGTCACAGAAGAGCAAGTTCAAGTACCCAAAATCTTGTAATTTGGTCTATTTTTGGGTCTGTTGAAAAAGTTTCCCATAGATCAGATTTTTTTTCAGGTGAACGATATAAATTAATCAATTAAAGAATGAATAACCAAAATGAATTTCCCATCAGTATTTGGGGGACAACAGTGACACACCAGACATTTGATTATTTTTGTGGGCTTTGCCAAACAACTCTTGATGTTGATGGTGGAAATAAGCAAGACAAGGTTCTGAATGTCCATAATCCATTCTTGCATGATATCTTCTTCGGCTCTTTATCATATTGTTTCTTATCGAATTTCCGTTCTAGGGGTCAATGCAAAATTGTTTATCGAGTGCCTTCCCGCTACTTTATTATGTCCTGACAGTACTATGAACTCACCACCAAAAGATAAAATAAAGAATTCATTAAAAAACCTGGCCCTGATAAAATATATTATATTTAATGCCGAAAAACGTACATACATAACTATTCCCTGAAACGGTTCATGTTTAGAAAATGTTTGCCTTGTTTTGACAACACAAAATAGTTTTCAAAAGAAAATTGCTTTTCTTTGTACATTATTCTTTGAATAATGATTTGATAATATTATGACTTATCAATATGGCAAAAATTTTTGACCTATTTTAAGAAAATAAATTAATAAATAAATCATACTGCAAATTATTTACATTGTATGTGAAGGGATTCCAATTAAATTCAACAGCAGTCTAGACATCTATGAGAGTTTGTACATTTTACAAATAAAGTAAATAGTGAATACCACTTCACTATTTGTGACGTGAATGAATGAACATGGATGACAGCGTGTACCTGGTCCAAACACTGGCTCCTTAGGAAGCGCAGAGCAAGCTGTAAGCACAAGGGAAGGGGATGTCCATACCGCTGCACATGGATAATCAGGGGAACACCGAACACTGCTTTATCCTTGTAGTCTGGTCCCTTTATTCTCTTCATGAATTTTGGCACTGACCTATAAGCATTGAAGAGAAGGTCATTGCTGTTCAGTCATGTGTCATGGAAATGGAAAAGGGAATGCTCAGAAGAGAAGTATTATATAAAAGTATTATTTAGATCAGGTTGCCTAAGACAGTTTGATCTGTGTTATACTATAAGAGCAAATAGTGAAGAAAACCCCAAATCCCTTTCCCCCCCGGGCATTCCAATTGTGACTTATCCTAATGCTTTAGAGAATCCTTTGGCTTTGTCTTGAATGTGACATTTCAAAAACAGCAACTCATTCAAAAATTATCATAAAAATATATTTATTCGGTTTAAATGATTCAACACAATAAATTAATTCTTCTGCAAACACATTAAGTTAAATATTAATGATATCTGTCATTAAATATGTCTTAAATCTAAACAGACAACTGCTAGAAAATAGCATACACACACGCACACAGCATATGCAAAAAAGGAAAATAAACTACTTTAATACAGTGGTGTGAAAAAGACCAGTAGTATGGACAAACCATACATGCAAAAAAGCATAAAACAGTGTGAATTTTAAATAGCTGTGCTAACTTTAGTAGAAACATGTTAAAATTATATAAACTGAGAATAAAATTCCATAGTAAGATATTTTCATTGTTCAAGCAGAATATGTTATCCTACATTCTAAATAGATTCAGAACTATCTACATTGATTTTGACAAAAAAGATATGTAAAAATACAAATAAAACTGAATTAAATAAATGGAAATTAACAATGTTAATCCTAATATAACAGAAAACATTTACAAACAAATGAATTTCATTTTTTTTTGTTTAGAATAAAATTTATTTTTAATGAGTAATATTTTCATCAATTTCGTTCTTAGCTTCAAAATACATTAGCAACATTTCATTTTTGTCCGGTGTTTGAAGTGAAAATCGGGATTGGCCTTTTAAATACAACAACCACATCCAGACATAGAGATCTCGATAGTGATTTAAAACACCTGCACAGCTGCATGTGAACACTTTCATGATATGCACCTTTTGCATACTGCACCCAAAAGAAAACAAAACAAAACATATAATAATAAACAGTAATCTTCTCAGTTTGTTGACATGGTAAGACCTTTTTTTTTAAATATTACTTTGCGTTAATGGCTGAATAATTTTGATGCTATTTTATTAAATGTGAATTTGTCTATATTAGTCAAGAATGTTTTTGTACTCACCAAGTCCATCCATGCTTATTAGACATGGAGTATTTCTCCATGATAGCAGTGAGACGCAATAAAGAGAACTTCTGCAGCAAGCTGAGCTGGCCCACTGATTGGCTTGATATCTGTAGTGAGATTCCTGATTGGCTGAGAAAGTTTGACATCCTGAAGCTTGGCCATCTAAGGCTGGAGATAGAACCTTTTTAAAAAATATTGCATGGAGGTTGCACTAAGAATATAAGTCATAAAATCTCACCGTGGCCTTGTGAGAGATGCTCCCACTCCTGAATCCCTTCGCTCCCTGGTACTGGAGGAATCTGTGTCGTTTAACGAAACACGGTCTCTATTCCCATCACTCGGTGTGGTCAAGAGGTCCACAGGGGTCCCTTCAAAGTCCAGTGTGATCTGACTGGAAGACTGACCATCAACAATGGTCTGGTCCCGCCCTCTGCTTCCTTCCTCTTCCCCTTCACCCTCCGGCAACACGTTTTTTGACCAGTGGTCCACTATCTGCTGCAGGCCATTCACGTGCTGCAATATGTCATCTAAATGTGGAAAAATATCCTCCTTCTCAAGGTCCAACAAGTCCCCGGTGCTGGCATACAGATGTGAGCCGGGTACATTATCGTAGACGCTAATCCTGCTTCCCCGCGGGCAGCAACGAGTAACCGGACGAACCTCACTTCCAACAAACTTCTTGCTTTTCAATGGCAGCATCTCAGAATTTAAAACCTTCCAGTTTGCATGCTCTTTACAGGATGGGGTCAGACTCTCAATGGACAGTGCTTTAGGAAAAGTACCAGGTTTGTGATCTTTGGGGATGTGAACTAACAACTCGTCATACGAACGAAAGTCATTCTTACGACTCTGCTCTACAGGCCTCCTCCTCTGAGGCGCGCCAGCTAGAATATCAATGTCTTCCAGGTACACGCCTGCACGCTTCCCAGGAGGATACATCTTTGACAGATGTGTGGGATTGTTTGGGGTACTTCCAGCACTCCCGCTGGTCTCTGATTGGCTGCTGGCCTCACTGTTGGGGAGAGAATTTGGGCAGTTAATTTCCGGAGGTGTGTTTTCTACATGAATAGGTCCACCGTTATAAATTTGAACACATTGTAGAGTTTTTAATGCTCCTGATTCACATTGTAGTACTGGTCTGCTAATTACTAAAGAACGGCGCTCTGATCGCCCCATCGATGGCCCCCAGGTACGCCCCAGCGTTTCCATTCTCCTCAGGAAGTCTTTGGCTCGTGTGCGTCCACGTCGTCTGTTCTTGGCAGGAAGAGAGTTGTAGTGAGGGAGCTCTCTATTGGAGTGAAGGGGTGCAAGCGAGGCCGAGTCGGGCATGGCTGCCAGAGAGTCCTGGCTGTTCAGCGAGCAGATTTCAGGCTCGCTGAGGTCTGTCAAGATGCTCTCGCTGCTAACAGTGCTCCGGAGACCCTCACACACCTCTGAGGGGCTCCGATCCCCTGCTGCAGTCAGGAGGTAATCGATGTCCTGTAGACGAGACCAGCGCCGACTGTTCCACTCAAACGTCCATCTGTTGCTGATGGCCAACAGGTCCTCCTCATCAGAGTCCTCACTCTGCGGGTAAAGGAAACACTTGAGAGACTAAGTTTGGAAAATAAGTTAGGTGTATTTTTTTATTATTAACTAACTCACAGGTTGTTTGTGTATATCTATTATTTTTCAAGTAAATGTGCGAGTACAATTTTATCCAATCATTTTTGTTTTTCACATTTTCGACTCCTTGAAAACTGTCAGTGTTGCTGCTTTTCTGACTGGGTCAGAAAACTTGTTCCATCAGTATGGGAACGTGAGTGAGAACTGAGTAAAAAATTTGTTACCCAAGGTTCCACTATACTACAAAAGAAACGCACCCTTAAACCAGAAGCACCTTGCTGATTTTTTTCAGCTCCTGCTTTTTGGTGGCATGTTTATTTAGCTATCGATTTCTTCTGAAGTCCCTTAGCCTTTAACAGTGATTAGGAGTCAAAAGAGTTCTTGGTATTTGAAATTGTCTAAAACAAATTCAGTAACATCCCAAGAGTGAATGCTCAGATTTCTTCAAAACAAGAGAACAAGACAGGTATCAAATCCAAGTCTGACTGATTTTAAGACCAGGGACATCGACAGAACCCTTTCACACGCCTGAGGCATGAGAGAAAGTGTCAGAAGTGTCCAACTGAACGAGATCCACAGCTCAACATTAGAATGAGGCTGAAATTCAATCTCAAACAGTCTCGACGGAAGATTAAACGCTGAAAGCCATCATCAATTCTGTTGACGGCTCACAACTGCTAGGTTCTCATAATCTGCTTCGTTATAAGCTGTTCAAGGGTCAAATAATCCTAATAAAATCCCTGCCAGACAGATTTACTCAAAGTATAACTTAAAAATGTCACCAACATCCTAAAGATAGAAGTGTGTTATTTTCTTTTGCATATATACTGTACAATAGAACAATTAGAGCAATGGTGTTGTTATTTTTTTTAGAAATTGCAAACGTTATAGCTTACAAATACCACAAATATTACAATGAGGCATTAAAGAAACACTTATTTTTGCAAAATAGTCTCCAGGTCTGTATATATCACTTTTAGCACAGCTTCGCTTAGAATGGTGACTGTTGAGACCAGATAAAAGTGGTGATTCCATTACTACTTTAAACAGGCCTCTTCTTTGCATTCTAACTTAGTTAAAAAAAACTGTGATTTTCTAAAAAAAGAAAAAAATAATGTCTAAGCTGAGGGTGAATCTGTGGGTTTCTCACATGATGCGCACTATGAAGTAACTGAACTGCTGTTTGTCATCAGACCGCTTGAGGAGTGAGCAGGTTCCCATTGACAGCAAAGTTTAAATGAATGAGCATATTAGCAAAAAAGTATTCCTTACACAACCTTAATCTAGTCTCAATTAGATGCATCTAATATTTGTGAAGCATCCTCCAGACTTTCAAAATACAACAAATTCTGTCTAAAACACCACATCCGTCAATCAGAATGATTGTGTCATTAAAAACCGGACAAACTATTTTCGAAATTTTGACTAGCAACTTAGCATACATTATAGTTAGTTAATAATAGTTATGCAGTACAACGTCATTCCACATTGATGCGAGTTTTGATCAAATAAACAAATTAATTAATCAAAGGACTCAAAAAACAACACTAACATGTTATGATTAAAATCCTATTTCTTAAATTCAATCTCTAAACATCAATAAAGCATGATTAAACAAATTCCATTTTTGAGGGCGCAAACTCACTTTCTTCTTGGGAAGGCTGACGTCCAGTTTCATGGAGGCACACTTGTTCAGCGTGTCGAGTCGACTAAAAGAGAGAGGAAACCATCATGTGTGAGTCCATCACTCTCATCTCTGCAACAGAGAAACTAGAAGAAAACACTGATCCTACAACCCTCCTCTAACCTCTGTTTGCCTCTCTCCGTCCAGGTATAGATTTCCAGACACTCTCACTACCTGCCTCCTTATTGGCTGAGAGAGTGTGACAGGAGAGTTTTGGCAGCCATGGCTTCTAATCTCAAGACATGGCCATGAATGAATGGGACTCCAGAAGGGAAAAAAAGAGGGATAAAGAGAGCGAGAGAGCGGCCAATCCACCTTCTCGTCCTTCTCCTCTTTGATCTAACCCTACAGTGGCCTTTAAGGTTCTCTTTGACTGATCTTCACCCCTCAGGAGTTCTTCCCCCTCCCTTTCACACACACGCACACGCACACACACTCACTCACTCTTTGACTTTACTACAGACCCTTTTCTTTTCATCCATTCCAGGCACAAACAAGCTATTATTTCAGCTTTAAAACACACAACTTGTTTTTAACATGCTAAAATCTTTCACCGTGACATCAACTTTTCCATTTTTTTGCCAAGATATCCTAATTAACTATCCAGAGCCCAGATGGTCACATAAGTATGCCTGAATATCATGTCTGTGGCGTGATAATGAAACGCTATTATCATTCCAGCAGACAGGGTCCTGAGGAGGAGCGTGTGTATTCTCTGGCAGTAAAGCTGTCAGATCTCTCTAACGCTGTCATTAGTGCCTTTAGACGGGAAGACAACCTGCTAGAAAGACTCACCGCTCCAGACCCCAGGCCCCGCTTGACTACAACACTCACAAAACCATCTGTTAGTGGCCCTCGGGGCTTTGAGAGGGCCATCAGAGTGACTCCACAGGGGCTGTGCAAGGGATCAAAGTGCCGGGGATCGGGACAGACTTTATGGAGGACACGGGTCAGACAGAGGAGGTGCAGAGGAGGGGGTTGCCACCAAGCCAGCGCCACTGAGCTTTCCCGTACGGCCACATACAATAATAGAGTTGGCTCTGGCTGAGGAGGGGCTGATATCTCTCCAGCAGGAAAACATGTACGTTCATTTGCAGTAATCAACAATGAGTACTTGATCTTCCCACAAACAAAACAAATAGATCGCTACATCATTGTAATAATCTAAAGTATTTATCAGGCTTTGAATATGCATTTTGAAAATCTACATAAGCCTAAAATGTATAAAAAATAACTAAGTATGGAATTAAACAATAAGATAAAATACATTAGGAATATTTAAAATTATTCATAAGTACATTTTTTTAAACTAAAAAATTTAGTATACAATAATACACAGATTGAAATATTTGATACAAAATACATACTAAATCTGAGTTTAAAAAAATATATATTTAAAACGGATTTTAAAATGAAAAACTAAACATAACACTATGAATAAAACATAAATATGTATCCGAAACTAAATAAAACCCCTAGAAATAAAAAAAGTAAAGTGACACAAATAAAAAAAATGAACACAATAGAAACAGGCTATATAAAACCCCCAATACTGCAAAATAAAAAAAAACATTGTATTTATTACAATTACATTAAATTAAATAATTAATTAATAATACAATGAAAAATAACAGGTTATCTTTACTAATTGTACATCAACAGATAAAATCATCTTAAATGAGTCCCACAAGCAAATTTTAGCTTGTAACCTGAAGTAGAAGCATTCCTCAATACTCTCACACTGTAAAGTACTTGAGAGTATAAAGTGAAAGAAAAACATGAGCTTCAAAGCAAAGAGATTGACAGAAAACCTTTAGCGTTTCACAGCTGTAATTTCAAGAAAGGATGGCCTATCTCGTTTCAACCTACACAGACTGCAAGAATCTCAAAATTAAGATAATCTTTGTGTTTGAAAACCCACCGGCAAAGAGGCTCCACAAGGTCTTTGTCCAAAAAGTCATGGTCCCTCTTGACGCCAGTTATTTCAATAGGAAACTGTGAATCTGTAGAGGGAGACAGAAAGCAGATGATTACGGTGTGTACATGAGTTCATGCGATCTGAGTCTTAAGAGAAAGATTTAACAGCCCAGTTGGATCAGAGGAGATGCATACATTTCTGACATGGAGAACAAACTAAAGTTTTGAATTCAATTGAACATGAATAGACATAGACATAGACATGATATAGAAAGACAAATTGTTGAATAAATCAAAAACTGCATCTAAAGCTCACATATCTTGAAGAAATACCACTTTTACTACAGCATCTGAAAAATCTTATGCCAATAAATCATGTTTGATTTTATTGATGTCAGTTGTTCTTGTGGATATAGCATTATTTTAATGACTGCTATGTATCTACAGTGCTCTCCAGTCTAACATGAAATTCTTCTAACAAGGAAATTCCCATAAACCTCCCATAACTGGCCAATTGAGCTCCAGCTTATCCCAATCAATATAAGTTGAGCTGCAGCTCAACAGCTCTGAGCTAAGCTCTTTGAGTCACTTCTTTGAGTTTGAGGTATCTTTACACTGTGGGTAGAAATGCTCAAATGTGATGTTTTGCATATATCAAATTTTTGTCACTTTATCTATATGTTTACACATTATTAAGTGTATTGAGTTGCAGTTTCTTCCTACATGTCTCTTGCATTTGTTGTTATCTAGTCTGGCATAGTCTTGCCTTCATGGATGGTCTGGCGTGTTTTTCAGCTTTGCTAAGACTGACTGAGGAAGTCTTTTTTTGGTCAAGCAACAATTCCCATTTCATTTCAAATGATATCATGCTTCTTGTGTGGAACGAAAATGTACAGACTTGGAACAAGTAATTCAATGTTTAAATATACTTTATAACCGCTCATTCTCAGGACACACGATAGCTCTTTGTCTCAATCGTATGGCTGAACTTTGTTTCCCAGCGGCATGAGGTTTCATGGGCGTGATGTCTGAGGCTGAGGCTGAGGCTGAGGCTAGTTGTTATTTGACACTTCCGCAGGTACTATGGCATCACTACACTTCAGCAACATAGTAAATTATCTCAGATTATTCATGGTGAAGACATACTACCTCAGAAAATCCAAATTTCACATCGGTGCACCAGATATCAAATGCTCTTCGTTCCTAATGATTCATAAGAACGCATGAGCGTGAGCTAATGTTTGATTTGCCATGTAAAGTATTCAGTTTTGAACACTTTTTCTATATTCTCTACAAAAAAACGCACAATGGTGTACATAAATCACACAAGTATGAGTTCAGTACGTTTTTAGCTCATGTACTGTTAAAATAAAGCAGTAAAGCATCATATTTTCTGTGGATGAGAAATCGAACTTTTGCATAGTCGCTGTCATGAGGAGGTTTTACCCCCTTGAGAGTGAGTAATGAGCATTTTGGATTAAAACAGCTTTGTAGCTCATTATATTTGTTACACAGATAGCAATTAGGCCTCAGTCGGTTATTTAGTAATGTTAAATCTTGAGGTATTGAGTCCGAAAAATCCTTGAGCCTTGAATACAAATCTTGATTCAGTTAGCATTTCTTCTGAAACGAAAAAAAAGAAAAAAACATTTGGGGCTGAAGTTTAGAATGCCCGGGCCAGGCTCCACCCCTGGTGATATAAATCATTATCTTAACAAATGAAATTTAAAAAATAAGTTTGGGTGTGGCCTGTTAGCCATATACTAAAAAATATATAAATAAATGACAGCTATTCTGATATAATAACAGAACAGCTGTGCTCTTTATGAAACATATGTGAACACAATTTCTAAAGAATGTAAAGTTAAAATGTAAACTCTACAAGACAACTGAGCATTCAAATGTGATTGTCCAGCCCCATAAAAAGATGCCCATCAGTGAACTAGAGTTTTCCCAGTGGATTCTGCAAGCTTTTCATTTACATCATAAAGAAACACTGACCTCGCAGGACTAAACTGAGCTTCTTCCACTGTTCTCATGAGAGCCAATGTCTGATTTTACACAGCAGTAAATTTAGAATTGTTGACATTTTCTGGATTATTGACGTAGTGCATCATCAGGGAGAGTCAGGGGAACAGAGAAGAGTCTCCTCTCAACCCCTCTGCCTTCCCGGGCCGGAAGACTGAGGAAAAAGGCCTGTGTTTTCCAGTCACTGATAATACAGGCCGTTTCCCATGACCTCTTCCTCCCTTTGGATAGAAACCCTAGCCTGCAAATGATTGCAGCAACCCTGAATCCACCAGAAATGACAAAGAGGGAGTGAGAGAATGAGGGGAGGATGTGAAGCAAACAGCTGTATAAATGTAATTGTATTCATTTAGACTAAGAAAGAAAATCAAGACAACTCAGCGAACAATATTTGCTTAGCTTCTGTGTGGATGAGGTGTGATCCACTTTCTCTCTCCAGGCTCTCTCATCTGCACACATTCCTGATTTTGTACAGTCACTTAACCTTGCAGCTGCGGTCACACAGCAGGCATTAGTTGTGGCCATCGAATCACTGAGATTCTTTGACATCTGGGTGCATGTTTATAGATACTGATCTCATCTCTTACCCTCATAAAGTTGAGCATACTGTGGGAATCCTGCTGCTCTCAGCCAATCACACGCCTCCTTTGCCTCGATTTCTGAAAAAATACAACAGATCCTTTTTAACACCTTTTAGGACATAAATTTCAACTTGAAAATTAAAAAATATATATTTTAAAATTACTTACAAAACACTTAGAATATGACTAACTCTTGAAAAACAATTTTAAAAATACAGAAAACCACTGATTGTTTATTTGCAAGAACAAACGCTTTTTAAGGATGAAAAATACAGATCGAGAGTGAAGATGATTGAACTTTAAATAAAAAAGGAAGTTAAAATAGGTCCAAAATCGATTCCAACATAAATGATTGCGATGAATCACAAAATATCTCAAGACACTAGAAATTCTATTTAAATTCATAAAGTTGTCAAAAGAGTGGAGTCAAATATATTGGTAAACAAAAACTACTTCGAATTTTGAGATAGCTCCCTTAAAAGTCAATGTTCTAAAACCTCTCACGAGGCTCTCATTCTCCCTGCTGATCCCCAATCAGCCATACAGCAGCAAACCTGCGTGTCCTTGAGATGCACAATGTTACAATTAATTATACTTACCTTTTCCTTTTAAAAACACACATTAGTAAAATTGTCAAAAACAACATAGTTATTTTTATCAAAAAAAATCAAGACCTAAGATTATTATATTATCATGAAAACAAGTTTTCTCCCACATGTTTAAACATTTTGAAATGTGGGGCCTTCTTCCTAACAGAGCATCTTTCAGCGTTGGGTTGCTCTTGTTCTCCTTTTAACCACCATTTCAATTATTACCTAACCTTTGTATTTTAACATTAACTATTGAAACACTCTCACTCCAAGGACAAAAAAAAAGTGCAATCAATTGATTACAAAAAGGATTCATACTAAAACACAAACAGAGTTTTCCCAAAGAATGGGATCACTATCCTCACACTTGGTAGCAGCTAACAGTTACAGAGGATAAACCCTTGTTTGTTTGGGTCAGTGTATTTAGCGAATCAGAATCGCTCACACATGGAAACAATCAGAGAAGGACATGATGGGGCCTTCTTTACAGAGTCTGAGCTCTTCGACCATTAAACAGAGCTCACGCGGTGTACAAGTCGAGCATGTCGTCACAGGCAGGAAAAGCCCCCTGTGTCACCACTGGGCATGTTTGTTCAGTTTTAATGCTTAATTGTTGGTTCACACTGATTTTGTTAAATAAGCTTTGGGTTTTGTTTGTTAGCTATCAACAAAGTTGACAATTATGCTGGAATTTAAAAACTGTTGGATGTAATTACAGTATAAGCTTTTTAAAACATTTTTATAATCATCAGGAATGGTCTTGGGGGAATTTACTGAAAAAGGGGGCAGACTGAAAATGAATAATGGTGCAACATAGCTGGTGATTAAATTGGATAAAATGTAGAAAAAAATCCCAATGAAAAATACACACCAAATGAACAATTGCTTTTGACATTAAACTTCATAAACTAACCTCCTGCCTTTCTTAATAAAGCTTTATAGCGTATATAGATAACGCTTGAGTTCAACAATTACATGCGCCACTAGGCCTAGGAACTTGGATATAGAGAGATGTTAGTATTTGATCTTGCAGCAGGCGGTCACATGGTTCATGAAAGGTCTGAATAGTTCCAAACAAGCCCTCAGCAGCATTGTTCTTCATAGGTTTTCAATGGTACAGATCCACCATGATTTTGGTTCATATTAAAATAACTACAAGAATAAGCTGGGTATTTAAAGAAGGTTTGTTAAAACAAAAAATGACTTTTGAAAAAAATTACTGTACACCTCTTTCAATTGCTTTTGTTTACAATCTGCAACGCTTAACTCAAAGCTTGACTCAGAAGTTACAAAACACAGCACTGTTTTAAGACCAGTGGCAACAGTGACTTCTAATGAAGTCCTCATCGAAGGCCAACCACCGGGCATGTTTTGTACAACATTAAAGAGACTCTTGACACTTCTATAGCTCAGAGGGGCTTCTGGATAGGCCTGAGCCCGTGCCTGAGGCGTGGGAATAAAGAAATGCTGTGAAGTCGTGAGTTTAATTAACACACAGCACTAATATCAAAAGTCTCCTGCCAAGATCCAAAAAAGTGACAACACAAAAGATGTCAAAAGAATAAACCTCAAGCAAGCTAAAGTTAAGCAGTACACGCAACCCCCCCTCCCCCTTACCCCCACCCATTCCACAACTCCCTCCCAAAATCCAAAAACATAAACTGGAGGAACACACACCTCTGCATACTGTTCCTCTGCTATGGCACCTAATCCCCATGACCCTGGCATTCCTGATCACCTCGACATGACAACAGGCTGAGCACCATGAAAGAGAGATGCCATGCAGAGCCGGAGTGCCACAGGGAGCAGGTTACAATCAAAGGCATTCTTGATTTGATTGAGCATGCGAGACCTCTGAAGGTAGAGGAACATAAAGGTCCTGTGCCTTGAAAATGTTTCGATTTGTCAAAATATTTATATATGTTTTATATGTCTATTATTCAAGCCACAGAATGGTCAAGCATCCCTGTTGGACACTTAAAAGAGCTTAAGTTCTTCAAATATATCTTAAGCAGCTGTAAGTGATTAAGATTTTACTTTAAAGTTGGGGTGAGAAGTATGCGGTTTCATACCGGTATAAATGATCAAATGTAGACAACTAAAGACAAAAAGCAGAGAGGCTTAAGTGTTTAAAGTAACTATATGTAAAGTTAAAAAAAAAATTCATATATTGTTTTGAATGTGAATGATGAGTCAATGAACCATCTTCTTCTTCTTCTTCTTCTTCTTTCGGCTGTTCCCAGTTTAGGGGTCGCCACAGCAAATCATCTGTTTCCACCTAACTCTGGCCTCAGTATCCTCTACTCTTGCACCAATTACCTTCATGTCCTCCTTCAGCACACCCATATAACTTGTCTTTGGCCTTCCTCTTGCCCTCTTGCCTGGCAGCTCCATCTCCAACATCCTTCTACCAATATAACTACTATCCCTTCTCTGCACATGTCCAAACCATCTCAATCTGGCTTCTCTGACTTTGTCTCCAAAACAACCAACCTGAGCTGTTCCTCTGATGTGCTCGTTCCTAATCTTGTCCATCCTTGTGACTCCTAAACTGACCCTCAACATCCTCATCTCTGCTACTTCCATCTCTGCCTCGTGTCTCTTCCTCACTGCTACAGTCTCTAACCCATACATCATAGCTGGTCTCACTACTGTTCTGTACACCTTTCCTTTGATTCTTGCTGATACTCTTCTGTCACACAACACCCCTGACACTTTTCTCCACCCACTCCAACCTGCCTGCACTCGCCTCTTCACCTCTTTTCCACACTCCCCGTCGCACTGGACTGTTGACCCCAAATACCTAAACTCCTCCACCTTCTTGACCTCAGCCCCCTGTAACCTCACTGTTCTACTTCCCTCCCTCTCGTTCAAACACATGTATTCTGTCTTACTACGACTGACTTTCATTTCTCTTCTTTCTAGAGCATACCTCCAACTTTCCAGGTGTCCCTCCACCTGCTCTCTACTCTCACTACAGATTACAATGTCATCTGCAAACATCATTGTCCATGGAGATTCCTGTCTGACCTCATCTGTCAACCTGTCCATCACCATAGCAAACAAGAAGGGACTCAAAGCCGATCCTTGATGTAGCCCCACCTCCACCTTGAACTCCTCCGTCTGACCTACAGCACATCACACTGTTGTCATACTCCTCTCATTCATATCCTGAACTACTCTGACGTACTTCTCTGGCACTCCTGACATCCTCATACAGGACCATAGCTCCTCTCTCGGCACCCTGTCATACGCTTTCTCTAAGTCCACAAAGATGCAGTGCAGCTCCTTCTGACCATCTCTTTACTTCTCCATTAGCATTCTCAGAGCAAAAACATCAGTAGTGCTCTTCCTGGGCATGAAGCCATACTGCTGCTCGCAAATATCCACTTCCCTTCTTAGGCTAGCTTCCACTACTCTTTCCCAGAGTTTCATTGTGTGTCTCATCAACTTTATACTTCTGTAGTTGTTACAACTCTGCACATCACCCTTGTTCTTAAAGATTGGCACTATGACACTTCTCCTTCATTCCTCAGGCATCTTCTCACTCTCTAGAATCCTGTTGAATAACCTAGATAGGAACTCCACTGCTGTCTCTCCTAGACACTTCCACACCTCCACAGGGATGTCATCTGGACCAACAGCCTTTCCACTCTTCATTCTCATTAGAGCCTTCCTCACCTCATCCTTTCTAATCTTTTCAACTTCCTGCTCTACAATGTTCACCTCTTCCCCCCTTCTTTCCCTCTCATTCTCCTCATTCATCAACTCCTCAAAATACTCCTTCCATCTTCTCTGCACACTCTCCTCACTCGTTAGAACCCTTCCATCTCTATCTTTAATCACCCTTATCTGTTGCACATCCTTCCCATCTCTGTCTCTCTATTCTGTACAATTCCTTCTCACCTTCCCTCGTGTCTAACCTGGCATAGAACTCATCATATGCCTTCTGTTTGGCCTTTGCCACCTCCCTCTTCACCCTGCGCTGTGATTCCTTGTAGTCCTGTCTACTTTCTTCAGTCCTTTCGATGTCCCACTTCTTTTTAGCTAGCCTCTTCCTCTGGATGATGTCCTGTACTTCCTCATTCCACCACCATGTTTCCTTATCTTCTTTCCTTCTTCCTGCTGACACACCTACCACTTTCCTACCTGTCTCCCTGATCACTTCTGCTGTAGTTTCCCAGTCCTCTGGAAGCTCTTCCTGACCACCCAAAGCCTGTCTCAGCTTCTGTCTGAATTCCTCACAACCGTCATCCTTTTTCAACTTCCACCACTTGGTCTTCTTTTCCATCTTTCCTCCCCTCTTCTTCCTGACCACCAGAAACATCCTACACATCACCATCCGATGCTGTCTGGCTACACTCTCTCCTACCACTACTTTGCAGTCAGTGATCACTCTCAGATTGGCTCGTCTACTTAGGATGTAGTCCACCTGTGTACTCCTACCACCACTCTTGTAGGTAACTCTATGTTCCTCCCTCTTCTGGAAATAAGTGTTAACTACAGCCATTTCCATCCTCTTGGCAAAGTCCACCACCATCTGTCCTTCTGGGTTCCTTTCCTTAACACCAAACCTGCCCATCACTTCCTCATCATCTCTGTTGCCCTCGCCAACATGACCGTTGAAGTCTGCTCCCCCCACTACTCTCTCCCCTCTGGGAATACTCTCCATCACCTCATCTAACTCACTCCAGAATCTCTCCTTTTCTTCCAGCTTACAGCCTACTTGTGGAGCATAACCACTCACTACATTCAACATCACCCCTTCAATCTCTAACTTCAAACTGATCACCCTGTCAGACACTCTTTTCACCTCTAAAACATTCCTCACAAACTCCTCCTTCAGGATCACTCCTACCCCATTTCTCTTCCTATCCTCACCATAGTAAAACAGTTTGTATCCCGCTCCAATACTACGCGCTTTGCTACCCTTCCACCTGGTCTCCTGCACACACAGAATATCTACCTTCCTTCTCTCCATCATGTCCACCAGCTCTCTACCTTTCCCGGTCATTGTACCAACGTTGAGAGTCCCTAATCTCAGACCTATACTCTTGATTTTCCTCTTCTCTCTCTGCCTACGAATCCTTCTCCCTCCTCTCCTTCTTTGACCAACAGTAGTCCAATTTCCACCGGCACCCTGTAGGTCAACAGCACCGGTGGCGGTCGTTGATAACCCGGGCCTCGGCCGATCTGGTATGGAAATTGAATTGATGACTTGCATATTTGGTTTTGGCATGTTTTATGCCGGATGCCCTTCCTGACGCAACCCTCTCTATTTATCCAGGCTTGGGACCGGCACAGAAGTCACTGGCTAGAAACCCCTGTGGCTAGATTGAGTCAATGAACCATGATTTTAGATATACATTTTCTACATCATATTGATTTCCCTTTTTTTTTTTTAATAAAGGTTGAGTTTTGGCCAGGTATACAAAAAAAAATCTAGACTGAACTGGGACCGTGTTTCTTCCCCTTTATTCACCCCTGGACTTCTTGTCAAGATTTTCCTTTTTATGTTGCATTTCTATAATTAAATTGAATGAAATAATGAGTCTTGTAGCAATATTGGATTCTTTAAAAAAATAACATTACTAGTTCAGCTTTGCTAAGAGAGAGTTAAACTAAACCAAAAATGCTTTCAAATTCAATTTTGGCATACGAAGCACCAGCGGGATTTGATTGGAGGATGCAACAACAGACTCATTAGGTGTAATGCAAACAATAACACTATTTTGAGTTAGCAGGTGCCAGTACTACCTCCGAGCAAAAAGTACTGAATAGGTTGTCATTTAATCCCTTTGGTTAGTGTACAAATATTCAGTAGATTGTGCATGAATAAATATTTTTGGGCTCATTATGTTTTAAACACAACAGACTTGACTGTTGGACCACCAAGGAAGACAACTATGATCCTTTCAAAGCTTTAAAAATGCACTCTCTCCCACAAACATCCACCCTGTCTATTCTTCCTCTACCGCAAACATAAATCTCTCTCGAGGGATTTCTCGACAGTTCCTGTATTGCTCATCAGAGCATTGAGTTAATACACACAAACACTCACACACACAAATAGTTCTGGAGCAGAGCCATTTTCCCACACATGCTAAAGCGATTCAGCATTTATCCACTGGGATCTGAAGGAAGTTCCTTGTTTAACTTAACATGATTCTGAAATTCCTTACACTAAGACCATGTTTCTCATATTCACAGCCTTAGGAGTGAACATCACAAAAAGTGAACAGAACACAGATACTTATGCTTAAACCCTAGACTGTGCTCAAACCTCCCAAGAAAGTTACAGGGAAACAAATATGATGAACACCAAAAGAAAAACCAGACACTACTAAACGGTAAGAAAACTTTAGTTCAACCCTCATTAAATCTGAGCGACAGGTGAGCACACTGAAGAAAGAATTTGATTTCTGTACCTCTAGGCATCGACAGCCAGCTGTGGTTAAGGGTACGATCCTTGAATGGTCCCTCAAGCTTTCAGTCAGATTTATCTACTGAAAAGAACACGATCCTGAGCCCCTGTTTTACTCGTTCATATGATTCTCATTCTCTGTATTCTGCTCCTGATTGTACGTCTGATAGGCCTGTTGCTCTTACCCCCGCCCCTCTGCTCACCCAAACAGCTGGAGTTTGTTCATTCCCCTCCTCACCGCTCAACATGTGAGAAAATGAGCATGTGCTGCTACCTTCAGGACTCCATCAATCTTACAGACGCACAGCTGGATATGCAACCATCTCATATTCTGATTTGAGTTTCAGACATCATTTAAAAGCTTCTAAAGCACCGTACTCCACTACATTTCATTACATTTGAACAGCTCTTTCAAAAATTCAAGCAACTTCATAGATACAAGTACTTTGATGGCGGTTATGTTTTAGAAATGCATTAGAGGGAATGAAAGCATTATTCATGCTCAGTTTTTCAACAGTGGAGGCAAAAAAAACTGAGGAAAAACCTCAGGAGACCTCCGTCTCGGATGATGGAGCAGTTCAACTTTGGACTGGAAAATGCCAGGAGGAAGCGATTGTGGAACACTATTTGAGAAACATACAGAGTGAGACCTTAGTCATCCCCTTAAAGGGTTATTAAACTCTCAAGCAGTACTCTCAAGTCGAATTTGAGTGATTTAAGTGTGTTAAACAGTGTTAAGTTTTAAATTTTTTATGTATTGTTGTCTTCTGGGTTTAAAATAAAATTAACTTGTTTTGACATTTCACTTAACAAACGTTTCTCTATAACCAGGGTTTCTGCAGGTATCGTGAGGTTGAATTTAAGACTTTTAAAGACCATTAAGATTCTAAATTACGGCCTATACCATAACATCAAAAACACATACAAAACAAACACAATGTTTAAAGCCATAACTATCACTTTTGTTTTTGAGCATTTATGAAGGTTTTCTCAGACTCTGGCAACCCTAACCATACTTTTTACAAAGTTGAGCATTTAGGGGCATTTTCTGAATCTCTGGCAACCCTTACAATCACATTTACATTCACGACTTTCATGTCCATATTTGGTAACCTTACCAATCACTTTTAAGATTTTGAGCATTTATTTAGTGTTCACTAGTATTTCTCAAACTTTGACAACTGTAACAATCACTTTCATGATTTTTATTGTACTTGAGCTTTTTCCTCAAACTCGGACACCGCTACTTTCATGAAACTTTCACCATCACTCTAATGTTTTTGAGAATTTATGCAAGTATTTAAGACATAGAACAGTGAATTTAAGACTTTTAAGACCGTTTTTTAATGTTTTGACGTATTAAGATCTTGAAAAAAACCCTGAAAACTGTTCACAAGCCGGAGTTATCTCATTTAAGTACCAATTATCAAAACTGATTGACATGAACTGAAATGGGGATGTCATAGAACTCTATATAACTACTGTTTTTTTGTTGACTTTTTAAAGGTCTGTCATTAATTTCAATAATAACCCTTTTTAATTTTAATTTACTGCTCTAAGTAAAGCCTTTTCAGATTTCCAGATTCTTCATTGTCTTTTGTTGATTTGTATCTCATTCAAGCTTTATTGTCTACGTTGTCACTGATCCATTTTTGCACCCCTGCCTAATTATTCCTTGTTCAGTTGTTGAGTTATTACACCTTTACCAACTCACGCACTTCTGATCACATTACCTTCAAATGCCTACTGTTTCCTCATTATCAAGGTCAGAGTTTTATGAGTTTTGGTTTTCAGTCCTGTTTTGTTGATTGCTTTGTGAGTTTTTCTGAATTCTGCTCCTGTTTTTAGCTTCATTAGTTTGCTGTAAATGTTACTCGGGTTTCTCTGCTCAAGGGTAATGTATGTTGAGTCTTATGTCGAGTTTCATCTGGACCTCTGACTGATTTGCTTTTGAGTACAACAGTACATTATACCCTAGAGGCAGCACTTCCTCATTGATATTCATTGAATACATAAAATAGAACAAATAAATACAATTTACGAGTCTTGCAATATGTACACAGTAGCTGCTTTTACACCGCCAGCTTTAATCAACTTTGGTATTGTTTTTTTAGAACACAACTTACTAGTTCATAGTCTGAATAGTTAAAAAAAAACTCCTTTGCAGCAGTATTCTTAAGATAATCCGATACTATTCCAAAACAGTCCAATAGAAGCTCCTAAATTATTGGTTGTTTGTGTTAATATTTTGTTGATAATGGAAGATATTTGAAGGGCATTGTACCAATAATGCATAGTAGTGTAGTGAAGGAAAGAATATCAGGAGAAAGATAGACCGTTGTGTGTTTTGTGCGAGAAAGTGATAGCAGAGGTTCAAGTGTTGGCTAAGTGGCTCTGGGCACAGTCCCTGGAGTCCTCACGCATTCCCCTCTAAGATGATGAGGCTCGTGTGAAACTCCCTCTCTCACGCTGTATGTGTGTGTGTTTATGAGAAGTGGCAGACAAAGGAATGCTGGAATCCAGTGGCATGAATTAATGGTCAGATTTGTTAGTGTGCTTGACAAACAAGTGAGCGAAGATGCAAAGGTCGTCAAACCGTAGACATTCCTTTCATTACTTATGATGTTAGAGCAGGTAAGAGCATGTGACTGACGGACACTGTTCTGTCAAATTCTGTATCTTGAGAAGTACCTTCCCAGCTTATCTCTGCTGATGGAAAATCAGTTATTGCTAGCTGTCATTACAAAAATAATGTTATCCAATCACATTAAAGTCAAGAATATGACCATGTTCTGGTGTGTGATGCTTAGATCACTAGATAGTCTGACTTGTGAACCTTACTAATCTGATCATCACAGGAAACAATGATCATTCTTTTTCTAACCAACAGAGGGAAACAAAGAGCACAATATGACATTCTAGACATCAAACAGAATATTTCTCCTAATTAATCAGGATAATCAAGAATGCTATGAAACCCTGAGCAATTACAACACATACTTCAAATGGAAAATAAACAAACGCTACAAAAGAACAACACAGCTTCAGTGTTGCTCTTTAGATTTATTTCTGCATTTCACTGACCGCCAGATAACTCAGACCATGCTCTCATGATGGGAAGAGGTTTATGTTTATAGTGGTCCCCATTCATGATTTTGTCTGCACAGCGCATGCATGCTCTCCACATGGCGACTGATAACTTTTTTTTTTACTGAAGTGCATCATCAAATGCTCATTAGTCATTACATTGCTTATTAGTTAACAGGTTTTCTGGAGGTTTCATAAGACCAAATTGAAGAATTAAAAAAAAAACGGTTAAGAATCAATTTCAAGAGATATATCATAACATAAAACCCTAACCCTGCATTTTATGTTTTTGATCATTTATGACAATAATAATTTATGACTATGGCAACCCTAATAATCCCTTAACAAATGCAAATGGAAAAATACTGAACTATGTTTGTTACACTCAGTAATATATAAAAACTAAAAATTTTAGCCGAATTTTCATTTCAGAATCAAAAATCAAATGAACACAGTGTAGACAAAACATTAACACGTTGGAACTCCAGAAACTTTTATATATATATATATATATATATATATATATATATATATATATATATGCTTTGAATGATTTAATAACATTCTGAACTGAAGTTGTGGAATTTCCTTTAAACTACACTTCGCTAATCATCATGCATACCACATCTATTAGCCAGTATTGATCAGTCATAGAGCCTGATGATTCAGACGCCTGGCTCTGTTCCCTCTACCAGTTACTGATTCTTGGGATAATTTAGTGTCTCTTTGTTTTGTGAAATGGTTATCTTTATTGACATGAGTTGCTTTATCTTGGATTAAGGAGCTGAACTGAATCATCGCTCTGGATGCCTCAGAGAAAGTGTATGCTTGCCACAGCAGCTCCTGAATTGACACACGCACACATACCCCATCCAGGAATCTATGATGCTTATCTAGAGTCAGATAAGGACTCTCAAACCAATTCAGACATTCTGATGAAATTTGCCTAGAAGATTTTATTCTTTCATTTGTGCATATTTTGAGAAATGTTAAACCGTTCTTGTTGAATGGGAATTTCATCAAGTGTTCTGTCAGGTTTCCATATAAAGACATGAGCTACATGCTGTCAGGAATCTCAAAGGTATGCTGTGCTTGAGTTAAACACTAAAATATCAATGTTAAATAATATGAATGTACCTTGCAGAGGAGCTTTAGAGAAGCTGCACAAAGAAAAGATCTTGCTCAGAGACACGTATTAAACTTTTGGGATTGCATTAACTATTATCAGGCAAAAAAGGGCTAAAAGCAGCTAAAGATGTGTTTATCATGGGTTTACTTGTTTTTTTCAGAGGGGAGCAGATAAGATTGGCATGCAACAGTGTAGACTCAAAATAATTGCTGGATAAAAAGGTAAAAATATGAAATATAAAATATAAAAATATTGAAAGAGCAAGCAACAGACCTAATACGACTCCAATTTGCAACAAATCTCAGCTGATTCTTTATTCTTTTTTTTCATTTGTTAAAGGAGGGGGTGAACTAAGGAACCAAAGAGTGCCTGTAGTGTTAGTATACAAGACCTCAGGTAACAATAAAACAATGTTTATTTAGATCCAGTTAATGTACTTACAACCAGCGACAAAGTGTAACAAGCATTTCAGTTAAGAAAATACATTAAAACAGAACTATCGCAAATAAAAGACTAACTAAAAGTTGTAAAAAAAATGTATATGAAAACAATAAAACATTATCGGAAATAATTAAATAAATAAATAAAATTCAAAACACTAAACCAGGGTTAAAATCCAAGGAAAACAAGTGCGCTTTAAGAGCTGATTTAAAAAGGGACAGTAAAGTTGCCTGGCAAATTTCCGAGGGCAGTGCATTCCAGACTTTAGGGCTCACAACAGCAAAAGCACTGTCTCCTCTGAGCTTCTTTCGGGTCCTCAGCTCATCGAGGTGGCCAAGATGGTGTGACCAGGATTGTGTGGACTGACAAAACCTCAGATAGCTTGAGGGGCATCATCAGCAGGGCAAGACCGTTAAAAAAAAAAACTAAAAACCAATAAAAGAATTTGAACATGAACTCTAAATTGGACAGGCAACCAGTGCATTGGGAAAATTGATCAACAACAGCACACAATACAGCCAATACAATTTTACACCCAGGTTTGAGGCCACGGGTTTGAGGAAGGGTGTCAGAGGACCCAGGTCGACAGAGGAGCCTACCACTGCCAACACTAGGATCAAATACAAAAAACAACTTCTGTCTACTGCTCAGCAAAATGAAGAAAATTTAGGGTCATTTAAGCTTTGTTATGGAAATATTCATAAATTAATTTCAATGCTTAAATATTCTATAACAGCTTTTAAACCATTGAGACAATGCAACAGAAAAGAGTGTGTGCTAAAATTTTCTTAAGGGGGAACTAAAGCTGGGTGTCATCGGTATACAGGTGAAACTGTCAGTTATGTTGATAAAAAAATGCAGCCAAGAACAATTTATTACATAGAAAAAGGCAGTGGTTCAAGAACTGAGTCCTGTGGGACCACAGGACAAAGAGGACTGAACATTACATAATTGATCAATAGCTGTGAGATCTAGTAAGATTAAAATCCCATGATTTCACCATCATCTGTCATTAAATAACTCTAAAAAGAGTAGTTACTGTGTTTTGTAGAGTTAAACCAGACAAAAAAAAAACTCCAGGACACTATTACCTTCAAAATAATCCCTTAGCTGAAAATAGACAGATTTTTCAATAAAACTATTTTTGATAGTAGAAGAAGACTTAGTTTGAGAAGATTTATAGATTGTGTGTAATAATAATAATCCTATAATAATCTTATAATCCAAGACCCAACACCGCAGCTTGGCTTTCAAAAACCCTAGAGAGAGCACACATCACATATGTTAAACTCATTGTAACCTGGACTCCAATAAAAAGTAAAAAACCAAACTCTAGCTCATGACCTCTTTCTATGAGACTACAAAAAAAAATGAAATGTCTAAATCTGTGCCGTTGGAAGTAAATGTATCTACTGAAGCATGAAGTTCATCCTCCTGTCAGAGTCATGACTGGACAAGCCTGTGAATTCAAAAAGTCTTAACTCTCCAGACCTTCTGAACCTCAATGACAATATAACTGGCATGCAATCCTCACATTCTTGCTGCTGCTTAAAGAGAGAAAGAGAGAGAGAGAGAGAGAGAGAGAGAGAGAGAGAGAAACAAATATGATTTCTGTCTTCACGTTTGCTATTAATCAAGTAAACATGCAGACAAACCATCTAGTTAGAACGTTCTGTTCAACAGTGGCATTAACCTTTGGTAAAATAAGTACACACATCCACACATCATGTGCTGTGATAACACACGCTCTGAGCATAAAAGGGTTATTCATGAATAATTCTGTGCATTTGTTAATAGCACTTCTCTTTTGAAGGGCCTGCTCTCTGACACCACAGAAACAAAGAGGCTCTTTACAAAATCTTTCAGAAGATTGGAATTACATGTCCAAGCTGAGAGCAAAGCATCTTAAGATGTTTACATAAACAGCGTGACATTATATGGGTGTGATGTTCCAGTCAAAGAGCAGTAAAAACTCCTTTAAGTATTAAACAATTCAAAGTTCACTTTTTTACACTTATTTATATTGCATCACTCCAAAAAAATGCTGCATGTTAATAATTTTTTACTCTCCAAAAAGAAAACAGCTGAAAACCCAGCTATTTGACTTGGCTAAGTGTCGTTGTGATTTTTAAAGGTTACTTATTTTGATTTTGGATATCTTCAGCAAGGCAGAAAAAGCTTTTGTTTTCTTATAGTATGCACTTCATTTTACTGGATTTAGTTGTGATTCTCAAATGATTTGTTTAGTTACTTGTTTGTAATAAACCCCTCCTCTATGAGCCAGAGCAGTTTATGTAACTCTTATCTCGTCTCGTCTTCTCCTGCTTATCCGGGGCTGGGTCGTGGGGGAAGCAGTCTAAGCAGGGATGCCCATACTTCCCTCTCCACAGACACTTCTTTCAGCTCCCCAGGAGGGATCACGGGGCGTTCCCAGGCCAGCTGGGAGACATAGTCCCTCCAGCGCGTCCTGGGTCTTCCCCGGGGCCTCCTCCCAGTGGGACATGCCCGGAACACCTCCCCTGGGAGGCGTCCAGGAGGCATCCGGAACAGATGCCCAAGCCACCTCAGCTGACTCCTCTCGATGTGGAGGAGCAGAGGCTCTACTCCGAGCTCCCCCCGGGTAACGGAGCTTCTCACCCTATCTCTAAGGGAGCGCCCAGCCACCCGACGGAGGAAGCTCATTTCGGCCGCTTGTATCCGGGATCTTGTCCTTTCGGTCATGACCTAGAGCTCATGACCTTAGGAGAGAGTAGGGAGTAGATCGACCGGTAAATCGAGAGCTTCGCCTTTTGGCTCAGCCCCCTTTTCGCGCTCCATCCTCCCTTCACTGGTGAACAGGACCGAGATACTTAAACTCCTCCACCTGAGGCAGGAGCACTTCACTGACCTGGAGAGCCACCTTTTTCCGGTCGAGAACCATGGCCTCAGACTTGGAGGTGCTGATCCTCATCCCAGCCGCTTCACACTCGGCTGCAAACCGCCCCAACGCGCGCTGCAGGTCTAGGCCCGAAGAAGCCAACAGGACAACGTCTGTAAACAGCAGATATGAAATCCTGAGGTCCCCAAACTGGACCCCCTCCGGCCCCCGGCTACACCTAGCGATTCTGTCCATATAAACTATGAACAGAACCGGTGATAAGGGGCAGCCCTGCCGGAGGCCAACGCGCACTGGGAACAGGTCTGACTTTGTGCCGGCAATGCGGACCAAGCTCCTGCTCTGGTTGTACAGGGACCGGACAGCCCTTAGCAGAGGGCCCCGGACCCCATACTCCCAGAGAACCTCCCACAGAACACCACGAGGGACACGGTCGAATGCCTTCTCCAAATCCACAAAGCACATGTGGACCGGTTGGGCGAACTCCCATGACCCCTCGAGGACCCTGCAGAGGGTATAGAGCTGGTCCAGTGTTCTACGACCGGGTCGAAACCCGCATTGTTCCTCCTGCATCCGAGGTTCGACTACTGGCCGAACTCTCCTCTCCAGTACCCTGGAATAGACTTTCCCGGGGAGGCTGAGGAGAGTGATCCCCCGGTAGTTGGAACACATCCTCCGGTCCCCCTTCTTGAATAGAGGAACCACCACCCCGGTCTGCCAATCCAGAGGTACTGTCCCTGACTGCCACGCGATGCTGCAGAGATGTGTCAGCCAGGACAGTCCCACAGCATCTAGGCACTTGAGGTACTCAGGGCAGATCTCATCCTCCCCGGAGCCTTGCCACTGAGGAGCTTATCAACCACCTCAGTTACTTCAGCTTGGGTGATAGAGTCCACCTCCAGTACCCCAGCTGCCTCCTCAACAGAGGACGTGACAGTGGGATTGAGGAGACCCTCAAAGTATTTCTTCCACCGGCCGACCACATCCCTGGTCGAGGTCAATAGCTCTCCACCTCTACTGTAAACAGTGTTGGTGGGGCACTGCTTCCCCCTCCTGAGGCGCCGGACAGTTTCTGGACAGAATTTCTTTGAGGACTCGGTTTTAACCACATTTAGACAAAATTGTAGAAATGACAACCAATAAACAGACTTTATCGAAGCTTTTCGCAAGAGTGTTCATCATTCAGGGTCCCAGGTGAAAATATGTTTTAAGTTTCTTACTGCAGAGAGAATAAAATTATTCTCCAGAAATCAGATGCAGATAAACTATAACATTTTCCCTTCCTGTATGCTAATTTCTGTGAAAGGCTTGCATAACCCTGCTCCCCTTTTGAAAATAGTTAATTGTGATGGAATAATGGAGAATAAAAATAAATGTATCAACATAAGCCATCAAATTATGACTGCTCAAATGTTAGCATTGACTGAGATGATATTCAGAACACATTCATGAAAGCGAACAGTAATGTGAAGATATGGACATGTGTTAAAAGTAGTTTTTAACTATAAAGTTAAGAGTGGGCTAAGTATTTAATTTAATCTGGTTGCTAGTTGTTGTTAGCAACCTAGCTTCAGCTGGTATTTATTTTTTGTTTTCCTGCTCAATATAAATCGAACATGGATCAAGTCTGTATTTAATAGGCCTGTAACATTATTCAGCATAGAGTAACGTAAAGAAATATCTATTGAAAAGAGATTTATCCATTCTAGTTAAAGAACGACACTCATGTAAGTTGTTTTCTCCATAAAATCTCATGTCAGCAGTGTAGAGGTATGTTAAAGTGACAGTGTGATAAAAAAAAAAGAAAAACAATTTGCATCAAATGTGGAATTAAATTATTAATAGGGGTAGCTCTGCTAAATCCTTTAGCACCAGCTAAAAGGAAAGCTAGCATCACTACAGCATATGTTCAGATTTCTTGCGCACTTTATTTGCGGCTTGACACAGTTGTTAATGGTTTATGTTTTAGTAAAAGTACTGTTATTGCACAATTTGTCCCGGGCTATGTTTGTACTTGGATACATGTTTCTGTTGTTTGTTATATTAGCATATCTACTGTTCAAATCAAATGTTTTTTACATTCCCTTCATTTGGCTAATAATTTTAATTATTATTTGTCTTTGGCCACAAATTTTTCATTTCAGTGCATCCCTAATTTACTCATTTTGAAAAGACTCAAACCTAATATAGTTAACATATAACAGTTCTCTTCAATGCTGCACTGCGGCGTCAACGATAGGTGTTTTATTTGTCTAAAAATATTCCCTATGAACATATGCAGTATTTGAAAATAATTATTTCAATAGCGTTTTACTAGAAAAAGAGTTTGGAAGGAACATGATCCAAGCCTAATCATCACAGGTAACCGTTTCAGCTCATTTGCATCTCATTGACTATTAAGCAGCAAAAACTACAGCCCTTAGAACAGGCCGGTGAGTATGGTTTCCAATTCCTAATGTACCCATTTTACATGCCATATACTAAAGCTAATTCTGTTAGTGACAAAATCATTAATAAGATCAACATATACCATTTTCAGTTCCACTAATTCTCAGATTAACCTACATCCACTTTTCAATTAATTAAATAGAATTTATTGCTTCATAACAACAATACCAGAGCAGACAAGTCCAAACAGCTCGCATACCTTGAGATATCTTCTTCAGCAGCTGTTGTCTAGCAATGATTCGAGCCAGGCGCAGCCCGGATCGCCTGTGGTGGCTGTCCAGCCTGAGGTAAATATCTTGAGTCTCTGGAGTCATGCTCCCCAAGTATTTGCTGTCCATAGCTCCATCTGACATCTCAATCAACCCTAAGTCCCCCTCTGCATTGTTCACAGCTACATAGACACCCACAATTGCTTTCCCTGAACTAGTCATCTAATCTCTCCCAGAACTCTTTTCACAAGCTAAAAGTGCAGGAACGCACAATAAAAGTTTGCTCCTTCAGTCACTGAACACAGATCCAAACACACCTAGGTATGAAGTTTCTTCTGATCTGGGTGGACACTTCCATCAGCAACACCCACTTAATGATCATATGACCACAAGAAGAGCCAATAGGGTTGGGAGGTTAGGTTGGAGCATGCTGCCAACAAAACTCCAGCCAAGTAACCCTGCTTCAGAGGGATTTTAGTGTGCTTCTCCATCAGCACAGTCTGGGTATGTGTGCATGCCTGGATTTATCTGCTAAAGAAAAGGGAAATGAATGGCGCACCTGGGGGACATGCATTCCAGAAAAATTTGCAGTCATACTGGAGTAATAACGCGTTCTTATATGGGGAGAAGGGAGGTATTACAGCTGTCAGAAGATTTGAGATATCCTCCTCAGAACTCATAGTTTCTACAGAACATCTTACATCTGGTTAATATTTGCTGGGGATCAGTTGGTAAAAGTCTGGCAGACTCTTGTTTAAAACATTGTAATGTAAAAATCATTACAATAGAAAAAGTATAAAGTGTCAAACAATATAGAGGACTATACAGGGTTGTAATTAGAAATAGCAAAACTGTTTGTTTATTTGCAGTTGAATTGCTTTATTTTGGCACCATAGTTTTTTTAAAAGAAATGTTTAACAAAACCTAGGTTTCTGCTCGACATGATAACGCCTTCAACAAGGAAAGACACAACAAAATGCAAAGGATAAGAATTCTACAACCAGTGTAACAAATAGCTGATATGACGTAAATCTTAGCGCATAAACAGATAAACCTCTGAATGTCATAAGGCATTCAGAATTTGTGAATAGGTGATATCTGATGCAACTGACTCACATGTTGGTCATACACATTTGGCTTACAATACCAGTAATCAAAAGGAATCTTTTTAACAATCATTTATACGTTCTGTCAGTAGCCAATGTCTGGTCCTGTTGATGCTGCGTATTGACATCAGATGTCACATGACCAAAATATTGCTACCAAAGATTTTTTCTTTTCTTTTTCAAATTATTTTTCACTGTTATACAAATCAACTGAAACTCGGAATGCAAAGCTCCATTGGATTGTTCACAAAATACAAACAGATATTGAAATGTAATAATGTTACATATTGAAATAAGTCTCTAATTTGTCGCTTTAGATCAAATGCTAAAATGTTTGTTAGTGGATGAGTGGAATACATGCTAATATGTGTAGTTTGAATTTGATATTGTGTGTCTTCTGTACTTCATGATTTGTTTTACAATGTTCAGCGCCCTGGGCAAACTTTGTGTTGTAGTGAGACGGTTTTACAAATAACTGTTAATTGATTGATTGATTGATTGATTGATTGAGTCCGCTAAATGAGAAAACTCAGACACACAGGTGCAAAAGTTGAGCTGCTATACCTTCAGAAACAAATAGATTATTTGAATACTTTGAAAATATGCTCCATTTCTTCTTTTACAGCACATTTGTAGTTTAAATTACATTTCAAATTATGTTTGCAATATTAAACGAAGCCGATAGTTGATCTATGAATCTATTTAGTTGAAATAATGAAAAGTTAATAACAGAACAGTCCTTAAAATAAAACTATTTTTCATTTTTGTTTAAAGTGTAAATTGAATTAACGTGAATTTCAAAACTTGCCTTAAATAACCAAAATATTTTACAACAGAAAGATAGCTTTTTTCAGAATTAGATGAAACACAATGCAGACATCATAATTTTTTCTTGAACATTTTATTATGCAAGTGAATACTATCAGTTTAGCTAAATATTAGTGACGTGCATCAAAAACTAAATGTAACCAGATTTAAATGTGTTTTCTTCTCTGACTGTTGAAACAGTTTTAACATGGGTATCGATGGGAATCTGCTCACTTTAGAATATGATAAAAGAAAAGACAGGTTTCTGGTGGGGTACAATCATTTACTGTCAATTATAGATGGATGAAGCAACAAGAAAAGTGTTTAAATGATCAGAAATACACAAAGCATATCTGCAAATACTAAGATGCAATCTTTAAAGAGGCAGTGCTCTGTCAAAAGTGTGGTGTTCTCCTGATCAAGAACAGTCCAAGTGTTTGGACCTAGTTTCCAAAAGTGTTTCATTTTCCTGGCTCTCTATGCTGCAATAAGGAGCGGATCTCCTTGTATGGTCATTTCTCAAAAACAAAAGTATGCGGGCAAGATGCTCGGACACAATATGGAGATTGAACCACATCACCTAGCTCATACTCAATGAGCACTTTTTAACAAGCTCAAATAAAGAAAATCAAGATGGGCAGCTTAACAGCGGTTTAGCAATAAACAATGAACAAACAAGTTTTATTTACTTGCCATACAACTGTAATTGTTGCATTTGTGGTTCTTTTTAGAACTCAGATACTGGGTTACAAAACGATGGTGGTTCAATGGCTTTATCAATAATAGTTTTATGGTATTTTATGGACCTGAAGTAGAGAACACACATCGATTCCATTGTGAAGAAGGCCTAGCAGAGGTTGTACTTCCTGCGCAAGCTGAATAAGTCAATCTTTTCACAGACACTGCTAACCCAGTTTTACTCCGCGGTCATTCAGTCTGTTCTATGCTCCTCCATCATTGTCTGGTTTAGCTTCGCCTCTAAAGCAGACATCTGTAGACTTCAGAGGACTATTCATACGGCTGAGAAGATCATTGGTGCTCCCCTACCTTCCCTCCTACCCTACACCACCAGAATGAGAAAGAGGGCTAACAAAATAATTCTATACCCCAGTTACCACCTCTTTGAGCTCTTGCCCTCTGGCCGCTGCTTCAGGGCCACTAACACCAGGGGCCTCATATATAAACATTGCGTACGCACAAAATGGGCATAGAAATATGCGCACGCATTTTTCCATGCACATATCGGGATTTATAAAAAATAAACTTGGCGTAAATAAGTGCGCACCGTACGGATGCTCTTGACCGTGCGTACGCACTCTTTTAGAAGAGTATGTGTTTTGGCGACACCAACTGTCCCAAATAGCAATAGCTATTTAAAATGAAAAACTTCTAAATTATCCTATTACATCACCCAATAAATCAAATTGTATCAACCTGAATTATCATTATTAGCATTCTTAACCAGGTGCAAATACTTTGAATTTACTCATTTGTTTTAATGAATGGGCTATAAAAAGGTATGTGCGTATATAACTTATCATCATAATGGATGCTCTAGCGCTGTTAGAAGACCTTGCTAATGACGCTCTACGGAGAGAGCGTGTTTTCAGAGACCGTGAAGATTTCCTTGCTCATGATGATGATTGGCTCATGAGCCGATTTCGATTTCCAAGAGCCATCCTCTTGGAATTGTGTTCTGAATTACGGCCAGTATTGGAAAGACCCTCGCGGAGAAACCATGCGCTGTGTGTTCCTGTGCAAGTATTGACCACATTAGGCCACCTGGCCACTGGTACTTTCCAGCGAGAGTTGGCAGACCGATCGGCTATGTCGCAGTCATCCCTGAGCCGTGTCATGCCATATGTATGGGATGCCATAGTGGGGATGGCACCCGATACATCCGTTTTCATTACACGCAAGCTGAACAGGCCAACATCAAAATGCAATTTGCAGCAATCGCCAGTTTTCCCAATGTAATCGGTGCTGTTGACTGCACTCATGTTGCAATAAAGGCACCATCTGAGAATGAATTTGCTTTTGTTAATCGAATGATTGGTGGTATTAATATGCAGGGAGATCATACATATTCAAAATGGGCGGTCTTAACCTCCAAATATGGTTATTTCGGGTTAAGCAATACGCACGTGCACCTGCGCACAATATTCAGATAATTTTGATTTATAAAGCGAACCTTGCACAGGTTCTGGCGTACGTACGGTTTTATGAATCTGAAAACTTTTGTGCATACGCAAATTCTGCCTTATGTGCGTACGCACACTTTAAGGATTACATCTACGTAAAGTTTTATACATGAGGCCCCAGGACTGTACGGCACAAACAGAGCTTCGTTCCCCAAGCTATCCTGCTGAACTCTTAGCTCCTCGCCATCTTTTACCTGCACCTTGACTCTAGCACATTTCAATGAATGAGCGAGTTCCTTTCTCCTCAACCTTTTTAATTAATCAACAGCAAACAAAGACCCGAGAAGCTTGCAAATGCAGGTACAAACGTTACACTTGCTCAGATGACACATGGCAGCAGGTGGCCTAACGTTAGCTTAGGTTGCTTAATTAAACAACTCGGATTAAACTAAATGCCTAAAAACAAAACAGTTGAAAGAGTGGCTACGTTACATACGAAAGAATTTAGACACAACGTGCTGCAAATGTTTCACAACAGTGCGAAAGAGGAATCACGTCAAATTTAATTTAAGCGCACATGGAGGAGACTTTAAATATTTATATATATCATAAACTTTAAATATATTTTTAAATTTTATGCATTACATTTTTTGTTCAATAAAAATCTTTTATTGAGTCTTCTGACATAATCGGTTTGGCACTGGTATCGGAACAACTCCAAACAATACCCAACCCTACTCATAGCCTTATGTTAACTGCTTGTTAGTTGTGTTGCACTTTACTGTACTTATGTTGTTTGTATTGTACTTATATTGTTTGCACTGATGGCTCCATTGTACCAAAGAAAGTTCCTTGTGTGTGCACACACACATGGCAATAAAGTGGATTCTGATTTTTCTGAAAATACACTGCCAGACAACATCTGACCTGCCACAGTATATTTACAGTATGCATATTTATGTAGTTTTAACAGATTCATCACATAATTCAGACTAGATAGCTCAGCATTTTTAGTTTTGCAAATTAAAAGTTAGTGATGTCAGCCCATTTTGAACCAATGAAGAGAATGGAGGACCGTAGATTCAGTCTATAATTTATTTCTAACCAGGAAGCTAAAAAAAATCCCTTTTTTAATGGTTTAGGTTAGTCTTCATTAGACAGTTGCTTAACTTCACTTTGTTCAGGCCGGAATTTATTTGCTCAAACCTAGTTTTTTAAATAAAATATTAAAAAACCCAAAACATTTAAACAGATTTTAAACATTTAAACAATGTCTTTTCTGGTATGAAATTTTTTTTCCAAACAAAACGTAGCTGAAAAAAGTTATGTGTACTAATATTGATTTAACACTATCACTTAAAGCAAACCAATCTAGATCTGGTGATTTGGCAGATTCCAAACATAAGACTGCCTCAACTTACTTGTGTTCTGTGTTACAGCACATGAACATTCTGTTGACTGATCAGGTTGACAGCAGTGTCTGTGGGGAGAAACTGCCATCTGCTGGTCCAGAAATGTAAAAAGGCAATTCTAATTCTTTCAGTTCAACTGAGGTCTTCCGTCAGGCTGCATAAACACATTTAAGACCAGCCAGAGAAACCCACATAAGGTGTGTGCCAAAATTACCTAAACATGAATTTGAGCCATAAAAACAAGCCCATGTCAGAACTGAAATTCACCAACGAGCTAAATTCGGAGTGGGTCATCTAGAGGTGAGTTGGTCTATATCAGGGAGGACATTGCTTACAGTAATCCCTCATGTTTTATCAGTAACAAGAGTCCAATGGCTTAAACTCCACTACAAAGCTTCAAGAGACCCGGATTGCATACATCTCTCTGTGCTTTGTTTATCTTTAATCGAGAAAAAACTCTGAGAGCTGCAAGAGAAAGGAATCTTTGGGTTTAAAAGAAGAAAAATTAGGTTAGTGGGTTGAAGGACGGTAATGTAGAGAATCCCTATTGGGTTTGGTTGAACTTTTCCTGCCATTTCCTCAAGCAAAATAATAAAGGACCAAGTCTTCAATATACAATAGCAGCCATTTAGAACTTGAAAATGCATTAACTCCTTTATAATAAATAATTATAATAACTATTTGTCCCCTGCAGACAATCAATGCAAACTTAATAACCTTCCAAAGGGTTTTTTTATTAATCTTAAACAATGTATTTGAATCACCTCAAATGGTTGTGCCCCGCAAAACACGCCATGTACTCACTGTTCCTCAAACCTGCGCGCTTCCACCACATCCCCTCCTGGGGTATTCTTGCTGGCACAAAGAAAATCCTCCCATTTACAGCTCAAATATTCAACTTTTGGTTAAAAAAAAACAACAAAAAAAACACTTCATTGTTTATTGATGTGGTTCTACTACTAGGGTTACAGTAAGTATCAGTCTTAAACTAGATACATCGATACATTAATACTTTTTACAGATGTTTTTACAGATATTAACAAATATACATTTGTCAGTTAAAGACTTTAATGACCTTAACCTCTTTTATATTTTCATCAGCAAAAATGTTTTTCAGGTTGGCTTTGCACTTCAACAAATTAAAGATTTGCAGAGTTCCAATGTTTCGAGCCGAGTTAGCAGTGGCTTTCTGTTAATGTGTAAAAACTAAAATCGTAGCTATCCAATTAGCAAGGGGTTTTGTGAATATGTTATAAATATATATGCACAAGTTGGAAGTCTACCTGTATCTGCAGTCAGACGATGAGCTCTCTCTTCTTGAGTGAAGTTAGTTTGTTGTTACGAGACCTGATACGTGGAATTGAGCACTTTGTAAATGTGTCAATAAGAAAGTACTGTTGTGATCATACTCATTATTTCCACAGATATTTCACAGTTTCATATTAGTATACATAGTTTAGTTACCCTCTCTCACTTTCACAGTGAATGAAACGAGTAGTGTTCGACTGTTAACCACGCCCCTTTTCCTTGGGATTTTCAAGACTGAGCCGTGTACGTCCTGTGCTTTATCAAAGGGGTGATGCACCATTTTAAAGGCAAACCTTAGAATTATGAAAACATAAACCTTTAACATAATTGATCACAGTGAGCAGGGCATAGCTGCACTAAACTGGTCTGACTGATTTTATATTTACAGACAATTTTACCAAAAAATGGCAGCTGGTGATGAGCACATATTACACATATTAATAAATTGTCCAAAACCTAAGCTTCAGGCAAAAGGTGCTATAAATCTACAAACATCTTTGTTTTAGACATCAACGCTGGTTCTCAGAAGTTACACCTTTAATGAACAGAAACAAGAAAGTGAACACAATATTTTTTTTATTCATTTATATTAGCCTGTTTGTGGGTTAATCATCTGTAGAATTAGTAAAGTCCCCTTGAAAATTTAGCGCAAAGCTGTACATTAGTGCAAACCACTATAACAAATTATAAAGTAAAAATAGTTACAGAGATATTTTAAGAGCACACATTTTTTTGGTTCAGTACGTTTCAAAGAATGGGCTACTCTACAATAGTTTTTATATTATTTTTAGTTAGTTTAGTCGACTTCAGTCAATCTGAATGTAGACAGAGCTATAAAATAAAAAAACATTTATTAGAAGCACTTCGCTGGAAAATTTCCACTCAACGAACAGAATATTTGCATATTGACATTCTTGAATGCTAATGTTTTCTGGGAGCATTACAATACTTTTGACAAATACGGAACGCCAGAGTTGAGGAACGCAAGCAAGAGCCTACTTAAAAAAAACTTTTTTTTACATAGAAAGCATAGCAACTGCGGCTTCACGAGCACAATGTCATTGTTTACTTGAATTATTAATAGACAGCACATATCCACAAGCTTCTAAAATCCATCCAATGCACAGGATGACCATGACCTTCTCCAGACTAATGAGATACCAGGTTCACTCTACACTGTCCCATTTTGGGCGATGCTTATGCATTCATTAAGAAAAAATCACGAAGCTGTCACTGACCTGCCAGTCGCTTCTCCCGTATGTTCCTCCACAGTAAATCCCAAGCTTTGGACGCACAAATC